>VDFB02058242.1:686040639-686127487 GCA_007258455.2 Sequoia sempervirens
AATTTGTGTAGATTGTTTGAGTAGTGTTCATATGTTCACTCATGTAGTGTTTTTGTATCTCTCATCTTAATCCACATTTCTTGGAGATACATTGATTCCAGGAGACACTAGTTCATCATCGATAGAGTTTACAACTCCTACATGTTGCAGGAGTTCTTCATCATCATGTTCCTATCATCAAGGGACATATTTTTAAAAGGTCTTAAATCCTTCTCTTTCTCTTTTGGAGAGGATTTTTGTTCCCACTAGGATTTCTCCTTTACTCCATTTTATGAGAAACTTTGTACATGTGTACCTAACATGGCCTTTAACTGAGACCCATTTCTATCTAATTGCACTTCTGTGATCTCCCCAAGTATCACTTAAGGTGGGGTGCTAGTGTGAATAATTAATCTATTCACTATACTTAAATGTATTTATGTTGATGAGGTTAGACAACTTCTTGTCTTTAATTGAATGTGTAACCTTTTGGACCTCTAGAGGTTACCAAGTTATTTGATTAACCTCATGTAAACACCTTTTGAGGTTGGAAGACTTTCCATCTCATCTTAAAGGTCACTCAACACTTAACATACAAGGTTGATGGCTTGGTCATAGAGGTTGCTGGGTTGCACACTCCATGTGTTCATAAGGTTAACGCCTATATGACACTTGTCTAGTCTTTTGTGCCACTTCATGGGGAACTTTTCAATTCACATCATAGGTGGATTAAATCATCCTTTCCTATATACACAAGGCTTAATACTCATTATCATTTGGGTCATCTAAATACAATATTGCATTGTTCACTTGTGCTTGTCATTTTGTCTCCTAGATCTTCCTAATTCTAATAAAAGGACTTCCCTCCTAGCTTCTATAGAGCCTAAAGTGGAGAGGAGAAAAGTTTCTAACCTATCTCATCTTCATTGTTTAACCCGTTGAAGTATTTGATCATAAGAATTGGATATTCTTTAGATTACTTAAAGAACCTATTGGATACCACAAAAGAAAACCAATACTTGGGAGCATATTCTTTCCATAATATGTATATATCCCATCATACCCATCCTTCAACACCTATTCTCTACCTTGAGAAGGATAAGGAAAAAGTCTTGAAGCATACCTTTGAAATTTCTTGATATGTCAAATATTTAGTGAGTAATTTTGGATTCTATTACAATGTATATTCTATTATATTGTTAAGTGTTATAAAACAAGTTTTGTAACAAGAAATTCAGTGAAATATTTATGTTAGATAGAAATTTAATATGATATCATTTACCAAACATATAGAATGGGGCATGCTATATCTATCACATCCTAAATACTACAACTCATCATGAGATGTACATTTATTCTATCCACTATATAAAATACTTCAACCATTACATCCATTCTACCCTTCATCCTTATTGCTAGACTTGGTTTTCCTATATTGTTGGTTACAATAAATCACCATAATCCCAAGAAATTCCATGAAAGTATAAACAAATATCAAAAATACTAAATCATAGATACTCAAGCTCTTGATATTATGATTTAATACCTAGCACCTAGCAAATCCAAATTTAACTCATGAACCCAGCCTAAAATGTAAATCTCCTAGAAATACAAACAAAAAAATAGAGTACAAAAAATTAAATAAATTTAGCTATGTAGTCTAGTATACATCCAAAAGCATCCATTGGGTTTTTTCCCAACTTGCTATAATCCTTTTTCATTTATTTTCATTTATTTTAAATTACACTATTATTAAGATATGTCATACCTAATCTGTATATTTCCCTTGGGATATCTCATTCTTAAATTAACAACACTATTATCATTATTAATCAATATTTGGTTTTTAGCTTGACTAGTGAAAATTATTTTCTCTTTTACCTTATGATTTTCTTCTTTGTTCATTTGTTCTTTTATTTTACATTATTTTATTTATTTTTATATGCAAGATACTTTATATTTTATTAATAATAATGCTAAGAACTTCAGTACAAATGTTTGTTGCGTAGGTAATAGGACTTTATCAAAAACTCAGTTGACCACCACCGCAATTTCTAGAACTTCATCCACCATAAAAACAAAACAAGAAGAAGCCACTGAAACCCTAATCAAAACATGCAAATTTAAGCCATAAATGGCAAGAAACTATCCAGACCCCCACTGAGACAAACAAAAAACTAGAATGATCCTAACAAGCACAAAAAAACCTTTACCCAATGACCTCTTCACAAGAATTTGTTCAATCTTGTGAATTCTTCAAATTCCTCTTTCCAATCTTCATTATCAACCACCAATAAACCAAGATAATTTTTCATAGAAATGACTACCACAACCATAATCACCCTGTGTCTCAACAAGCCCGAACCATGCAAATACAAAAGGAATGGGTAAATGTTGATTGTATCCTCCGAACGAAGCCGCTCCAAATCACACGCCCACAAACAACCTCTGCCATCTAGCACACACCAACACCTCATCCACACCTTCCACCAGGTCACCTCAGAACAATTTAACGAACAAAATTCTAGCCTCCACCTTCAGAACATGAGTATCCAACAGAGAAGCAAGGAAATGGGAGGAGACATGCAAATTGTCCCTCCCATATTCATTACACTCCAGATGGACTGAACCCAAAACCATTTTTACAGCTACCAACACCAGTAGCTCATAATTGAGCAAAATTCGCTTGAGCCTTTGATCAGTGACTTCTATGAATGAATCTTTCCACGCTGACGACTTCAAGGAGATGGGTGTATCGGCCCCAAAATGAACAAGGCCCATCACAGAGACTTCAACCATAAAATTTGACCCCTTCACCATCCTCAATCCAACACTAAATGTCACATATGAGAAGGAGAAGGGATTCCACAACTACCACAACCACCTGTGAAGGAAAGAATGCACTAGAAAGAAGCCAGACCAACAATAAATAAATGAGCTTGGACTACCAAGCCACTGTCGGACTCAACAAATAGTACACCACCAACGGGCCAAACATCCTCTCCGTAATCCAATATCACCTCAACAATAAAAGCCTGTGCCACACATCTTAGCGGAATGATCCTTTACTGACCGATTACATGTGCCAACACCACTCAAAAGGCTGCCATAATCTTTAGACAACGAAATTCCAATGCAAGACCCCACCCCCTACCACCATCCAATGTGGCATCCAATGCCACCTCCCTCCGCCAACTTGGAGGGTCACCCTCCCTACCTCTCACTACTTTACATTATTGTTAGTCATTGAAGTACTTTATCATAATTTAATCACATTTTTTCAATATCATGGTTCATCCTATCATACAATTGTATGTGTGTTTTTTGTGTACAATGCATGATAATAGTTTCATCATAATTTTTCATATAATGATACATATTTTTATATTCTATAATAAAAATCAAGTTGCAAAAAAATCTATATTTTCTTACAATATTCACACCATTCATCACCACCACACTCATTCTCTTCTTCTTTATTAATAACATTTCTTATATTTAATTAGCCATGGATAGCCTTTTTTCATAATTAATTTTTATTAAAACATTAATTTTAACTCAATTTTTCTAGCCCAAGTTCTTCCATTTTGTACCCCTTTTTGTCAGTTTGGAAACCCATTAGTATATTTCATCCACACATGACCTCTGAAGGGGGTATCTTACTTATATCCATTCTGCTTGGGGCATCCTCCTACATCTATTATTTATCTTCTTCTACTTTATTTATTTGAAACTTCATTGTAGTTTTTCATTGCAATGCCTATCAAAGATGAGAAAATGGATACAACTTAATTTATCCACCTTTTATCATTCATTTTATACATCCATTTATCCTATAAAAATATCTCTTATATCAACATGTCGATTGATTCACTGATATCATTTAATCCCATTCATATTCCCTTTTATATCTAAGTCATTAATTAATTACTATTAATTATCTAATTAATTCTTAATTAAATATATATACATATAATTAATTATCCTATCATCACTCCATAATGAAATTGTGCATGTTACTAATTTCTTTATTTACGGTTGGACATTGCAAAATAAAATAAATAAATAAATCAATCCAAACTTTTTAAAATGAAATCAAATCTACTTTCAATTCTCATATTTCCAAATCAAGAAAGTTAATTTTACTCATTATTTCTCACTTTCAATATTCTACAAATCCATTATATATTCTTCATCAAAGATCATGGTATAACTCATCTCATAATATCATCATGAAACCAAATACTATTTGAAATTTTAATCATATAGTATAAGGCATTGGAAAACTTTGTGACCATCTACAATCCATTCTAAGCACAAGCAACTCCTCTTGACCAAAATAATTATTTTTTAAATTCTTTGTTTGGATTTAGTTAATAATTTGACTTTGATATTATTTTTTATTTATTTTATTTCTCTAGAATTCATGTTTACACTTATGTACAATATATTCTTTTAAATATGCTACTACATGTGGATTAAAATTAGATGCAACATATGCTTTTTAATATATTTCTTCAATGTTTCTTTATGAAATGGTTATGTGCATACTAAGTCCCTAGATATATCTTTCGTTGTCTATTTTTATTCTCAAAGGATGATTAATTATGTTGGGAGCAAGGTTAATATTAGTCAAATTAACTTTTTCTTCTCTTTCCAACCTTTGGTGTGTATATCCTACAATGTCAAATGACTCGGTTTTGGAAACAAAGTAAGGCTTAGGTCATGAAAAATTGATTTATTTTGTTCCTTTTATCCTTTGACTAACATGTCCTACAACACTAAATAAAAGGTCTAGCGTTAAAATAATCTATATTGACTTATGAACTGAGATTAAAAGATACATGATGAGGAAACATATTCAAATCCATATTATCACTTTTATTCAAAACAAAACAATCAAAAAAAATCATTAGCCCCTTGTTTTCTTTAATGCCTATTTTGTAATGGGTATAGTTGGCCCTTCCAGTCTTAATCTAATCAAAACAATCAACAAAATCAGTAGCTATAGAGATAAAGCAAGAATAAAACCTGCAATATTTAACAAATTAAATGAATGTTCTACCTTTAAGACACAATCATAACTCAACAATCTAGAATATCATATCATAATTATGTTGAAGAATACTTAGAAAGCATTTGTTGACATATAATGAAAGTATGTAACACAATCATAATTGTTATTTTGTTCATTTATAAAAGTCTATAATTCTTATTATGTATAGGAAATGAAATATAAGTATGATAAGAGAATGAATCATTCTCATTAATGAGCTTGAATTCATGTGAAATATGATTAAGTAATATAATAATCATCTAATGAACAAGCTTCATCATGTATAAAGTTAAATGACAAAATTCACAAACATCCATGAAATTTATATTATCATAAAAAATTATAGAAGGAACATAGAGAAATATAATAATATCATGAGTGTAATGTAGATTTTTGTATCAATTCTCATCCTAAAATATGTATCATTACTATGTATATATTAATGATTATCACAATCTATATCATCATGGCTAAGCTTACTATAAGATTAAAAAATAAGGAAGCATATGTTGTAAAATCACAAGTATCATAAATAGGTGCATTATGCAATGAAGGTTTACTTGAAGAAGAAGTGAAGTAAGAGTATCTAACGAGGAATGAATTTTGTTAAGAAACTCCATAAAAGAGGAAAAATCATAGATGTGATCATACAATATTTTCACAGATAACACACAATTCCATTCTTATGAAAAAAATCATTCAAGCAAATCAAACACAATATGGTCTTATACAATTTTTTAAAATATATCATAATCAATTGTGAATCAATGGATAGAACTCAAGGATAGAGAACTATGAGAACGCATGATATGAAAACAAGCATCTATTCAACTATCTAGTGTTTTATATTTAGATATAAAAGTGAATGAACACTAGAAGGAATAATCGAATGATATGAAAATAGTATATAATTTTTTATGTTACATGATATGAATCCTAAATTAGATCTAGAAAATATATTATAAAAAGAAAACCTTATGTAAAATCAAGCCGAATAGAGATAGTATAAAGATAGGCTTGACATATTCAATCATTAAACTTCATTAAAAAAAAATATCCAAAAGACCCTAAATTAGAATCATAATATTAAAATATCTAAATTTAATGCATGTCTACAAATGTAATTAGGGGTTTAAGGTTGGTTATGATTGTTGAATTAGCCAAAACAAAAGTTATAAATAAGATTTACTTAATGTAGTTAGGTAAATAAATACTATTAAGCACACAATGATATAATGATATTATAATGCAGAGTTTAGATGGAATGAAATATAATGTGTTTGATTAGATAATAACATATAGTGAGTCTACTCATGCCTAAAATAATGATTAATGGTGAGATAATACTCAGTTCATTGACTAATTCTCATATGTGAATTGATGAAGACAATAAAATTTGAGGTGAATCATAATATTAATCTATATCATATGTTGGGTTAATTTTTCACTTTTGTACCTACTTCACAATTGTGAACTCACATTATTCTTACAAACTCAAAAAATTATGTTCTTTGTATTCTACCTTTGAATTATCTAAAAAATAGATAGTAGATGACGATGATATTTTTTCACATTCTTAGGATTTTCTTGTCAACTTGGTGGCATTTACAAATAGTCTGACAGATATGAAAGTTCAAACATGCACATGAAATGTAAACTGAATTTTGGTCACTTCACATGTGCTAGGATGAACTTGATTAGATATTCTAGCATCTTTACTTGATTTCAAAATTTAAATGCAAATGTAAATGATTATTGTTGTGTAACCAAGCAATGTTAAGCAATGGGAACTTATTAGAATTGAATGCAATGAATGCATTTTTATACACAAACATAACACAATAGTGTGGAGTTTTTTACAACATTGGCTTGAAACCAAAGGTGAGAAGGTGTTAGTAAGCTAAATTTTTTGTTTTTATTTTTGCATTTAAGTGCACGAAGATTATAGCTGCAAGGTGTACCTTGCACCCATGAATATGGAATGGGTTAGACAGTTGGGTTGATCGATGTTCAATATAATTAGATTATAGATACTAAAAAGATTAATGATTACAATTAAATAAGTAAGTCAATTGAATTGACATTATTTGCACATTAACATGAAAATAAATGATAAGCATAAGATAAAGTGTGAACAAAACTATATACATGACTAAATTATAAAAAAAATCGTGTCATTATTTATGACAAAAGAGGTTTTACAATAGTCAGAAAGCATGGAGTTTCATTCCATCTGCAGGTAAAAAAAATTCACAACAAAAAATATATAACTGAAAGAAAGGGTGATGATTTTATCCATACGAAACTGTTCTACTTATGACTTTTAATCAGCTATTGGATAGACATTGGATGGATTTTATTTCTACCAAAGCGTTCAATGATGTATTTTATTAGCTAATATGCCGAGGCCGGCTTGCAAGGGACAGTAAAAATTTTCTTGGTTGTATGAGATATATTTTATTAGCTAACGTGCCGAGGCCGGCCTGCAAAGAGAGTAGAGTTTTTCTTGGTTGTATGAGGCATTTTTTATTTCCTGTGTTTCTTCTTCTGTCGGAGACAGAACAGTAAAGTCGTCAGGTTTGCTAGTGAACAACTTGTCTTAACCCAAATAGTATTCGACTTGCTTTCGCACATGGCTTTTGTTTTCACATAGAGAGGAAAAATTAAAATGAAGGCGGAGTTGGCAATGAAAACATAGACGATGAGAATGAGCAGGACAATCCAGATGCTATTTAATGACGTTGCATGAATCAAGCATTCTCATCTGAGCTACGCCATCTTCTCTGATTTCTTTTGGAAAAAAAGGTAAAGAGGAAGGATAAAATATGGCAATGAAAATGGGTAGCGCAGAATTGGTTAGAAAGGTGGTTATAGTGTTAACGGCAATAATAATAATGGTGAGTATTAGCGTGGCTTCAGCACAAGCAGGACCATGCTCTAAATACCTTTGCGTCAACGATGGTGGTTGTTCAGGATATCCAGCCACCCCTAAGTGCTGCAACATCGGCTACTGCGGGAGCGGAATTGGATATTGCGATGCTACATGCTAATTACCAACTGCTCTTATGTCTCCTGTCGCCTCATAAAATAATCCAGATCAGTTTCCTGTGTTTCATTTATGTTTGTTGTAAGGTTTGCTTTGATGTCACTGCTTTCCAACAAGTTAAAATTGTTGTTGAAATGTGTTTTATTGTCGACTGCATTGTAACTCTTCAGGTGGCAGCTGGGCCACCAACTTAATCTATGGTATTTCAGAATATAAATGGAATAAAATAGTTTTCTTCATAGTTAAAATTGATGTATTTTATAACTAGTACTTGTATTTGAAGGAGGTTCAAGGATTTTGCTGATCCAAAACTATATGTATGTTAATATGTTAGAGAGTATGTGTTTGTGTATGGATGCGCTGTAAACACTAGTTGCATGTGGTTGAATTAAACAATTAATAATAAGTGCTAAATAAAGGAATGAAATAAACTTAGACAAATCTAATTTTTTCCTTAAAGAAATTAAGTATTATTTGATAATGAAATATTTGCTTACAGATTTAAAACATAAAGCAATGCAAATGAAAAAAGAAAGTTTTCATCAAATTGACAAGGAGCACTACAAATGGAAATAGAATGTTTCCATCTAGTTGTCACATCAATATTTATCTGGCCTTTATGTGATAAGTGAGATTTTGGAGGCTTTTACTTGATATTTCAAGGTTTTTACCATTAAATGAAAAATGGTTTACCATTAAATGAAAGTTGAAGCTTCTTTTTCAATGACTCAATAGTGGTTTGTAGGCATGGGACTTGTTTCAGGCTAATATCTCACACGATATGTAGCCTATTAGTTAATTAGTTATATATTTATCATGGGATTATTTAATTATTGGTAACAAAAAAAATTTATGTAGGTTTTTAGTGAAAGGTAATTTATTTATTCTTATTAATATTTGTTTTGATTAGATTAAAGTTGGGAAGGGCCTATACCCATTTACAAAACAGCCATAGAGGCCAAGCGGGGGCTCATGAGATATGAGACATCCAGAAAGTAGAAAAAGACTAGTTACACAACGACCACCAAAAAGAAGCAAAAACTTGAACATAGGACAAAACAAGCCAAGGACCAGACTAGTTGTTGGTCACCCAGTAGCTTAAGGCCATTAGTGTCATGCTATTCTCTAGCAAGAAATTGGAGTTTCTCTTCAAAGATTAGAGGCCTTTGGTGGGTGAGTTGGACCTACTAAGTTCTAGGAGAAGCAGAGCTGCCCACTTTCTTTCCATTCTTCTTAGAGTAACCGACTTCCTTACTATCATCACCAACCCTTTTCCCATGGTTGTTACGAAGATCCTACTAGAAAACCAAGATGGTGATCGTAGTATCCTTAATAGTTTCCTTCATGTAGTCCATGATTTCCTGTAAGCATTTGAGGGTTTGATACTGATTGTTGTGTATGGTGGCCATATCTTCCTACATCTTCACCCTCTATCTCTCTCCCACTCCCTCTCTCTCTCACTCCCTCTATCTCTCTCACTCTCTATGTCTCTCCCTCTCTCTCAAGTATCTCCCTCCCACATTTTCCCTCTCTCTCAAGTATCTCCCTCCCACCACCACTCTCTCTCTCTCTCTCTCACTCTCACTCCCACTATCTCTCTCCCATCCCTCTATCTCCCACTCCCTCTCTCTCCTACTCTCTCAGGTCTCTCCCTCCCACCCCCTCTCTCTGACTCTCTCTCCCTCTCCCTCTCTCTCAGGTCTCTCCCTCCCACCCTCTCTCCCTCTCCCTCTTTCTCAAGTCTCTCCCTCCCACCTCCTCTCCCTCCCTCCCTCCAACTATGAATGTATTGAGTTATTCTGTAAGGAGAAAAACCATTCCAAAGCAGTACCCTTGAAGGATCTAGGGAAGAGTTTATCCATGAGTTTATCCTAAAAAATGAAGTCACTACATAGGGTTGTATATTCAAAAATATGGTTAAGAGGATCTCTATATCTTGTGGAATTTATGTTCTCAATATCTCAAAGGATGAGGGGTTTCTTTTGAAATATTGTTAAGTTTCACCATTTTTATTTTGACTCAATTTAGCAATTTGTTGTTGAAGGGATGAAACCTTTTGCAAGAGTTGGTTAAGGATAAGATCATTGTTTGTGTTGTGAGATGGAGGTGAATAAGGTGGAGGTGTATATGTGTTCGGAGGACAAGTGAATTATAAATTTGTGAGGGGAGATGGATTAGGAGATATGAGATTTGAATGCACAAAGCTAAAGGGATTCCTAGTGGAAATGCCTAAGGAAGTATTGACATTGCTAGTAGGTTGTATGGTTGTTGTAATAGCTGGATTAGTGTATGTTGGAATAAAGGTCATGGTTGTGGAAGGGGAAATTGGATTTCCACCTTGACTTTGGGTATACCTGAAAGATTGAGCACAACTATTCATCATAGGGACATGTTTATTAATGATATGATATAGGCTACTCATAGCTTATATTCCTTGTTCATTTTCAATCATTGTCCTCATGTTATCTATGACATGAAGTACAATACCAACAATGTATTCAAAACTCACAAAGTTTTGCAATTTTCCTAGGTCTTCATCCATTCTTCTTAGGTTCTCTTGAGGGACATTAGAAACTATTGTGTCAACATCAGTCACATTGGTTGTGGGTAGACAGGTCATAGGAAATGAAGTGCCAATGGTATGGTCCATAGTGGGTTGACTAGTGTCAACACTATGAGTGAAAGAGTTAGAAAACCCAAGATCCATGAAGAGTGATGTATCAAAGGATGACATGAGTCTTGAACTACGTCTCATGATAGTGTTGGAAATATGACACCAAGTTATGAAGATCGTACAAGTTTCACAAACCCAAGGTGCACTCAAAATGGAGAATACGTAAAATGTAATCAAACACCCTAGAATACAAAGTGCAATGCAAGTATGCGAAAATAAAATTCTAGATTTTAAAGAAGATAACTTTCTAATTATGTTATGCAAAAACTTGAAAATGATGCAAATTTGAATTCAAACAATGCACTAAATTTGACAAATTAATCTTAATACGAACATTTTCAGCAAACAAAAATTATGGAAACTAAAATAGCAAACTAAATGCAAGAGTAGAATATGCAGAAATAATGTTTTTGATGCTCAAAATTTTAGAAAAGGTCTTGATTAGGGACTCATTCACCCATGGGAGAATGGGTCTTGCTTCAGGGTTTTTAAAAATTAATTTATAGGTTTATGAGTTGATTTGTATGCCTTCAGATTTTGGGTTCAAATAGTTGGTTACGGTTTTAGATTTTAGGAAAATCAAGTCTAAATGCAAGTGCAAAATGATGCTAAATGACAATAAAAAACACTTAATATGAGATGCAATTTTGATTAAATTTTATGATTTAAATGAATGATCAGGTAATGTTATGTAAACACTATAAAAAATGAAAGAGATTTTTAAATTTTCCAAATTTTAAAGAATGCAAAAAATGAAAACCTAAAACCCTAAATGAGATGCAAACTAATGCAAACAAACAACCCTAAATGAAATGCAAATCAATGCAAATAAATTCAAAGTATTGGGAATCCTAGATCTAGGGCTGAAATGGACTCCAAAATCATAAAGTTATGATGCTCAAAAGTCAGGTTCACCAAAATGAAACATAGAAAAAGTAGGT
Source organism: Sequoia sempervirens (assembly GCA_007258455.2). Lineage (NCBI taxonomy): Eukaryota > Viridiplantae > Streptophyta > Pinopsida > Cupressales > Cupressaceae > Sequoia > Sequoia sempervirens. The sequence continues at coordinate 686,052,336 of VDFB02058242.1, forward strand.
GTACCAAATATGGAATGAAAAGATGTGAAATGATAACAAAGGGGGTATGATGGACCTAAATTCCTATTTTCATTAGCAAATGAGATACCCAAAATGAATTGACTAACAAGCCTTATGTGAATCAACCCAATGTGAGAATCTTCAGATTTCCTTATGATTGAGGATAGAGGTCAAGTTCAAACAATACTTTTGGGAAAAAATTAAAAAATAGACTATCAAGTTAATTATGCCAAATCAAACTTTAAACAACAATACAAAGCTCAATATTGATAGAAGGAGAAAACTGATTGCAGACCTTAGAAGGGCAGAATGATGTTTACCAGTCACCAAAAGTTAGTTTTTGAAGGTTATTTGGGACTCATTCACCCATGGGTGAATGGGTCTATTGTCAACAATTTTCAGCAACCTTCAGGATCCTTTGAGACTGATCTATAACTTCTAGTTTGTCTAGGATTTAGTTTTAGAAAGTAGGAAATAAGATTTGTAGGTGAGATTTCGTGATTTGACAACTTTGAAAACTTTTGCAACTTTGACAACTTTTTCAATATCTCACTTCAAGGGGTCTTCAATTCATCTTTAACCAAAATCTACAATACAAGCATATGAGAGAAAATTTGTTTTTTTTGGTGAATGGGTGTTTTCCTTGCTCAAACCCCATTTGGGTAATTAAACCTTGAAATGAAATAAAGCATGAAAGAAGGAATGATGAATGAAAAATACTATGTTACCACTCAAAAAATAATTTGATGGATCTTTGAATGGAGATCTTAGGTCTATAACTTGCATCAAATGGATTCAATGGATGTGGATCTTGATACTTGAAATATTTCTTTGAATGCTTGAACTTGATCTTAAAACCTACATCACAATGTTAGCTCCAAAAACATGCATGATGCAAGAATACTTTGACATGATGAATGGATCTTCAGTGCTGCAATAAATATTTGATACATAACTTTCTCTTCAAGGTTCTCTTGAAAATCAAGGTGAAACTTAGAAAATAACCTTGTATTTATAGGTATGTATCATTAATTTCTTCAAATTCAAATATTACAAGTTGACATTGAAATATGGACTTGGGGACCTTAAAATACCACCAAAAACATATTTCAAACTTTGGTTCAAAGGCCTAGTGAGGAACCATTCACCCATGTGTGAATCGATCCCAACTCCCTATTCCTAGAACACACATTGCTCAAGGTAAAATATTATGTGTTGGCATTAACTATTGTCAGGTTTCCACTTCAAAAAATGTAGTTTATTAGTCTTGTAGGTGTAAAATAGTGCTTATTAGGACATAATTAAGTTCAATTTAATTAAGAGGGCCCACACAAAGATTAAAAGTGTAAAAGAATACCTTTTTCAACACTAAATTAAGGCATTATTAAGTCCATTTTAATTAGGAGAGTCCAAACAAAGTCTGAAAATACAAAGGGATACATTTTTCTACACTACAATACCTAAAGAGCATAGTAGTTTCCCAACATGCGATGGCCCCTTTAGTTCTTCCTCTAGAGGAAGAAAAGATACTATTGATGTTTTTACATTCACAACAAAGTCAAAGTAATAGAGTACCCTCTCTCTTTAAAGGATGCCTTCAAAAAACTTTAGAAAGATAACACCAAGGCTTTGATTCTTAGGTCTTCACTTTCCAAAAATGACTCAGAGGTTAATGCTTTGTTAGTTTTGCAAGGGTCTTTGCACTTCACTATAACTTCTAAAATAAGGGTTTTGTAAAACCTATAGATTGGTATAAATCACATCTCTATTTTCAAATTTAAAACCTAAAAATGACTTTTATCACCAAATATGGTAGTTTTACTATAATTATTTCCTTCTGTTACTAACCTAGATTTTAAAAATAAAGTTTAAAACAATATTTATACTTATTCATCCTTAATATCCCTAAATTACACCACAAAAAGCCGACATATGAATTCATTAAATAAAGGAGGCCATATCCCACCCAAATTTGAAATTGGATCATGAAAAATAAGCCAAGGAGGACTAAGACGCCCTAGGTGGCATTTTAGTCCCATTTCACAAATCAGGGACACAAAGACGGAAACATTAAATGATCATTTATCATTTGAGGTTTTTAAGGATTTTCCATAAAAATATATAGTCTATTAGGCTTGTGGATGCAAAATAGGGCCAATTAAGCCATAAATAAACATAAAAAAATCAAGGCGGGCCCAAACAAGTGTGAAAATGCAAGGGTATGCATTTTACTACACTACATATATATGTATGAATTTTTGCAGTCTTAAAACTTCTAAGTATTCCTTTGAAGATTGCACCATTTATACAACATTGTGGGTTTACCCCAAATTAAATAGGAACTAGTTTATGGGGATTTATCTGTCTATAGCATAGCCATTGTTATAATTGATCTTAGGTTTTAGATTTAGGATTTCTTAACCCTTATGCTCCTCCACTCATTTTTCATATAAGTAAGAAAACAAGCATTCAAGTATTCATTCCTAAGGCAAGTTTATGCATTCAAGAGCATATTCATCAAGCATTTGGAGCCATCATCAAGATTCAAGCATCATGTCAAGTGTTTAGTGCATCCATTCACGTTGTTAAGCCAATATTGTGGATGTAGCATTGAAGATCTATTTGCAACCATTGTTCATATCATATTCAAGGATCCAAGATCTAAATTCTTCATGGCCACTACATGGTAGATTGTATATTTTCTTCACAATACATCATACAAGGTGATATCATTTACATGTTTCATGCTTCATGCTTCATTTCATCATTTGGTTTAATTATCAACAAGGGGTTTGACCAAGGAAAAACCCTATTCCCTAACAATCAACAAGTTTTTCCATCTTGTGTGATGGTATTTGAAGATCTAGGTTGAAGACTTGAAGATCCTTTAAAGTGCAAAGTTGTCAAAGTTGAAAATTTGCATTACAAAGTTGTCATCTTCATGGAAACTCACCTACAGGTCAGATTTGGAAGTTTTAGGACCTCAGATCTGGGGAGAAGCAAGCACATACCTTGGAGCTTAGGATCACTTTCAGAGATTTCATAAATTTAGAATGGGACTAATATGCCACTTTGGGAATCTTAGTCCTCCACAGGGTATTTTTCAGAGATTCTTTGCGATTTTTTTCGGCATCAAAAGACTTCGCATTTGCCTCGAAAGATAGTAGCAAGACTAATATTCCATCTTGGGTGTCTTAGTCCTCCACAACACTTTTTGACAACATGTTTTACATTTCTAGAATCCTCACAACATGTCCCAACTTCCCAGGTACACATACCCTAACTTGGTGTAGCTTAATTTCATCATTTGCATCTCTCATTTAACTTATTTTAGGTCATTTTGCATATCACATTGTGTTTTCCAACATTCTCTTTTTCAAACATTTGCTTGGTGGTGGACCCCTTAGAACTCAAAGAACCCCCTCCTAGGTCCTTCCTAATTGAGAATTGACTCACCTTGTGAGGTTGTTAGTCAATCCAATTGGGACACCTAGGACATTAGTGAATGATTGAGTAGAAAAAGTGTGATATCTTTTGGTATCTATTTTTCTTATCATCATTTTGGTGAACCCGACTTCTTGAGCATTCATTTTCTGATTTGGAGTCCATTACAGCCCTAGATCTAGGTTTCAATCATTCTTTCATTACATCATTAATGAAAGTACATCTAGTGTTTCTCATCTTTAGTGAAACTTGCATTTAGGGTTTCTTATATTTGCATTAGTGAAAGTGCATATAGGTTGCATTTTTTCTTTCTTGCATCATTCTATCTCATTGAAAATTTGAAAAGAACTGCATTGGTCATCATCCTAATTGCATTTAGAAACATTATTATTGCATTCAAAATTGAAACAAATGCATTCACCTTTGCATCCAATTGCTTATCATTAGTTACTTTTTCTTCCATTCATTTGCAAAATTTTCTGTTTACAAACATCAGGTCCCTGGGTAGGCAATCTAGGAACACTATTAACATCTCAAAATTTGTTGCTTTTTTGAGAAAAACCTCCCCTGGGACAAAAACGACCTTCTTGGCGTCTTAGTCCCTGTTGGGCTTTGAAATTGTAGTTTTCAAGATATATATATGTTTTTTTGTGCTTCCTAAGCCTCCCAGTAACATATACTATAAGTCTGGAAAGTTTCAGGAACATCTATTTTATGGATCTAGGTCAAAAACCTCAATTTAGGGCACTCATTTATCAAATCATTTCAATTACAAGCATCATTAGATCTGAAAATGCTCACATTTTTGAAACTTTGCATAATACGACTAAAAATAATTTTCACTTTTGCATATACAATGTTTACATTCATAAAGCTTTGCATAATTTTGGTAAAAGTTCTTTTCATTTTGGGATTTATACATTGTTTTCATTCTTAAAGTTTTGCATACATTGGATAGAAGTTTTTGCATCTTTGGATATACATTGTTTACATTGCTAAAACATTTCATGATATGGTTATAAGTGCTTTTCATTTTTCTTCAAACAATGTTAGTATCTTACATATCTAGGTATGCTAAGAAACAATCCCCTCCCTATGAGAGTGTTCTAGTGAAAGTGAATACAACCTTGGACATTCCTAATGATCATATTTGTTCTTCTCCTAATATCTCTCCTATTGGGAAAGAACATATTTTTGTGTTAGAAAAACCAATCAATGAGAGTTTTGAGATTCCTATTTGTTTCTCTCTTATTACCTCTCTTAGTTCACAAGACATTGATAAACAAGACAACACAACCATTGATAGTCATGACACTAACATTTTTTCTTTTCCTAGTATCTCTCCTAGTGGCAAGGAAGATACTTTGATATTAGAAAACATAATCAATGAAGGTAATGAAAATTTTAGTTATCCCTCTACACCTAGGGATACCCCTATTGAGCAAGAAAATTCAACCATTCAACATTCCCCTACTTGTGATGAATTCATTTTAGAAGCAAAAAACCTTTGAATTTCATGAACATTTAGTTTGTAGTTCTCCTAAAAACTCTCCTCATTGGGAGGATATCATGGTGCAAGAAAATATAAACATGGACACATGTAATTAGGCTTCCTTAGGTGAAGTGACAGTAGCTTCTTCTTCACTAAGAGTTCATAATGAATCACATAAGAAACTAAGAGATTTCTTGAAATCTATGATGCAATCTAACAATGTTTTGCAGCCATCAAGATATAACACAAGTTCTCAAACATGTAGGGGACCACAAATAGCTCACACAACATCACCATCACCTCTATATATTTTTCCTAGTGCTCCTCGTTCACCTTTTCATAATATAGTTGAAGATCTTAAGAAGACCCTTGCTAATATATCCATATGGCAACTTATTCAACTATCACCAACATACAAGTTCCCATTTCAAGAAATGTTACAAATAAAGCAAGAGGATACCCAAGCTTCTATGAAATTGAATAATTCAGAATCCTCCTTTCATCACACACAAGTCACACAATCAAAAATCACATTCCCTAAAGATGAATTGCCCTCATTTGAGACTCAAAACAAGAATGAAGCCTTAATGATAAAGGTGATATTTAATGAAACTACAGTTAGGAATGTTGAAAATAGAAGTGATTATGTAGCTTTAAAACTTGTAAAACTATGAGATTGTAGATCTAATCAAGTGTTCTTTGTTACAAATTCTTTGTGTATGATTATCTGTTTAGATTCATTTTACCAATTGTAGAAGTGGACAGAAGATTGTAGAAGAATGAGACAAGAAGATAGAAGTGACACAATATATACATGGAGAAACCCTTTCAGGAAAAAAATCCACCACGATAATCAATAGTTCTTGTATTATTTAACCTTAGAACAAGATTACAATAACACTGTATCAATCCTTGATTGAGATGCTTCTTTTTCCTTCAACAATTCTTCTTCACAACCTGCAATCAACTTTGATGAAACTCTTTTCAACTTTATGCGATTAATCGACAATAATGAGCCTTGAAAACTCCAAAGAATTTTCAATTACAAGATCTTGAAGTTCCTCTTGAAAATCCTACACCTATTTTGTGCAAGTAGAGTTTCATCATGTAACATGAAGTCAAAACCAATGTCTCCTCAATTTATGTGCCCCAAACTGAATTCCTAATTGATCGTTAGTCAAGAAAATATCTTCCAAGATTCTCCTCCAAGTTGGTGCCCAAGAATGGGCCCACTTAACTCGGCCTTGTAAATATCTTCTCACGAAGAAGATGTTAACTCCAAGATGCCAAATTGGATGCCCAAGGTGGGTCCAAGTCAATCTTTGTTAACAAAAACATATCTCTCCATCAATTCATGTAAACATTATGCATGATTGATCATCCCCAGTTAACTAAATGTATCACTTGTTATTTGTCATGCAATTGAAGTCATTAGCATGCAACTCAAGTGAACTGAGGTCAACTAACATGCAACTCAAACTAACTATATGCAATTGAAGATAACTGAACCATAACTAAATTGAACTGAACTGAACTGAATTGAACTGATACTAAATTGAACTGAACTAAACTGAACTGAACGGTATTGAACTAAACTAAACTGAACTCCACTCATGTAAATATCAATTCCTAACTTCTAGGATCTTTACATGCATTACTGAAGTGTTATCTTTTTTCCAAATAGTTAACTTAAGCAAGGTGGGTTCCAACTTCCATGTGGGTGCCCCATGTGCTCCTATTTTGTAGGAGCTCTTCTTGGGCATCCCCACATATTCCTATCATTTAGAATTAATTACAAATTTCAATTCACATGTTCATTTCATTCAAATTTAATCTCTTTGTAATTATAGTGTTGGGGAACACTTTATAAGGACATAGAAGATGCATGAAATATGTTTAGGATTGCAATTAAATGGTATCCTATTCTCAACATTCTCGGGCACTTGACATTATACATTGCAATTATTCTAAACAAGGAATCATTCTTTATAAATCAAGTATAGGACTCAAGGCCAATGGCCTTCCTACACCATGAGAACTTATCTGTAGGAACTGGTTTTGTAAGATAATCTGCAGCATTGATCAAATTTTCAACTTTCTCAATCAATACCTTCCCACTCTCAACCATTTCTCGCACAAAGTGATACTGAACATCAACATACTTAGTACAAGCATGATACATAGAATTTTTGGCTAGGCAAATAGCACTCTGACTGTCACATTCAAATTAAATTTTCTTGTAGTTAAAAAAAAAACCTTTCCCAAGTCTCTGTAACTCTGACATCCATTTGATCTATCTTAAAATCATAATCAACATCGATAGATAAAAAGAATCTAATAGAAGTTAATTTAGCAACGGGAGAGAAGATTTCATTAAAGTCAACTCCCTCTCTCTAGGAGTATCTTTTGGCTACTAATCTATCATTGTACCTTTCAAGATTACCATCTGCTCCAATTTTCTTTTTAAAGATCCATTTACAACCAATGGCCTTTCTTCCTTTGGGAAAACTCTCAAGATCCCATGTGTCACAAATATCCAAGGAATCCATTTCCTCATGCATAGCTTATGACCAAAGCTTGTTCTAATTTGAAGACACAACTTCCCTGTAAGATCTAGGTTCATCATTAGTACTCATCAAAGAAAATATACAACATAAACTAAGTGGGCTATACCTATCAACAATATTTCTTTGTCTTGTGGATCTTCTCAAAGGGGTTTCTTCTTGTTCCTCAATATGCTCATCATAAGCATTTATCTCAGAAGAACTATGTGAACTCTCTGAGTCATGAAATCCATCCAATTGTTATTCAACATGTGCATCTTCTTGCTTCTCAGTATTTATCTCAAAATGCACTACTCGAGTCTAAGTATCCTTCTCCTTTGGTTGTTCTTCTCCTGAATAAGCTCTAAATTCCTTGAAAATCACATCTCTAGATAAAGAATTTTTTCTGGTTAGAGGATTCCAAAGCTTGTAACATTTTACATTTTCATCGTAACCTATTAATATTCATTTTTGTGCTTTTGGATCCAACTTAGATCACTTTTTTTTAGGCACATGAACAAAATCCTCACAACCAAAGATCCTTAAATGTGCAACACTAGGATTCCTACCTAACCAGATTTCTTAAGGAGTTTTATCTTCAATAGATGAACTAGGGGATCTATTGATTAAATAACAAGAAGTACTTATAGCCTCGGCCCAAAGGCACCGATCTAGCTTAGCACTACTTAACATACTCCTAGCTCTTTCCATTAAGGTTCGGTTCATCCTTTTTGAGGCACTACTCCATTATGTTGAGGTGTATATGGAGTAGTTTTTTTTCTTACAATTCCTACATGCTTACAATAATCATCAAATTCCCTAGAACAATATTCACCACCATTATCTGATCTCAACACTTTTATCTTATGATCTGATTATTTATCAACCAAAGCCTTAAATTCTTTAAACTTATTGAACACATCAGATTTTTTATGCATAAAATAGATCCAAGTGTATCGTGAAACATCATCAATAAATGTGACATAATATCTAGATTTTCTAATACAGTCAATATCCACAAGGCCCATTACATTTGAATAAATAATCTCTAATAATGTTTTAGCTTTATTTGTTCCATTAGGAAATGATGATCTAGATTGCTTTCCAAACACACAATGCTCACAAAAATCATTTTTTCCAATATTATAATTAGGAATACCGTCAACCAATTTCTTATTGAGAATGGTCCTAAGACCTTTTTCACCAGTGTGACCCAATCTATGGTTCCACAACATACATCCATTTTCAGCTTTAGTCAGACTGGCTAATTTATTCAAATTGGAGGTATTAAGCTTAAACAAAGTCCCGATTTGAGATCCTTTAGTAACCACCATATTCCCTTTCACCAATCTACAACCACCATTGTCAAAATTCACATGCATTCTAGAGTCATTGAACTTAGATACAAAAAGTATATTTCTAGCAAGTCTTGGAATATGTAAAACATCACTAAGGGTCTTAACCCTACCATCACTAAAACATAGCTTGACCTCTCCTTTTCCAACAACCTTTTTTGTGTTATTATCTCCAAAGAAGACATTCCCTCCATCATATGCAGTATACTTAGTGAACCAATCCTTCTTAGGAGTCATATGATAGGAGCAACCTGAATCAATAAGCCAAGAGTTATCACAAATAGTATCAGATGAAATGACCAAAGCATCATTAGGGTATGTGCAGGATCATAATGGGCCAAAAATTGGCAATATGATGGGTATGTGTAGGGTATGTGGCTGACGACTTCTTTTTTACCCAAAATTGATGAAACGAAAAGGATTTTTAAAGGAGATTATCAGCTTTCCACCAATATAAATTATGCTTTATTTTGAATTTAATAAATAATTATTATTCATTTTCTATTTGAATTACGACTAAAGTCTTGATTGATAGGTTGATTGAAAACATCTATAGATTTCAAATGGTATCACATTTTTTGAATCCAAAACATGCATCACATTCTATGCTTCGCAGACTATAAGATTTTTAAAAAGAAATGAATTTCATGAAGTTTTGACCAAGTTAAGGTGGTCAGACATATGAGTTTTTATATTTTTTTAAAGTTGTAATAAGAAATTCATAATTAATTATTTACATGGAAAAAATTTACAAAATAATATGCATCACATCGGGACATGAGTCCTCTACTTATATCTAAAATCTTATTAAAAATATTATCATTTTATTGTGGTTAGGGTGGTCAGACAGACACCTACTTCTTATTTTTTCCCTGAAATTTAAGTACTACTGCATTGAAATTTCAAATTTTCACCAAATAGTTTTTTTTTATTAATAAACCTAGTAATTTAGAAACTACATTCAATTTGCTACAAATTCTATTCTTACATATTTTTGAAATAATATAGATAATTTATTCAAAGTTTTACGTCAAGTTGCCTAACTCTAATTTTTCTGAATTTTTTGCCATTTAAGGGCCTGTTTTTTCCATGATGATCCTGCACATACCCATTACTTTCATCTGAGGATTTATCTATAGAAGCATTAGAAGTATTTTTCTTGTTCTTATAATCCTTCTTTATATGTCCAAGTTTCCCATAATTACAACACTTTACCTTAATCTTACCAGGGGTTTTAGACCGTCGTTTGGACTTACCCTTTCATTTCTTGTCTCCCTTAGGTTCCATTTCCTTAGGCCTACCTCTTATAAACAAGGCATCTTGGGATCTTTTTTCAGACTTCTTCCTCATCTCCTTGGATAGGAGAGTAGAAATTATATTTTCTATCTTAGGATCTGCACCACTACCACTAATAGGAACAATTAGATTTTCCCAAGACAAGCTGGTAAAGAATAAAGTAACAAAATGAATTTATCTTCATCTTCTAGCTTTACATTTACAGATGCTTCAAGAGAACAACGTCAACAATACATAATCTTATGGTCCCTCTTTCCTTCTTATCAATCTTAGCCCAATCCTCATCTAACATCGATGTAGGTGAATTTGTCTCATTACAAACAACTAACCACTGATCTCTCTCTTCAAGGAGATCCTCCATTTTTAGTTTCCACATCTCATAACTAGATCCATTGAATCTTTCAATATCTAAATGAGAATTAGAGCTCATTGTAACACACTTATTTTATAGATCAGCAATAACACAATAGTAAAAGCTCCCACTACAGACAAAAAACCTTCAAACATTTAAGAGAAAGGTGTCCCAAACTCTACCCAACCGTTAGCTTTGATGAAAATGTTTAAAATGGAGGTAATTATGTAGCTTTAAAACATGTAAAACTATGAGATTGTAGATCTAATTAAGTGTTCTTTGTTACAAATTCTTTGTGTATGATTAGGGTATGTGCAAGATCATGATGGGCTAGAAAGTGGTGATATGATGGGTATGTGTAGGGTATGTGGCTGACGACTTTTATTTTACCCAAAATTGATGAAATGAAAAAGGGTTTTTAAAGGAGATTCCCAGCTTTCCACCAATATAAATTCTATTTTAATTTGAATTTAATAAATAATTATTATTCATTTTCTATTTGAATTACGACTAAAGTTCTAATTGATAGGCTGAATGAAAAACATATATAGCTTTCAAACGGTATCCCATTTTTTGAATCTAAAACATGCATCACATTCTATGCTTCACATACTATAATATTAAAAAAAAAATGAATTTCATGAAGTTTTGACCAAGTTAAGGTGGTCAAACATATGGGTTTTTTATATTTTTTAAAAGTTGTAATAAAAAAATCATATTTAATTATTTGCTTGGAAAAAAAATACAAAAAATTATGCATCACATCAGGACATGAGTCCTCTATTTATATTTAAAATATTATAAAAAATATTATCATTTTATTGTGGTTAGGGTGATCAGACAGACACCTACTTCTTATTTTTTCCCTAAAATTTAAGTACTACTGCATTGAAATCTCAAATTTTCACCAAATAGATTTTCTTTTTAAATAAACCTAGTAGTTTAGAAACTACATTCAATTTTCTATAGATTCTATTCTTACATATTTTTGAAATAATATAGATAACTTATTCAAATTTTTATGTCAAGTTACTTAACTATTATTTTTTTGAATTTTCATCGCCACTTAAGGGCCTATTTTTTCCATGATGATCCTGCACATGCCCATTATCTATTTAGATTCATTTTACCAATTGTAGAAGTAGAAATAAGATTATAAAAGAATGAGACAAGAAGATAGAAGTGACACAACATATATGTGGAGAAACCCTTTCAAGAAAAAACTCCACCACCAGAATCAATAGTGCTTGTATTATTTAACCTCTGAACAAGATTACAATAACACTGTTTCAATCCTTGATCGAGATGCTTCTTTTTCCTTCAACAATTCTTCTTCACAACCTGCAATCAAATCTGATGAAACTTTCTTCAACTTGTTGCAATTAATAGACAATAATGAGCCTTGAAAACTCCAAAGAATTGTCAATTACAAGAGTTTGAAGCTTCTCTCAAAAACCTATGCGTATTTTGTGCAAGTAGAGTTTCATCAGGTAACATGAAGTCAAAAGCAATGTCTCCTCAATTTAGGCACCCCAAACTAAACTCCTAACTGATCATTGTTCAAGAAAATATCTTCCAAGCTTCTCCTCAAAGTTGTGCCCATGAATGGGACCACTTAACTTAGCCTTGTAAATATTTTCTCATGCAAAAGGTGTCAACTCCAAGATTCCAACTTGGATGCCCAAGGTGGGTCCATGTCAATCTTTGTTAATAGAAACATATCTCTCCATCAATTCATGCAAACAATACGCATGATTGATCATCTCCACTTATCTGAATGTATCACCTATTATCTATCATGCAATTGAATTCATTAGCATGCAACTCAAGTCAACTAAATTCAACTAGCATGGAACTCAAACTAACTATATGCAACTGAAGATAATTGAACCATAACTAAACTAAACTGAATTGAACTAAATTGAACTGAACTAAGCTGAATTGAACTGAACTAATATTGAACTAAACTGAACTAAACTGAACTGAACTCCACTCATGTAAATATCAATTCCTAACTTCTAGGATCTTTACATGCATTACTGAAGTGTTATCTTTTCTCCAGATAGTTAACTTGAGCAAGATGGGTTCCACCTTCCATGTGGGCACCCCATGTGCTCCTACTTTGTAGGAGCTCTTCTTGGGAATCCCCACATGTTCCAATAATTTCTATTAATTACAAATATCAATTTACATGTTCATTTCCTTCAAATTTAATCTCTTTCTAATCCTAGTGTTGGGGAACACTTTCCAAGGACTTAGGAGATGCATGAAATATGTTTAGGATTGCAATTAATGTGCATCCTATTCCTAAGAGTGAAAACTCTCATAGACAATGGAGAAGAAATTAATGTTTCTAGCATGGACCTCCTAGACAAAATTGGTATGGACAAATGGCTCATTCAACTTAAGGATTTTCATAGTCACAACTTTGGAAATGTTAATAGGAAACCACTAGGAATGATCACATTACCTATTAAGGTCAGATCTGTCCAACTGCCTACCCCTATCCATATCATACAAGGACCCCTTTCATACAATCTTCTCCTAGGGAGACCATGGATTCATGCTATGAAAGGTGTCCCCTATACTCTCCACTGTAGAATGAAATTTGAATACAACAACAAGATATACATGGTTGAAGTAGATGAATAAAGCAATGAATCGCATGATCATAACACTTCCAACTCTTCTAATACTTTCATTCCAAAATCAAAAGTTGAACCTATACAATTTGATGCTAATCCTTCACCTACAAAAAACCTCTTTAGTAATAATTGGGGGCCGTTAGATTTTACACCTCCTTTCAATAGAGAATCCAAAATATCACCCTCAAAATCCAAAGAGTCATATACCAACGATTCATTTTCAGATACGAGTTCTAATAATGATTGGGGTTTTACACCTCCCTTTATAGGAGTGCAAAATATCACAATCTAAAACAAAACAACCTTTTTTTTCATTCACTCAACTTAATTCTACAACATTACCCCATGCTGGTGACGGGGGCTATATAACTCCCATACCTCATGAAGGAATGACATATAACTTTAAAAATGATTTTTGTTCTTGTGAGGAAACTGATCCTTCTCAGAAACATAAACCCCCTTCATCTGACTTGGAAGATTGTTATGGTATTGGATACAATCTAGCTCCTACACATGGACACCATGAACACATGAAGAAAACTAACATACCATACTCTTTCAAGAAAGATCTAGGTTTACCACCTTTGCATATGTGTAGGGTCGCCATGGAAAAAACATGCCCTTAAGTGGCGATGAAAATTCAGAAAAATCAGAGTTAGGAAACTTGACGTAAAAATTTGAATAAGTTATCTATATTATTTCAAAAATATGTAAGAATAGAATCTGTAGCAAATTCAATGTAGTTTCTAAACTACTAGGTATATTTTTTAAAAAAAATCTATACGATGAAAATTTAAAATTTCAATGCAGTAGTACTTAAATTTTAGGGAAAAAAAAGAAGTAGGTTTTTTTCTAACCACCCTAACCACAATAAATTGATAATATTTTTTATAAGATTTTAGATATAAGTAGAGGACTCATGTATTAATGTGATGTATATTTTTTGTAATTTTTTTCCAAGTAAATAATTAATTATGAATTTTTAATTACAACTTTTAAAAAATATAAAACCTCATATGTCTCACCACCTTAACTTGGTCAAAACTTCATGAAATTGATTTTTTTTTTAATCCTATATTATACGAAGCATAGAATGTGACACATGTTTTGGATTCAAAAAATGTGATATTGTTTGAAAGCTATAGATGTTTTTCAATCAGCCTATCAATCAAAACTTTAGTCGTAATTAAAATAGAAAATGAATAATTATTATTATTAAATTCAAAGTAAAGCATAATTTATATTGGTGGAAAGTTGAGAATCTCCTTTAAAAACCCTTTTCGTTTCATCAATTTTGGGTAAAAAAAAGGTCATCAGCCACATACCCTACACATACCCATCATATCACCACTTTTTGGCACATCATGATCCTCCACATACCCCTTTATCTACACATTCATCTAAATCCTTGTCATTCAATCTGTGTATGACATATTGCACAAATAAAGGAACACTTGCTACTTTTGATCAAGAGAGCATCTTGGTGATCCTACTCCAAGATCATTTGATATCCCTTCCTCCAAGAACACGAAAGAAATTTTACTACAAACTGATGAGGGCACAGCCCGAGACACAGAAAATAACCCACAAACAAGAGAATAATTTTATTATTCAAAAAAATGGAGCTCATTACATGCAGAGGATCTCAAATCCCCAAGTTCTACAACACATGCAAGTTACAGATAGCTACAAAATAACCCTTTCGCAATATGCGAGCTTGTCCCCAAAAAGTTACCCAAAAATTAGAAACCCGCCCATAAATAGAGCTCCTCTTTAGTTTGGAGCCAAAACAACATTCAAATTTGAGTTTAGGCGGTTTGGCGCCGAAAAATTACAACTTGAAGTTCAAATTTCAAAAGAACATTTGCAATTGTATCTTCTAGAAAGTCACGCCAACTTCCAAGGGCCATAACTTTTGATCCGGGGCTCGATTCGTAAACCGTTTGAACCGTTGGAAAGGTCTCAAAGTCAAGAATGTGCTTGAAATTCACTATGCCGATTTTAGAAAGTTTTGGGGGCCGATCGGGAAATCTAAGTGCCTCAAATCTAACTCGAAGATTTTCGGTGCAAATTTGGGAAACTAAAACTGCAATATCTTTCAACCCAGGGAATAGAAAATAAAAATAAATTGGGAATTTCATTATGACGAAAAGGGTATCCAAAAATGTAAAAACATCTAAAAACTGAGAAACTTGAAATTTAACTATTTTTGGGTGATGCAAGATTGCCCTTACACCACTGGATGCTCCTACATCACAAACATTCATTTTGTGCATACCATAGAGTTCATGGTCATTCTACTAATGAATGTAAGGCTTTAAGCAACAAAATTCAACATCTCAAGGATTGTGGTGCTCTTCCTTGTATTTAAGCACCTAATTCATATAACTAATACTTGCTTTCATCCCATTTGGACCATCCTTGTCCTGCACTAAGTGGGGGCAAGGGGTTAGGTAGCCTTGTCCTCGTATGTCACTTGTCGTTGTCTCTTTTGGCTAGTTGATCATCTTTCATGTATATCTAAAGAGAAAGCTTGGGATGTGGATGACATGACTTAAGTTGGCTCACATGTGACATACTATCTTTTGGGGCCATTCCCTTTTCATGACGTAGCTTATCAGAAACATATGAATTGGCATAGGGCTTTCCGAATAAGCTCTCATGTCTTCTTCGAATTTAAAGAAACTACTCACAACAATGGTGTTAGCAACTGCTTTAAAGTGGGGGCATACATCAACACTCATGTTTCATTGTGCGATTTTCTTCCTTCTTGCGATGTGTCCTTTTCTTTGTGGTGTCATTGGGTTTTATTTCCTTCGAGAGTGTGATATTTCTTGGACTTTTCCTCTCTTGGAAACATTAGGCACAATTTTCCCTAAGATGATACCTTGCATGAACTAAGAAAAATACCTTTGAACCTCTCTCTTTCTTGTTATGTGCATTTTTTTACCTTATTAAAGTCCTGGAGGTATAGCTTTGATATGGTCCCTAGGGCTCACCTAGTGAACATCTAGCTTCACTAGCCCATATGGGCATGCATTTTTCTTTTTTTCCTTATCATAGTCATGGGGTATGAATTTGATATGGACTTCTTGGGGGCTCACATAGTGGACAACTAGCTCCTACTAGCCCTTGTGAGCATGTGTTTTTTTTTTGTAATGGATAGCGTGTTCCACTTGTAAACCTTTTGGACAAACAACTTAGACTCGGTCCATCGCATTGGATGGCTAGTTGAAGCTCGATAGGTTGTAGTTTTTCTTTTTTTCTTTTTCTTTTTCCTTTTTCTTGTCCTTGATGGTGTATGCTATCGATCTGATTATGGCTTCATATATCATCTACATGTGCATTCCTTTATGCTTATATTGGTTTTCCATAGGATCTCAAACCCTTGGGCTTAATCATCCCTCTGAATCATTTTCATCCTATCTTACTAATGTTGGTACATTCGAACCCCTCTTGATTGTGTGGTTGGCTACTTTAGTGTGAGTTTGAAGCAATTTCATCCTTTCACTAAAGTGGGGGCTAAATGTAGTGTATTAAAATGCATACCCTTGCAATTTAATGCATATTTGGGCCCACCTTGCTTTATTTATGCTTTTTTATGGCTTAATTGGCCCTATTTTGCATCCACAAGCCTAATAAACTATATATTTTTATGGAAAATCCTGACAAATATAAAAAAGATAAATGATCATTTAATGTTTCTATCTATGTGTCCCTAATTTGTGGACTGAGACTAAAACACCACCTAGGGCGTCTTTTTCCTCCATGGGTCTTGGGACACTGATATTGAAAACACCAAAATAGGTCCCTTTTTGGAGTCTATGCCCCAAGAATTGAGCCTTGGGACTAAGACGCCACCTAGGGAATCTTAGTCTTCCTTGGCTTATTTTTCAGGATCTAATTTCAAAATTGGGCGGGATTTAGCCTCCTTTATTTAATGAATTTATATGTCAGCTTGTTGTGGTATACTTTTAGGATATTAAGCATGAATAAGTATAAATACAAGGTTCCTCCACTAATTTTTCATATAAACAAGAAAATAAGCATTCAAGTATTCATTCCTAAGAAAATTTTATGCATTCAAGATTAGATTCATCAAGAATTTCGAGCCATTGATCACCAAGATTCAAGCATCATATCAAGGGTTTAGTGCATCCATTCATGTTGTTGAGCCAAGATTGTGGATGTAGCATTGAAGATCTGTTTGTAACCATTGTTCATATCATATTCAATGATCCATGATCTACATTCTTCATGGCCACTACATGGTAGATTGTATATTTTCTTCACAAGACATCATACAAGGTGATATCATTTACATGTTTCATGTTTCATGCTTCATTTCATTCATTTCATCATTTGGTTTAATTACCAACAAGGGGTTTGACCAAGGAAAACCCCTATTCCCTGACAATTAAACAAGTTTTTCTCTCTTGTTTGTTTTTATTTATAGATCTAGGTTGAAGACTTGTAGATCCTTTAAAGTGAAAAGTTTTCAAAGTTGCAAATTTGCATTACAAAGTGGTCATGTTCATAGAAACTCACCTATAGGTCAGATTTGGAGCTTTCAGGACCTCAGATCTGGGTAGAAGCAAGTGCAGACCTTGGACCTTAGGATCACTTTAAGAGATTTTAGAAATTTATAATAAGACTAGTAAGCCACTTTGGGCATCTTAGTCCCCCATAGGGTATTTTTTAGAGATTCTTCAAGATTTTATTTTGGCATCTGAAGACTCCATATTTGCCCCGAAAAATAGTAGTTGGACTAATACGGCATCTTGGGCATCTTATTCCTCCACAACACTTTTTGACAACATTTTTACATTTCCATAATCCTCACAACATCTCCAAACTTCCCAGGTACACATACCCTAACTTGGTGCAACTTAATTTCATCATTTGCATCTCTCATTTAACTTATTTTAGGTCATTTTGCATATCACATTGTGTTTTCCAACATTCTCTTTTTCAAGAATTTGCTTGGTGATGAACCCCCTCCTAGGTCCTTCCTAATTGAGAATTGACTCACCTTGTGAGGTTGTTAATCAATCCAATTAGAACACCTAGGACATTAGTGAATGATTGAGTAGAAAAAGTTTGATATCTTTTGGTATCTATTTTTCTTATCATCAATATCCAATCACTGACACAACATGCATAAACATTCACAATTGAACTAATATAATAAAATTCTTAGACTAACCATACAAAGTAACTTACTAGCAGCAAATTAAAAATGGTATGAGCAACAGATTCATCAAATGCATTGAACACTTTTCCATCGATACAAATGAGCTGAAATTAAATGTGGAAGAAGGAACCATTCACATATTAAGAAGAAACAATAAAAGAAACACCAAAACTTTATTGTCTTCCTTGTATTAACTTCAAAATGTCCTTACAACAATTTTTTGATCAACCTTCAAAATGAGGGAAAAGTCCCTTTTATAATTTTTCAAATACAAATCAAGGTTTGAGATACATATTTATCAATGGCCAAGATCTATCCAAATTAGGGAAGTTTACATTTGCATTTAATATTGGAGGTGCACTAAATTATTACAAAATATTCCATTTTTACTCTAGTTTAAAATTTTGCTACAAATAAGTATTCAAATAGTTACGATCTTTTAAAAATTTAAAATAAATTCTTATTATTGATCCCCAAAACACTTTACACAGCTGGCACATACTTTGGCACAGATTCTTATGTGGACCAACAATAAATCTTGGGCTATATTTAATATTTGGTTTTATTCAATTACAACATTTTCCAAATTTCCATCCTAGCATCCGAAGGATACACAACACCTCTTAGGCCAACAAGCATTGACATGAATGCATATGCAAGTCTCTTTTGACTTATTTAATCTAACTTCCAATAATAATTTTATAATAGATCCACTATTTTTGAAAATACATAGCTTTATCTCAAGATCCTGAAAAATTAAATACCATCACTAGTAGCTCACATGCTAAAAATCCAATTTCTAAACATCAAAATTAAGCCTAGATAAACTTTTTTGGAGATTTCAACTCCACCATAGAATTTTAACATTTTAGCAATGTCACAAAATAAAATTTTGTAGATTTTACCCCATCATGAAATTTTGGAGATTTTAGGCAACTTGGAAAATTTGGAGATTTTTCCATTTTGAGAAATTTTTAAAATTTTGAAAGAGCTTTGAAATTTTTCGAAAATGGAAATTTCAAAATTTTGAAAGAGTTTTGAAATTTTCTAAAATGGAAATTTTAGAATTTTAAAGCAGTTTTGAATTTTGTTTGAAAATGGAAATTTCAAAATTTTGAAAGATTTGAAATTTTTGAAAAATTGAAAGTTTAAGGATTATTGAATTTTGTGGATTTTTGAACTTTGTGAATTTTTCACAACTTTAGATTTTTGAATTTTTTTTTTCCAAAAATGGAATTTCGGGCATTTGAATTATCTTTGAAAATTTAGAGTTTTGTGAGAGTGAAAAATTCTTTGAAACATGAAAGATTTGATAAATACAAAAAATTGGATTTAAAACCATCTCAAGTGTTTTTCAATTACTTTCACTTGGCCCTTAGTTGCAAAATTCTTCAAATCTCCCTTATTTTATATAATATTGTTAAATAATAAGATGACCCTAAAAAGCAAATTTTACTCTAACATTTTCCCTTCAGGAGAAAAAGTGGTGAACGTAAAAAAAATAAAAAGGGGTTTTCCGTTAAGATGGGGCATGAGTGTAAGGAACAAAAAATGGCAACTCTACTGGGAAAAAGATCCAAAGCATTTCAATGACAAGTAGGAATCACAAACCCAAAATCTCTGGTTTCATCCCTCTAAACTAGGTCAAATAAATTAGAACACATGATCAAGGAGTCAAAATTGTTGGTTGATATAACTTCCATATATTGAAAATCCAAGTGTCTACAAATGCATTTCTTTCCATCTGTAACTAACCATAGGAACCTATGCTTTGTCATGTTAAGCTACATGAATGATTCTACTTGAATTTAAGCCTAGACATTACCTCGTTATTAGTTGAGCATTTGTAGCCCTGACGAGGTTATCACTATGATTCTCTTGAACATGGCTCTACTGCTAGATGGGTGTCTATAACCCTACTAGAGGTATTTAAATCCTCTTGAAAGTTTAATTTTTTTGATGTTTACTTTATTTTCTTTTTCTTTCTTTTTATTTTCCTTTTATTTTCACTTTCAATTTACAAGAAGTGAAGCTTTCCATTTTAGGTCTAACAATCATAATGATGGTGAAGCAAAAACATAATATTTTTCACTTAAAGTGACTTAGAAAAGAAACCCCATAGAAACCTCGAAATTATCAAAATATGTGAAAAATGTAAGATTTTAGGATATCTCAAGCCAATTCAAACCATTAACCCATCTCCCTAAATCAAGTGTCCAAATCATCTAACACTAACAGGAGACTTTCACCAGCTATTCACAAAGCATGAATAAAACTTAGAAATGAAATACTAAAAAATAATTCTAGATAATTAAATTGGTTTTGCACTTGCAAAACACCCAAAAGAAAAAAAGAAAAAAGAAAACCCCCAGACCAGACCACAAAAGAAGGAAAAACCAAACTTAAGCTAATAAACTAGAAAAAAGAAAACAAGAAGCAAAATTAAACTAACCTTATTGAAACTTGACTAAATATAGAAAGACTCACTAGATAGATTATATTTAGATAACACAAACTAACACTTACTCCCATATGATTTATCAATGCATGTTTAAATAATAAGGTGATGGTCATAATCCTAAGTCTTGAAAATGTGTCCTTGCATTTAGAAAAATAATCTCTTACCTTGCAATTATCAAACTCAATAACGTAATAAAAATGATAATCATTGAGGAAAATCATTAGGCCCATGATTAATCCATGTGAATTTTTTATTTCATAGATTTCCATAATAAAAAATGATACTTGCATAATAATTAACAGGAACAAGGAAAGATACAACCTAGGGAGTTGCTTGTGTAGGTAGTAACATTTGATGATTAATGACTTGTTTGTTGTATTCTCTTTCATTCTCAACCTTGAGAGGACATAATTCATGATGCAACATTCCTCTTGCATTGCAGATCTACAAAACATAATTTCATTTATCAGGTGGTATACTATGCAAAAGACCAAATTATTTAATTTCATGAAAATTTTTACTTGGTTATACATCAACATATGGCTGAAATGACAAATTTGTAGGCACTTCTTTAAGAAAATATTTGTATTTGACAACCTCAAGAAGATCTATCATGATTTATTGACAGTCCATGTTCTATGTAGATCTACTTGATTGATATCTTTTTTAATTTCCTACACATTAATAGTATTGGAATAAGATTCCAAATTATTAAAATAGGACATGCATGATATGCCTTGCTTAAATCATTTGAATGTAATGAAGAAAAACCATTATCTTTTAATAGGGCATAAAAACTTCCCAATATATCTTGTGACTAGATTTCCTCCTTTTGTAATTCATAAGTTGACATTTGATTAGATTCTTAGAATCTTCATGTTGTTTCACCTTTAAATATTCATAACATTCATTTTTGGTACATGCTACAATGGGATCCTCTTGCTTGTATAAGATCTCAACAACTTCAATTCTTGGAGATTTGAATAACAATTTTTTTGCTACCAGTGGTTATGAAAACATTGGGCTGTCCAATGCCAAATCAACTTTACAACTACTCACCATATTTAGTAGGATATGCTTCTTCCACATCAAGAGGACTGAAAAAATTTCATTATCAATTGGAAGGATAAGTATTATTTATCAAGAGATAAATCGTCTCACAATCCTAAAAATTTGAAAATCCTTATAAAATCATAGAAATTTCCAAAATTCAAAAAATCCTAAAAAATTCAAAAATTTCTCGATTTATCTCCCGAGGTGGCATACACGCATCATCACTCAAAAATTAGCATCTGGGGCATATATCAAATTTTTTTATCAACACTATCGGAATTTTTTTTTGAAGCAATGTGTTGGAAACACATCACTTCAAAGAGGGGAAAAATGCATACACTCAAATTTGGTCTTGAGGATTAATTAAATACAATTTATTTAATTAATAATCTTTAATTCTTCTACTTATAAATAGTTTGAAAAAAATTATTTATATAGTTCATTTTCTCTAATTCTTCCTATCCTAAATCGTCTTCTTCATATCTTAATTAAATGAACAAATTTAATTAGTTTTTTTATTTAATTAACCTCCTCTCATTAAATTGAAATTTTAAATTCAAATCTAACAACATTTTTACTAACTTTTTCCCACCTTCCACCTCATCATGTGTCTCAAGAAATTAATATTTCTAATATTTAATTTGGCATTTATCATCAACAAATTCAAACTAATTTGGGACACTTGGCCTTCATCTCCATTTTATTCCTCTTCACACTTGGTAGATTGTTCTTATGAAGGGAACACACTTCCCCTTTTCTCTCTAACCTCTTCATCTTCAACCATCCATTCTCCAGATTGAATCCAGACTGTTGATTTCTACCACGGAGGCTCATGCCTTGGAAAATCTGTAAATATGCCCTCATTTACAACAAAAAAAGAGAGAGAGTTGAGCATTTGTAGCAATTACACTCTGCAACATTTTAGTTAGCATTATCATCTTATCATTTTCATTTTACTATTAGCATTTTAGCATCAAATAGTTTAATCATGGCATTCTCATTAGAAGCATCTTAATTACAACATTCTCATCATATCACTTTCATTAGCAACATTATTATCTTTGCATATCATCTATATCTAGTTTACCAATCATGTAATGTAGGAAACATCTCTTGCATTTCCAACATCTCTCATTCTTCAGGTTTTCATTTGGAAATTCATTCACACAAACAATCTAAGAGGAAAATGACTTAAAGAATCCTTGGAGATGGAGGACAATGAGATGCCATTGAGGAATTGTTGTTTTAATTTGATTGCTATTTGAATTCCTTGATATAATGTTTCAATGGTGTGTTGTATAGGTTTTATTTTCTTATTCACATTATTCATACACACATAAATTGGTGCCCACCATGGGGCCTAGTCTCATTTTTAATATTTTTCTTACAAGATTTCGTCAATAGGTTCATTCGTGAATTTTGATGTAAGGCGTCCATGGCCTGTTTCAGCACATAGGTGGTGAATTTCGGAGCATCCAAGCTCTGTTATAGTGCATATGCAGCCCAAACAAGTACATCTACCTCCTCTTGCAGTGCATATACAAGATTTGATTTCCCTTTTCTATTTTCTAGAATAGAGCATTGAGTGTGTTTAATAGCGCATATACTGAACATTTTAGCACATATGCTCTATGTTTTAGCATATACACCTTTATTTGGGGAAATTTAAAATTATGGGGGACTGATCTATATCTTTCTATTTTGCTGGTGCTCTATACGTTGTCAAAGACACATCTAAAACTACTAACGATGTTGCAGGGGCTAGACTTATTTTCCTTTGATTAAATTAGGCATCTAGAGTTTAATTACAAGGTTAAAGAACACCATGTATGTTGTGTTTGTAAAGTGATAGGCTCATGCTCTCCCCTTTATTGGGTGACCAAAATGCCAGGCTCACAGTTTCTTTGTATTGCAATGGCACCTTTAGCAGGCCTACCATAGTGGGAAAAAGTACTCACCCTAAGGGAACGACCTAAGTGGGAACAACTAAATCCAAGCATTCCAACCCACTATAATCAAACGTGGATTGTGATGAAAATCACATTCAATGGTAGTGTGCATTGATAGCCCTCCCCCAGTATCCTTGAGATACGTAAAAGCCTTTGTTCTAAAGGATGGGAGGCCTCCTAAGGGAGTTTATCATTTGTCGCATAAAACATAAATCCTTACTAAGAGCTTTAAGTGTAGTAGCCAAGCTGAGTCATTTTCTAAACATTATAATATTTACAGTGCAAGGGGAGGGAAGAATCTACCCCCGAGATACTCACCATATAACTACTAGGGATTTATGGCCAAAAGTGGAGGATTCGACTTTGGTTAAGACTTGGAAAAGGAAAAAACATGGGCACCCTTTATGGGGTGACTGAGCTATGTTAGATGACGTAGTTCTAAGATGTGGGTTGTGATGTTATTAATGACCCTTGACATTAGAAGAATCTGAATGATTTGTTTGCTATTGTTCAATACCAATGGAAATCAAAAGGGATCAAACTAGATCCTAGAACATACACTTGATGTTTAGATCATAGGATGGAACAAATATTTTACTACTTGCTTCTATGTTTGAAATCATTGTTTAGAAGATCATCCATCAAAAACACTTAATTCACTGATTCAAAAATGAGAAAACCAGGCACACTTTCAAAGTGGTGACATTTCTAGTTTAGTGCATAAACTTCATGTTTCAATGCATTGAGTTCATATTCCTGCGCATAAAGGGTCTTTTCTAGCCCATGATCATTTGAGGAGCTACAAAATAAATTTATCTCCCAATATTCATACAAAATTCAACATGCAATAACCATGAAAGATATCTATAACACAAAACAAAAAAATGGTGAGCCATTTCTTACATTCTTACAAAGATGGAGCTGATTATTTTCTAGATATGCCCGTCCTATACCTGAGAAAGAAAACATGGATATTTGCATTGATAATCTCAATAGTGAGATGAGTTAGAGAATGCAATTGCAGTGTCCACCAACTTTTGAAAAGTTGATTGAAAATGGACTTAAGATTGAGGAAGCCTTGGTTAAAAGAGGAGCATTACAAATCTATAATGAAGTGACAAACTATGCTAACTCTTCTAACCATCATAACAACAATGAAAAATCCAAATTTTGGACAAGAAATAAGAATGTTGCTAATGATGGTGTAGTTAACACACATAACATAAAACCATTCTTCAATTTATGAGGTACTACACCCAAAAAAATTCAAAACAACAGTGAATCTAAACCAACTCCACCATCATATCAAAGAAAATTTACACCTTTGGGGCAATCACTTGAATCAGAATTAAAAGAGATTCTTGCACACAAACTCATAACATTATTGAATGCACAAGATTTTGAACCAAGAGTCA
Organism: Sequoia sempervirens; assembly: GCA_007258455.2. Taxonomy (NCBI): domain Eukaryota; kingdom Viridiplantae; phylum Streptophyta; class Pinopsida; order Cupressales; family Cupressaceae; genus Sequoia; species Sequoia sempervirens. The sequence goes on from VDFB02058242.1 coordinate 686,077,535, forward strand.
AACCATCATGGTGGAATGATGCATATTACTATGATTTCCATACGAAAAAAGTTCATAAAACAAATGATTGTACACAACTAAAACATTTGGTGCAAGACTTGATAGATAGAGGTGACATATCGATAGAAAGACATAAAACAAATGATGATCATGGAGCATTTAAAAACCCCCTATCCAACTATGAAAAAGGAGAATCCTCTTTGACAAACAACAAAGAGAAGAATGTGAATTGTGTCTATGATACTACCATCCTTCACATCTCTGCAGTTGATAACCAAGTCAATGTCATCAAAATCAAGGATAAGCAAGACAACCTACTAGTAAATGTGACCACAAGGGGGCAGTCCAAGTTTGTATTGAAAGGAAGTACATCTAAAACACTTGTTCCTCCTTTGAATCAATACAATATAGTAGATCAATTGAAAAATACTCCAGCACAGATATCCATACTGGAACTTCTTAAAATTTCACCAGTCCATAAGGATATTCTAGAAAAAGCTTTAGTGGACACCACAGTACTAACTAATTTGGAAGTTTTCCAATTCCAAGCCATGGTGGGACATTTGACTGCACCCCATTGTCTATCATTCTCGGAAAATGATGATGCATCCCTCACTCATCCATGCAATGCTCCACTTCATATTGAGGTTTTAATCCATAAACATCGGGTCAAATGCATTTTAATAGATGGAAGAGATGGTCTAAATATGTGCACCTTAAAGCTTATCTATGCATTAGGATAGTATTTCCAATTCAAATGGGACCAGTTCAAAAGGATGTAATCTGCCAAGTTTTAGAAAAGGATTTGACCTACAACATACTCTTGGGTCGAACTTGGATCAATGAAATGAAAGCAGTACCATCGACATACAATCAATGCTTGAAATTCCCTTACAATGGACAAGAGATCACAATTTCAAAAAATTCTAACAATCCCCAATACTGCAACACTCTCAAGATAGTCAAAAATATTTTTGTGCTAGAAAAAAGAGAAGCTGACTTCTATTTCCTCAAGTAATGAAATCCAACTCAATTCTTTATCAAAACAATTTGAGAAAAGGGTTCAATTGAAGGGTATGTGTAGGATCATCATGGAAAAAACAGGCCCTTAAGTGGCAAAAAATTTAGAAAAATCAGTGTTAGGAAACTTGACGTAAAAATTTCAATAAGTTATCTATATTATTTCAAAAATTTGTAAGAATAGAATCTGTAGAAAATTGAATGTAGTTTCTAGACTACTAGGTTTATTTACAAATAAATAAAATCTATTTGGTGAAAATTTGAAATTTCAATGTAGTAGTACTTAAATCTTAGGGAAAAAATAAGAAGTAGGTGTCTGTCTGACCACCCTAACCATAATAAAATGATAATATTTTTTTATAAGATATTATATATAAGTAGAGGACTCATGTTTGGATGTGATACAATTTTTTTTGTAATTTTTTTCCCAGTAAATAATTAATTATGAATTTTTTATTACAACTTTTAAAAAATATAAAAACTCGTATGTCTGACCACCTTAACTTGGTCAAAACTTCATGAAATTTATTTTTTATTTTTTTAATCCTATATTATGTGAAGCATAGAATGTGATGCATGTTTCAGATTCAAAAAATGTGACATCGTTTGAAAGTTATAGATCTTTTTCAATCAGCCTATCGATCAGGACTTTAGTCATAATTCTAATAGAAAATGAATAATAATTATTCATTAAATTCAAATTAAAGCATAATTTATATTGGTGGAAAGCTGAAAATATCCTCTAAAAACCCTTTTCATTTCATCATTTTTGGGTAAAAAAAAAGTCATCAGCCACATACCCTACAAATACCCATAATATTGCGACTTTTTGGCCCATCATGATTCTGCACATACCCTAAAAGATAAAGGCATCAATGATTCTATTTCCTCAAGTAATGAAAGCCAACTCAATTATTTGTCAAAATTGTTTGAGAAAAAGATTTAGTTGAAAGATAAAGGCATGGGTGATTATTCTTTTGAATAGTCCTTATGTCTCTCACAACTACTACCTTCTCCAAAATCATATGGACAACCATCAACATCTAGACAACAATCTTCACAACCCATCACGATCTTTGATGGTACATTTGTAAAAGAAGGTATTCTAGTTGATTAATTTGACGAAAAAGACATTCTAAAGTGGCTTTACAAAGATGAAGAAGAATCCCAGGCAACAAATTCCAATATACCAACAGAGCAATATGGTAAAGGGTTCACAATCTTAGAAAAGATGGGATATGAAGGAAAAGGTCCTATTGGAAAAACAAAAGAAGGTATTGTGGAACCAATTCATCCTATCTCAATCAATGCAAAAGACAAGACATGATTACGATACAAAGAAGAGACAAAAGAAGAAGCCACTCAGAAGATTTGTGAGTGAATCCTCCAATTGTAAGCTAGTTCTGAAATGGACTCAAATGAATATGAATGGGACTCACTATCTGAAGAATCTTGTGAAGACAAGGAAATCAATGCGATAAAGAAGTATGCACCCATATGTATGGAGGGAAAAAGTGTTGGAAACACAAGGGTAGACAACTGAAAGGGGGGGTGAATCAGTTGTCACAAAAATTTAAACTTATTTAACTTGTTCTCAGAGTCTGATTAATAACCTTGAAAACACAAATCAATAACACATCAAAAACACACATAACACCAATATTTTTTATGTGGAAACCCTATTAGGGGAAAAACCACGGTGGAGGTTAGTCCACAAGATTATACCCTGTTAAAAGTATAAGAGAATAAATGGGGAATGCACATGCATTCAAGCGCACTGCCTCGAGCTCACTGCTCAAATACAACAAGGCTTACTGCCCAAGGAAGACACATTGTCTTACAAAAAGATTTGGATTACATCCACAAGATTGAATTGAGAAAATAGCATCTGCTCATGCCTGATTATAGTTCCGGTTAAGCACATAAACTCTGCTCAGTATTCTTCACACTTAATTTTTCCTCCGAATGATTAGAATATTATTTGCACCAAGGAATCACACACTTCACTTCACAATTAATGCACACCATACCTTAAATGATAAAACAATCGCTCATATATATCCACAACCAAGAATAACATCATCTACAAGTTGACTTCACTAAAACATAAAATGAATACAAACTGTCGGTCCAAAACATAAATAATTATCAATGCGAATCAACCACCATCGGCCACAACATAGTGAAGACTCAAAATAATATCCTCGAACATGAAAAAATTTCAATAATTATTCCTCGAAGATCCACAACACACTACAATCACCTAGTCGGCCAAGAACATGAAAAACATGAACACATAGAGAAAATATTCAATCACGAGCACAACGGTTAATGAGGATGTGAAACAAAGATAGAGAACAATCTAGAAACATCCACAAGCATCATGAATCACCAAAGAGGCATCTAAAATAACTGAACTTACTAGAATCATATCATCTTCTTTTAGGAACACCAATTGAAGCAACAAAAAAACTATCTAAACATAGATATTCACAACTCGATAAAATCTTCATGCAGATCTCTGAAACTTAACATGGATAATCTATATATACTAAAAAAAAACCCTCTAGTCCACAACCTCTGATCATCAACATACTGAACTAGCCAACATCAACAACCCGCAACTTATTTTATTACAATTTTCTTAATATCCTCGACATATACATTCTCAAATGACATTAATGCCAATAGTGTTGACATCAATCACAACCACATATCAAAAACATAAAATAATCTCCCCCTTTGGCATTGATGGCAACACATGATGTGAAAAACACCTGTAATATCACAGAATTGCACCGAGGGGCAATTCCATATTTTGACATTTATGTGTAGCATTTATTGTACCTTGAGATATTAATGACGAAATCCCATTGGTTGGAATTTCATGATTCTAACTCCATGAGGACAAGTGGTTGAGAAATAGAAGCTTGGCGAAGAGTTTTCCAAGAATATAGGCTTTGGACGAATGTTTAACACGCAGATGTCTGCGCGGCGCGCTAGCGTCTCGTCCATTTCTTGAGTTCAAAACATAGAATCTAGAAGTTTAACCCTTGATACACGTGTCTTGGTGGTTACACTATGAAAGTAACGAATCTTTGTCACCCTTGCAAGCATTAAAACCTCTTTTTGTCTCCCATTTGGAGGTTGCAAGACATCACACTAGCCTCCATTTTCTCCAACTTTGATATTTCCTCCTTTGATAGCAGTACACTCATAGGCAAAGCCATGCCAGACTAAGGTACTCCCAACAATAGCAACAGGTCTCAAGCAAGCTCTCAGTGGTGCATCTATGTGCTTCGGAGAGGGTCTTGGCCTATGGGTAATGCTCTCTCACTCTCACTTTCCTTTTACACTCATTTGTTTACTATTTTGTGGTGTGGGTTCTACTCCCGAGCAGGTATTGCTTTCACCACACGCTTATCGTGGTGTGGGTTCTACTCTTGAGCAAGTATTTCTTTGACCACACGCTTTGTTTACTTCTTTATCATTCTTTTCCAACTTAGTTATCCATGGAGGTGCGAACACCAAAGCGGGGTCTGACTGAGGTAGGCCACTACATAGCGACCCAACAACTCTCTCCTTGGTCTTTTGTGTGTAGGTCATGAAAAGGGGCTTGGAGTGAAGATTCGATTGTCCAGAGAAAGGCAAGCCTTCCCCAACCAACTTTATATTTACTTCAGTCTTTGGTTTTCTAGTTAGTAAAACAGTTCCATACGGACTACTCCTTAGTCTGGAAGTAGGATTTTTTTTTGTCTGTTGAGTTCCTAAGTTCTCTATTACTCAAGATGCCAACACATATTTCAGACTACAACACACCATGCTGGCATCGTAGAACTGTGCTAACATCTTCTTGCCGTGAGCTCCCTCTTCTGAGACAAGAATTATTTGGTCTTGCTCCCTCAGGGTCTTTGATAGTTTTTCTCGGAAGTATAACTGGATCCAGTTCTCTATTATTTCATTAATCTGTTATTTTGAGTTGTATAAGGGAAATTTGTTCTGTGGCGATTTCTCAAGAAAGGAGAGACCCATGTGTAGTGAATCCCTCTTATATCACATTTTGGTGAACCTGAGGTGAAACTCAAAAATTTCTTTGCAATGTTGCACATTCATGATAATGGATTTTCTGAGGAAGATTTCGATATGCTGGAGGATGCTCTAGATGATTTCCTAGAAGCACTCTCCCCTATCTGCAAATCTCCCGAACAAGTCTCCTCTTGATAGACTGAGGGATTAGTAAATGTGGTGGTGGTCACAGTGGCTCCTTCAAGCCCTAAGAAACTCATCATCTACATGACCCCAATTGAATCTTTTGTCTATGGAATTTCATGTTGTAGCAATTCACCAGACTTGTACTGAAGGTTCGTGAAAGCTACGGACTCTACATCTTATAACACTGTTGGACACACATATCCTACAAGGAGAAATAAACAAAATCTAAATCAACAACCTTTTGTTCCTACTTCACAATCATCTATCCCTAATTTCTTACCACCTTCTCAACCAAGCCTTCCTTTAGCACCTAAGCCAAGTGCGATCAAAGCACTAGGCAATTATGATCTTTTCAAGCAGCTTCGTGTTACTCTGATGAGGATCTCACTTTGGGACTTCCTTCAGATTGCTCTCATTTATCAAGAGATGCTTTAGGAAGCTTTACAAAATATTCTCTTGCCTACCTCCCCTAGGCCCACAGATGTTAATGCGTTTTTGGCTCATATTTGTGTGGATTCACCGAATATCACGTTCCACCCGCAAGAACTCCTGCCTCTAGATGTGTAGAAGCAAACAAAGCCTTTGATGATTATAGTCAATGTTAACAACATCAGTATTAGGCGCACCCTCATTGACACTGGTTTGGCTCTCAATGTTTGTGGTATGGACCTACTACCTAAGATTAAAATTGACTCATCTTCTTTAGTAGCTTCCTCCTTGTATATCCATGGATTCGATAATGTTGGCTGCCAAGCTCTAGGTACGATAATACTACCTTTGCAGCTAGGCCCCGTTACATTACCCAAATTGGTCTATGTGATGCCTGACCCCTTACTATATAACCTCCTCTTATGGAGACCTTGGATGCATGCTATGGGTGTGGTAACTTCTACTTTACATTGTTCCTTGAAATTCGTCACAAATAATCGAGTAGTTACAGTTAAAGTGGATCTAGAAGGCATTCACCTTTGTGAATTGGCCGCCGTCGGTCACACTTCGAGTATATCTACCCTCAAGAATTGTATTCCATCTTTGACTGCCAATGGTATGGCATGTTCTTCATCGATACCATCTATGGAAGTTGTCCACAGGGCTAGTGTTGGAAATGAAGAACCACCTAAAGTAGAAGATCCTAAATCTCCCTTGTCGATTTCTCAAAAGAATGCTTTCCTTGGAGATGATTGGGGTTCCTTGAACTTTTCTGAATTCTTTATTTCAGAATATAAGGTGAATCCCTCTTGTGTGGACCTTCTAGGTGCCCTTAACACAAAGGCAGATAAAACTCACACATAGGAGAAGTGTAACCCTGTTCAGGAGATCACTCCTTCTTGCACTGAGGAAACAAATCCCCCTCTTACAGAATAAATTAACATTTGTGATCCCAGAAAGGAAGGCGGAAATACCCCCGTAGAAATGTTTGACATCCATTGGTGGAAAGAAATGCTCTACGTGGAGCCACCACCTCCTGAGGTTTTACAAACTCGCTATGGGTTCAGATATGAGCTCGCTTCTTGGTATGGATACAAGAAAAAAGGACTAGGGTGTATCGAGCATGGAATTGAAGTCCCCATCCATCTTAAGCCGCGACAATGCTATTTGGGACTAGGATGTTCTGTTGAATAGTCTAAGCAAAAGCCTTGGTGGAGTGTTAGTATGATTTCAGCTGAGCCATTAAACCTTGTTCACCCTGAGTTAATATAGGCAAGGGAGAAAGCTGAGAAAATCCCTCTTGATGTCTTCTCTTCAGACAAAGTGCTAGAGGAGTTTCTAGGTGCTTATTCCCCGTTGCCTCTAGATCACCACATGAAACGATTCCCGTATCATTTTCATAGCCAAGCATACTTCAGAGAGTCTGTCTTGAGTATTGATGAGGAATACCCTCTATCCAACACGAGTGATGATGTTGTGATACCTCATCATGAGGACTGTAACTCCCTCCTTAAGGAGGACACTATTGAAATCTCCATAGGTCCTACATCCTATGAAAAAGTGATCAAAATCGGGAAGTGTCTGTCTTCGGAAGAAGTAGATGAACATTCTGATCTCTTGCATTCTCATCCTAACATCGTTGATTGGAAATATGAGGATATGTCTGGTATTAATGAATCTATAGTGGTTCACAATATCCTCCTATGTCCCGATGCCAAGCTTTTTAAGCAAAAAAATTGAAAGATCAATCCTAGAGTGGCATTGATGGTCAAGACTGAGATAGAGAAACTGTTGAAAGAAGGCTTTATCCATGCTATCAATTATTTTCCTTGAATATTGAATATAGTTTTTGTTAGTAAGCCTGATGGTTATATTCACATATGTATTGACTTTTGAGATCTTAACAAGGCTTCTCTTAAAGATGATTTACCACTGCCTAATATAGAGATGATTGTCGACTTGACTGTAGGCCATGAATTGCTTTCTTTCATGGATGGCTTCTCAAGTTATAATCAAATCCATATTAACTCAAATGATCAATACAAGGCAACCTTTACTACCCCATGGGGTACTTTTTGTTATGTGGTCATGCCCATTGGGTTAAAGAATGCAGGAGCTACTTACTAATGGGTAAATGACCCTAATATTTCATGATTTTATTCACAAGATTTTAGAGGATTACGTCGGTGACATATTGGTGAAATCGGCAACCTGTCAGGATCATCCCAAGAACCTTCATCTTATTTTTGAAAGACTTTGACTCTATAAGATGAGACTAAACCCCCTTAAGTGTGTCTTCGGCATTGATGCAAGAAAACTTTTTGGGTTTATAGTCTCTCATCGTGGGATCAAAGATGACACTAAAAAGATTGATGCCATCATTGACATTCCTCCACCAAGGAATATTACTGAGTTGCAAAGTTTACAAGGGAAGATTTAGGTGATTCACAAATTAATATTTGAGTTGGCTGATCATACCCTTCCTGTCACTTGCTTACTGAAAAAGGATGTTCACTTCATATGGGATGAGGAATGTCAAAAAGCCTTTGGGTCAATCAAATCCTATTTGGCCAATCCCCCCGTATTGATGTCGACTATGCAAGATAGGCCATTTCTACTTTACCTAGCTGTGTCACCTTATGCTTTGGTAACTCTTTTGGCTCAATATGATGACACTGGGAAAGAAAGTGTAGTCTACTATATTAGCCACGTCTTGGTTGACTATGAAACCCATTATTCTTCCATGGAGAAACAATGCCTTGCTCTCATCTTCACTACACAAAAGTTGAGGCACTATCTCCCCCATGTTGAAACACATGTCATAGTAAAAATGGATCTTTTGAGACATCTATTTTCTAGCACCGACTTGGAAGGAAGATTAGCAAGATGGGTTATCTTGCTTTCTGAGTTCGACATAAAGTTCGTTAATCAAAAATCAATAAAGGGTCAAGAGGTTGAGGATCAACTGGTAGATGCTCCATCTCGCTCCTTTCCTGGCTTGGATTTGTTTCCTGATGAAATTTTTTTTGTAATCAATCATGACTTTGAATGGAAAATGTATTTCAACGGATCAAGGTGTCAAGCTGGTTCTAGAACGGGTGTGGTTCTAATATCCCCTGAAGGTAAACTAGTTCCTGTATCCTTTTGACTATATTTCCCTTGTACCAATGACATCGCTGAGTACAAAGCCCTTATAGTTGGCTTACGTGCTGCGATTACACTAAAAAACAAACATCACCATATCCTAGGAAACTCCAAACTTATAGTGAACCATATAATGAGAACCTATCAAGCCAAGCAAAGTAAGTCGTCTCAATACTAGGACCTTGCCTTGTCTTTGCTTAAATAGTTCTCTTCCTTCACAATAGATAGTGTCCCTATGAGAGAAAATAGACATGTTGATGCCATGGCAAGCGTAGCTTCCTTGGAACCTTTTGAAGAAGATACGAAAGAATACCATTTCATGGTCCATGTCTTGCGAACCGCTAGGGTTCCTGAAGAACTTGAAGCTAAGTCCCATATATTTTCCCATGTGGACTCTGGGGAATGGTTTTTTGATATCTATAACTATCTAAAGATTCAAAACTTTCTTGATGATGCGACAAAGAATGATTGCACTCATGTGAGGAAGCTTTCAGTTTGCTATGTTATCCTATTTGACATCCTTTATAGGAAATCCTATAATGGCTTGCTTCTCAGGTGTCTTAGTGAAGCAGAGATACCCCTTACCCTTAAGGAAGCTCATGCGGGCTCTAGGGGTGGACATTTTGGTGGTAAATCCTTGGCAAGAAGACTAATACACATGGGATACTATTGGAAAATGATGGAACAAGATTCCTTTGACTTTGTCAAAAGTTCCCTTAATGTCAGCAACACAGTCATCTATTTCATGCACCTACCCAAGAGTTACAAAATAAAACTTCCCCTTGGTCATTTGCTAAGTGGGGGTTGGATATTATTGGAAAGATATCACTTCCCTCTTCCAAGGGACATGCCTTTATCATTACTGCTATGGATTACTTCACGAAGTGGGTTGAGGCTATCTTGCTCTGATCCATGAACACATAATCTATCTGTAGTTTCCTTATGAATAACATCATTTCTCGATTTGGATTTCCTGCTATGCTTGTTTCTGACAATGGTACACCATTTAAAAATAAGGAAGTGAAGGAGTTCCTTGAGAAATTTCATATCCAGTTACGGGTGATCCCATAATAGTGGTTTACAATTTTTGGCCAAACTGGACACTGAAATTATTATTATTAACTAAATCTTCACATTCGGGCACCTATAGCGGCTAAACTGTGAGGAATTTGAAGATAGTACAAACTAGAGTATCATCAAATTTTGTCTGTAGATTCTAAAAATATTTTTTTCAAAAATTTTGGAATCAAATTGCACTTCTTTTTCCATCTCCCATGAAAATAGATTTTTTGAGAAAACAACATTTTAAAAGTGGCCATTATAGCATTATAACTTTTTTCCATGAAGGATAAAATTATAATTCTTTCAAATTTAGATTTGTAACTTTGATATCTAGTGCTTCCACTTGGTTAGATAGTTTTTATTGAATATTTTTTCCTTAATCAAGTTTCAAAGTTAAACGAGTTACAATTTAGACACTGTTGTATACGTAAATTTTTGTATATGTCAAAAATTTTTATTTTTTGTTGGATCAAGGACTTCAATATTTGGTGCACTCATATTTTTCAATTTTTTTTTTTGATAATCTTCTATTTTTCCACATGTGAAGAACAAAGAAAGTCATTTTCGATGAAAAACCTATGTTTAATAAAACTTAAAAAACAAATACATAACAAAACCAAAACATATTAAAATTATACTCATTGGATAGCATGTTATGAGGAATACCATAATCATTTGAAATAAATTTTAAATGAATTCATTTGATCCCCCAAAAGCTAAATCAAAAGTGATTTTTTATCAGCATTTTGATAGGTGTAAAGGAGACGCATTTATATGTATGGTTTAAAACTAGCGAGGTTCTATCCAAGGGGGTTTGATCTAAGGTGATTTGATCAAACCCTCTTCAATTGGAATCCTTAAAATGGAACTTTTTAAGGCTTAAATCATTATATTTTCTAAAAATATGTGACTTCAGCTAAAATTCGTTCCTCTCAGGAATTGTAAACCACTATTATGACAACACCCCAACACAGGTTTTCCACACTGTACTATCTGTAATCTAATGGTCAAGTGGAAGCATTTAATAAAACTCTTGAGCTTATTCTCTATAAAATAGTTAATAAACATGGTAAAGATTGGCACACTCAATTGACATACGCTTTATGGGCCTATCGCATAAGTGTTTGTATGGTTATAGGAATAATTCCCTATAACCTTGTGTATAATGCCGAAGCTATCATTCCTTTGGAGTTGGATATTTTGTCTCTACGGGTTTCCCTTAAGGGGTTGATTGATAATGAGACCTATTGAGTTAACCATTTGCATCAGCTGGAGATGCTTGATGAACACTGTTTATGAGCCCTCAAACATCTTAAAGCTTATCAACGGTGGTTATCTAGATAGTACAATCAAAGTGTGCTTCCTACAACCTTTAAAATAGGAGATTTGGTTCTCTATGAAAACCAGAGAAATGTAATGTGATGCCCGACCAGAGAGGAAATTTTAGTCCTAACTGGTTAGGCCCTTACATTGTGATCTTTGTATATGGTTCAGGCGCCTATGGATGGAATGCCTTTAAAAGAGTCTGTTAATGCAATGCATCTTCGTCGATACTACGCGTAATGTTTTATGTGTCATCTATACGGTGTTATCTCTACAGAAGGGAAATGGCACTACATATGTTGACATTGTTCATTAACAAATTATGAGAATTTTTGTGTTATGAATGACCACGTGCATTTGTGTGAGTGTGTGTCCATTAGATCATCATTGTATTTAATTAACATATAGTTATGTGTGTTTATTAAATCATATTAACATCTAATATAAGCATACATCTACATGAGAATATAAAATCCTTAGCATAAACATATGTGAGAAAATAAAGAACATACACATCCAAATAAACAATTCCATGAGATCAAAATCGATGTATCCATATATATATATATATATGCAATGTGTGTATCCAATGTCATGTACATGTATCGGGCCACTACTATAAAAAATGAGTGGCTGCTGAATATATGTCTATACAAAAAGATCTACAAGTATATATGAATGTATATGTATCTCACTAAAAAAAATAATATACACAAAACTGATGATGAATCCCTAATCACTGCGGTGTGTGGCTCTCAGAGCCCTCTGGCTCTAGCGGACGCTTTGGAAGCCATGGGAGAGGTTGGATAGTGGTCATGGAGTGTGAGTGATGTGAATGCAATATAAACATAGCTTCTCACATCCCTCTGATCTCCCCCTGAAGAGAGGATATCGTCAGCTCTATCCCTCACAACTAATCACAAAATCGTTGAACATTTGTCTGGATCACAGTCGCTAGCTACCCATTGAGGTCATCGAGATGGTTTTGGAGGGCATCACATGCTTGCTTAGTGACATCAGCCATCCTCATGGCCGTATCTCACTCAATGAGCATCGTCTGTAGCTCCCTCGATAGCTGGTCACACTGCCCTCGGGTAACTGTCAACTCTATAGTGAGCTGGATGATCTCTACGCTCTGCTCGTCATAAGCAATTTGTAGGTGCATAACCGACTCGAAGCTAGGGGCATGATTTCCCAGAGATGCTGGCTAGTACACCTTGAGAACTGATCCTTGAATTTGTACAGTAGGGAAAACCTCTGAAATACATTGATCCATGAGCCTAGTCCATCCCCGTGCATCCTCTACAACCACAGAGAAAGAAAAAGGTATCAGTATTGCATGACATATATAGATACATATATCATAAAAAAAAAAGTACAAAACATAAACAAAAAATCATGTATACCTGGGTCCCCTGGCTACCATGTCAAGTCAGGGTGAGGATCTATGCTCAAACCCGTATCGCCAGCCTTAACGGCCACTCTTAGTGCCGCTAGCACTGCAACTACAGAAGAAGAGGGTGGTTCTGAAGAGACAAGTGTGGCTAGTGGGGGATCTAACCTCCTTCATTGGCTCGGCCTTGGTACTGCCACCTCCTCCTCCTGTGGTGCCTCCTCCTCCTTGGCCTGTTGTTGGCCTCTCCTAATGTTCTGCAGTAGTTGGGAAGGAAATTCCTCCTGTGGACCAGGATCTCCTCTTGGAGCATCCTCACCAAACATAGGAGCAGGATGATGCCTCTCCCACAACCGTGTGAAGTGAACTGCCACCCTAACATTTTATATCATTGATATAGGCCACCAATCATGGTCAGGATCATCATCATTAGAAGGGATAATATTCCATAATAGTGGGGCAAGGGAGATCCCCAACCCTCACCACACTCCTGTGGGCCCTGGTGTATGTGGGAATGTCTTCTGGTATGGTCTGTGGTCAGCCATGTTGCCACATGATCCGACTCTAGTAATAGGGTACTATAACAAAATCCCTCTGGCCAACCAAAAAGAAATCCCACTGTAGGGTCCTTAGGTACCTGCTGTCATCCACAAATTTGAAATATCGATAGGGTCTCCACCGAACCCCATCTGCAGTAGGGGTGTCAAACTGTGACTGTCAAAACTATAGGTCTCCAAACCTCCACTGGCCTGTCATGTCATACCAGTGGGGAATGGGGATCTGATACGACCGTGGCTCAGGAAAATTGACTGGCTGAGTGCACATGATGTGGGAAAAGGATGACACCTACAAAAGTGTTCATGTTGTGAGGCTGTGGTACTCATATTGTATGTACCGCCCTAGCTCCTGGTAGAGGTGTGCAAGCATGCTGCACCCCCAGGAAAAAATAGTCTTGTGCTCCACCATCTCCCTGATCGTATGTATGAGGCCCCCATGTAGGTGCAAGCCTTGCCCATCTATCATGATCCAGAAGGAAACGGTAACAACCATGACTTGGTGGATCAATGGTGTTGTGGTCCTCACATGGTCATACCAGTGTATGTAGATATGACTCGTGCCATCACCGTCGTCAGTCCTCCTTGTGTAGTAGAGGATGCCCTCTAATCGCTCCCATGCCGATCATGTATCATTGAGAGCTACCCGTCGTCTGTGGATGGGTAGCATGAGGATCTGATAGATTTCCTCAAGTGTAATAGTCATCTCTCCACATGGTAGTTGGAACGATGATGTTGTGGCATCCCACTGCTCCATAAGGGTTGTCAGCATCTGCTCGTGATATCTCATCTCTGGCATGGTGAACACATGCCAGAGACTGACCCGCTCTAAGAGTGTGACCTCATTGTCTGATAGGCGGTCCCTCTACTCATGAACAAGCCAGAATGCTCATCCTCTAGGATGATATCAAATATTTGGGTACTCCTGCCAAAAAGTAACAAAATTTGAATTAAAAGATTAGCATTTTGCATCAAAATAAGAAGAAATCATTAAGACTTATGCGCAAAGCGCATACATCTCTTGACTGCCATGATCGCCTCGAAGATGACAGTGCATCTTCGAGACAACAGTGCACATATAAGACTACAACGCTTTGTTGAGGATGACAGTGCTATTTTTGGATGAGGGCGTAGAAAATAGATTCCTACGCACTTTGCTAACAGGAAAATTCTAAAAGATACATAAAAAATCACAATGAACATGAGTTTGCGGCCTACCTGGTCCACCTCGTCACCCTCGACGATGTATCAACGTAGCTTCTCTACCCTCAGCTCCTCGTACTCTCTCCTGCTAGGAATTTTGCTGACTTTTCTCTCACAAAAGTTAACAATTTGCTCATGGCGAATAGTGGAAATGACCCTTCTAGGGGCCCACCTAGGTATATATAGGCCCCCCGAGGCCAATTTTTCTTAAGACTTGTGGCTTCCTAGTTTCTCCTGAATTTTCCCCACTAGGCTAAGGGAAAACTCAGGGGGGGAATAAGGTCATTTCTTGATCATATTTTTCTTCCAAATCGACACTTTTTTCTTGATCATTCCTCTCTCTGTGATCGCTTTCTTCTAATTTTTCGAGGCTGACCTAAAATTTGAGTTTTGCAGGTTAGAACCTTGAACAATTTTTGCAACCATTGTAATGTTGTTTGTTGAGCTCAGATGCTGGGGAACCTTCAGTTTTGGTTAGCTCGGCTATAGTATCCACTATGGTCTCTCTCTGTTGGCACACAAATCCATAAAATTTGAAAGTTTGGATAATTTTTTTCTTTTTCTACTTTAGTGAGGCTGATTTTTTCCAGAATTGAGCCCGCTAAAGTAGGGGAAGATTATAATATCATAGAATTGCACCTAGGGGAAATTCCATATTTTGAAATTTATGCCTCACATTTATGGCACCTTGAGATATTAATGAAAAAATCCCATGGGTCAGAATTTCACGATTGTGACTCCATGAGGACAAGTAGTTGAGCAACAAAAGCCTGACGACGCATTTTTTGAGAATACAGGATTTGGATGAATGCACATCACACATACGTTTGTGCGGCACGCTAGTGTCTCATCCATTTCCTGAGTTCAAAACATGGAATCTACAAGATTACACTCTAAAATTAATGGCTCTTTGCTGCCCTTGCAAGCATTAAAACCTCTTTTTTCCTCCCATTTGAAGGTAGGAAGACATCACACTATCTCTCCATTTTCTCCAACTTTGAGATTTCCTCTTCTTTGATAGCAGTACACTCATAGGCGAAGCCATGCCGGACTGAGGTCCTCCCAACAACAGTAGCAACTCTTAAGAAAGCACTCAATGGTGCGTTCACGTGCTCTAGAGAGGGCCTTGGCCCATGGGTAACACTCTCTCTCTTTCACACTTTCCTTTTACACTCATTTGTTTACTATTTTGTGGTGTGGGTTCTACTCCCGAGCAGGTATTTCTTTCACCACACGCTTATTGTGGTGCAGGTTCTACTCCTAAGTGGGTATTGCTTTCACCACATGCTTTTTTTACTTCTTTAGCATTCTTTTCCAACTTTGTTGTTTGTGGAGGTGGGAACACCAAAGTGGTGTCTGACTGAGGCAGGCCCCTACACAGCCACCCAACAACTTTCTCCTTGGTCTTTTGTGTGTAGGTCATGAAAAGGGGCTTGGAGTGAAGATTTGATCGTCCAGAGAAGGGTAGGCCTTCCCCAAGCATCTTCATATTTACCTTAGTCTTTGGTTTTTTGGTTAGTTAAATAGTCCCATATGGACTACTCCTGAGTCTAGAAGTAGGATCTATTTTTTTCCGCTGAGTTCTTTAGTTCTCTGTTACTCAGGACACCAGTGTGTCTTTCAAACTACAACATGTCGCGCTAGCATCCTAGAACTATACTAACGTCTTTTGGCCAAGAGCTCCGTCTTCTGAGACAAGAATCCTTTGGTCTTTCTCCCTCAGGATCTTTGATAGTTTTTCCTAGAAGTATAATTGGATCCCATCTCTCTATTATTTCATTAATCTGTTATTCTAAGGTGTATAAGGGTAGTTCATTCCTTGGTGATCTCTTAAGAAAGGAGAGACCTGTGTTTAATGAATCCCTCTTATATCACAACACCATCAATGTAGCTTTCTCTTAGCACTTTCTCCTCCTTAGGTTTTTATTCTTTTCCCTAGATAATTCATAGTTTTTCACATGACTCTTCTCCCCCTTTGACATCAATGACAAAGATAAGCATCATCTTTCTCACACAAGCTTTGAAACCATATTTCAAAACATCTTACTACTCCCCCTGAGTAGCAGCCACCACAACATCAATCTGGATCAATATATGACTATGAAATGCACAGATTGATGCAATGACTTGCATCTTAGTTATGATTAGGAGTGGTAATCACCCCTAGCTTCCCTCTAAGATACTCAAAAGTATCCTTAGGCAAAGGCTTAGTAAGGATATCTACAATTTGTTCTGTAGTAGGCACATACTCCAATTTGACTTCCTTTTCACTCACCTTCTCTCTCAAAAAGTGAAACTTGATAAATAGATGCTTGGTTTTTTAATGCAGCATTGGATTCTTCGAAATGTTAATTGCACTTGGGTATGTGCAGGATCACGATGGGCCAAAAAGTGGCGATATAATGGGTATGTGTAGGGTATGTGGTTGATGACTTTTTGTTTACCAAAAATTTATGAAATGAAAAGGGTTTTTAAAGGAGATTCCCAGTTTTCCACCAATATAAATTATGCTTTACTTTGAATTTAATAAACAATTATTATTCATTTTCTATTTGAATTACGATTAAAGTCATGATTGATAGGCTGATTGAAAAACATCTATAGCTTTCAAACAGTATCACATTTTTTGAATCCAAAACATGTGTCACATTCTATGCTTGGCATACTATAGGATTAAAAAAAAAAAAAATTCATGAAGTTTTGACCAAGTTAAGGTGGTCATACATATGAGTTTTATATTTTTTAAAAGTTGTAACAAAAAATCATAATTAATTATTTACTTGGAAAAAATACAAAAATATGCATCACATCCGGACATGAGTCCTCTACTTATATCTAAAATATTATAAAAAAATATTATCATTTTATTATGGTTAGGGTGGTCGGAGACACCTACTTATTTTTTCCTAAAATTTAAGTACTCTGCATTGAAATTTCAAATTTTCACCAAATAGATTTTTTTCTTTTAAATAAACCTAGTAGTTTAGAAACTACATTCAATTTGCTACAGATTCTATTGTTACATATTTTTCAAAATAATATAGATAACTTATTCAAATTTTTATGTCAAGTTGCCTAACTCTAATTTTTTTGAATTTTTTGCCACTTAAGGGCCTATTTTTTCCATGATGATCCTGCACATACCCACTTGAATTATCATAAAATATAGAAATAGTTTCATCATAAACAACTCTAATATCTTTCAACATCTGCTTCATCCACAATACTTGAGTATAATTGCTAGCAGCAACAATGTATTATGCCTCTGTAATGGATAAGGAAATGGCATTCCGCTTCTTACTTAACCATGAAATCAGATTCTTTCCCAAAAAAATGCACCACCACTGGTACTCTTTCGGTCATTCACATCTCTTACCCAATCAGTATCAGTAAAAGCACTCAAAGTAGAGTCATCTTCTTTAGGATACCATAGGCCAAAATCAACTATCCCCTTCAAGTATGTAAAAATCCTCTTCACAACAGTCATATGAGATTCCTTAGGATCAGCTTGAAATCTTGCAACAATGCATACAACATTCATGATATCAGGTCTATTTTGAGTCAAATAGAGAAATCCACCAATCATGGATATGTATCTAGTCTGGATTGCTTTAGGAGAATCACCATCTTGATTCAACTTACATCTGATCACCATAGGTGTACCAAATGGCTTTGAATCTTCCATACCAAACTTTTTTAGCAATTATTTCACATACTTGGACTGAGATATAAAGATCCCTTTTTCTAGATGAGTAATTTGTAGTCCCAAAAAGAATTTCATCTCTCCAATCATAGACATCTCAAACTCACTCTGCATCTCATCAGCAAACTTCATGCACAAACTATCATCTCCTCCAAAATGATATCATCAACAAACACTTCAACAATCAAATCTTTATCATGATCAATCTTGAAATAGAAATTACTATCAGTAGTACCTTTATTAAATCCAAGTTTCAACAAATATTTATCCAATCTGGCATACCATGCTCTTGGGGCTTTCTTAAGTCCATACAATGCTTTCTTTAATCGACAAACCATATCTCCCTAATCAGGTTCTGAATAAACACTTCTTCTTCCAGTTTGCCATTTAGAAATGTTGACTTGACATCCATTTGATAAACCTTGAAGTTTTTGTAAGCAACATAAGCAAGAAATAATCTCACAGCTTCAATCCTAGCAATAGGGGGAAAAGTTTCTTCAAATTCAATTCCTTCCATTTGTGAATATCCTTTACACACCATTCTTTCTTTGTTTCTAACAATTTCACCTTGCTCATTCAGTTTGTTCAGGAAGACCCATTTATTTCCAATTACAATTTTTTCCTTAGGTCTAGGAACAAGAATCCATGTATCATTCTTCTCAACTTGTTGTAGCTCTTCTTTCATTACTTCCATCCAATGTTCATCTTTGCATGCTTCATTGACATTACTAGGCTCCATCTTTGAAATCAAATAGTATTCTTCTACAATTCTTCTCCTAGTTTGAAGACCTTTGTTCTTATCACCTATAATCTGATCTTCTGAATGATTCAGTCTTACATACCTTGGAGTATTTGTATGTTCTTGAACTTTAGGCTCTTGTGTTCTCACTTTAGTACTTTGACTAGTTCCTTCCTCTTGGCTTTCCCGATTCACTGGAGTGATCTACACTTGATTTTAATTCTAAACTGAAGTGACATTCTGATCATCAGAATTATATCCATAGTTTTTGGATGGTCTAACTATGTCTTCATCAACCTTGAAATTAGCACTTTCAAATACTTTCCTCAATCTCTTGTCGAAGCACCAGAAAGCTTTACTTTTAGTAGAGTAACCAAGAAAGATTCCTTCATCACTCCTAGCATCAAACTTTCCTATATCTTCATCTCTTTCGATATAGAATTTACTCCCAAAATTTTTGAAGTATCTAACAATAGGCTGATGACCAAACCATAGCTCATAAGGGGTCTTACTAGGTATCACCTTTGATATGTACCCGATTGAGAGTGTAATCATCAGTACTCACAACTTCTCTCCAGTAGATATGAGGGATATTTCCTTCAAGCATCATAGTCCTAGTAGCATCTAGAACTGTCCTATTCTTCCTTTCCACAACTCCATTTTGTTGAGGGGTCTGTGTGGTAGATAATTGTCTCTTTATCCCATGTTCTTCAAAAAAAGAATTAAACTCACCATAAATTAATTCACCACCCCTATATGATCTTAGACATTTAATATTTAGACCTATCTCTGTCTCAACCTTAGCCTTAAAAATCTTGAATTTCTCTAGAGCTTCATGTTTTTCCCTTAAGAAAGAAACCCACATCAATCTAGAATAATCATGAATTAGTAACATGAAATACCTGTCTCCTTGTAAATGTTTGACTCTAGAAGGATCACACAAATTAGTATGCACAAGGTCCAATACTTCATTTGAACAATGTTGTTTGCTCCAAAATGGAATTCTAGTTTTCTTCCCTAACTAACATTGCTTGCAAATGGTATTAGTAGGCTTTACCAACTTAGGAAGATCTCTCACAGCATGAGTAGAACTTATCTTGATAATATTGTCAAAGTTTGCATGACACAATCTCCTATGCCACAACCAACTTTCATCAACTTGATTAATTAGACAACTTTTAGTAGCAACATTTAGGTGAAAGATATTCTACACTTTCCATCCTTGAATTGAAGATTGTATCCCTTGTCAACCATTTGTCCAACACTTAAAAGATTATGCTTCAAACCTTCAACATATAGAACATCATCAGTATTATTCTTACCATCAAGAGAAATGGATCCTTTGCCATAGATTACACCAGCTTTATCCTCACCAATTCTTACAACACCACCATCATACTTTTCAAGACTCAAAAATTTACTTTTATCACCTATCATGTGATGCGAGCAACCATTGTCAATCACCCATTCATCCTTTTCTTCAATTCTAGCTGCTAGATATTTCTCCACATTCATGCAACTAGCAGATTCAGTAGGTACCAGATCATTTTCCTTGATAGCAATGAATACCCATTCATCTTCACTTGCATTTCCTTTATCAGATTCATCATCTATCACACCTTCATCAACAACATAATAAAATTTTCTTTGGAATCTAGGCTTGTTAGGTCTTGGCTTAGGAACTCTTTTTGGACACCTTGAGGCAAAATGACCTATCTTATTGCAAGAAAAAAATTTAAGAGGAAATTTCCCTTTATACTTACCTTCTCCTCTAGGTACTCTCTTGACAAGAAGTGCTTCAAGCTCATCTAGCTTTCTCTCTTTTTCTTCAATATCTCTCATTTCTTCCTCATACTTGAACACCTTTCTAGAAGAACTTTCTCCTGGATGATATCTCTGCTTATCTCTTTCAGAGGTAGTAGCTTTAAATGTGGATTCTATCTTAGGAAGAGCATCACCAAACTCACTTAACTTAAAAGAAGCAAGCTTACCAATCAATATGTCTCTGGTTACATTTGTCACAATCCAAATATCCTCAATAGCAACAACTTTGTGTTTGTATGTAGTAGGCAAGGATCTGATCACTCTAGCAATAATCTTTGATTCTTCCAATGTTCCACTAGTACATCTGATATTACACACAAGTTCATTAACTCTTTGCATGAAAGTAGTAATGTTCTCATCTTCACCCATTTTCAATGTTTCATATTTCCCTTTCAGACTTTGCAACTTAGCAATCTTCACATGAGCATCACCTTCATACAAAGTTTCCAACTTTTTCCAGATCTCTTAAGCATTCTTCAAATCCATTACATTTTTCATCTTAGAATCAGTCAAGGCACTCAACAATGCTTCCTTAGACCTAATATTGTACTCAACATATTTGATCTCAACAGAAATAGAAGGACCATTCTATGGGATGATATACCTATTCTTTGTAATGTTCCAGTAAGATTCACCAATACATCTCAGATGACACTCCATTCGAGTCCTCCACAAAGAATAATTTGTTCCATCAAATCTCAGACTATCCTTCTTATATGTTGCCATCCTAGATCACCTCAATCTATTAAACTTCTTCCAAGGAACCTGCTCTAATACTAATTGTTGGAAACACAAGGGCATACAACTGAGAGGGGGGGGTGAATCGGTTGTCACAAAAATTTAAACTTATTTAACTTGTTCTAAGATCTGATTAATAACCATGAAAGCATAAATCAATACCACATCAGAAACACACATAACACCAAGAGTTTTACGTGGAAACCTTGTTAGGGGAAAAAACACGGTGGAGGTTAGTCCACAAGATTATACCCTGTTAAAAGTATAAGAGAATAAATGGGGAATGCACATGCATTCAGACACACTACATAGAGCTCACTGCTTAAATACAACAAGGCTTACTGCCCAAGGAAGACACACTATCTTACATAAATATTTGGATTACATCCACAAGATTGAACTGAGAAAATAACATCTGCTCATGCCTAATTATAGTTCTCATTAAGCACATAAACTCTGCTCAGTCTTCTTACACTTAAATTATGCCTTTGAATGATTAGAACATTATTTGCACATGGTACTCACACACTTCACTTCACAATTCATTCACACCATACCTTAAATGATAATACAATTGCTCATATATATCTGCAATCAAGAATAACATCATCTACAAGTCGGCTTCAATAAAACATAAAATGAATACAAAATGTAGGCCCAAAAGATAAAAAATAATCAATGAAAATCAACCACCATTGGCCACAACATAGTGAGGACCCAAAATAATATCCCCAAACACAAAACACCTTCAATAATTACTCCTCGAAGATCAACAACATGCTACAATCACCTAGTCGGACAAGAAAATGAAAAACATGAACACGCAAGAGAAAATATTCAATCACGAGCACAATGGTTAATGCGGACATGAAACAAAGATAAAACAAAATCTAGAAACATCCACAAGAATCATGAATCACTAGAGAGGCATTTGTAACAACTGAACTTACTAGAATCACATCATCTTCTTTCAGGAACACCAATTGAAGCAAAAAAAAAACTGTCTGAACATAGATACTCACAACTCAATCAAATATTCATGTGGATCTTTGAAACTTAACATGGATAAACTATATATACTTGACAAAAAACCCTTTAGTCCACAACCTTTAATCATCAACATACTGAACTAGCCAACACCGACAACTTGCAACTTATTTTATTACAATTTTCTGAATATCCTCAACATATAAAACCTCAAATGACATTAATGCCAATAGTTTTGACATCAATGACAACCACATATCAGCAACATCCAACACAAAGATCAGGGTCTAGACCATTTGAATTTGGATTACTACATATCGATGACTCTAGTGAGGACGTTCAAACATCGGGCGAGACAGATCCTTCAGAGGAGAGTAACATTATAGACCTTGATGTTGCTGGTGACCACCTTGAAAATTTTGGCATCATTACCCTCACCACCTTTGATACATTCAAAACTCATTGACTAAGAACAAACTAAACTGCTTGATGTCCCTTTCTTTTCAGATGATGATGTCATTGTCAATTTCATTTGTTTTGAAAATATAGAAACATGTTCCTCTAATGAATTTCATAACAAATCTTCAAACCAAGGGAGTGCCAAGTCTCTTAGCTACAAAAAAAAGAATACAAATAATCAATCTAATGGTGAAAACCATGCAATGGTAGTATTAGATCATTAAAAAGTAAAAAGAAAGAGTGTATCCAACAGTGAAAACCTCTCTGAGGCACTAAAGGATGAGAGATTTTACACTCTTCTTAAGAATTATCAAGAAATATCTTCAGTATTGTTTTAGCTTACACAATCCATAAACATCGGTATGACAGAAACAACAAAGACCATACACCTAGCATCATCAATGATAGAGCAAGAAAAGTCAAACTTCACCAAATTATTTGAAGAAAGACAAATCAATTTTTCTTGGTTCTATGTTGAAATGCCAGGAATAGATCCATATCTAATAATGCACATTTATCCATAACACTTGGAGTGAAGCCAACAAAGTAGAAATTGAGAAAAATGCATCCACACATTGCCCTACTGAAAGAAAAATTTAAAAAATTATTAGATGTAGGGTTCATCTGACCAATCAACTATGCAGAATCGATTTCAAACATTTTACGAGTCTCCAAACCAGATAACAACATCATAATATGCATAAATTTTAGGGATCTTAACAAGGCTTGTCCAAAGGATGAATTTCTTTTTCCCAATATAGACATCATTATGGATTTAACAATAGGACATGCTATGCTATCACTCATGGATGGTTTTCTAGGCTATAATCAAGTCAAGATTGCTCTAGAAGATCAAGACAAAACAACTTTCACATTCCCATGGGGTACATTTTGTTGGAATGTCATGCCTTTTGGAAAAGAATGCAGGAGCCACCTATTAGTGTGCAATGACAACAATCTTTCATAGCATGATGCAAACATTCATGGAGGACTATGTGGATGACCTACTAGCAAAATCATTCACCAGGGAAGGGCATCTATAAATATTGGATAAAATATTTAATCGATTGGAAAAGTTCAATGTGCATTTAAATCCAAATAAGTGTGTATTCAGAGTAACATCAATAAAACTCTTGGGATACATAGTCTCAGCTAAAGACATCAAAGTAGATCCAAAAAAAGTCAAAGCAATCATGGAAATGTCACCTCCTAAGAACATTAGCCAACTAAGATCTCTACAAGGAAGATTCATTGCACAACTGGTAGACAAAATTCATCCTTCTACTCATTTGTTACAAAAGAATGATTCTTTCAGATGGGATGAAAGGTGTGAAGCTAACTTTAATGAATTGAAATGATATTTGATGAATCCACCTATATTGGTACCACGAATAGAGAGAAAACCACTTCTACTCTATATAGAAACTACTGAGGTATCTTTGGGAGCTCTACTAGCACAAGAAGACTATGTAGGGAAAGAAAGGGCCATCTACTACATCCACAGAACACTGAGTGGCTATGAAATTAACTATACATTCATTGAAAAATATTTTTTGGTATTGGTGTTTGCTACTCAACAATTGTGACACTATATGTTAACACATACCTTCAAACTAATAGCCAAGATAGATCCATTAAATTATCTACTCAAAAGAGCCACTCTAACGAGAAGACTAGAAAAGTGGGTGATGATATTGAGTGAATTTGACATTCAATATGTGGATAGAAGAGAAATAAAGGGCCAAGTAATAGAGATCAGTTTGTTGAAGCACCATTGCAAGATGGCCATCCTATGCACATTGAATTTCTAGATGCAGATGTCCTCACAATGACAACACAACATTGGATATTATACTTTGATGGGTCTTACACTCAGCATGGATCGGGTGTTGGAATCTTATTTGTTACTCCTCAAGGACACACTATCCAAAAATATTATAGGTTGATGTTCCCTTGCACAAACAACATGGATGAATATGAAGCACTAATCATCGGTATGGAGACTCCCAATTAGTCATCAATTAGGTTAATGATGACTATCAAACAAAAGATTACAAGCTGATGTCGTACAAGAGAGTGATAGATGAATTCAAGAAATACTTTGTTGAGATCAAGTTTGAAAAAATTCCAAGAGTAGACAACAAAGTTGCAGATGCCATGGCAACCATTTCTTCTCTTTTACAAATACCGAAAAAATCAAGTCGTTATGAATTCATGGTGGAACAATTGTTTACTCCCGCATATGAAAATCCTAAATCCCAAGTCGTGTGCTATCTAGTTGATGTTGATTCTTCAATCTATGGGAAGATTTATACCTATTTGAGAGATAATACCCTTCCACCTGATCTATCCTAGAACCAAAAACGCAACTTTATCTTTCAAGTAGCTTGATACACCCTAATAGCCGATACACTTTATCGACGAGGTCTCGATGGTAGTCTCCTCCAATGTCTTGAACGTGATGAATTTGAAAACACCTTGCGAGAAGTTCATGAAGTTAGTTTTTCTACTCATTCAAGTGGTCTTACTCTAGCTAAGAAGCTCCTACGGTCGGGATTTTATTGGCCGAACATGGAAATAGAATCTTTTAAATTTCTTAAGAAGTGCAAGAAGTGTCAAGTCCATGGAAATCTCATACATGCATCGGTGGAGGAGCTACAACCATTCACATTGACCTGGACTTTCTGTTAATGGGGACTTGATCTTGTGGGTAAGATTCATCCATCTTCCTCTAATGGACATAAATTCATAATCACATATGTTGAGCATTTCACAAAGTGGATTGAAGTCATCCCATTAACCACAATCACTGGTAAAAAAATTGCCTTCTTCATCCTGAACTACATTGTCTGTCAATATGACATCCCTAGCTCCATTGTCACTGACACTAGTAGACCCTTCAAAAACCAATATGTACAAGAACTTTGTGAAAAATTCCATATCCAACACCAATTTTCCACACCTTATTACCCTCAAGGGAATGGCTGAGCAGAAGCCTCAAATAAGACCATTTTGAAAATCCTAAAGAAAACTGTCAATGATGCTGGACGTGACTGGCATGTTCAACTAAACCCTACCTTGTGGGCATACCATACTAGCATTTTCACCCCTACATGAGCCACACCATATGCTCTTGTGTATGGATCAAAAGCCATCTTACCCATTGAGGTTTAGTTACCTTCACTCCAGGTATCATTGAAAGGAATCATTTCAGAGGAAGACTATAGAGTATCTAGACTACAGGAGTTGAAATTGTTAGATGAACATCGTCAGCATGTTGTTGATCATTTGAAAGCTTATCAACAAAGAATGTCAAGGAGCTATAATCACAAGGTAAGAACAAGAACATTTCAGGTTGGCGACTTGATACTAAAAGAGAATCCTAGCAATCAACAAGATCGGGAAAAGAAGGGAAAATTTGAACCTAATTGGCTAGGTCCTTTTGTCATTGTATCAGTATATGGATCTGGAGCATATCGCTTATCTACACCTAAAGGGGACTTGTTTAAAGAACCTATCAACAACATTCATCTCAAGAAGTTCTATACATAACTCATCTAGTGCACAGTTTTAAAAAGCAGAAAAATCCAAAAAAAGAAAAAAAGAGAAAAATACAAAAAAAAAGTAAAAAATATGAAAAATCCAAAAAAAAAGTAGAAAAATCCAAAAAAAAAAGTAAAAATACAAAAAATACAAGAAAAAAGTGAAAAATCAAAAAAATCAAAAAAATCATAAAATCAGAAAAAGTGCAATAAAAACAAGTAGTGAAAACCTAGCAATAGGCGCTATTTGTGATAGATTGTATTTTCCATCTATTGGAACATGTGTCAGTCATCCGCTTTTTGCCATCATTATGCCTATCCATCATAAAATGTCATGTACATATCTGGGCATTGCAGTTGTGTCTCACCCTGGCTTGGTGATCATTGAAAGCTTTCACAATAAATGGTTTGTTTCTCACCGGGGGAAAAATCCTAAACTCACTGGGGGCAATCTACTTTGAGCTTAAAACAATAGACAAGCAAGAGTAAGAAAACATAGCAAACATAATGATCACAATGAAACTCAACATTGAACATCAATCACAATATTCAGAAAACTAACCATCCAAATCAACAGCAAGATCGGTAAACCAAATCTCATTGGATGATGTTCTTTTGAATCATGGTTTAATCACTTTAGCATAAATGTTCAAATGTTATATCTTGATTTTTGTTATCATTTCTTTGGAGCAACTCAAAGATGTCATGGACTAAAGAAGCTACGATGGAGTATGATATTTTTCTTTCTCTGTTGTCTATGAGTTGGTCATTACTACTATGTAATTTGTCATGAGACATGATCTACAAAGTATCATTAATGAAATTTTGGATTTGCATAGGAAAAGGATTAAGTCTTGTATGTTTTACACAAGCAATACTCAGGTCATCTTGGTTTGATTATACCTATATTCTTTTATTACCTTGCAATATCAAATATCAATGGAAGTTGTACTCAGGTCATCATGGTTTAATTACACCATTGGTGTTTGTACAAACTTTCAACATATCAAAAGCTCAATGATGATAACAAGCACAACAAATCGGCTGACAAGATGATAACATTGCATATTTAGATTTGCATGGTTAAGATAGATTGCATCCATATTAGTTTTTGCATGTGCATTTTAGGTTTTCCAAGGCTGGAAAATTTCAAAATGATTTTCTCTCTCATTAAAGGATTGAGTACAATTGAAATATACAAAAAAATATTATTCACATTTACTTGCATAATCATTATCATATCATACATACATTAGGACGCATTATCATAGGTCATCGATCCATGCATTAGATCATATATTTGCATTAGAAAAATACAAAAATAAAGTGTATCACATCTTATCTGCATGATCAAATCCATCTCATATATCATAAGGCATCATCCATAAATCTATATAGAATCATCCTCCATGCATCATCATTTCATTATTTCATCCATACACAACCATGGCATAATCATATAAACACCACATAGCATATATAGAATAGAAATCAAATGTAGTCATCATAAAATCATGTAGAAAACATATTGATCAATAGTCTCTGTTGCATCTCATATAATCTCAAAATAATCAATGTCAACTCTACAATGATATCACAAAATATGGAGAGATACATCAAAAAAATGGTAGGAAATCATAAAGTCCCTTATTGAATAAGTGAATACATCAAGTCTTAGTACATCAAATGTGAGCACAAAAGCTATGTGTTGCTCCCCCCAGATGTTGTAGGCCTCACTGTGCATGCTGCTACACCACCAGATGGACCTACACTTGGGTGTTTGCCTAATGGATCTCTAAGAAGTGGCCCAGTCACACCCGTGCTTGTAGTCCCTGAATGACTCTGACCTGACCTAGCATTGACATATTGCACATAGCTAGGGGCACGTCACTTTGTAGGAACTGCCTAATAATACAATGATCTATAGTACTATATCTCTTGGGCTGAATGTCTAACCTCTTTAAGCATATCCCCTATAGTAGTCCCCTTAGAAACTCTTTGTAATCTCTCTGCTAGGGCCTCTGCATTCTCATACCTCTATCTCATGGCATCTCTCTCTATTGTTAGATTGGAAATTTTCTCCTGTTCCTGTGCTAGCTATCCCTGTAAGCCCTCCACCTATAATTGTAAGGAATCTATCTATTCCTGCTGTTGATGGGAAGGCACATGAATCTGAACCTGGGATGGTCCTACCTATTGCTGTCCTGAGGGAACTATAGATCTCCTCCTCTGGGGTACTCTAAAGTCTAGTATCTAACTAACACTTACATCCCCTCAATCCCCAACATCTCCCTCCTCATCATCCCCATCTCCTCCATCCCTCCTCCATCTCAGTGAATGATGTGGTGCTCTCTCATCATCATCAAATGTCAGTATTGGCTCATTAGGACTGGATATCCTTGGTACAACATGTGTGAAAAAATGTTCAAATTGCTCATTTGTCATCACACCAGTCGTGATCTCCAAACAGTAAACCCATACCTATGCCTGCAATCCAAAATACTCCTTGCAAGTTGTATCATAAGATATGGTGGGTCCCCACTCTAGAATATCATGTTGTCTCTGGGCATATAACAAAACTCCTTGGAGCATCCCCTAAACTCGGCCATACTACTGCAACACCCTCATGAGCATGAATCTCTTAATAAAAAAGTGGGTCTATCCAATCAAATATCTCAAAGTGCAAAAATATTGCATCTCCAAATCATCCTCGAGCCACTGCTCACAATCTAAGTATGGTCACCATATGACGGTCTCCAAATCATCAAGCACTCACTGCCAATACTCCAATTTTCCAATTTTTTGTTGGACAATCTCACCTATGTACCCAAAGACATATGGCCTACCAATCTGATGATCTTTTTCAACCAAAGGATGAGTAACAACTATATGTTTCCAAGCCCAAATCAGAAGCAGTGTCACTCCAACTAATAAACTCATGGCTCCAAGATACACCACCTAATGTAAATCACAATATAAATGTTCTAACATGCATGAACCCCATGCATATTAGATCCCCTGAGTGATCATCCTCTCTAGTATCCTTCCCCTTCCAATGGACAGTCCCTTCAACCTACGATCAGGACATTAAAAACTTCCAAAAAACCCAGCTAGAACAGATGGTAATAGCTCATAAGAATTGACCATATCTTGCCATGGGATCTCGTAACCACTAATCCCATCATCATCAAAGATCCTCCTTAGTTCCTCAGTACCTCCCTGCTCTGTATGATCATATATGACTAACTCTCGAACCACGAGAATCCTCAATATCCGGTACACATCCTCTGAGGTAACTGTCATCTCACCGGTAGCAGGATGGAATGTGTTGTGGTCGCTATGCCACCTCTTGGCTAATGTAGTCAATAATCCCATTTTTATCCTATACTGGGGCATATCAAGCAAGGATGATAAACCACATTGCTCAATAACATCCAAATCGGCCTGCACCAGACATGAAATCATATCCAAAGTCTTCAGGTAGCACTCTCGATATTGTTGAACTCTTAAATCCTCCTATCATCATGACATATCGCTAATCAACATTTTATCAATCATCCTATCAATCAATCTAATCAACTCTATTGAGATTTTGATCAAATCTCATAGAGTGTCTATCATTGACTCTCATCCATCATGAGGTCAATCATCATCTATCCTATCATTGACTCTCATCCATCATGAGGTCAATCATCATCTATCCTATCATTGACTCTCATCCATCATGAGGTCAATCATGATCTATCCTATCAAACATCACCAAAAAATGGCTAACACGATCATCAAGCATCAAAAGCAAGGAGAAGAATCAATAATTCATCAATTCTAGTGTCAATGTGCCAAAACAACGCATCTATGTACTAGAACAATGGACGCGCTATAAAAATCCATCAATGCGTTGTAAAAATCAATCAATGATCTATATCAGAGCATCTATGCACTAAAACCCTAGATGCGCTAAAATAGATAGCATATGTGCCACTCTGTGACATCAATGCACTAAAACATTCTATCTATGTGCTATTTCAGAAACCATATGTGCTAAAACATACTTTTACAGATTTTAAAAAAGTGAAAAACGTGCGAAAACAAATTCAAATTTCAAAAGACAGTTTCTTGAGGTATGCACCAGAGGTCCATATACGGCAGGGTGATGGTGTCATCGAGCTCACTTGAATTGATGGGTGTGGTATGGGATCACCATTTGGCTAAATCACTCAATCAACTCAATCACTCAATTGCAAATGAATTCAAATGAGCTTCATTTTCATCTTTTTATCTTTTAAAGGGAGTAAATGGAGGATATTTAAGTGGGATTATTTTTATTTTCAAAAGGACATCAATTACTCAATTGGAGGATCAATATTCTTTATCGGGAGATAAATCGTCTCACAATCCTTAGAATTTGAAAATCCCTATAAAATCATAAAAAATTCAAAAATTCAAAAAATCCTAAAAAATTCAAAAAATTCCCATTTTATCTCCCGAGGGGGCATACACGCATCATCACTCAAAAATTATCATCCGAGGCATATCAAAAAATATCATCAGCACTATCAACAAATTTTTCTTTGAAGCAATGTGTCGCAAACACATCACTTCAAAGAGGGGCAAAATGTATACACTCAAATTTGGTTTGGAGGATTAATTTAATACAAGTTATTTAATTAATAATCTTTAATTCTTCTACTTATAAATAAATTGAAAAAAATTATTTATATAGTTCATTATCTGTAATTGTTCCCATCCTAAATCATCTTCTTCATATCTTAATTAAATGAACAAATATAATTAGTTTGTTTTATTTAATTAACCTCCTCTCATTAAATTGGAATTTTAAATTTGAATTTAATCACATTTCTACTAACTTCTTCCCACCTTCCACCTTATCATATGTCTCAAGAAATTAAATATTTCTAATATTTAATTTGGCATTTATCATCAACAAATTCTAACTAATTTGGGACACTTGGCCTTCATCTCCATTTTATTCCTCTTCACACTTGGCAGTTTGTTCTTATGAAGGGAACACAATTCCCCTTTTCTCTCTAACCACTTCATCTTCAACCATCCATTCTCCAAATTGAATCCAAACCATTGATTTCTGCCACCTGGGCTCATGCTTGGAAAATCTATAAATAGGCCCTCATTTACAGAAAAAAAAAGAGAGAGCTAAGCATTTGTAGCAATTACACTCTGCAACATTTTAGTTAGCATTATAATATTATCATTGTCATTTTAGTATTATCATTTTAGCATCAAATAGTTTAATCATGGAATTATCATTAGTAGCATCTTAATTACAACATTCTCATCATATCATTTTGATTAGCAACATCATAGCAACATTATTATCTTTGCATATCATCTACAACTAGTTTACCAATCATGTAATGTAGGAAAGATATTTTGCATTTCTAGCATCTCTCATTCTTCAGGTTGTCATTTGGAAAGTCATGTGTACAAACAATCTGAGAGCAAAATGACTTAAAGAATGATCCTCAGAGATAGAGGACAATGAGATGCGATTGAGGAATTGTTGTTTTAATTTGAATGTTATTTGAATTCCTTGATATAATGTTTCATTGGTGTGTTGTATAGGTTTTATTTTCTTATTCACATTATTCTTACACATAGATATCAAGAAAAGTTAAGGCTTAGGTACATCTAGAAGAAAATTTTCCCTTCCACAGCCATGTCTAACCTTCTAAAAAATGTCAAGAAATTCATTTCATTGTCTCTAGTGGTGTCATGTATTCGATATTGTTCTAACAAGGAAAAATAAAGACATGCTTCTAGGGTATAACCATATATTTAGAACCTCTTAAAATTGTGAAATTTCAACCCTATGAATCTCTTAATAGCAAGAGACAACAAACTACTATCTATCACTTTACATATTTTTAGTTTTCTGAATTTTTAATTCTTTTGATGCTTGAAATAT
The DNA here is from genome assembly GCA_007258455.2 of Sequoia sempervirens. Taxonomy (NCBI): domain Eukaryota; kingdom Viridiplantae; phylum Streptophyta; class Pinopsida; order Cupressales; family Cupressaceae; genus Sequoia; species Sequoia sempervirens. The sequence continues at coordinate 686,109,811 of VDFB02058242.1, forward strand.
AAAGAGATCTATGGGTAAACCCACAAAACTGGTTTACAATTCTAGTGAGGAAGGAAAATTGCAAAAATGCTCCTATGAATTTTTTTTTTCTTTTCGGGGGTTTGCATGAACTAGGGTGTTTGAATGGACCCAAAAGGGGTTTGAATGGACCCTAGTTCGAGTGAACCCTATTAAATGATGGGTCCCACTTTTTTATGCATTTTTTTGATAGACACAATGGAAAACAGGGTGTTCGTTAGAAGTTGAGTTCAAATGAACCCCGGTTCAAGTGAACCTCCAAGGGGGGTTCGCTCAAACCTAGATTCATTCAAACCCCCCTTTTCCCCCTACTCCCCACCTTCTCCCCCTCTGGCACCAAATTTCTCCAAAAAATTTCCCTTTGAAGCTTGATTTGAGGATGAAAATGGAGGAGACTTCACAGACCCAACTGGATGATGGTATTCCTCGAAATGAGCTATACATCGAATATAATTTTAATATGTTTTTGTTTTATTATGTATTTTTTTTTTTAGTTTGATTAAACATAGGTTTTCCACTGAAAATAAAGCTCTTTATTCTACACATTTGGAAAAATAGGAGATTATCAAAATAAATTTATGAAAAATATGTGCACGCTAGGTATTGATGTCCTTGATCTAGTAAAAAAAATTTGAATTTCGATACATACAAAAAAAATTATGAATTGTAATTGGTTTGACTTCAAAACTTGATTAAGGAAAAAATATTCAATAAAACATATGAAACCAAATGAAAGGGTTATATATCATAGTTACAAATCTAAATTAAAAAAAGGCATTTTATCCTTCAGAGAAAAAAAGTTATGTTGTATATGGTGAGCATCACTCCTTAAAAATGGTGTTTATTGATAAAAACTAGTTTTTGAAGGAGATGGGAAAAGAAGTGCAATCTGATTCCAAAAAAATTATAAAAAATATATTTAGAATCTACAGAAAAATTTTTACAAATCACTAGTTTTCACCATCTTCAAATTCCTCACGGTTTAACCGCTATAGGTTCCCGGAAGTGAAGATTTAGTTAGAAAAAATCAGTTCAATGTCCAATTTGGCCAAAAATTGTAAACCAGTATTGTAGGATCACCCCTATCATATCTCAGACATACAACTTGAAAGCTCATTTAATTTCTAGCTCATTATTTCCCTTCTTCTAGCACCAATTCTATTGGTGAGTATTTTTGCATATTCACAACACAAAGTAACAATGTACCATGTCTCTTGAAAGGAAATGCTACTTCAAAAAACTTCAGAAAGATAACACCAAGGATTTTATTGCTAGGTGTTTACTTTCCAAAAATGAATCAGTGGCTAATGTTTTATTGGTTTCACAAGGGACCTTACACTCCACTAGAACTTTTAAAACAATGTTTTTGTACAATTAGAAGACTAGTATAAGTTCACTAGTTGTATTTTCACATTTGAAACCTAAAAATGAATTTTATTATCAAATATGGTAGTTTTACTATGATGATTTTCTTACTAAACTAACCAAAATTTTAAAAATAAAGTTCAAAATACAAGGGTTAAGAAATCATAAATCTAAAACCTAATATCAATCATAAAAATGAATAACGTTGGAGATGGGTGTTGCAACAATAGTGTGTCTCACTTTTGGGATGTGTTGATTTTTGCCTGAAATCACTATTTTTAGAAAAAATAATGATTTAAGTCTTGAGAGGCTCCGCATAAAGGGTTTTTATTCAAGAGGGGTAGATAATACCCCCTTAGATCAAAACCCCTTGGATAGAACCCCTCTAGTATTAAATCATACCCACAATGGAGTCTCCTTCACACCCATCAAATTGCTAGCAAAAACCACTTTTTCTTTACCTTTTGATGGATTAAATAATTTCATTTAAAAATTATATTTTGCAAGATTGTAGCCCTCAAAATGGGCTTTCCAACACGTATAGTTTTGATATATTTTCATTTTATCATGTATTTAATTTTCAATTTTTACTAAACATAAGTTTTTCTCCAAACATCAAGCTCTTTGTTGTGCAGAGGTGGCAAAATAGTAAAACATTGTAAAAAAAATAAAAAAATTCCCTTTCCCTAGGTATTAATGTCCTTGTTTCACCCAAAAATAATAAAATGGATTTCGATATTGTTAGCCCTATTTTTGGCCATGAAAATTTTAAAACTTCCCCCCTTCAAGTTGCCATTTAAGCCTATAATGGTTGTAAAAACAAATATTCCTTTGCTTCCTATAGAGATCTTCACAAAGGTTGGGACATTTTAGAATTTCTAGGAGTAAACCCATTGCTATACAAGCATGATGATCTCTCAGTCAACGATATTAGTTGCAGAGCAGTGTATCATGAATTCCACATTTTCCTTCATAATCACTATTTTCTCAGAGGTCTGTGAATAAATAGATTCTCATATTCTATGCCCGAATGGCCGAGTCATGCTGTTCATGATAATATTAAAGAAAACATCCATCAAATCTTACACATCAATAAAGAATGGGTATGTGCAGGATCATGATGGGCCAAAAAGTGGCAATATGATGGGTATGTGGTTGACGAATTTATTTTTACCCAAAATTGATGAAATGAAAAGGGCTTTTAAGGGAGATTCTCATATTTCCACCAATATAAATTATGCTTTAATTTGAATTTAATAAGTAATTATTATTCATTTTCTATTCAAATTATGACTAAAGTCCTGATTAATAAACTAATTGAAAAACATCTATAGCTTTCAAAAGATATCACATTTTTTGAATCCATAACATGCATCACATTCTATGCTTCACATACTATAGGATTAAGAAAAGAAAAAATGAATTTCATGAAGTTTTGACCAAGTTAAGGTTGTCAGACATACGAGTTTTTTATATTTTTTAAAATTTGTAATAAAAAATTCATAATTAATTATTTAATTGAAAAAAATTACAAAAAAATATGCATCACATCGAGACATGAGTCCTCTACTTATATCTAAAATCTTATAAAAAATATTAATATTTTATTGTGGTTAGGGTGGTCGATAGACACCTACTTCTTATTTTTTCCGAAATTTAAGTACTACTACATTGAAATTTCAAATTTTCACCAAATAGATTTCTTTTTTAAACAAACCTAATAGTTTAGAAACTACATTCAATTTTATATAGATTCTATTCTTACATATTTTTGAAATAATATAGATAACTTATTCAAATTTTTACGTCAAGTTGCCAAACTCTGATTTTTCCAATTTTTTTGCCACTTAAGGGCCTGTTTTTTCCATGATGATCCTGCACATACCTAAATATATGATAGGGGTGATCATCAAAATAACATAGTGTTTGGTCTGATCTTCCCAAGGTGGAGACACATGATAGATTATAGTGTTAAAGCCAAGAAGTATTGAAACATTAAGAATAATTTTCATCAACTTTTACATTGGATGAAGCATCATTTGATGCACACCCTATGATTCTTCAGAATACAATAAATTTTATGTATGTTGTAATGAGGAAGTGGTGAAGAAAAAAAATGAAGTGAATAGCTAGTGGTATTTAGAAAAGGCTTGCAAACTTTCCTCGACTCCTGCCATGGTAAAAGGGAAAATAGAAACATTGACAAGTAATTTTTATTGGCTAGTGGCATTTTATGGTAGTCTATGAACCTTTTGCGGCTGTACCTCAGTGATTAAAGTAACTTGTCAAAAGTCTACTTGCATATTAACATGTTATAGGCAGTGATTTTGTGTAATTGTGAAAAAGGATGCTGGGAGTATGTTTGGGATATTTGAAAGAAGGATTTTCAAATCATGGAAAATATGATGTCTTGATTTATCATTACCAATTGAATGTTTATGGCATTTCAATATCAAATGACTTGAGCATGGATGTCGATCTTAAATAAAGGCACTACCATTTGCAAAACAAGCTCGGCTTGGTAAATCTTGTGAAGATAATTTAGGCGAATGAAATATCAGAGGAAGCATGCTACAAGGCAGGAGCATTAAATTTCAAAGGGATTTGGGCTATCAATTATATCCTCCTGAAACATTGATTTTTGGGACCCTATGGACTACTCTTGCACTTCTAGGGTTTTTCACCTAAAAGGAGAGAGATAGGGCCAAAAATGCTTATGTATCACTCAAATTAGTATGTGTGTGATGTGACGTGATGTAAATGAAGTTAACTAAATGCAATAGATTAATCTTGGTGGCTGAAAATGAGTGCAAAAGTGCAATTACAACTATGTTTGAAAACACATTATCATATGCAAACAACTATGTAAATGAAGAAAATATGTAGAAAAGAAAGTACAAGGATGAATCTGAATGCACCTGGGTGAAATGTGAGATTGTTTGAGTGTTCTAGATGCTGGTGAAATTTAGTGATTTTTCACAGTGGGACTCATTCGCCCAGGGTGGCGAATTAGTCCACCTACTGGTGAAAAACTATCGGGAGCTAGTTTTTGTCTCTCAGGATTTGAAATCTGACAAAAATCAAGTTTCCAGTCCTAAGGTGGGACTGATTTTCCATAGGTGGTGAATCAGTCCTCCCCCAAATTTTTGAAAAATAAGGAGAGAACTCTACAACACCAGATCTGAGAGTGTCTACTTGTCGGGTTGCCGAAGTCAAATCTGTAGAAAATGGACAAATAATTCTCTCCAAGCTTGATTTTTACTCAAGTTTACTTGAAGCACCTAGTTGACTTGGAAATCACTCTTCACCACCTAATAACTTGTCAAATTTGTAAACAAAGGGCTGCAAACAAACAAGAAAAAGGGGAAAAATGATTAGGGGTTAGTCAATAGGGGTTTTCCTTGGTCAAACACCACTTTTTGTAATTAAACCCTTGAAAAGACAATGTAATGAAAGAGAAAGATAAACTAATAACATGCAAGTTTTATCAACCCACCCAACTCTTGATAATGCAAGTTTAAAGTAATGTCAATGGCAGCTTCAAAGTGCTTGAAAAGATGTTGTAGAATGCTTGAATGCTTAAGTGAATAGGTGGATAAGTGAACTTGATGAATGGGGGGGTTAACATGAGGTGAAAATCACTTATTTATACAATTCTTGTGCCTTAGTATCCATTCATACCTCATCATAGGCTGACATCAAATATTTTTGAATAAAATCCTGAAAGGAAATTTAAAATATTTTAAATTTGAGGCTAAGGGGAGGTCATTCGCCGACCATGGCGAATGGGTCCCACCTAGGACCTAAAAACAAGTGTCGAGAGAAATTTTGTGTTTAATGTTATTTGTTAGGATAATATGCAAAAATACACTTAATTACAACTTATGAGGGTATAAAGAGACCAAATAAAGCATGAGAAGGGTGTAAATAGTGAAGATGGGCCTAGAAAAGTGTGAAAGCTTGTTACAAGACTTTACAACACTTCAAAATAGGGCTTTTTGATGAATATAAAGGTGGTTTTTAGGTGAATTATAATTAATAGAGTCTAGAAGAATGTAGAAATGTCTTACAACACTTCACAACACCTTCTCAAGACATCATTCTTTAAGTTTTAATACCTAAATAAGCATGTTCAAGCCATGTCACAACATAAAATGAAAGAAACATAGTTCTAACACCATGAACAAAGATCTAAAATTCAATGAAAATGACAAGGGACCATTTTTCTACAACACATCTCCATTTTACAAATGTTGTTCCATTTAAACAAGCAATTATGTCAATAGTAGAACATAAGGAATAGTCCAACTTTACAAATGGAACATATTACCAAAGCTTAACAATGCCCTCAAGTATGGGATCCTGACTAATATTGCTTTATGTAATTCAATCTTTGTGGAAAGATTTTGTAACAATAAAAGTTTGAGTGAGTTTACAAACATAGATACAAATGCAAGCTTTCTAACTAGTGCCTAATGCTATACAAGACCCCGAGAGACTAGTGGAAGTAAGTGTTGAAGAAAATTACTGATTATGAAAAGATTCATTTCAAAATTGGGTTATGCATGCTGATTACATAGTGGATTCTCATGAAGTCATGATTGATGGAGAATTTAAAGTCATTTAAATATTGACATACTCAACTCAGAGTTTGATTGGGCTAAATAGAAGTGGTCGTGGGTGTTCAAATTATTACGGTACCATTATATCTATTAGATGCTAGTTGATAGCTTTGGTTGGCTAAGGGTAATGGTACATGTATCATTTCTTTGATCATGCTTCTTAAACTAAGAAAAAGTGAATCAAGAAGCTCCTTTAGACAGAGATCAAATGCCATAACGATTCAAATAAATATTTGTTCTTATTAATTCCCTATGATATACTATGTATTTGGATGGAGTTGGCTCGAATGAGAAGATGATTTTAGGCACCAATGTATTCCATCTAAAGGCAATTCAAATACTAGGTTGCTCGATAGTATCCTGATTCTTGATTATTGGGGCAATACCACAATATAGAGTCAAGAAAATGTCGAATGAAGATTCAAAATCTTCAATCTAATACTTTTCACAAGTGTAAGCCGGTCTATTAGCCAACGATCAGACTCTGAAAGATTTGGAAATTTTGATGAAACTCAGTAGATAGTATACCTAGGAGAAATAACAAGGAGTGCAGGTAATGTTTCTCATATATGTATGCACAATGTGGATTCGTGTGAAAGCCTAATAGACTTCGAGCACAAAAAGAGTATCTGAGAAAAGACAATAATTACCCCAATGATTTGGTTTGATTGAATTGATGATAGGATTCATAAAGGCTTTAGAAAATTTTAACAATACAACTGTTATTGAGCCAAATGGGAATCTCATAAGCAGTCAGAATGAGAGGAATGCTAGAGAAAAAGCATTAAAATTATGTTCCTTGGTACCACTTTTTCTATTCTTAGAGCTATCAAACAACATGATAAATAGGTTGTTTCTAAACACAATAGCCTAATTCCATTCATTCAAAGCCACACACCTATCATATTTTGCTAGAGATTCAATGATTTATAAAATTGACTTTAATTGGAGAAGAAACTGTTAATGGTAAATAAGGGATTTATTTTTTCCATTAATCTAAAGAGTTAGTTACCAGAATATCAAAGGTCGTCATTTTAATCATCTCTTTTAAAAAAGAGGAATCGTTACAGAACCGAAAGGACTTTTCTTTGGGGTCTATTTATTGTAATTTTTTTCAAAATAGAGGGGATCTTTTGGCTATGATATGAGAGCCTCTATGAGGGCTGCGATAGAGATAGTTATTAGATAATTTTACTATTCATCTAGGGAAAGGAATTATTTTTTGAACTTAATCTTTATATAGAGAGATAGAGTCTTTGAGCACCATTTTATATTCAAAGAATAAAGGAGACATTGTGAATCTTTGTAGTCATTGTCTTCACTTTTATTGTTGATTTCCTTTGCGAGTTCACAATTATTCATTCATATTTTCTCTGTTACATCAGATTGAGGATGTCTTCATTGCAGGATTTTTGAATCTTGTTTTGTTCATGTATTTTCTAAGAATTATTTTCTTTCCTCCTTGTCATTCATGGGTGTGAAGCAGGTGATATTTGCATCATCTAATTTACATTCTATTCATTTTATTCTCATTTGTCATATTTGTATCATTTTTATGTGCAACTATTAGTTGCATTTATGGCTTTCTAGTTAAAACCACACATTAATTTTATTTCCAGTTCTTCTAATTCCTTGAAAATCATAAGAGGGAGTTGTACCTCTTCAATTTAGAGGGTGATCGCTTTCTCAAAGAGAGCATTCATCCAGGGTTGTTAGTAATAAAGGCACCTTTACGAGTTGAGAGTGAACATTTTTTCAAGGTGCCCAATCTATTTACTTATAGATTTTGGTGACTCTGCTAGGGAGAGGATTGAAGTGCCAATATATTTCTCTTCTTAGAAATCTAAAGGTACCTCCCAGAGGATGGAGGTCGGCGACTCTGTCAGTTGGAACATGCTCAAAAAATTTCTTTGGTAGAATATTTCCAATGATATTCTTTCAATCTACACTATGGCATTAATTTCACCCCAACCATGGTGTGCCTAGTTTGGACCGTTATCGTTACCATAGTATTCAGCCCTACTTGAAATTTCACAATTTTTTTTCCTGAGTTCAGTGGAGAAAAATAAAAAATTGCTGATGATCATATTCAAGCTTTCACCGTAACCTATGGTATCTTGGGGGTAAATGAATAAAATGTATTTGTTCAGTTATTTGTTGATTCCCTCATTGGAGCTATTGCATGTTGGTTCCAGTCTATAGAAATGGGATGCATCACTAATTGGGACAACATGAAGAGAATTTTTCTTGAAATATTTGAATCAACAGTTGATGGGGATGTTGTTTTATCTCATTTTTTCAACATAAAAAAGAGAGAAGATGAACTTATGAGGAAGTTTATAGATTGATTTAATAGATTGTTATACCTTGCATAACCACCCCATTTTATTTTTGGTCAAAATGGGTCCCCCTTGTGTTTGTTTTGTCCTTGGTGTTTTGTTCAGGTCTTAGTTGTTATTTTCCTTCTAAGTCTTTGTTTTCTTTTCAGGATAGGGTCACGGGTGTGAACTTGCATTTGTTCCTTTTCATAAGGATTAAGTCTTTGTTCATGTCCCAGTCCCACCCCCATCCTTTTTCCTTGTTCTTTTTATTTTTTATTTTTGAGTTCAGGTTGTGGGAAGGAACTTGCACTTGTTCCTCTAAAATTTTTGGTTTTTGTACATGTCTTGATCCCTCTTTCTTTTTTTTTCCTTGAGCATTTTTTGTGTTTGTGTCGGGGATGGATTTCAGACCGAAATAGGAACCAAGAACTTTTCAAAGTTCTTCTTTTTGTTTCTAGCCCGATCTCGACGTTTGAATCCTTTTTTGTATCTTTGTTTCCTACAGGATCAGGCTTCACAGTGTGACTTTGACTTTGAACTTTTTGAAAGGAAAAGTTTCTTCACATGTCCCAGTCCTGGTTCCTATTCTATCTTTCAGGATCAGACATCAGACTCCAAGTTTTCCTTGGTGACTTTTCAAAGTTATCAGTTCATACAAAGGCCTGATCTTGATCCCTGCTTGTTGGGTTCGGGCCTCAATCTGTTACTGAACTTCATACCTTCTGGAGTTTGGTCTCATTCTTGGACCTGATCCTGATCCATGCCTTCCATCGTGCCCATGACTTCATTTAATGACTCTGCTCAAATCCCAAGGCCCGACCAACTACAAATTAATGCCATAACCACTCGCACGTGTGAATGTGTATAAGTCCTGCCACTCCTCAATTTTCATCCATTCTGTGAATGAGAAGTTTGGAGACAAGAACGAGAGTGATGAAGAGCTAGGGTTTTCAGGGATTCACCACAAATTTTTCAATGTGCTACCAGAATTCTTGGGTGTGTTTGAAGGTAGGATTTCTTTCTTTCATTTTCTTCCTTTTGATTCTTGTTTTTGTTTCTTTTGTTCTTGCATTTCATTTTCTCGCTTTGTTCTTTCCTTTCTATTCTTCTCTTCTTCATTTAGTCTTATTTTTATTTTTGTGTGTTTTTCTTCTTTCGCACCATTTAGCGCGTTTCGTTCACCTTGGTGTTTTTGGTGTCGTTGCCTCTTCATTTGGTCATGAGATTGTCCATCTTGTTGTGCCCTAGCTTCCCAGGATTTTCTTCTACATTCATTTGGGTTGTTTTGAATTGTCATTCTCTTTGAATTCCTAACCATTTGAGAGCAACTGCTTTGGTCTATTCCATAACCTGGTCTTGAAGGCACATTTTGGAAAATGTTATATTTCTTAAAGCCTTTGTTATGCATTTCCATCTTGATTCCTGATCCCCACATCATTATTGGGATCAAGAATTGCATCGACACTTGCCTTTTGTTCTATCCAGTGTTGGTTCCTTTGCTTTTCCGATCCCCGCATCATCATCGAGATCAATGTTTGGACTAGTGCCATAATTTTGGCTTAAGGAGTTCAATAAGTTCTCTTGAAAGTTCTGCTTCTGACCCTCTCATTACAATCGAGATCAAGAGTTGTTTGACACTTAACCTTTAATTCATCATCTGACACATAGATCTAGTCTAGACTCGATCCCGATTCCCAACATTCATATCGGGGTTAGGACTTAAGGTTGGCCCATTCCCATAAACATTTTTAGGCTTGGTCACACCCCGACCCTAACTCCCAACCATATTGTGGGATAGGAACTCAGGAATTCCCCAACACTTGTTCTTCATAAATGGGTATGGTTTCGAATGACACCCCGACCCCAACTAGTGACATAATATCAAGATCAAAACTATGTGAGATCCCCTTCATGTTGGCTAGCTACCATTACTTGGTCATGCCCCAACCCCAACTCCCGACCACATTGTGGGATCAGATTGTAGTTCAATACTTAACCTATTTTCTATCATATGGCTAGGTGCTTGTCCCAGACCTAAATCTGATCTCGATTCTTGAACACTGTGGGGTCAGAGTTTAAGAATACATTGAACTATTTCAAACATGGGTCTGGTGCTTGGCCACAACCCTATCCTGACCCCTAATAGAACTTAGTTTATGTAAGAAATAACTTAAGTTCTTGGTTCTGTTTTGAGCCCGATGCCCAAAAATGAGCAAGTTAATTTGTTGAATTGAGTTTTCAAGCTAACTTAATATGAATTCATGTGTTATGTTGTTATTAATATGTCTCCTTTTATATCTTATAATGGTCCATAGTGTAGAATAGATAAAAAATTTATGACTCTGAAGGAGAAATACCTATTGATGAAGTACCTACTGAGGGAACATTTGAGGGGGCATCAAAGAAGGCCAACAAAAAGAGATTGAAACTAGAACAACTTCCCTACACAATGAAATATAAGTATCAAGGGAATCCAACCCCATCCAAATTTGACTCTGAAGTCTCAAATATAATTGACACATTGGTGGGGCATATGTATTTGGGGAAATTCCACACAAATGTATTTTTCAGAAGATGTTGCCCCAAGAACCCAAATAATTATAGAGTCAAGACTAGCTCATCTAGCTAGCTTTCCTATTGTAGTACAGTGTCTTGATTTCATTTTGACAGCTGCTAAAACATAAAATCCCACTCAGATACAATGCATTGATGCCCAAGGAAATGTGATTATTGATCTAACTCTTGCCATGATTAGGCATGTTTTTTATCCTCCTCCTTATCCTGACCTTAAGATTATGACTGAGGCTCAGGAATTTGCAATATGGTAGAGAAATGTGGAAAGAAATAAACAGTTCATCAACAAACGATGGTTGAAGAAGGAAAAGAAGTTAGCAAAGAAAGTGCTTGATAACCTGAAGAGGTCAGATTTTTATGATAACATTGGAGATATTATTACATTGTTGGCCAAGGCATTCAGAAAGGAAAATTCTCATGTCTTCGAACTATGGATGTTTCCATTCATCTAGTTGATACTTGATGGAAAGCAACAATTGGACTAGGGGTAGATCATTTCAAACAACATACATGACTAGCTCCTCAAGGTGACACAAACCAAGACATTTTACATGTCTTCTTATATTATATATTGTGTAGCGAGGATTGGAAGATTTCCTGGACTAAACACTGTAGGGTCAATGGATGATGGCCCAAATCAAATGAATTTTGGGAACACTATGACCAGTTGGAGCTGAAGGAATCAGAGAAGCATTTCAAAAAGGTAAATGATGCTTTCCTATATGTGGTTATAAATCATCTCATAGGGGACATAGGTTTCAGGTTGTCCAGGGAAGCCATGGAGTTTATTTAGGAATGGGGGTGTTGATTCATTCAATACCCCAAGTCTACTTATTTTAGGTTGTTTGGTTTTGATGGTCATCCGTTTAAATTGCCAAGATGTTGTGGAAATAGTTGGGCTTTAATGGAGTTTTCCAGATAGGTTGTAGAGGTAAATTTTGTTTTCTCCTCGCAACATAAAACTGTTGCACATTGTTTTCCCTTGGAATTTGGATTCTATTCTTGTTCTTCATTAGTTATGGCTAAATCTGCAATTGAAGAGTTCCAACCTTTAAATTTCAAGCAGCATACTTCTAGGAAGAGTTTTGATCAAAAGAAGAAGATGTATGCCCTTTACCCTTCTCACTTTACTCAGCATGTTTCACTTCTTTAAGATTTTTGGGCTAACCTACATGATCACTTTGAGGTAAGGAAAAGGATCTATGAGAGGTTAATAGTTCCCCAAATGAGGGAGTTTGGTATTAACACTGATATTCCTGAAGGCACTAAAGATGATGGTATCACTCTTGATCCCCGATATGATATAGAACACGTGGCCACAAAGAGTTTGGAGCCCATCAATTAGGTAGAGAAGGAGGAAACTAAGATTGGTAAAATGTCACATGGACTTTTGAATAGAAGTTTGAAATGGATAGAACTCTGGTTAAAACACCCAAGGGTTGCAGTGACTAAGAAAAGAGGTTCTAGCAGTGAACCCACTTCTTCTACATAAACCAAACAATATAAAATACTAAAGAAAGGTGTTGCAACAGTAGAGGTGGCCATTGAAGAGCCTCCACAAATAGAAGAAGAAATTTCCTTACAACAACTTGATGATGCTTTGTGTAAAGCAAAGGTTACGTATGAGGCAGCTATTGCAGGTGTCACTTTAGGTTTTGTTGTTGTACCTTTGGTTTGTCTTTACACTGGTGAGGAGAGTTCTTTGGAAAGACAATCTATTGTTCCTCCACAAACTAAGGAAAGTGCCCCTACCATACCATCAACTTTGGGAGCACCAATTATCAGAGAAGGACATGTTGAGGTAAATATTCAAGATATCTCCTTAGATTCTAAAATAACCTCATCCCAAGATGGAGAAGCACCTAAGTGGGAGGAGTATTCGAAAAAGGTTGAAGAAGAACCTAGACAAGGAGTTAAATTTGAAGTTGACAGCCTACATAGTGCTAAATTGGAATTGAATGATGTGCTAATGAAGAAAGAAAAACAAGAGTTGATGGAAAGTGATCAAAAGCTAGCTAATATATGAGCTACGCAAGAAGAACATAAAAAGAAATTTGAGGAGTTAGCTCGAGAAGTGGAAGAAGTTGAAGCACTGAGGAAGAAAGAAGATGAAGTTGTGAATTAGAAAGGAAAGTTGCACAAGAAAAGGCTGTAGAAGAAGAGAACAAAGCTAAAGAGTTAGAGCGAAAAAGGCTAAGAGATGAAGAAGAGGCTACTAAGAAAGAGGAGGAAATGAGAAAGATAGAGGACATCAAAGCTAAGAATGAAAGAATTGAATTGGAGAGGTTGCAAAAATAACATGAATATTTGCAGAATGCTTCTCAGAAGATTGTTGTGACGATTGCTTCTACACCTCCATCCTCCACACCTCCAAATATTCAATATCAATAGGTAGCCACTCAGAAAACCACATCCACCAAGCTTAAAGTTGAATCTAGAGAAAAGGTAGCAAGTACAAGCCCAACCAATGACTTGGGATGATATGAGAGTTGAAATTGATAAGGTAAAGGTGAAGAAGAAGGCTCATGTGGTACACTCAAACAAGTTAATTGATGAAGGGGATTTGGTAGTTGAGATTGCTACTCCAATTATTGATAAGGACGATAGATAATTGCAACCTAAAGACTATTAGATAAGTATTTTTAATCTAGGAAAGCATACTAGAAATCAACAGATAAATTTAATTGACATTGTTGCTACTACCACCAAGTCTAGGTTGATTAAAGACAAGCAGGCCAAAGATGAGTTGAAGGATCAAGTTCGTAAGATGAAAAATTTTCTTAAAGGAGTTGATTTCATCTCCTCCTAAGCATCCTTCACCATCGGAGGTTCCCATTTTAATGAGCAAAAAAGAAGTAGATGGTTTTATAGAGATGAAAAAGAAAGCCACCTAGGTTGACAATTGGCTGAACACCTTCAATTTAGATATGAATAAGCTCTTTGATGAAGATTTTAAGTATTATTACAAGGGGCTGAAGTTAATCAAAACCATAGAGGAATCTATGAAGAAATGGTGGGATGAAGAAGAGAAATTCAGAGAATGCTTGGGAAAGCTCAGAGCTGGTATAGTCTCAGATTCTGGGTGAGGAGGATTCTAGATATATTGCAAAGGAAATTCATATATCCTCTTTTAAGTTAGAAACTCTTATTGAACACAAGATAATCATGCTTAAGAATGTTTTTGAGATATTTGAGCACACAGGTGTATTTGAAGAACTCATTTCAAGATTTATTGATAAAGCCTTACCTCTAGATCAGAGACTTGAATCATTGGGAGATGTCAAGGATGCACAGGAGGAACAAATGGATAAAATGTTGAAAGAAGGAGATGTTGTCAAATCACCACTCTTGGATAGATTGTTGGAGCTCAGATGTGACTTGTGTTGGGTAGCCAAAGATGTTGGCAAAATGAAAGTAACCGTTGATGTAGTGGAAAATGAATTTGAAGAATCAATATTTAAGGTTGACTGGGTCGATGGACCAGATGATGACACAATAAAACAACTTTTTTCTAGCTATGATGAATATCGTGGGACCTAGCATAAAGGTGACCAGTAAATGTTATTTTAATTATCTTTTTTGACAACAGCCATATCTTTCTGGGAAAATTACGAAGGAATGACTAGACAACAGAGCTCGCAAGTCAAGAGTAACTCACAGTAGTTGGCAAGGATCTAAATGATGACTGGGAGTCCATATTTTGATTGAAGGAGAAGCTTGAACACTTGTTCAACTTTAGAAATTATAGCAGAGACAAACATTGACCCTACATTTGTGGATCTGAAACCTCAGATTGTGGATCTTAATTTTTTATAGGAGGAATTAGTACTAAAATTATCTATATGTAGAAATTCTCTCCTCATTGTAAAGGTTGGCTAATTGAAGTCAAGATTGGCTGCCTAAGAGAGATCTAGGATAGTATTTATAGTTTTTAAGACTTTTTACATCTTTTTATGCAAAAATACTAAGAAAACAGTTTTACAATTTTAGTGAACTTAGTTTATTTCAGAAGTTTGTCAGTTTGATGATAATGTTAATGAACAATATTTATTCATATGCTAGTGAATTTTTTTATGCATATATATCTCTTATTTGATGAAAATCTATAGAAGATTTCAAATTTGAAACTATTTTGTTAAATTATTTGTGGATGGTATTTCTTGATTTTTGTTGATCTATGAATTTTGGCAATGAGATGGTAATGTGTTGTATTTGAAAAGAAATTTTAAGAAAAAAGAGATGATGAATGGCGTACATTTTGAATTTTGCACTGTAAATGAATGGAATGGTACAAATTGTTCTGTAGATTGTGTCATTTTATGGTTTTAATTGGTTGAAGAAATCCTCATTGTTATGTTTATATGCCTAAATTAAGAGAAATTTGCATTCATGCTTTGTTGTCTTAAGCTTCATTCTATTTTATTTTTTTATTTACACCCCATTAAATGTTAGATTAGTTCCTACTATTCAATTTGATTCTTTACTAGCAGACCCCTTGCACATTACAGTTGCATAGGCCACTAAGTGACAACAACATAGTTGAGAAACAACTACAGAGACCTTCGAAGATGGGTCTACAGTTTATATTATTTGTCTTTTTTAGGAGAAATAGATTAGAAATATTTTGTTTTAATATTGTTGTGCTACTTTGACCATCAACAGAATTGGCGCTAGATGGAGGGCCTAGAGGAACAAACTAGCTCGAATCTAGTCCTTTTCACTAGAAAGGTTTGAAAGAGTTCTCAGATCTACTGTAAATTCAGAATTGTTAGTTGAACTCTAGACCCCTATTTGGCTTAGAGTCATATGGTTTTGATCCCACCACCATTAACACCACCACTTACTTCACCCCAGTTTTCACCAATACCACAACTGAAACAACCAAATCCTTCATCACTGGGAGTCATTCCTAGTGGCATACACAAAATGCCTAAGAATCTGGAGAATTGTTTCCCTAGGTACACTCATGGAGAGTCATAAAGCATTGAAGAGCACATACAGACATTCAAAGATTCTTGTACCTATGCTCAAATTGCTCACCATGATTGCATGTAGACTATTTCCCTACTCGTTGGGAGATATGGCTTACAATTGGTATCTGAATCTACCGACCAAATCAATCTTGAGCTAGATGAACTTAGAAGATGCATTCATTAATCAATTTTGGCTTTATGTCGATCCTACAATCTTATATCATCAATTCGCCATTATCAGGAAGGATCCACACAAACCATTACCCCTGTTTAATACATGATTTCAAAGGATGTACAAGAGGTTACAAGACCCATACTTGGTGGCTGAAAATATAGCTATCCAAGCTTACCTAAAGGCCATAGACCCCTTGATTGGCTTGTTTTTGCAAAGAACATACCTCATAAGTGACATAGATTCTTTGTCCAAGGTATATCACCTATCTATCAAACTGTAGCAACAGATTAGTTCACAATCAGGAAGTCTAGGAGGGGTTTTAACTCTTAGGTATGTGCCAAATCATCATGGAGAAAACAAGCCCTTAAGTGGCAATAAAAATTTAGAAAAATCAGAGTTATGCAACTTCACGTAAAAATTTGAATAAGTTATCTATATTATTTCAAAAATATGTAAGAATAGAATCGGAAAATTGAATGTAGTTTCTAAACTACTAGGTTTATTTTTCTAAAAAAAATTCTATTTGGTGAAAATTGAAATTTCAATGCAGTAGTACTTAAATTTTAGGAAAAAATAAGAAGTAGGTGTCTGGTCCCACCCTAACCATAATAAAATCATACTATTTTTATAATAATTTTAGATATAAGTAGAGGACTCATGTCCGATGTGATGCATATTTTTTGTATTTTTTCCTAGTAAATAATTAATTATGAATTTTTAATTACAACTTTTAAAAAATAAAAAAACTCGTATGTCTCACCACCTTAACTTGGTCAAAACTTCATGAATTTTTTTTTTTTTAATCCTATAGTATGCAAAGCAGAGAATGTGACACATGTTTTGGATTCAAAAAATGTGATACCGTTTGAAAGTTATAATTTTTTTTCAATCAGGCTATCAATCAAGACTTTAGTCGTAATTCTAATAGAAAATGAATAATAATTATTTATTAGATTCAAACTAAAGTATAATTTATATTGGTAGAAAGCTGAGAACCTCCTTTACAAATGCTTTTCATTTCATCAATTTTGGGTAAAAAAAATGTCGTCAGCCATATGCACAAAGTCTGGAAAAGAAGGGTAAGTTGTTAAACACATTTTTTGTGTTGACTTCTTAGGATTGGCAAGTCCGAACCAAAATCCAAAGCAATCCCGAGCCTAATCCCTAGGCATTAATTTTGTGTTAGAAATATCGAATATCTGATTCAAATCGGATATCCGATTAGATTGGATATTCAATTTGAATCCGATATCCGATATGTTCTATATAGAGTTGCAAAAATGTTATTCAATTTATAATATATGATTTAAAAAATGCAACAAAGTTTATAATTTAGTATATAATATACAATATAGTTTATAATGTAATATATAATATACAATTTATGATAATCTCTTTCCGAATTATGTATTTAATATATAATATATTATATTATGATGTTTAATATTTCAATATTTTTATTAATGTATAAATATTTAAATATATATTACTAATATATTAAATATTTAAATATTATCTCTTTCCCTCTCTCTCTCTCCATCTCTCTCTTTCCCAAGTCTATCATTCAATCACTCATATCTCTCTCCTGTCTACCCTTTATCTCTCTCTGACTCCCTCCCTCTCTTTCAC
>VDFB02058242.1:686127699-686427515 GCA_007258455.2 Sequoia sempervirens
CCACCCTCTCCCACTCTCTCCCACCCTCTCCCTCCCTCTCTCCCACTCTATCACACTCTCTCAGGTCACTCTCTCACACACTCACTCCATCTATCTCTCTCCCCTATACCCTTAACCATGAAACCCTAAACCCTTATAACCCTCTACCATAAACCCTTAACCCTTAAACCCTCTACCATATACCTTAAACAGTAAACCTTTAACCCTTAAACCCTCTACCATCTACCATTAACCCTTAGGTCTATGTGCACTCAAATAAGATATCTGATATCTGATTTGAATCGGATATCCGATTTGTAGAACTAAAATCATACCATTACAAAACATCCTTTTTTTTTTTCAAATGAATTGGATATTAGATTATAACGGATATCAGATTTGTGGGCCATAGAAAAGCCCCATGTGGGCCATTTTGTGCATTCCAATGGACCATACATTCTGTTTGCAGGCAACACACATGTGGTTTCAGATAGAAAGAGACAAAGATCAAATTTTTGGAGCATCTTCTACTCAAATTTGTCATCAGAAATGATTTTTAGCATCTTTTATGAGCTATAATGGGGAGCAACATTCATCAGAAGAAAAAATGTAAGAGAAAGCTTAAAAAAGAAGAAATTGAAGCATATAGACAAAGAGATAGAGAAAGTCATAGGAAGAGAAGACAAGGTATGTTAACTATTGGTGAACCTAACCCCTATGGTCTTTCAAGTGAAGAGGAAATTGAAGATGTTCAAAGTGAAAATATTCAAGGTGAAAATGTTGGAATTGAATATGTTGAACATGATATTCAAATTAGGAATGAAATTGTTGAAATTGATAATGAAAATGTTCAAGGTGAAAATGTTGGATTTGAAGATGTTGAACATGATATTGAAATTTGGAATGAAAATATTGAAATTGATAATGAAAGTGTTGGATTTGAAGATGTTGAACATGATATTGAAATTGGGAATGAAATTATTTAAATTGCTATTGAAAATGTTCACGATGAAAATGTTGGAAATGAATATTTTGAACATAATATTGAAGCAAGTGTAAATTATGTTTCACCAGATTACATGAGAAATGAAGAACCTTGTGTGGAAGAAAGAAATATTCTAATTTCAAGACCTTTAAGAACCCCTAAATGGTTACTTGAATTTGATGAGAACATTATAAACAATTTTGAAGGCAAGAGGTCAACACGAACTGTTTGGTTGTGGGATAGAAGAATTTTCAACCAATATTTCAGTGATAAGACATTGACTGAGCAATGCCAAATTTTTGTACCATTGCTAAAGATGCAAAAGATGAGATCTTTGCTAGCCAAATTGAAGATTCGTGTGAACAATAAGACTGAAAAAAATTCTATTATTGTCAAAAATATTTTTAATGCTCTCAAGTCTATTGGAAAAAATAACAAGTAAAAGGATAAGAGAGCTACTCGGAGAGTCATTATAACCACCCTAGGAAGCCATCAATTGAAAAAGGCTCGCTTTATGAGACAAACTTGTATTGATTTTGATATAAATCATAAAACTTTTTATAGAGCACTTGCAAGAAGAGAAATAATAGATGATCCTCTTCAAAATGATACATGGCCTTTTGCCGGGAGGCTTCCATGTGTTGATAAGAAGCTAACCGATAATGTAAAGGAGGTAATTCAACAATTTTGGCATGATAACTCTAGAGTAACACCCAATGCAAAGGATGTTTTAAAGTTAATAATTGGCAATATAGACCATACACCACATCCTAAACATTTTTTGGAATCAAGCCAAACAATGTTGTTCAAAAAATTTATTGAAACACATAAAAATATGGAAATCTCGCAAAGGACTTTTGAGGGTTTTAAGCCATTTTATTGTGTGCCTCTTAAGATTCATAATACTTTTTGTTGTAAATACCATGTGGAGTTTTCAATGTACCATGACCTATTATGCTATATTTGTTCTACTTTGCATACTAATGAAATGTTGCAGGAGTGTGGTGCAATGCATTGTCTGAAATCATCAAGGGACTTGCTAGATCTATTTTTTATGTTCTAGAGATGATGGTTGCTTTTTCTATAGGAATGATTGTTTAAATGAAAAGTGCTCACAATGTGGTGGCTTGTCAAAGTTTGGTCAATGTTTTCATGAGAGTTCCGAACATGAATTTGGAAAGAAGCTTGTTGAGAAAAAGAGATATGAGATAGTCAAATATACTTTGCAAAGTGGAGGTGAAGGTTCTAGATGTGAGTTGGTTAAAAAAGAATGCAGTGTTGCTGATTTTATTTCAGATTTTAAGGACAATATTTTCTACAAGTATTCAAGGCATAGTCATAGGTCTTAGTGGTTGGATCGACAATTTGGGATGTGTAAGGACTCTTTTCCGATTGGCACTATTCTATCAGTGGTTGATTTTGCAGAAAAACTACACATTGCAACCACAAAACAAGGTACAATCTCACTATTACAATTCCATTCAGATTGCTATTTTTGTCCACATAACATTTAGACATGCACTTGATAGTATAGAGGAGGATTGAAAAATAATCAGAGAGTATCATTTTTATATGAGTGATGATAGATCTCACTCATCTGGGTATGTCCAACATTGTTTCGAGAAATTTTTTGAGTTCTTGGAGAAGCATGATATAGCACTGCGTCGATATCTAATTTGGTCAGATAATTGCACAGGTCTATTCAAGAATGCTCATATGTTTTATTGGTTGAGTAGAATGCATGTAGAGAGGGGTCTACCTCATATTTGGAGTTTTTTTGAAGCTAGACATGCGAAAGGGGAGTATGATGGAGCAAGTGCATGCGTAAAGAGAGCTCTAGTTAAGGAGCAATTGAAGATTTCAAGAGCAAAATTCAGCGATGCATGTTCTATTGTTGATTGGTGTAGTTCAACATTGTCACAAGGAGGGACACTTGATTCAACAGTGCACAAATTTTTTTGGTTCATTAAGGAGGGTACAGTGGGAGGAAGATTGGATTGTCATACAATCAAAGATTCTTAAAAGATGCATTTATTTCGAAGCTCAGATGCAGGCACATGGACCATTTGGACATGAGAGTTGGCTTGTTTTTGTCAGAGTTGTATTTAGTGCGAGTGGGATCAATGCGATTCAAGTGAGTGGGTGGATACATGGGTACCACAGTATCTAACTCCTTTATCTCAAACAATATCCATGACAAATGACACAATGAAAAGTTCAGTTGACTATGGCCTGCTTTCAGATCTACTACAGCTAGGACATATTTTTGCAGTTGTTGCAACACAGGGGAATGAAGAGAGATCAGACTATTGGTTGGATCGATGTGTGCAGGTAAAGCATAAGCTAACACAACCGATGGAAGATGATGATGGTTTCATGTATACTATAGGTTCAGTTGTGGTTGCAGGAACTTGGTTGCAAACATACATGATTAGAATAATATAGATTGGTTATTCTAAGCATCTTTTATATTTTGCATCACCAATTCATCATCATTCAAGTTGTTTAGATTAATATAGATTTGTTAGTCTAAGCATCTTTTCTATTGTGACAATATAGATTTCTCATTTTCCCAATTTTGCGATATTCCTGGCACGATTGATCATGGACCTGATGTAACAATAGCCATGTATGATCCTTTCGGAGAGGTATGCCATAGATTACAACAATACAGATTGGTTATTTTAAGCGTCTTTTATAGTTTGCATTACCATCTCATCATATTTGTGTCATTTAGAATAATATAGATTGGTTATTCTAAGCTACCTTGATGGTTTGTATAGGTGCTTGTCACTCTAGAACGTGAGCATACTACTATTGTCGAAGACTATGCCCTGAATGCCTCCAATAGGAAAATTTTGTAAAATTTGAATTCTCAAATTGGAAACAATGTAAGACAGTCATAATTGTGTATGGGCATAATCTATACCCAATGATGTTTTTTAAAATATGGGTCAACTGTCTGGAATTGTATAAAGGGTATGTTTAAAATGTAAAGGGGTTTGTATTTGGAAACTCACAGGTTTTGTAAAGGGGTTTGTTTTTGTACTTAATCAAGCTACAAATGAAGGTTTTACCTAGTTCTTTCCTGTCGGTATGCTTGTTTGAACTAGGTTTTGTAATATCTCCCATTTATATATAATAAATTATAGTGGCTTGCAACTTTTTCTCCTCAAATCCAACTTGGGTGCAACTTCATTTTTAGCAACTCAATTGCTCAGTTCATATTTTACCACAAGTTTCTTTGTTTTTTAAGCATATTGGGGCCTAAATAAAGGTGTCTAAGGTGGTGATAGAGTATGAAAGGTTGTGGAAGTGCTACATCCAATAAACCCTTAAAAATACCACTAAAAACAAGGGTTTTCTGATTTGATAGTTACAGGTCCGTACAAATGGAATCCAATTGTAGAATCTTTGTTTTCTTGGAAATTTATTTGCTACCCCAAGGTTTCAGGGGTCAGTGTGGTGTTTTAAGGTATGTTGCTTTGCATTTTTGGGCTAAGTGAGTAGCCTTTTCAAGGGTGAATGCATAGGAAGTCAACGCTGGTCCAAAGGAGTGTATGTTGTTTCTCATATATGTTGTGTAACTTGGATATGGGTGTTTGAATCATTCATGTGTTGGTCTGGTGTTTTGGAAAATTGCTTGCATTTGACAACTTTTCCCTTAGCTAAAAACTTGCCACCACGGGAAAATGCCTTCGAGATAGCAAAAACTATGAGAGGTTATTGTAGATGGTCCCAAAATGATCCCATAGCCTTGGAAAGATATTCTGTAAGCCTCATAGTCTCTGAGAAATATCCCTTCAAATATTGTTTCCTTTTAGCACTTTGGACTCTTAAGGGAAATTGTTGGTCCAATGTAGCTCAGAGTGATTCAACATATTGGATTGCAAAAGAGGACCATCCCTAGAATAAGCATACCCATCCAAATGTGTTGGAACAATTTGTTTGGTCGTATGAGTTGTGGAATGAAAGTTGCACCACTTTGCAACTTTACACTGCTTGCATTTGACAACTTTTCCCTCCACTAAAAAGTCATCACCACAGGAAAATACCTCTGAGATAGAAAAAACTGAGAGAGGTTTTTTAAGATAGTTCCAACATGATCTCATAGCCTTAGACGAAGATTTTGTAAGCCTCATGGTCTTTGAGAAATAGCCCTTCAAACATTGCTACCTTTTAGCACTTTGGACTCTTCAGGGAAATCGTTAGTCCAATGTAGCTCTGAGTGATTCGGTATATTTGGGTGCAAAAGATGACCATCCCTAGCATAAAAATACCTATTTGGACGTGTTTGAACAGTCTGTTTGGTCGTATGAGTTGTGGAATGAAAGTTGCACCACTTTGCAACTTTATAGTGCTTGCATTTGGCAACTTTTCCCTCCAATGAAAATTCATCACCACAGGAAAATGCCTCTCAGATAGAAAAAACCAAGAGATTTTTTTGTATATCATCCCAACACAATCCCATATCCTCAGACGAAAAGTTTGTAAGCCTCACGGTCTCTGAGAAATAGCCCTTCAAATATTGCTGCCTTTCAGCACTTTGGACTCTTCAGAGAAATTGTCAGTCCAATGTAGCTCAGAGTCATTCGTTATATTTGGGTACAAAAGATGACCATCCCTAGCGTAAGCGTACCCATCCAGATGTGTTGGAACAGTCTGTTTGGTCGTACGAGTTGCAGAATGAAAGTTGCACCACTTTGCAACTTTTCCCTCCACTGAAAAGTCATCACCACAGGAAAACGCCTCTGAGAGAGAAAAAATCGAGAGAGGTTTCTCTAGATAGTCCCAACACGATCCCATAGCCTCAAACAGAGAGTTTGTAAGCCTCATGGTCTCTGAGAAATATCCCTTCAAAGATTGTTTCCTTTTAGCACTTTGGACTCTTTAGGGAAATCGCTGGTCCAATGTAGCTTGCAGTGATTCGATATATTTGGGTGCAAAAAATGACCATCCCTAGCGTAAACCTACCCATCAAGACGTGTTGGAACAGTCTATTTGGTCGTATGAGTTGCGGAATGAAAGTTGCACCACTTTGCAACTTTACACTACTTGCATCTGGCAACTTTTCCCTCCACTGAAAAGTCATTACCACAGGAAAACGCCTCCGAGATAGCAAAAAATGAGAGAGGGTTTTGTAGATGGTCCTAACACAATCCCATAGCCTCAGAAAAAGATTTTTTAAGTCTCACGATCTCTGAGAAATAGCCCTTCAAAGATTGCTTCATTTTAGCACTTTGGACTCTTCAGGGAAATCATTGATCCAATGTAGCTCAAAGTGATTCGGTATATTTGGGTGCAAAAGATGACCATCCCTAGCATAAACGTACCCATCTGGATGTGCTTGAACAATTTTTTTGGTCGTATGAGTTGCAGAATGAATGTTGCACCACTTTGCAACTTTAAGCTGCTTGCATTTGGTAACTTTTCCCTCAAATGAAAAGTCATCACCACAAGAAAATGCCTCTGAGATAGAAAAAACCAAGAGAGGTTTTTGTATATCATCCCAACACGATCCCATATACTCAGACAGAGAGTTTATAAGCCTCATGGTCTCTGAGAAATATCCCTTCAAATATTGCTACCTTTTAGCACTTTGGACTCTTCAGGGAAATTGTCGGTCCAATGTAGCTCAGACTGATTTGTTATATTTGGGTACAAAAAAGGACCATCCCTAACGTAAGCGTACCCATCCAAATGTGTTGGAACAGTCTGTTTGTTCATACGAGTTGCGGAATGAAAGTTGCACCACTTTGCAACTTTACACTACTTGCATCTGGCAACTTTTCCCTCCACTAAAAATTCATCACCATAGGAAAACGCCTCTGAGATAGAAAAAACTGAGAGAGATTTTTGTAGATGGTCCCAACATAATCCCATATCCTTAGACAGAGAGTTTGTAAGCCTCACGGTCTCCGAGAAATATCCCTTCAAAGATTGTTTCCTTTTAGCACTTTAGGCTCTTTAGGGAAATCGCTAGTCCAATGTAGCTCAGAGTGATTCGTTATATTTGGGTGCAAAATATGACCATCCCTAGCGTAAACGTAGCCATCCAGACGTGTTTGAACATTCTATTTGGTCGTACGAGTTGCAGAATGAAAGTTGCACCACTTTGCAACTTTACACTACTTGCATTTGGCAACTTTTCCCTCCACTGAAAAGTCATTACCACAGGAAAACGCCTCCGAGATAGAAAAAAATGAGAGAGGTTTTTGTAGATGGTCCTAACATGATCCCATAGCCTCAGAAAGAGAGTTTTTAAGCCTCATGGTTTCTGAGAAATAGCCCTTCAAAGATTGCTTCCTTTTAGCACTTTGGACTCTTAAGGGAAATCGTCGGTCCAATGTAGCTCAGAGTGATTTAGTATATTTGGGTGCAAAAGATGACCATCCCTAGCATAAAAGTACCCATATAGATGTGATGGAACAATTTTTTTGGTCGTACGAGTTGTGGAATGAAAGTTGCACCACTTTGCAACTTTACACTGCTTGCATCTAGCAACTTTTCCTTCCACTGAAAAGTCATCACCACAAGAAAATGCATACGAGATAGCAAAAACCGAGAGAGGTTTTTGTAGATGATCCCAACATGATCCCATAGCCTCAAACAGAGAATCTGTAAGCATCATGGTCTCTAAGAAATGGCCCTTCAAAGATTGTTGTATTTTAGCACTTTCGACTCTTAAGGGAAACTAGTGGGCAACAGAGTTAACTTCTTCACAAACTTGGTTTGAAGTAATTTCATTCTTTTTTGTACATTTAAAATGGATTTTTAAGCCTTCCACCCTAAAAGTGACCTCTAAATAAATTCAAACACCTTAACTACCTCATTCTTATTCATTTTTTTTCCAAACAAGCATTTTCATTCCAAGAGGCTGAGCTTTCATTTTTTCTTGTTGGATTGAAAGCGAACTGTGAGACAACTTTTTTTTTTTCAAAAGTTGTTCAACATCATTGAACTAAGAATTTATCACACATCTGCATACAAAATAATGTTTAAGACTGCAAGAAGACATCAAAATGGCTAGTATACTAAAAAAATTCTTATGAATTTTGAAGAATGCTGATAACTCTACTTAGTTATCTTCTTTTTACAATATCATACAAATTCTTATGATTTTTCGAGAATGCTGATAACTCTACTTAGTTCTCTTCTCTCATGTGGAGAGTTAGAACTGCTTGGCCATGCCTTTGCATCATTAGGGAAGTTTTTCTCTTTTTGACAATGTCAAAAGCATCGCCACATACAAATTAGGAAAAAGACCTTTCCTTTTAGATTAGCAATGCATGGAAGATTCAAAAAGTATCCTTCATATTACAAAAAGGTATGTGTTTATACACTTCAAACGTGCAATCACCCTTTGGTTCTTTCAAAGAAAAATCTTCCTATGCCACTATTACACTGCACAAGTAAACCAGATTCTGTATTGTGGACCTATATTAAGCTACCACTCTCAAGACCAATGTAACAATGATACAAAATATCATTTGAGACTGAAAGAATACATCAAAATGGATAGTGTACTAAAAAAATTCTTATGATTTCTGAAGAATGCTGATAACTCTACTCAATTGGTTTCTTTATTCAATATCATACAAATTGAACCTTGGCATCAATAGACTCTGTATATCATAAAATTACATGCCAAGTTAGGTTTTAATCATAAGACAATGACAACTCAAACAAACTTAGAGTTCAACCAATTCCACGAAAGAATTCACAATTTAAACAAACCATGCAATATATGGTTTGTGTGTGACTTCTCAATTTCTTGGTGGCGGGTTTTCTTCTCAAATCTGCTACTCTCTCTAGTGATGCTCTCCCTCTCTATCATAGAGGGAGAAAAAAAATCTCTTGCATCCACCTCATCAAGCCAACAAGGTAGCTAGTTTGATTATATAAAGAAAATATTAACATAAACCAATAATATACAAAGTATAACATTCCTTTTCATTTATATGAAAACCAAGTTCCATATTAATTTTAAACAAACTATATCAACTAATATAACACTAATTCATCAAAATATTCTAGGTGGCACTATCCTTAGAATATAGGTCGCACTAGACCTGACATTGAGTAATTTCTTTGTCGCACACGTGGGTCTTGTGAACCTCAAGTAATTTGAGAGGCTCAATTGTGATCACTCTTGGATCCTAATCTTGAAGATTATTCCAATCAAGAATATGGTTAATGCCAAAACACATTTTTTTAAATAATACATGGAAAAACTCATGCATATGAGAAAGAGTTGGTGGTAGAGCTATTTTGTAGGCAACCAAGTTAATAACTTCTAAAACTTTCAAAGAACCCACGTATCTAGGTGCTAACTTAGCATACTTTTCAAATTCTCTCAAGCTCTTATGAGGTTTAACTCTTAAGAGTACTTTATTTCCTACCAAGAATATAATCTATGAGGTGTGACCTTCTCTAGTTTCTCCATGGAATCATTCATAAATAAATTGTCTTTAATTTATATATTGTTGCATTTAGAATTCTGCAAATGCCCTTAAGTTTCTTTGTTTGTGAAAGTTGTTAATGATATTTTTTATACATTTATTCTATCATTTTACACCCAAGTGTCTTATTTCATATATACATGGAATTCATATTTCTTTCCCACATCATAGGAACCACAACTTGGATTCAATCTTGTATGTTATCTAAATAATTTAAAATTTTATGCAAGTCACCTCAAACTATGTTTAAACACACTTATTTATGCTACCATTATGCAAGTATATATAGACATGAGGAAAATTATGTTAGAAATACATATTTAATTTTATAGTGACTTGAGAGTAAATAGAAAAATAATGTTATGCATTTAAGCTTATATTTAATATATAATAGAGAATGATAACATATCCAAATGTTAAAATTTACAGTCTTTTGAAAATGAGTTTATATCTTCCATCCCTTAAATATACTCTCAAGTCTTTTGTCTTTTATATGATTAGGATCTCAACATACACAAAATGGAGTTACAACTTGATCCTGATTTAGATACTAGAGTAGAGGAGGCCCAACCACACATAGTTGATGTCAACGAGGAGGCCCAACCAAAATTTGATGTTAGAGATGGGTCGGGATTGCTTCCTTCTATATATATGTATGAGCTATCTAATCGGTTATAGAATTCCATATCAAGCTACCGATTATGCCAAGTTTCCTCAAAGAAATGTGGTCTCATAGAATTCCATGACAAGCTAATGCAATTTATAGCTGGTCCTAGTTATTAGCTATGTAATGTGAAGTAATTGCATAACTGCTTAGGTTGACTTTGTAAAAACTATATTGTTATTGAATTTTTTTCATCTATCAATATCTAGTTGTTACTTATGCAATGTGAAGTAATTCTTTGAGTTTGAAAGATGTTCAATGCAATGCAATTAGCAATGTGAATATAAAATACATAATATAACCATTCTTTTTATGCTATTTTACATTGATATTTAACCATTGCTCACTTGATTAAATTTTCAAAGAGTTTAATCATGCACATGAGGAAGAAATTAAATTTTGATTGTCAACTTCTATATATCAAATTATCCAATAATCTTGAGTGTATCTCCATATACAAAAATGGCATCAACGCCAACTCAAACAAAGTTTTACAAAATGTGGCATATGCCATCTCGATGTCTATCCAAAATTTACATGCTAAAATGTCTATCTCATCCTAAACTACTGGTGGATCATCAAAATGGAGCCTATTTGCAGCACTCATTGGCTTTGAAGGTAGTTGTACAAGAAAAATTCAAACCACAATTGAGATTAGTTATACTATATGATTTAAAATCGAATAATTAACATCAAAATCAATATACATTGAATTATACTTGAACTCTAAAATTGTAATCTTGATTACTTGAAATATCCGTCTCTTCAAAGGGTTGGGAGTCCTAGAATAAGCGCCCCTCAAAGAACTGACCAAACAAACTTTTGTAATGTCAATCTATATATGTGAACAAAAACATAAAATTGATCCAAGTTAGCATACAATCATCGGTAATCGGAACATATAAATACCAAACTCAAAATAAAATAAACACACCTCTTTAGGCTGATCTTTTTTTTTATCTCCTATAGGTGTTTCGACACCTCCTCCTTGAGGTGTTTCAATACATACTCCTTCAAGTGTTCCAATACATACTCCTTTAAGCGTTGTGGCACTTGTCAACAATGATGTATAGCTCACAACTTCCTGTACATAAAAATGACAAGTACATATGAAACTACTAATCTATATTGATATATGAATAATAGATCTTAAAAATCTTAATTCAATTGAATTTGAGTTCAATTACCTTCCCCTTGTCTAGCATTGCACTTCCATAATCTAGACAATGCTGCACCTTGCTCGCACTTGTCAACAACGACATATAGCTCATAACGGCATGTACATAAAAATGACAAGTACATATGAAACTACCAATCTATGTCGATGTATGTATAATCAATATAAGATATTAAAATTCTTAATTCAATCGAATTTGAGTTCAATTACCTTCCCCTTATCTAACATTTCACTTTCATAATTTGGACAAGGTTGCACCTCACTCACACTAGGTATTTCCTACAAGAGAAAAATAAGATAAACATATAAGTTATTATATAATTTCATTTATGACAATTCAAATGACAAGCAAGTATATAATAAAAAAATGTAAATGAGTGAGTGCAAAAATATATACTGTGTGCATGTCGAGGCCAAATGAAATGGCCCTAAGGGTGCTATCAGTCACCTGTGCGAGCTCCTCCTCAGACATCAACTGTTAAATAGACCATGTAAATAAATATTAGGATATTATACTATCTCTTATTAATATTCATTTAAAAACAAATGCAAGTTATGAATTTACAACTTAAATCTTACCTGTGTCACTATTCCAATGTCCCCCTCTCTAGCAGGAGAGGACTCTATAGGGTGTGCTTTACTCCCCTGAGTCTGATCTATAATTTCCACATTATGAAGGTCATAATCAGACGTGTCCAAGGGATGCTCCGTGGGTTGTCCAAGAGGACCCAACATATCTGGCGGCACATGGAGCAAGTATGTGGCACACAAATATGTGGACCTGACGAGGATGACACAACAACACTCAAACCATTACCAACATCAGCAAAATGTGGCCGAGCTATTGTAGAAGCATGTGAAACCAAAAGGCCACTCAAAGAGTGAATAGCTTGGATAGTTTGTGTGGCCGCATCCTGCATAATATCTAGATGATATACTAGAGGTGGTGGAGGAATGGGAGGAGGGGGAACATATGGGCATAGGACTACTCTAACTACCCCTAGTTTATCCTGGGGCATACCTCCACCAACGCCCTAGAAGGGTTTAATGTCAAAGTAATTGACATGATGCCCTAACACAAACTCAACATATAATTTTTTAATAAAGTAAAATGGTATATCACAATTTTTGTTTGGTGGTTTATCAAAAACCATACACCAACAATCCCAAAAGTTATCTACAATGTCCCTATGTGTGCACCATTTTATAGAAAGTTTTTGTTTATTAACATTAATTGGAAAACCAGTGCGAGGGTTCACATCATCATAAGACAATCCACATGCATAATATTCCCTCATGTCTTCTCGCCACGAATGAAAGGCATTATGTTGGGTGGAGAGGGTTTCTATATTTTTAATTATATCCTTCAATATGTTTGACATCTCGAATAATCAAGGGATTCTCTTATAAACTTCAGAAACACCCTTTAATTGTTGCAATTTTTCACCAATTAATTCTTCAATTGATGGTTGCGGAGGTGGTGAAGCGTTTGGAATTTGTGCATTTTCATTCTTAGCTGGTGGATCATTTTGAATTTGTCCATTCTCATTCTCAGCTGGTGGATCATTTTGAATTTGTCCATTCTCATTCTCAGCTGGTGGATCATTTGGAATTTGTGCATTTTCATTCTTAGCTGGTGGATCATTTGGAATTTGTGCATTTTCATTCTTAGCTGGTGGATCATTTGGAATTTGTGCAAATGTTTTCATTTTCAGTAGCCATAATTCCTGATTAAAGTTAAAAACTAATTAATCTAATTGAAATTAGACATTATAAATGAAAATATTGTAAAAATACCCTAGTTTAAAAAAAAAAAAAAAAAACCAAAAAAAACACTACTTTTTAACAAAAATATATAAAATTCTCTAATTTTTAATACAAATACATAAACAACACTATTTTTAAATCAAAATCCATAACAAAACATTCATTTTTAATCAAAATACATAAAAAAACATTCATTTTTAATCAAAACCCATTCTAAACTCAAAATTTTCATAAAAAATCAATCAAAAACTCTATTTTGAAAAAAAACCACAAAAAACTAATTGAAATTATCCAAATCTAATTCAAAATTTAATCAAAGCAAATAAAAATCTAAAATCTTACCTTTTCAAATCGGATATTGGTGAAATCCGATATCCGTTATGCGAAGAACCTCCTCACTGTGCGCCCACGGGTTGTTGACTGTCAAATGATTTTAAAACAACCACATAATTTGTATATATATACTTTTTACAAATCAGATATCCGATTTGAGTGGGATATCTGATATGGAAAACTAGGATTGGTGTTTTCTTTGGTGGTGTGTATTGACACCCAAGCCTAAAAAAAGTCAACATGTTATTGTTAGAAAACTTTGCATCCATAGAATGACAATTTCCACATAACCCATAAAGAAATCTATGCATCTAAGTATTCAGAATCCACATGCAAGAGAATAGACAACATACCCATCAAAGATGACATAAGATATACCCTGGGAAAATCCTCAAGAGGGAAAAACCCAGCCTCCAAAAGCATCCACACTCCATGTATTATTCAGCAATGAAAACCCATTACAATACATCTGCCGAGACTCCATGAACACTTCTAAAGCACAAGCTATCCATGCATTCCATGTGACCAAGCATGAATCCACACATCACATGCCATGCTTCAAACCCTCACACATGCACAAGCTCAACCTTCTAACCTGCAGCAAACTGTCCAACCCTTAACAACTACCCTTGTGGTTGCTTTTATAGAAAAAAAGCTCCCACAAAACCACCAAGTGGTATTACATAAACCATATGCCAAAAACCATGAACTTACAATCATGTGACCCCACATTTATTATTGGGTACTTTATTATATTTTATTATTCCCAAATATTAAATAATTACATTTTACAATTATGTCCCAATGATACATACAACAAAGTTGCCCCAACATTATAACTCCTTGTGATGCACGTCCATCTAGGAACCCCTAGGTTCACCACACACATAATAATAAATAAAATATTACAAACATTATGCAAGGTGTACAACACCTAATTCTAACAATCTCCCACTTGTTGTATACATTGCATAAGGGGGTAACAAATAAACTCCATAGGCAACATATACCATCATGGAATCCAAGTGCTCCATGTGCTCCATCAAGATACCTATAACAAGATGCAAGGTGACCACCATCTCATCCATGAATGCTCCCATCCTCCACCATGCCAATGCACTAAGATAAGAACACTTCCAAAGAGATGTCACACTAATTGTCACAAAGAAGCATAAACCTGCCTCAACTGATATCTCAAAACATAAACACTGAATCCAATATGCACCAGTAGCTATCAAGAATAAATCACCATAGCTGAAATGACACTCACAACAAGTGCCAACACATCCAACTATCCATACCTCCATGGTATACATAACATAGTAAACTTATGCCAACAACATATCCACCCATAAACCACAATAACAAACTCCATGTGCAAACCTGTCAAAAAACCAACAAGTCATAAACAATACCTCAACATCTCCAACATCTAATGTCAAAGAACTCTCACTGTAGCACACATAATCTAAGAGCTCCTCCATGACACCAAAGATCACCTACTAAAGACAACCATCCATAATCAACAATGGATCATCCACATTATTGCCAAATGCTCCCACTAAACCATGATACCGAGCAATCCCATGGCACCATGATGCACACAATCAACACCACATCACTGTCATAAGCTCACAAAAAACTTGTGAATCCAAGCTCTCAATGACAACATGATAACCATCCTCTAAAGCAAGAAGATACACCACCAAACCATCATATCCAT
Organism: Sequoia sempervirens; assembly: GCA_007258455.2. Classification (NCBI taxonomy): domain Eukaryota; kingdom Viridiplantae; phylum Streptophyta; class Pinopsida; order Cupressales; family Cupressaceae; genus Sequoia; species Sequoia sempervirens. Next base: position 686,142,790 of record VDFB02058242.1, read on the forward strand.
CACCGCCAAACCATCACTGTCACAAGCTCCCACTGAACCGTGTAACCAAGCTATCCATGACATCATGATACCAATCTCCTAAACCCAAGAAGATACACCGCCACAACCATAATCAGGAACCAATCCAATATCACCAATCAATGCACCTGCATAAACCATCATGACATGCCAAAGTCTCTAAAGCACAAGAAACATCCATGACACCATGATCACCACCAAATGTACCAACAACTCAACCCAACCGTGTCCACATATCTGCATAATCATAGTCAACTGCATATATCTCATATCATGATTGTACTTGGTAATACCATCTCATCTCCTTAACATGACAACAAAACCAACAAACCAAGTGACTAAACCAAGCCACCAAAACTGAACATGCATCAACACTGAAATATCAATGGGCAAAGACAACCCATATCCAAGTCATAAATGCAACATGTAAGTATAGACCGCCTACAACATTGCACAACTTGTAGATACAACAATGCAACATACAAATCCAACCATGTACTGATAACCATGTTAAAAAAGAGAATAATTTGAGATGTACAACTGAGCATACAATGAATCCAACATCAAATCTCCAAGATCCGATCATCCATAAACTCACAGTATCACCAAAGTCAAAGAAACTCAAAAACAACTCAAATAAAGAAAACATAAAATAAACCATGCCAAAATATCTCCAAACCTGATCCACTGTATAGTGCTCTGAACAAGCTTTCCGTTGACTATTTGAAATCCAAAATCCGACTTCGTATGCAACCGATATCACCTCTCGAAACTTAAAATAAACATCTGACTTTGAACAAGAAAAACACTGTCAAAACTAGAGAATCTGGAAAAATATCTATCACCACAGCATAGATCTCTGAGTCAGCTTTCCAACGAGTCCAAGAAGTCAAAAAACGGACTATCTGGGCGAAAGTTATGCCCCCCAAAGTAAAATCTCTTCAATTTAACTTATAGGGAAAATTTGGTGGACCCCACTCCAAAGCAAATATTAAAAATTTAAACATTTTTCAATAGTGGCAGATTTTTCATTCATTTAATATTTTAAAAGAAAAACTTTATGGAGGGGTGATTAAATCGTTTAGTTTGGCTTTTCAATTTTTAAAGCTTTTAAACTTTATGAAGGGCTCTTTAATAATTGTATTTTTGTTTCAAAGTCAAAGCCAAAACATTTTATCCATAAAAGAGCTGACCAAATGAGTCATGCACTTACAGGACAAAGTAGGACAGGCTGAAGTGTCGGACTGACACAAGACAGGTATGGGTCTGCGGACCCCGTACCCCCCTTCATAACATTTTTTTGTTTTTCAAAAGTTTTTAATAATATTTCTAACCATTTTTCATTGTATAATTTTGCAGGATAAAAAATTCTTTTACTAATAGGTTCAATTTTTATTTTTATTTTTTGGATTTTTAATTTTTGGATGACTATACCGTCGATGTCTGTACGGCTGAACAAGGGCTTTCTACAAAAAAATGCTTTTTTTTTTCAGTAATCAAAATAGGGAAAATTATATGTCAAAATTTCTCTCTCAGCCAACCTGAATCCAACCATGAGGTCTATTTTGGACCAGGAGATCATCTGTGAAAGCTCATCCCCAAAAACCCTCATTTGAATACATAACCAAGAAACCCTATTTTGCCAAAAGTTTTCACACCCCAAATTTGAAAACTACCCATCAAATCAGTAAACCCAAAACCTTCAGATCTGCAATAAACAACCTGCAAAACCCTCATATCTTGCCATTGTCTTTCATTCTCTCATGCAATACATAGATTCAAACTTAAACAAGATTTTACTCATCCAAGGGTTATACCACCACAACCAAAGCTCTGATACCACTTTTTAGGAAACTTTGCATCCATAGAATGACAATTTCCACATAACCCATAAAGAAATCTATGCATCTAAGTATTCAGAATCCACATGCAAGAGAATAGACAACATACCCATCAAAGATGACACAAGATATAGCCTAGGAAAACCCTCAAGAGGGAAAAATCCAGCCTCCAAAAGCATCCACACTCCATGTATTATTCAGCAATGAAAACCCATTACAATACATTTGTAGAGACTCCATGAATACTTCTGAAGCACAAGCTATCCATGCATTCCATGTGAAGCATGAATCCACACATCACATGCCATGATTCAAACCCTCACACATGCACAAGCTCAAACTGCTAACCTGCAGCAAACTGTCCAACCCTTAACAACTACCCTTGTGGTTGCTTTTATAGAAAAAAAGCTCCCACAAAACCACCAAGTGGTATTACATAAACCATGTGCCCAAAACCATGAACTTACAATCATGTGACCCCACATTTAATATTGGGTACTTTATTATATTTTATTATTCCCCAATATTAAATAATTACATTTTACAATTATGTCCCAATGATACATACAACAAAGTTGCCCCAACATTATAACTCCTTGTGATGCACGTCCATCTAGGAACCCCTAGGTGCACCACACACATAATAATAATTAAAATATTACAAACATTATGCAAGGTGTACAACACCTAATTGTAACAGTTATTTTTCGTGTTTTTGGGTCGATGAAAGATGTTTTTTTCCTCATTTCCACTTTTTGGCCCACCATGATCCTGTACATACCCTCCTCTAGGATATTATCAGATTCCTAATGCTACCCCACAGTTTAATACAATCATGGGGATGTCTCACTATGCATACAGACCCTTAGCCAAGCTACAGGCTCCATCTCAGTAACTATTCTTTAGTGGCCCAACTCTTGACTCCTCACAGCAAGCTCAAAATTCCCATAATCATGTTGGAGGATCCAACCCTGTGACACATACATCAACTACAACTATTGCAGAAAGTGAATGTACCGCTCACCTAACAAAAAAGTTGGAGAATCTTAAGAAAATAGTGTCTCAGGTGACTAATGAGATGGTACAACTCAAGTACAACCTCCCTCAAATTAAAAATCAAAACCAAAATTACCAAAATCAGGGAGGGTATTCCAATCAGGGTAATTATTCCAACCAGAATGCCAATCAAAATCAAAGGAATTTTCAAAACTAGAATTCCCCCAATCAAAATTACCAGAACCAAAATAGGGGATACAACCAGAGGTCCAATAACAATAGGAAATGGAACACTAGACCAAACAATGGGGGAGTTCCCCAATAACTATCAAGACGGTGAGGATAAACCACACAATGGAAATGTTGAAAATCTAATTTCATGACAAATTGGTGTAGGATGCATGACACTGTAGAACATTCTAAGGTTAACTATCTGGAGATGGAGAAGATGGTTAAGATTGCACAAGTTGATGCTCCACTCCAAGGTGCTCCTAACAAGAATGGTGGATCCATAGATACATCCATGGCATATGAACTCATTGATGAAGGATCTCCTTTCCCTAAACAAGAGAAAAATGAGCCAGAGGAGGATGTATACGATGCTAAAGCCTTCCAATCCAAAGGGGGTCATTTCTTGAGGAGTCAGAGTAAAGGACCGTTCACCACATATACCCCTCCAAACACTATGGTTCCACCTAACCAGAATGCTAACAACAACCCACCTCCACCGAAAGGCCCACTCAAATTTCAAAATAAAGGTAACTCATGTCTTTTGTTCCTAAATATTAAATAAAAATTGACACAAAATTCAATTTTATCTTGGAAATGAAGAAACAAAAGACCTCACTGTCATTCTTTGACATCCTGAAGTGGTGCCCTACCCAACGCAACATCGTGTTGAGAGATTTGGAAGAGGAAGATTAGTCAAAAGGGAAGAATAATGTGACTCCAACTACTGACATGAATGTGGTCTTATACAAAGGTAAGAAAGGGACCAAACCATTCCTTTTAAGCCTGAGAATCTTTAGAAAGAATTTACATAACTGCCTCTTGGATTCCAGAGCCTCAAGTAATGTTATGCCTTTCTCCATTTGCAAAATTTTAGGTTTAAATCCAGTTCAGACTCATAAGAAGGTAATACAGTTAGACAAAACTAAGGTTAATGTGGTAGGGGAACTAAAAAACATACATGTGTAGGTTGGACTAGACCCATGGAACTAGACTTATATGGATATCAAGGTAGCTTTTAAGTCAAGACTTGATGAGAAGAATTGGGAGTTACTTATCCTTATAATTTTCACATATGTGGCTACCATGGAAAGGGGTAGCAACACAAATTAGTAATTTTGAAAGTGAGCATCATCTCAAACATATGATCACTGAGTATGACTATCCTAACAAGGTAGCCTACTCTTAAACTAAGATAGGAATATATAGGAGAGAGGAAATCATGACCTTTTCAATGTTCAATCCTAGTAGCCTACAACCAATAGAAAACAGTGACCCAATGACCACTATCAATTAGCAGGTTTTGATTAGAAAGTTGCAATAGGATAGGTTGGTTCTTAGAGAAGAGGTTGATCTATGGAGTCTGCTACTCCCTAACTGGTGCAGAATCAATTACTAGAGTCATTCTGAACTGACATGTCAACCTTCTGTAGACATTCTAAACCATGTCTATCAGTCAGTAGAGACCTATGAGCACCACCCCAAAACACCTTTGAATCAATTTTCCTTTGAGGTTAGAGATGCTACTATGTTGACATGAACCCACAATACATAGGAAGAAGTCCTTTCCCCAACCAGACATACTCAGGTTTCATGTTCTACCCTAGGAAATGAGATTGCAGAGTCTCAGGAACACTCTAACATAACCACCCCTACCAACCTTCCAATTCCCAAGGGGTTGCTGAAACCAATTACCAACTATAAAACTATTGAACAAGATTAGATCCAAGAAGAATTTTCTCCATAGGTTCTAAATCTGAGTGAAATTTTTTATGATCATAATTCAGACCACTCCCCATGTGTAGAAGTCCTAAAATAGTCCGAGCCACCACCTATTTCTTGTGAACAATTACCTATGAATCACCCTAAGAAAGAAACCATAGCCTAGGATCAAATGTGGGTCCTCAAATTTGATGGTTCCAAGTCTAAAACAGGGAGTGGAGCTGGAGTTGAACTAACAAACTCGAAAGGGAAAACATACTTTGCTTCTTATAGGTTGCAGTTTGGTTGTTCCAATAATGTGGCAGAGTATGAAGCGCTAGCCAAAGTTTGATGTTTGCGCATCAGAAAAATGCTACATCTATGATAGTCATGGGAGATTCTAAAGTCATTGTCAAGTAGGTTCACAGTCAATATACATGCCATAACAAGAGGCTAGCTACATACAAGAAGAGAATATAGAATCTAATAGAAGACTTTGATGCCTTTGGGATCAAATTTATTCCCAGAGAAGATAACCAGATTGCAAATGCACTTGTTTCTACTAGCACCTTAGAACCCATGCAATATTCTAAGTTAAAAATAAATTCTTAGTAGAGCTAGTCTCGATCCCACCCATCCCGGACAACGTCAGGAATTTCTAGGTGTTTGATGATGACCAGCATATACTAGCCTTCTTGGAAAGATCAAAAATATTTGAAGGATAGATTATCGATGAATCAAACATAGATTAGGGAGATGGGATCCAGAAACATGTGATGCTTTAACAAAAAAAATTGCTTCCTAATCCTTTCTAGCACTTCTAGGGTTTTTTTTAGCTAAAAGGAGAAAGAAGGGGCCAAAATGAGCAAAGTTACACTCAAAGTCAATGAAATATGAATGGTATATGCCTAGATGAGCTAAAATAAATGCAAATAATTGATAAAATCTATTGATTATTAAGTGAAAACTATTGAAATACAAGTTGTTTGAAAACACATTGCGTAATGCAAAAACACCTAGAAATGAATGCAAACTGTAACAAAATTTGATGAAATTGAAAGTGTGCACCTGAGATATTGATGGAGACTAGAAATGGCTTTTGGAATTTTTTTATCCTAATTTTGAGGCTTGGTGGGACTCACTTGCCATTCTGGGTGAATTAGTCCCAGATCTGTGAAACTATTCTGAAGCCTGTTTCAGACAAACGGGTATCCAAAAATGTTGAAAACCAAAATTAGGCTTGGAAGTGGGACTTAATCACTACCCATGGAAAATGAGCCCACTTTTGAATTTTTGAAGATTCAAAGGTGGAAATAGGAGCCTTCAGTCTACACTTTCTGCTTCTTCAGGTGTCTAGTTCTAAAACTATCAAATTTGAGCCTGAAGGTGACTTTTTGTTGATGTTTTTCCTTATCCAATGAAGAGATGACTTGAACAACTTTGCAACTTAATCTTCAATGATTTCCAAGCCTCTAAGATGTCTAAATATGAAAACACGTAAGACAAGAAAAATAAATATTGGATGTTAGGGCATGGGGGTTTGCCTTGGTCAAACCCCTTTGTAGGTAATTAAACCTGTTGGGTCTGAAAAATGTTGGTTACAAATTCTAAGAGGATGTCAGACTCTATGATCAGACTTGCAATTTTTTTGAACCAATGAGTGTAGATAACCTATTTAGTTGATGACTCCCTACACTTCAGGATCTGCTAGACCTAGGAAAGTAGACCTTTATGATAGAGGAGATTAGAGGAATGTATGATTTAGTTGAATTGATGGATCTATCCACAATGGAAAATAGTGTGGGATAGATGAAAGCTTACTTAACTACTCCTACTAAAATTTGAAATGTGAATGTATGAATAAGATTTTATAAAATTCAAAAATGGAATGGGGATGACCAGTACCTATTCCTATTTGGCTAATGGAGTCAAAAGGTGAATGATATGTGACTTACTTACTAGCTACAATTCGAATCACTTGGAACTTGTGACTATTTATACCTCGTATAAATGTGCAAGAATATAACTATTAGACTCTTCTTATCGATCCAAATGATTCTTACCAGGTTACTGTGATTAATTAATAGGAGATTTTAATCCTTCCTTGAAGGAACCAATTAACTGAATCACACAAAAGCAACAAATGTTCCTTGACAAATCAAATACTTCTTATTTGAATAACAAGATAGAACCAAACTGGAGACAGTGTGATAATTTTATCGATTATAGGGATCTTCTTATTGATCCAAATAACACTTCCAGATTAGTGTGATTGATTATAAGGATTTTAATTCTTTTAAAGAAACCAATTAATCACACCACACAAGAACAACAAATGTGCCTGGATAAATTTAATATATACTTGATACACCAATTTAAACAATAAGTAAATATTAAGTTGAATACAACCAAATAATCGTATATTTTCAACAAACAATTGACACCAGATTTTAGCCACCAAATTAAAACTTCTCCATTTGAATCATTTCAAAAGATCTTGCAATACATGCCATGATATTCTGTTTAGGAAACTATTCCACCTATCTAGTACTTATGATTTCCTAACCTACTGATGATTCCTAACTCTAATAATTTCTTCATTTGATTTCACCTAGCATATATATATCTTCTAGGGTTATGACCCTTTACTCTCTCTTCTATTGCAACATTTCACTTTATTTTAATTAATTGCCTTCAAAATATTAAAATATTTTAATCTTCATTATTGTATCTCCATGAAAATAATTTTAATGATAGTCTTCCTTTGCTAGCAGATTCACGTTTGTACCAATAGATCCTTTTAGGTGAAGATAATTACCCATTTCCCTTATTTAATTACTTTGATGAAAAAATGTGTTACTTCCGGATGAAATATTTTATAACTTCACTTTACATCCCCTAGAGTAACATTTCACTCGTGTTATGGTTATTTCCATAAATTTCCACTTTTTATATTTCTCCATTTCACCACTTTTATTTGAAAAATTCCCCTTTGGATAAAAATAATTACTCACGCACGGTTTTTACACTCACTTAATATTTTATTCCATTGGTGAAATCCATTTTTCTGCCAAGATAATTTAAGGTTGTCACTTTGATATTTTCCCCTAAAATATTTACTGCAGTAAATCATCAATATTTATTTTTCCCATTTCAAATATTAATAAATCAGCTCGTTAAAATATTCAATTTCTTTTATGTGCACATCGCGAGCTGTCGAGGAGAATTCAAACTAACTCCTGCCAAAATCAATTTCTCTTTCCGATAAGTTGAAGTGTTGTTGGGCTATTGGTGGGACTTTTCCCAAAAACTTCATCAGAGTAACCCACTTAATTAGAGAGATCTGAAGAACCCACTCCGATCATACATATCACTCTGATGGAATTTAGGGTTTTTTTCCCTGGCCTGTGTGGCACGAGTCTTCACAGCAACATCCATCAATAGTTCAAGTGGAGGTCCTTCGGTACTATTTGGTTCAGCATATTGAGGGTTCTCTTCATATATCCCCAATCTTCCTTTTGAATGGGTAATGGCGACACATGAATGTTTATTTCATTGCATTGAGGATCATGCTCGATACTATCAAACTTAGGATATTTACTTTGCTCATGGCTCATCAAGAGATTTTTGATTCATGAGATCATCTATTACCCGTCACCTTATAGTTCTATTTCCATTATGCCCTTTTGTGAAAAATATCCAACAGATTTGGATTCAACCTAAGCTCTTTGGCTACTATTCCCTTTTCATAGTGCTTGTAAAACAAGGCCTGCAGAGCTCAGCTTTGTTTTAGAGCCATGTCCGAAATCATGATCAAAACCCATTCTGATGGTGATCATAGAGATCCCTTTTCTGTTACAAACACCACCCACATCCAATACTGCTTCTAAGGTATCCAATACCTTGGAGTCTCAAGGGTGTACATTCTCTTAGTGAAAATGGAGATCCTCTGCTTCTGCATGCATAGACGTGATATCAGACAAAAACACCATTTTATTGCAGGAGGCAAGAAAACAATGACATGCTCCCTATCCTTTATGCCATCTTTCCTCAAGGCTCCCTGTCTTATTTGATTTAAAACATGATCCATCTACTCAATCTCTCTTGCTGCATCGATGACAGTATTATGGGTTTTAGCTATCCACGAGAGAGAAGATTTCTTACATATACTCCCTAACAGCGGCTAGACATTCTTTAGCACATCAATTAATATTTTCAAAAGGTCCTTATGTTAAGCTAAATTCCCATGTTTTGAAATACCTCGTACCATCTTCCATTATCTCAATCTCTCCTCTATAATCAAAGTCCTTGAAAATGGCATTCATTGTCTATTCATCTGGTTTACAAGTATCATTTGTTAATATCTACGAGAAAACATTTTCCATGCTTTCTTTTCCATATCCATCTGAGTATTATTCTATAGTGCTAGGAATGATTCCACGGCTTTGCATTTCTTTGAGTAACCTATCAACATGTTTGAACATTGAAGCTTCGAAACAATACTTTATAAGTGTACTATATGTGAAGACATCAGGTTGGCATTCAGAAATGTTTTTTCATTTCCTCCAGAGCGACCAATGCCTTGTCAGAAGACCACTGATGCAAGTTATGAAGTTCTTCCTTCTTTCTAAAGACCATTTATGAAAGATTCATGATTTGCAAGATTGGGTACAATGTTGACTGTCTGAATTTCTCTATGTAAATGCTCACTGCATGTAACCAAACCTCCTTTACATAATCCATTTATCAATGCATCATGGAACAATTGAAAGGTTGCCCTCGATTTTTTAATATATATTGTATTTATAGAGTCTTGTGAGATTCATCTGCACTCAATACATTCTGGAAATTCCTTGAACTGCTCCAAGCTTCAATGGATTTAACTAAGCCTTGCAAATTTTGTTTCTTGCACTTTGTACTGTGATAAAAAATAGATCAAATTGCTTTCAGAATTCCCTTGAAAAACTAATCAAATGTTCTCCCAGAGCCATGAAAATGCACCAAAATGTTAATTGATAGGAGGGGAGTGTGGTTGCAAGATAGATTGGTATGAATTTATTAGAATTGCAAACTGTAAATGCCCAAATTTTCTCATTTAGCATTTTCTGAAAACTGCTCTGTCAAACCCAATGAAAACTCACCAACTTGTTATTTTGTAAAAATATCAAACATGATTCTGAGAAGCTATAACTTTGGAGATTATTTCATTTAGGCTGAATGAACACATGTGCAAGAGGGTTTTTCATATATTTTTTTTCTTCACCAAATATCAAGCATTAAAGTTAACCTTTTTGCACCTGCCCTGGAAATCCAATCTTCAAGCTGGGTAAAATCCATTTGGTTTTGATCTTGGAAAAATGCCAAATGATGTCCAAAAGCCCTGAAAATTGGCATGAAGGTAGACTAATATGGGGATAATTTGGAACATCAATCAGTTCATCGAGAAAGTCATCCAGCTGATAAATATTATCCTTCAAAGTTTCCCTCTTTGACCGATTTTAATGTGTGTAGACAACAAACCTTCGCAGAACCCTTCAACTTGGCTTTTTGAAACTTTGTCAAATCATATCGTACAAAGCTGAAGTCAGGTGTGCTCAATCACATATGGTAGATGAACATGTCTGCAAAGTAATTTTGCATGAAACTAAAGAAGCTTTAAATTGTGATTTTTTGAAGTGGGTCATTTGAGTAGATTTTTCAACTGTACTTTTGAGTGTTGAAATCTAATTTTCATGAGGGGAACCTAAAATTTTACAAAATTTTGCATTAAATTTTAGGCTCCAACAAAATGAAATGAAGAAAGAATGTAATGAAGGATGCAATAATGGAGTTATTACATTTCCATGATGATTGATCTTGAATTTTTGTAGCAAAACATGAAGAATCTACCCTTGAATGTCCTAAAATTGCTATCTTAATGACTTGAAATGATGAAGCCCTAACTTGCATGACTTAAGATGGAAGAATGATGGATAAATAATGAAGAATGGTTATGATTTAGGGTTTAGAGACTTGATTTTATAGGAAATTCACCTTATTAGCTTGTAAATTGGATCCCTAAGGCCGACATGAAGAAAAACAAAACTTAAATTCCAAAATTTCCCGCTCAAAAGTAAAAAATGGTCCAAATGGGACTCATTCTCCACCTTGGGTGAATTAGTGCCACCTAACAGGGACTCATTCGCCACAGATGGCGAATTAGTCCCAGAGAGGTCCATTTGCTAGCTAGGTTGTTCGGGAATGAGAAATTCTAGTTCATATGTTAATTTCATAGGGTATTTAATCAAATTATGCCTTGGGATGCACAATATGGGGTACTAGGGGCCTATTAATGATAATGTAAGGGTCAATTAGGGCTTGGGACACATAATTCAATGTGAAAGTGTGATTAAATACACTTTACAACACTAAAATGAGGCCCACTTAGCCTAGAAAGGCACAAGAACCAATGTGAATGTGTAAAATACATTACAACACTAGGTAAAAGTTAATTTTTTTTTACAAGCCTTCAAAACAGATGTGATAATATGTTTAAATATATTTTATAATGTTGAATTAAAGGAAATTGGGTTCATTAAGTCTAGAAAAGCGTGAAATTATTTTAGAACACTTTACAACAACTTTACAAGACATTGTTAAATGCATTTGCAAGGGTCCAAGACCTAGTGTGGATGCATAAAATGCCTCACAACACTAAATCAAGGCTTCACTAAGTCCAATTTATCATGAATTTTTCCCATGTCAAGCAAGAAACGTCCACTTTTCTATGCCACATTTAGGCCCCACTTTAGTGAGAGGATGAACTTGCTTCAAACTCACACTAAAGTAGACATTCAAGAGAGATCCAAGTGTACTGATGCAAATGACAAAAGATGACCAAAATCAAGAAGGCAGTCAAGCCCCCAGGATCCAAGATCGTAAGTCAAACCAACAAGATACATAATCATACAATGGAAAGAAAGGAAAATGGGGTGGAAAAGATGCTCTCACTCTGGGGCCACATAACATAAGGTTGTCTGTGGGGAGAGTTATCCCAAAGAAGTGGTTTTAAATAAAAAGGTGGATCAAGCTTCGACTGTTTGTCCAACACATTGTGGATCAGATCTAGGATGTTTCTCCAAAAATGCATACTCACTCTAGGGCGATGAAACTCTTGGCTGTCCACCGGGTGAGAAAGCCCAAAAGGTGAGAAACATAAGCTTGGCTGGTATGTACTCACAAACATATATGTGGCTATGGGGAAAATTATGCCTCAGAATTGGCTTCCCGCTCAACCATACCAAAGTTATACCTCTTGATAACTTTGATAAGGCGCCACAAAGGAAAATGATCTTTGAGCTCTATGAAGTAAGCAAAACTTTGTATGCTTGAAACTCATAGACATTGTAAATGAAAGGTAGTGCAAGGAATGTTCAAAGGGATTTTGCTTAATTCGTGCAGGGTCTCATCTTAGGGAACATCGTGCTTAATGTTTCCAAGAGAGGATGTGTCAAAAGAAGTATCACGCTCTTGGAGGGAATCAAGCCCAATGACTCCACCAATAAAAAGATGCATCACAAGAAGAAATAAATTGCACAATGAAATGTGAGTGGTGATGTGTGCCCCCCACTTTAAAGTGGTTGTGAACACAATTACTGTGAGAAATTGCTTTAAATTAGAAAAAGAAGACATGAGAGCTTACTCGGAAAGCCCTTATTCCAAGTCATATGTTTCTGATAAGCTACGTCATGAAAAGGTAGTATGTCACATGCGAGCCAACTTAAGGCATTTCATCTACATCCCAAGGTTGCTCTTATATGTTCATGAAAAGTTAACAACTAGCCAAAAGAGTCAACAACAAGTGACATACGAGGAAAAGGCTACTAAACTCCTCGCCCCCACTAAGTGTAGGACAAAGGTGAGCCAAAATTATTGATGAAATGTAGGAGAGAGTGAAAATCAGTATCAAGTAGAGTAATCAAGTGCCCCCCATAGAAGGGAGAATACCAAACTTCTAAAAATGTTGGATTTTATGACTCAAAACCTTATATTCATTAGTGGAATGACCATGAACTTGATGATATGCATAGAATGAAGTTTTGTAATAAAATTTCTTTCGAGTTTAGGGAGGGAAGGTGATCAAGTGATCTTGGAGGAGTCTTGACAAGATGCCTTCTTGAGCAATGGTAGAAGGTGGTATTATGGTTTACATGAAAGAAACATCTTGCTTAGTATGGTTTGTCATATCTTCACAAGACTCTTTAGATTGCAAGATTTTGTTCTCTCCTTTATAGGAGGGTGTAAAATCTAACAAATTCAAAGTATAAGTGTCTTGCGAGATGACATTGACATTAAGCAAAGAGCTCATTGTTTGTGTTATATTGTGTAAAGGATGATGTTCAAGACCACTAGTGTCGAGGAGTTCAGGATTGACGACTATTAAGGATGATTTAGGAGTATGTTGTTTGAGATTGTTGATGTTGAGTCAAGGCTTGGCGATCTCTATCAAGGGACAATAACCAAGACCATGAGTGGTTTATTGTGTGATAGGGTCTATAGGGTTGTGGATACCTTTTTCATGAGCACCACATCCTTTTCTAGTATAGCCAAGTTGTTTCATAAGCTCATACCCTTTTCCATAAAGCTTTTTCATTGCTTTGGGATTAGCTGATTGTTGGTGATAAGCATTGTCAAAGGTGGTCATGTAGTGTATTTCATTTTCTAAAGTGGTTGAGGTGGATGCTTTCAAAGGGTCATCTATTTTTTCATTTTCTGTACTTGAATCTTTGTGTATGATCTTATACTCGCCCATGAATTCATGTTCAAAATCCAAGGAACCCCAATCATATTCTAATAGCTATGTGACTTTTTCAATATGTTTTTCTTTGTTGTTATGTTGTACAGGTTCTACTAGTGTAGTTGATGTTGATGTGTTTAAGGAATTTTCTTTGTTTTTCTCAAATTGTAAGAAACTATCAGGTTCAAGATCAATGTCAAGTGTGTGGAATAATTTATTTCATTTTGTGATGAAGAGTGGAAGGCACACCTTTCATTGATTGAATCTGTTGTCTACCTAAGATAAAATTACATGAAAGTTCATAAGGCATAACATGGAATGGTGTATTCAAGGTGGCCACTCCAACGGTAAGAGGTATAATGATTGCCCCTACTGGTTTCTTTTTGACATTGTCAAATCCCTTAATAGATAGAGAATAAAGTTGAATGGTTGATTGATCAATTCCAAGCCTATCCAGAAGGGTCACACTACACACATTAAGGGCAGAACCAATATCTACAAGAGTTCTCTTAATCCATTTTCTTTTGTATTGTGCTATGATTATGAAAGCTTCATTTTGATTTTGTGCATCCAAAGAGGGGAGTTCACTTTGGTGGAAAACAATGTCAGCGTGTAGTCCTTGAATCATGGCTACTATATCAGTTGGTGGCACATTAGAAGGGACAGGAACTTGTTGTAAGGCTATTTGGATCATGTTGTGATAGTGAGGGGAGGCTTGAATAAGGTCCCACAATGATATCTTAGCAGGAGTATTCTTAAGTTGCTTGACAACAACATACTCCTTGCGAACTAGTAGGAAAGGGCTAGGTGGGATAGGATTAGGCAATGGTAATGGTGTCGAGGTTGGTTGTGGTGGTTGTGGATTGTTTTGAGTGTTATACGTATGAGCAATGGTATTATGACTCAGTTGTTGTGAAACATTATTCTAAGGAAGGTAAAGGATAAGTTCAAGTTTATTTTGAGTTTGTGGTTTGTGTGTAGGTGGGTAGAGAATTAGAGGTTTGTTAGGATGTCCCATGGGGTATGTATGTGGTCCATTGATCGAGGACACTTGTGCATTCATAACCTCAGTAGTTTTGGTTTGATGTATCTCTAATAAAGGGAAATATAGAATCACCTTTTTAGTGAAGACACATTATTATTGTTGTCATTTTAGATAGCACCATGATATTCTCCCTAGAAGGAGAGTGTTTGGGAGAACAACAAGCCACATGTTCTTGACAAGTAAGGATTGGTTCTCCCAAAATGACTTTATTGCCAATAGGGGAATGATCAATGTTGGGATTATCAAGTGGGGAATGATTAGGAGAAGATGTCAGCTGAGTATTCATTGTATTTAAGGTTTCATTTTCTTGTGCCATGTTATCTACCCTAGTAGGAGAGCTTGTAATATGTTCATCCAAGTTTGAAGTTTGTAAAGTAGCTTCATCGCAAGTGGGCGAGGCATCAAGAGAAGGATCACTAAGATTCTCAAATAGATTATCCCAAATGGGAGGAGCATTAGGGAAGGGAGGGTAAATATGAGCATGACTCTTAATAGGTATATCTTCTAATACCAACATATCATCTTTATATCGAGGATGGATATTAGGAGATGAACAAGTTTGATTGTCATGGTTATGGAGAGTAGGTAAGGTGATATTTATAAATGTTTCTATGATCTCATGTTCATGTTTTCTAACATCTTCCAAAGGGGAATGAGGAGATGGAAAATCAAGACTCTCAAGGCTTGTAACTTCCTTCACCAAGATACCTTCATCACTAATAGGAGATGTATCGGGAAAAGAACAATTATGTGTGTTATGATTGTCTACACCTCCATTCACACCAATGAGTAATGTAATGGTTTGGTCAAAGCTATGATTAAAATGTTCCTCATTGTTGTAATCAAAATTAAACATGTAAGAGGGGATATTGTGATTATTAAATCCATGTTTCTATCAAATCAAAGATAGATGTCATGAAAAAGAACATGCTATGCAAAAGTAAATAAAGTGCAATGCTATTTTCAGATGTAAAACAAAGTTATGCAACAATGCAAATGTGAAATTGAACAATGCATGAAATGAGCTAACATAAGCTAGATCTAAGGAAATGGATGTTACAAAAACTCAACTAATTGATATAGGTAGGTAAAGGAACCAAACATAAGCTTAAAAACAGGGTTTTCAATTCTGTAAAGGGCAGTTTCAGGGGTGAAAAGGGACTGATTCGCCCAAGGTAGCGAATGAGTCCCAGTATGGAATTTTTTCAAAATTTTCAAAATTCTCTTAGTGATTTTTATTTTTTTTGAGTTCTATGATGCACACCTAAGTTAAAAATGAAAATTTTCAGAAAATTTAAATGAATTTAGAGGCCAAAAATGCAACCTAAATGCACTTTTTATGAATGCAAAATTTTGAAACCTAGCATGCAAATGAATCCATGCAAACCCTAATGCTAGATAAATGTGAGCCTAGATCTACAATATATAAATCCAAATAAAAAAAAATTGAAAAGAAGGTTCACCAAAATGTAACAAAGAGTTTGGCTTCCTAATCCTTTCTAGTACTTCTAGGGTTTTTCACCTAAAAGGAGCAAGAAGGGAAAAAATGGGAAAAGTTACACTAAAATTCAATTGAATATGAATGGAATATACCTAGATGAGCTAAAATAAATGCAAATAATTGATAAAATCTATTGATTATTAAGTGAAAACTATGGAAATACAAGTTGTTTGAAAACACATTATGTAATGCAAAAACAACTAGAAATGAATGCAAGTTGTAACATAATTTGATGAAACTAGAAGTGTGCACCTAAGATCTTGATGGAGACTGGAAATGACTTTTGTAATTTGTTTGATCCTAATTTTTATTCCTGGTGGGAATCATTCACCATTCTGGGTGAATTAGTCCCAGATCTTTGAAACTATTTTGAAGCCCATTTCAAACAAATGGGTACCCAAAAATGTAGAAAAACAAAATCAGGCCTAGAAGTGGGAATCATTCACCACCCATAGCGAATGACTCCACTTAAATTTCTAAAGATTCAAAGGTGGAAACAGGAGCCTTCGGTCTGCAATTTCTGCTTCTTCAAGTGTCTGATTTTGAAACTATCAAATTTAGACATGAAGGTGAATTTTTGTTTAATTTTTTCCTTATAATCCAATGAAGAGATGACTTGAGCAACTTTTCAACTTGATCTTCAATGATTTCCAAGCCTCTAAGATGTCTAAATCTGAAAACATGCAAGACAAGAAAGAGAAATATTGGATGTTAGGGCATGGGGGTTTTCCTTAGTCAAAACCCTTTATAGGTAATTAGACCAAATGAAGAAAGAATGTAATAATGGAGTTATTACCTTTCCATGATGATTGATCTTGAATTTCTATAGCAAAAACTGAAGAATCTTCCCTTGAATGTCTAAAAATTGCTATCTTAATGACTTGAAATGATGAAACCCTAACTTGCTTTACTTAAGATGGAAGAATGATGGATAAATAATGAAGAAAGGTTATGATTTAGGGTTTAGAGACTTTATTTTATAGGCAATTCACCTTATTAACCTATAAATTGGATCCCTAAGACTGACATGAAGAAAAACAAAACTTAAATTCCAAAATTTCTTGCTCAAATGTCAAAAATGGTCCAAATGGGACTCATTCACCACTTTGGGAGAATCAGTCCCACCTAGTAGGGATTCATTCACCACAAATGGAAAATTAGTCCCAGAGGGGTCCATTTGTCAGTTGGGTTGTTGGGGAATGAGAAATTCCAGTTCATATGTTGATTTCATCAGGTATTTGATCAAATTATGCCTCAGGATGCACAATATGGGGTAATAGGGGCCTAGTAATGATGATGTAAGGGTCAATTAGGGCTTGAGACACATAATTCAATGTGAAAGTGTGATTAAATACACTTTACAACACTAAAATTAGGTCCACTTATCCTAGAAAGGCACAAGAACCAATGTGAATGTGTAAAACACATTACAATACTAGCTAAAAGTTAAATTTAGTTTATAAGCCTTCTAGATTGATGTGATAATGTATTTAAATACATTTTATAATGTTGAATTACAGAAAATGGGTTCATTAAGTCTAGAAAAGCATGAAAGTATTTTACAACACTTTACAACACCTTTACAAGATATTGATAAATGCATTCGCAAGGGTCCAAGACCTAGTATGGATGCATAAAACACCTCACAACACTAAATAAAGGTCTCATTAAGTCCTATTTATCATGAATTATTCCCATGTCAAGCAAGAAACATCCATTTTTCTATGCCATAGATGAAAAAGAAAGAATGAACCTGAAAAGGGACAACATTCCTAAGGGAATGGTAGCATTAGAGAGGATCTTCGACTCTGATCCTCGAGCCCGTGAAAAAATGCCTACTGACACTAATGGAGGGAAATACGAGTCACTTCAATGGGAAGATTCAGGCCTTGAGAGGAATGTATTTATTAGGAAAACTTGCCCCAAACACATTAGGGATAAAATCTTGACAACATTAAAAGCAAATATAGCAACAATTGCTTGGGGGTATGAAGACTTGAAAAAATTCAATACTTAAGTAATAAGACATACTATCCCCTTGAAACCTAAAGCAAATCCTTTCCATCAAAACTAGCTCCCAGTGAATGCCCTGATCGAGCCCTTAATTCAAAAAGAAGTGCAGAAGTTGCTATCAGTGAAAATAATTTTTCCAATAAGACATTCGACTTGGGTCGCTAATCTAGTCCCCATTCGTAAAAAGAGTGGAAAAATTAGGTTATGCGTTGACTTTAGAAATATTAATAGAGCTTCAGAGAAGGAAAATTATCCTCGTCATTCCCTTGATGGGGTGTTGCAAATAGTGAATAGCTCACAAATGATGTCTTTCCTAGATGGGTATTCGGGGTACAATCAGGTGATGGTCAGCTATGAGGATAGGATGAAGACTGCCTTCACTAACAAGTCGAGGAAATTTTCTTATCGAACGATTCCATTTGGTCTTATCAACGTTGGAGCCACCTTTCAGTGTGTGCTAGATGTGGAATTTAAAGATTTGGTAGGTAAGTGTAATATCATATATATGGATGATTGTACTGTGTTTTCCAAGAATAGAGAAGACCACGCTGCAGACTTGTCAAAGGTCCTTAGAAAGTGCATAAGTTATGGTGTGTCCCTTAATCCGAAGAAATGTGTGTTAAGAGTTTTGGAAGGGAAATTACTAGGCCACATAATATCAGAGGGGAATTTCAATTGACCAAGACAAAGTGGAATCCATTTTGAAACCGACCATACCTAGTAGCAAAAAGGAGATGAGGTCCTCTTTTGGGAAGATAAAATTTGTGCAAAAATTCATAACTAGGTTTGCAAAGATCGTCGAACCCCTCAAAAAATTGATGAAGAAGGATGCTAAGATTGAATGGAGCAATGAGGCTAAATCTGGGTTCTCACAAATTAAGCAGTCTATTTCAAAGGCACCAGTTCTAACTAGCCCTGATTATCTAAAGCCTTTTTATATATATTCTTTTGCATCTAATCATACTTGTGTTGCCATATTGACACATCAGAAAGGTGAAAGGGATGAAAGGCTAATTTCTTTTATGAGTTCTCCATTCAAAAATGCTGAAGTTAGATATCCACCTTTGGAGAAATAGGATTTTGCACTGGTACGAGTTGTCAAGAAGTTCTAACACTATATCCTTCGCAGTCAAATCACTGCCATAGTTCCTGAACCTAGTGTAAAGTCCCTTCTTATGCAGATGAACTAGGGGAGAGACAAGGAAAGTGGATGGAAATCTTACAATAATTTGACCTTGAAATCCATCCGATGAAGCTAGTCAGAGGAAAAGGCTTATCTAAAGCTATGACAGACATTGATACCAAAATTTCTTGTGAACAATACATTGTGTAATCATTTACAAGTGATCGTTGGTATGCATACCTCATCTTTTTGTTGCTAAATAATAATTTCCAAGATGGAATGAATGCCACTCAGAGGATATCAATGAGGTTGAAGAGTTCCCATTGCATGCTCAAGGGAGGAGCTTTGTACCAAAGAAACTTTAAGGGCGTCTATCTATGTTGCCTTGATCAACAATAGGTGAAACAAGCCATAATAGACATGGTACTGGACATGGTTCTGCTGATTCCATGGAACACCAAATCCTGAGATCAAGTTACTATTGGCCCCATGTGTTCTATGATGCTCACCAACATGTGATAACATGTCATACATGTTATACTTCCACATCTAGGGAACACAACTCGACAATGCCCCTACAACTGGTATATGAGGTAAGACCATTTTCCCAATGGGAATTAGATTTTTTAGGGGTGATTAAATGATTTAGTCAAGGTAGGAGAATCCAATTAAGGACTGTCCAACCTTGCAACCTAAAAAATTAACTTCACGAACATAACAGATATGCAACATAATTTAACAGTTAATCCACAAAAATATTAAAGACATTCATGAACAGCTGACACAAGCTATATCCTAGGAAAACCCTAATAGGGAAAAAGCCAACCTTCAAAGGTCATCCACACTATATTATAATCTCAAAACACATTACATATGCCTCTCAGGCTTACATATTCTAGGCCGCAACCTAGGGATTACAAATAATTCATGCAAAAATTTTCCATAGACTGTTTCTTTTGGTCCACACTCTCCCTGCTTTGAGATTCTTCTGGATCAGTATACTTCATCACCGTACTTAATACTTCAAATTATCAAAAACCTTGTTGATCTACCCCCTTCCCTTGTCATAAAAAATCCTCTTGCTTCTATTTATACCATCTGCAAATAATTTAACTCTTAACATGTCAGCCCAATTACAACGGTTAGAAATGTAACATGCCAACTCAAATAAATCGG
The DNA here is from genome assembly GCA_007258455.2 of Sequoia sempervirens. Lineage (NCBI taxonomy): Eukaryota > Viridiplantae > Streptophyta > Pinopsida > Cupressales > Cupressaceae > Sequoia > Sequoia sempervirens. The sequence continues at coordinate 686,163,208 of VDFB02058242.1, forward strand.
CTCCAAACAATAAAAACTTACAATGTGAATCAATCAAGGTTGGCCACAACAAATCCAAGACCCAAAATAACATCCTCAATCATGAAAACACTTTCTAGATTATTCCCTGAAGATCCACAACATGCCACAATACCCTGTCATCCAAGAACATGGAAAACATAAAATATCAAAATAAAATCACCAATTGTGGGCACACAGATCAATGTGGACCAACAACACATGATATGGAAACATCCACGAGCCTCACGAATCACCATAGAAACATCTACAACAACTCCATGTACTGGAATTGCATCATCTTCCCATAGGAACACCAACCAGAATAACTGGACAATTGTTCAACACACAAGTCTTCACAACTTGATCAATCCTTCATGGGGATCTCTCAAACTTAACATGGCTAAACTAGGTAACCTCAACGAAAAACCCTTTAATCCACAACCTCAGATCATCAATATACTGGACTAGCCATTCTATTGGCTAAACTTAACTTCACTGTCAACTGCCTCAATTTCTAAATGCCTTTGGATGCCCCTACATTAGACTCTTGGGGTTATTTTAAAAGTGAGCCTCTTCACTTTGGTCTATACTATATCAAACTCAATATTTCTTCCTTAAATAGGTTAAGTGATCTGTCCATAGGTACTTGCAACTACCTCAAGGTCGGCGTTCTATTCAAGTCCACCCTACAACTACCTCAATTTCTTCTCTTTGAATCAGTTCGGCGATCTACTTGCAGGCCTTACACTGCCTCATGGTTGGCGATCTAAGCAAGCCCACCTGTAGGTTGCCTCAAGCTCTCCAAGGTTTTGCGTTCTACTTGCAGGCCTTACACTACCTCACTGGTCAGCGATATGAGCAAGCCCACCCTACAAGTTTCCCCTAGTTCTTCATCTTGTCATGGTCAAGGTTCAACAATCTACTTGCAAGCCTTGCACTACCTCACTGGTTGGCAGTCTGAGCAATCCTTCTCCATAAGCTTCCTCAAAATCATTGTCCTCTTTTATTTCTTCATTCGCATTTACTTTTCTCTGGTACAAAAAATTTCTCCTTAAGATCAATGCTTCACCTTCTTCCAATTCTACAAGGAAATCTGATTCCTCCAAAGGCCCCCCTTCCTCTAGATAAATTAATCCAGGCTCTTCTTTATCTGCACAAACTATCTCTACATCCTTTACTACTGCTCCTTCATTAGCTTCTCTAACATCAAGTTCTTGATGACACTCAACACTTGATTCTTTCTTTCTCCAAACTCCTCTATGCTCTACACAAGTTCTTCTTTGTTTGCATCTTGATTCCTCTTTTCCTCCAACATATGAGTTCTTCCATCTTTATGATCTTCTAAGAACACAAGTAAGATGTTTCCACTTTGCTCCATCAATCCATCCATAATCCATCTTCTCATAACCTTTCATAGGATTTCTCCTTTTCATCTTATTCCAAAACATCTTCTCGGAATGATTTCTTAATCCACATAACTTACAAGGATGTAGATCCAAAAAAAATTCCTTTTCATGTGCATGCTTATTACACTGTGAACAATACAAAACCTTTCTTCCCTGATTCAAATTTGCAATAACATTCTTACCTTTGTCATATCCAAGGCCTTCACTCTTTGATCTCATCACTGGCTCAATGGGTTATGTAATTCCTTGCTATTTCTTTCCCAATCCTTTTCCTTCATACCCCATCTTCTGCATGATTTTGAAACTAGTACTATCACCAACAATTTTAGGCTTCATTACATTGTTATTTACAGCTTCACCTTCTAAAGAAACTTCTGCACCATCACAAAAATCATTAGTATCACAAGAGATATCACAAAGTTCAGGCTTAGATCTTAGATTCTCATTCTCCTTCTAGCATTCAATAAGTGACTACTCTAACTGAGTAACATGTTCCTTCAAGACAGCTATTTCCTTCTTCACCAAACTATTCTCCTTGTTCCGCTCTTTCAAACTTTCCTCCAGATCTCTATTCCTCTTTTCCACCCTTTCAAACAACTTGAATCCTTCTACAAAATCCTTTTTTAGATCTTCAAACATATCTAGCTCTACTTTTAGTTCTTCATTTCTCTCCCTCATTTGTGCATTACACTTCTTGATTTCACACAATTCTTCTTCCAAAGTATCCCTTTCGCTCATTACACTTTCATTTTCCTTCTTCATCCTTTTCCCACTCTTCCCCATTGAAACAAATTAGATAAACAACCCAAATCCAATGCTTATAGACTCGTAACCAGCTCTGATACCAATTGATGTAATCAAGGTAGGAGAATCCAATTAAGGACTGTCTAGCCTTGTAGCCTAAATAATTAACTTCACCAACACAATAGATATGCAATGAACTTTAATAGTTAATCCACAAAAAGATTAAAGACATTCATGAACATCAGACACAAGATATATCCCGGGAAAACTCTAACAGGGAAAAACCTAGCCTTCAAAGCTCATCCACACTATATTATAATCTCAAAACACATTACATATGCCTCTCGGGCTTACAGATTCTAGGCCGTAGCCTAGGGATTACAAATAATTCATGCAACAATTTTCTATCGACTGTTTCTTCTTCTCCACACTCTCTTTGCTCTGAGATTCTTCTGGATCAGTATACTTCATCACTATGATTCATACTTCGAATTATCAAACACCTTGTCGATCTACCCCCTTCCCCTGTCATAAAAAATCCTCTCACTTCTATTTATACCATCAAAAAATCATTTAACTCTTAACATGTTAGCCCAATTACAACAATTAGAAATATAACATTCCAATTCAAATAATTCAGCCCCAAACAATAAAAAATTACAATGTGAATCAATCAAGGTCGGCCACATTAAAGCCAAGACCCAAAACAACATCCTCAATCATGAAAACACCTTCTGAATTATTCCCCGAAGATCCACAACACACCACAATGCCCTGTCGGCCAAGAACATGGAAAACATAAACTCTCAAAAGAAAATCAGCAATCATGGGGACACAGATCAATGTGGACCAACAACCCACGATCTGGAAACATCCACGAGCCTCATGAATCACCGTAGAAACATACGCAACAACTCCACATATTGGAATCACATCATCTTCCCTTAGGAACACTAACTAGAATAATTGAACAACTATTCAACACATAGGTCTTCACAACTTGATCGATCCTTCATGCGGATCTCTAAAACTTAGCATGGTTAAACTAGGTATTCTCAATGACAAACCCTTTAATCCACAACCTCAGATCATCAACATATTGGACTAGCCATGATGTGGAATAAACTGAACTTCACTATCAACTGCCTCAATTTATGAATTCCTTTGGATGCCCTTGCATCATTAACCTAAATTCATTTGCAGGTCATAAGTTTATTCTGACAGTGGTAGATCATTGCACATGCTAGATTGAGGAAAAACCTTGTAAAAACAACACCATTGAGGTTGTTATCAAATTCCTTAATAAATGCATCATTACCAGGTTTGGAGTACTATTCGCCCTAGTATGTGATAATGGCCCTACATTTTTTTCTATGGAATTTAGTCAATGGGCATATGAGCATAAAATTATGTTAAAATATTCTTCTAATTATTACCCATAGGGGAATGGAGTAGCTGAGTCTACTAATAAAAATCTATTGGAAGTAATTAAGAAGCTGTTAGAAATTAATCCTAGGGATTAACACACTCAGCTGAGATTTTCCTAATGGGTAGATATAACTCAAATAAAGGCCACCTTAGGAAACTTTCCATTTAAGTTAGACTATGGCCAAGACCCGGTCTTTCCTATCCATCTACAAATCCCTATTCTTAGTTTATGCAATATTTTTACTCAAATGATGATAGGATAGAAGTTATACTAACCATTTTACTAAATCTAGAGGAACAAAGAGATGTTGCTTTACAATAGTTTTCCAAACATCAAGCTATTGTCAAACGTTGGTTTGACAAAAGAGAAAAAATCAAAGCTTTTAGAATATCAGACCTTTTACTACTATGGGATAAAACTAGGGAAAGGAAATCCTGGGACAACCAAAAGTTTGACCAACTTTGGTTGGGTCCATATTAGATCACTGAAATCCTAGGCGAGAATGCCTTTCGGGTTAGTACTTTAACGGGAGAACCTGTTCCATTGCTTGTCAATGGGAAGTTTCTCAAACATTATTTTGGCCCATGAGGGTCTGATGCTCTATTTGGTTGTATATATGTAATTAGCTGTTTTTCTAGTTTGTTTGTTTTAATTCTTTTTGCTTGGCAGTTGTTGTTTGTGTTTTCGTTTCTTTGTTTCTAGGTGACCTCCATTTTTCTCTATTTTAGGATTTGGAGTGGTTATTCAATGTATGTTGAGGGTACTAGGAGAGAAGTTGGTTGAGTTACTTTCAGATATGTCTGTGGAATTTTTTTCATTTCATGACCTGTATCTTGTGATCTTTTTAATAAAAACCTAAAAGGTTAAGAACAAATGGGTAAATTGTAAGTAATCTCATAAACCATGGCTGAATTTGTCATTGAATAGATAAAGACATCTGTCTACATGAAGGCCTATTTTTCTTAGGCTAATTTTATTCTAGATTTAGGTGAAAAATATGAGTCCTGACATTGTCATAAGGTCCATTGTAGTTATCCACCCAAATTTCAGGATTATACATCTGAGTATTGAGGAAAAGATGAAAAAGAATTTACTCAAGTAAGCCTATATAAAAGAAAAGAAAAGAGAACCATTAAATGATGGAAAAACTCAATATGAGAAGGGTAATTCAAGTACCTCTATTAGGGCTATGGGCACATATCTATAAGTAGAACACTGCTTTGAGAGAACTAGAGGTATCTATGTCGAGGCTATGGATGCCTGTTTGACAGCAGAGCAATACCCAGGTTATCGTTGCACAACAATCAGAAGGATTCAACTCATGTAGCCTAAATATTTAATATGGTTATTCTAGGATAGGAAGAACCTTTATGGAAATAGATACACTATACATGCACACACTCAAATTTGAAGTGGTTATTTCTGATTTACATTTGAGATTCCAGCTGAACCTTGTTTTCCATGACTGATCATACTCAAGTTGAAAATGTACATGAACCAGAGGTTCTGGTTGACTGAATTCTTTAGTATCTTGAAAATGGGAAAACCATTCTCCCAGCCGAGTCACCATTTTTTATGCCTTGCATAACCACCCCATTTACTTTTTGGTCAAAATGGATCCCCCATGTGTTTGTTTTTTCCTTGGTGTTTTGTTCAGGTCTTAGGAGTTGTTCTTTTCCTCTCAAGTCTTTGTTTTCTTTGCTTTGAGAGATCAGGTCGTGGGCATGAACTTGCATTTGTTCCTTTTCTCAAGGGTTAAGTCTTTATTCATGTCCTAGTCTCGGCCCCATCCTTTTTCCTTGTTCTTTTTCTTTGTCATTTTCGAGTTCGCGTTGTGGGTGGGAACTTGCACTTGTTCCTTTAAAATTTTTGGTTTATGTACATGTCCCGATCCCGCTTTCTTTTCTTTTCCTTGCATATTTTTTGTGTTCATGTCAAGGATGGGTTTTGTACTGAAACAAGAACCAAGATGTTTTCAAATTTCTTGTTCTTGTTTCTAGCCCGATCCCGACATCCGACTCCTTTTTCGTGTCTTTGTTTCCTACGGGATCAGGCTTCAGAGTGTGACTTTTACTTTGCACTTTTTGAAAGGAAAAGTTCCTTCGCATGTCTCAATTCTAGTTCACATTCTGACTTTCGGGATCAGACATTGGACCATGATTTGTCCTTGGTGAATTTTTGAAGTTATTAGTTCATACCAATGCCCGATCTCAATCCTCGCTTATTGGTTTGTTTGTCGAGTTCAGGCCTCAGTCCGTTACTGAACTTCGTAGCTTTTGGAGTTTGGTCTTGGTCTGGGACTCAATCCCAATCCATGCCTTCCATCATGCCTGTGACTTCATTTAATGACTCCACTCGAATCTCGAGGCCCGACCAATTGCCAATTAATGCCATAACCGCTCACATGCATGAACATGTATAAGTCCCGCTGCTCCACAATTTTCGTCCATTCTGCGACTGAGAAGTTTGGAGATGAGAACGAGAGAAATGAAGAGCTAGGGTTTTTAGGAATTCACCACAAATGTTTCAATGTGTTTCTAGAATTCCTGGGTGTATTCGAAGGTAGGCTTTCTTGCTTTTGTTTTCTTCTTTTTTCTTCTTCTTTTTGCTTTTGTTATTCTTGTGTTTTGATTTCTCACTTTGTTCTTTCCTTTCCATTCTCCTCTTCTTCATCTGGTCTTGTTTTTGTTTTTTTGTTTTTTTCTTCTTTCACACCATTTGGCACATTTTATTTTCCTTGGTGTTTTTTGTGTTGTCATGTCTTCGTTTGGTCACAAGATTGTCCATCTCGCCATTCCCCAGCTTCCTAGGATTTTTATTCTGCATTTGGTTGGGTTGTTTTGAATTGTTATTCTTTTTTAATTCACAACCATTTGAGATCAAGTGCTTTGGTCAATTCCATAACCCTATCCCGAAGGTGCGTTCAATAAACTATTATATTTCTTAAATCCTTCGTTATCCATTGCCATCTCGAGTGTGGATCCTTGCATCACTATCAGGATCGGGAATTGCGTTGGCACTTGCCTTTTTTTCTATTCGGTGTTTGTTCCTTCATTTGTTTGATCCCCGCATCATTATCAAGATTGACGTTTGGCTAAGGAATTCGCTAAGTGCTCTTCAAAGTTCCACTTGTGACCCTCACATTACAATCAAGATTGGGAGTTGTTTTGAAACTTAACCTTTAATCCATCATCTAACACATAGACCTACTCAAGACCCGATCCCGATTCCCAACATTCATATCAGGATCGAGACTTAAGGTTGACTTGTTCCCATAAACATTTTTAGGCTTGGTCACACCCCGACCACATTGCGGGATCGGAACTCGGGAAGTTCCCAACACTTGTTCATCATAATGGGTATGGTTTCAAATGACACCCCGACCTTGATTCCCAACATAATATCGGGATTAGAACTATGCGAGAACCCCTTCATGGTGGCTAGTTGCAATTACTTGGTCACGCCCCGACCCCGACTCTGGACCACATTGTGGGATCGAACCATGGATCAATGCTCAACCTGTTTTCTATCATATGGCTAGGTGCTTGTCCCAGACCCAAACCCAATCCTGATTCTTGAACACTATATGGTGAGACTTTGAGAATGTATTGAATTTTTCTAAACATTGGTATGGTGCTTAGTCACAACCCAATCCCAATCCCCGACATAACTTAATTTATGCATGAAATAGCTTAAGTTCTTGGTTCTCTTTTGAGCCTGATGGCCAAAAATGAGCAAGTTAATTTATTTAATTGAGTTTTCAAGCTGATTTAATATGAGTTCTTGTGTTATGATGTTATTCATATGTCTCCTTTTATATCTGATAATGGTCCATAGTACAAAATACGTAACAAATGTTTGACTTTGAAGGAGAAATACCAATTGAGGAAGTACCTATTGAGGGAACATCTGAGGGGGCATCAAAGAAAGCCAACAAGAAGAGATTGAAACTAGAACAACTACCCTACACAATGAAATATAAGTATCAAGGGAATCCAGCCCTAGGATATGTGCAGGATCATGATGGGCCAAAAAGTGGTAATATGATGGGTATGTGATTGACAACTTTTTTTTTACCCAAAATTGATGAAACAAAAAGGGTTTTTAAAGGAGATTCTCAACTTTCCACCAATATAAATTATGCTCTACTTTAAATTTAATTAATAATTATTATTCATTTTCTATTTGAATTCGAATAAAGTCTTGATTGATAGGTTGATTCAAAAGCATCTATAGCTTTCAATGGTATCACATTTTTTGAATCCAAAACATGTCACATTCTATATACATACTATAGGATTAAAAAAAATGAATTTCATGAAGTTTTGACCAAGTTAAGGTGGTCACGAGTTTTTGTATTTTTAAAAATTTTTAATAAAAATTCATAATTAATTATTTACTTGGAAAAAAAAAAAATGCATCACATCCGGCCATGAGTCCTCTACTTATATCTATAATATTATAAAATTTTTTATCATTTTATTGTGGTTAGGGTGGTAAAAAAAACACCTACTTCTTATTTTGTCCCTGAAATTTAAGTACTACTACATTGAAATTTGAAATTTTCACCAAATAAATGTTTTTTTAAAAAAAAAACCCTAGTAGTTTATAAACTACATTCAATTTTCTATAGATTCTATTCTTACATATTTTTGAAATAATATAGATACATTATTCAAAGTTTTACGGCAAGTTGCCTAACTCTGTTTTTTCTAAATTTATTGCCACTTAAGGGCATTTTTTTTCTATGATGATCTTGCACATACCCCCCATCCAAATTTGACTCTGAAATATCAAATATAATTGACACATTGGTGGGGCATATGGATTTGGCGCAGTTATGTACAAATGTATTTTTAGAAGATGCTTCCCCAAGAGCCCAAAGAATTGCAGAGTCAGGACTAGCTCATGTAGCTAGCTTTTCTATTGCAGTATAGTGTCCTAAGTTTATTTTGACAGTTGTTGAAACATATAATCCCACTCAGAGACAGTGCATTGATTCCCAAGGCAATGTGATTATTTATCTAAATCCTGCCATGATTAGGCAAGTTTTTTATCCTCCTCCTTACCTTGACCTTGAGATTATGACCGAGGCTTAGGCATTTGTAATATGGTAGAGAAATGTGGAAGGAAATAAATAGGTCATCAACAAACAATGGCTAAAGAAGGAAAATAAGTCAGCAAAGAAAGTGGTTGATAACCCGAAGAGGTTAGATTTTTATGAGAACATTGGAGACATTACTACATTGTTGGCTAGGGTATTTGGAAAGGAAAATTATCGCGTCTTCGAACTATGGATTTTCCATTCATCTAGTTGATACTTGATGGAAAGCAAAACTTGGACTGGGGGCGGATCATTTCAGACAACATACATGACGAGCTCCTCAAGGTGACACAGACCAAGACATTTTACATGTCTTCTTATGTTATATATTGTGCAACAAGGATTGGAATATTTCCTAGACTAAACACTATAGGGTCAATGGATGATGGCCCAAATCAAATGAAATTTTTGGAACACTATGACCAGTTGTAGCTCAAGGAATCAGAGAAGCATTTCAAAAGGGTAAATGATGCTTTCCTATATGTGGTTATAAATCAATTCATAAGGGACATAGGTTTCAGGTTGTCTTGGGTAGCCATGGAGTTTATTCAGGAATGGGGGTGTTGGTTCATTCAATTACCCAAGTCTACTTATTTCAAGCTATTTGGTTTTGATGGTCATCCTATTAAATTTCCAAGATGTTGTGGCAATAGGTGGGTTTGCATGGATTTTTCCAAATAGGATATAGAGGTAAATTTTGTTTTCTCCTCGCAACATAAAATTGTTGCACATTCTTTTCCCTTGGAATTCAGATTATATTCTTGTTCTTCATTAGTTATGGCTAAATATGCAACTAAAGAGTTGCAGGCTTTAAATTTCAAGAAGCATACTTCTTGGAAGGGTTTTTATCCAAAGAAGATGCATTCCCTTTACCCTTCTCACTTTACTCAGCATGTTCCACTTCTTGAAGATTTTTGGGCCAACTTACAGGATCAGTTTGAGGTAAGGAAAATGAGCTATGAGAGGTTAACAGTTCCCTAGATGAGTGAGTTTGGTGTTAAGACTGATAATCTTGAAGGTACTACAGATGATGGGATCACTCTTGATCCCCGGTATGATATCTAGAACAAGTGGCCACAAAGAGTTTGGAGCCCATCAATTGGGCAGAGAAGGAGGATACTAAGATTGGTAAAATATCACATGGATTTTTGAATAGGAGTTTTTTATGGATAGAACTCTGGTTAAAACACCCAAGGGTTATAGTGACTAAGAAAAGAGGTTCTAGCAGTGAACCCAATTCTTCTATAGAAATAAAATAGTATGAAAGACTAAAGAAAGTTGTTGCAATGGTAGAGGTAGCAACTAAAGAGCCTCAACAAATAGAAGAAGAAATTTCATTACAAAATCTTGATGATGCTTTGCATAAAGAAAAGGCTACCTATGAGGTAGTTGTTGTGGGTGTCACTTTAGGTTTTGCTACTGTACATTTGGCTATTATTCACCCTGGTGAGGAGACTTTTGTGGAGAGACAAGTTGTTGTTCCTCTGTAGACCAAGAAAAGGGCCCCTACTGTACCATCAAATTTTGGAGCACCAATTATCAGAGAAGGAAAGGATGAGGTAAATATTCAAGATATCTCCTCGAATTCTAAAAGAACCCCATCCCAAGAGGGAGAAGCAAATCAGTGGGGGGAGTATTTGGAAAAGGTTGAAGAAGAACCTAGACAAGAAGGATCTAAATTTGAAGTTGGCAGCCTACATAGTGTTGAAATGGAAATGAATGATGTGCTAATAGAGAAAGAGCAACAAGAGTTGATGGAAAGTGATCAAAAGCTAGTTGATGAACGAGCTTCCCAAGAAGAAGAAAAAAAAAAAAGAAAGTTGAGAAGTTAGGTCAGGAAGTGGAAGAAGCTAAAGCACTGAGGAAGAAAGAAGATGAGGCCTGTGAATTAGAAAGGAAAGATGCACAAGAAAAAGCTACAGAAGAAGAGAACATAGCTAAAGAGTTAGAGTGGCAAAGGCTAAGAGATGAAGAAGATGCTACTAAGAAAGAGGAGGAAATGAGAAAGAGGAAATAAGAGCCGAGAATGAGAAAATTGAATAGGATAGGTTGCAAAAAGAATAGGAAGATTTGTAGAACGCTTCTCAGAGGATTGTTGTGACAATTGCTTCTACACCTCCATCCTCCACACCTCCAAATATTCAACAGGTAGCCACTCAACCAACCACACCCAATTGGTTAAAGCCAAATCTAGAGAAAAGGTAGCAAGTACAAGCCCAACTAGTGACTTGGGATGATATGAGAGTTGAAATTGCTAAGATAAAGGTGAAGAAGAAGGCTCATGTGATACACATGACCAAGTTAACTAATGAAGGGGATTTGGTAGATGAGATTGCTACTCAAAATTCCTAATAAGGACGATAGAGAATTATAGCCTGAAGGTTATCAGATAAGAATTTTTAATCTCGGAAACCATACTAGAAATCAACAGATAAATTTAATTGGCATCGTTGCTACTACCACCAAGTCTAGGCTAATTAAAGACAAGTAGGCCAAAGATAAGCTGAAGGCTCAAGTTGGTAAGATGAAAGAATTTATTAAAGGAGTTGATTTCATCTAATCCTAAGTATCCTTCACCATCAAAGGTTCTCATTTTAATGAGCAGAAAAGAAGTAGATGGTTTGACAGAGATGAAAAAGAAAGCCACCTAGGTTGACAAGTGGCTTGAAATGTTCAAATAAGATATGAATAAGTTATTTGATGAAGGTTTTAAGTATTATTACAGGGGGCTAAAGTTAATAAAAACCATAGAAGAATCTATGAAGAAATTGTGGGATGAAGAAGAGAAACTTAGAGAATGCTTGAGAAAGCTCAGAGCAATTGACAAAATGATTGAGGAACAACTTGTATAGTCTCAGATTCTGGCTGAGGAGGATTCTAGATATATTGCAAAGGAAATTCATGTATCTTCTTTTTAGTCAGAAACTCTTATTGAACACAGGATAATCATGCTTAAAAATGTTCATGAGATATTTGAGCACATGATTTTTTTTAAAGAACTCATTTCAAGATTTATTGATAAAGCCTTACCTCCATATCAGAGACTCAAATCATTGGGAGATGTCAAGGATGCATGGGAGGAATGACTAGATAAAATGCTGAAAGAAGGAGATACTATCAAATCACCACTCTTGGATAGATTGTTGGAGCTCCTATGTGACTTGCATTGGGCAGCCAAGGATGTTGGTCAAATGAAAGTAACTGTTGATGCAGTGGAAAATAAATTTGAAGAATCAATATTTAAGATTGACTAGGTCGATGGACCAGATGATGACACAATAAAATAACTTTTTGCTAGCTATGATGACTACCCTGGGACCCAACAAAAGTTGACTAGTAAAGGTTATTTTAATTATCTTTTTTGAAAGCTGCAGTATTTTTTTGGGAAAATTTTGAAGAAAGTAATGACTGGGCAGTAGAGCTGGCAAGTCAAGAGTAACTTGCAGTAGTTGGCATGGATCTAAATGATGACTAGGAGTCTAGATTTTGATTGAAGGAGTAGATGGAACACTTGTTCAACTTCAAAAACTATAGCATAGAGAAATTGGAGTTATCTGAGTGTCCCTACATTTGTGGATCTAAAACCTTAGATTGTGGATCTTAATTTTTGATAGGAGGAATTAGTGCTAAAATTATCTATATGTAGAAATTCTCTGCACATTGTAAAGGTTGGCTAATTGAAGTGAGGATTGGCTCCCTAAGAGAGATCTAGGATAGTATTTATAGTTTTTAATACATTTTACAACTTTTTATGCAAAAATACTTAGAAAATAGTTTTACAATTTTAATGAAGTAATGAACAATAGTTATTCATATGCTAGTGAATTTTGTTGTGCATAAATGTCTCTTTTTTGATGAAAATCAATAGAAGATTCTAAATCTAAAACTATTTCATTAAATTATATGTGGATGGTATTTCTTGATATTTGTTGATCTATGAATTTTGGCAATGAGCTGGTAATGTGTTGTATTTGAAAAGAAATTTTTTTTTAAAAAAAGTGATGATGAATGGTGTACATTTTGAATTCTTCACTGTAAATGAATGCAATGGTACATATTTTTTTGTAGATTGTGTCATTTTATGGTTTTAATTGGTTGAAGAAATGATCATTGTGAAGTTTATATGTCTAAATTAAGAGAAATCTATGTTCATGCTTTGTTATCCTAAGCTTTGTTCTATCTATTGTTGTTTATCTACACCCACCCAAACATTAGATTAGTTTGTACTATTCATTTTGTATTCTTTACCAGTAGGACCCTTGAACATTATAGTTGCATAGGCCACTGAGTGACAACAACACAGTTGAGAACCAACTACAAAGACCTTGGAAGATTGGTAGTTTATATTATTTTTATTTTTCAGGAGAAATAGAGTAGAAATATATTTTTTTAATGTTGTGTTACTTTGAACATCAACAAAAATGTTTAATGAGGATTCCCCATAACATTTAGCAAGGTGAGGAGATTCAATTGATCATTTTCATTGCAGCATTACACCATGAGGTTGCTTTCCTCTTGAAGCGAAGTCAAGTACTCAATATTGAAGTTGCACAACAAGAAGCCATTGGTATTGAAGATGACATGATAGTATTTGGGATTTGGAAAGCAAAGAAAGTTGAAATTTTTTCTAATCAAATGCAACCACAAGAGGTAAAAAAAATGTCTTCTTCTTCATTTGAATGCACCAATTTCATAGTTTTTGATGATATTTTTTTCAAGGAATTGTCAAATTGCTTCAAATATTGAAAGAGGGGTTGAAATTTATAGTATGCATTGTGAAAATGGAGATGAATTTGTTGCTACTTTGAATGATGGAGGGAAGGATGTTTCTTAATTTATGGATATTGATGGCCATCATACACAATTTGAAAATCTAACTTCTACTATGGTTTGTGAGCAATCTTCTAATGATATGAACATTTGGAATGGAGATGATTCTCCAAGTATTTCAAGTGATGAAGAGGATAATGTTTCTTCTTATTCAAATGTTGGTGGTCTAGTAACTTCTATTGCAGCCTGTGAGAAATCTAAAGCATCAGATATTCTTCCAAATGATACAAAGTTGAAGGATCCTCTACCAAATCATGAAGAAGAGCTACAAGAAAAGGTTAGAAATGATACTGTTCTTGAGTCTCCTCATTTTAAATCTGATTTAGAAATGGACATAATGAAAAATGGCTACACAAAAGAGGATGGAAAGAGTGATGTTGATAAGAATGTTCAGCCTCATACTGCTCACATCTTATGTAGAGGTTTAAAGATGCCTAATGATGATTTTTCATATGGAAGTTGTTCAATCTCATTTGCAGGTTATGGAGGAAAAATATTTTAGTAACGAATCTAAAAACATGGAGATTCTTTCAAGAAAACATGAATCAAGTCAAGAAGGTGAAGGTGAAGTTATCATCAAGATTGACAAGGATGCTTTTCTTGATATGAGTTTTGGGTCTCTTTCAGAAGGAGTTGGTTCAAATCAAATTTCAATTAAAGATATGATTGATACTCAAGAAGGTTCAAAAGAAGATACAAAAGTCTTTGATGAAAGGTGGCTATTTGGCACACTTTTTGGTGATCTTTTATCCATCATACATATTAGTTTTTCATTCATGGTTTGGCATAAGTTGCTGAGTTTGCAAGTGCTTCATAAGAACATACCCCTATTTCACACTGGCATCTACTTCTCCTAACCAATTAATGGCTTTGCATAGTCTCTTGGGAGGTTGGGGTGTATTGCACTTAGTCTGGGTGCACATAGGTGTCTTAGGTTGCATTTTCATTTTTGGGTGTTATGTTTAGTCTCATTTTTGGCTTTCCTCTTGTCTCATATCTTTCCTTGACTCCGTGGCCCAATGGACAAGGCACTGATCTTTCCCAGAGATGTTGGAGTTCTCTGCATTTCCGTAGAAAATGCATTCCGCAATCAGATCCACTATTACCCCTATTTTTGGCCATGAAAATTTTAAGACTTCCCCCCTTCAAGATGCCATTTAAGCCTATAATGGTTGTTAAAAAAAATTGTTCCTTTGCTTCCTATAGAGAAATTCACAAAGGTTAGCACACTTTAAACTTTCCAGGAGTAAACCCATTGCTATGAAAACATGATGATCTCTAAGTCAACGATATTAGTTGCATAGCAATGAATCATGGCTTCTGTATTTTCCTTCATACTCCCTGTTTTCTCAAAGGTCTGTGAATAAATAGATTCTCATATTCTATGCCTGAATGACCGAGTCATACTATTGGTGATAATATTAAAGAAAACATCCATCAAAGCTTACACATCAATAAAGAATATATGATAGGGGTGATCATAAAAAGAACATAGTGTTTGGTCTGATCTTCCAAAGGTGGAGAAACATGATAGATTAGAGTTTTAAAGCCAGAAAGTATTGAAACATTAAGAATAATTTTCATCAACTTTTGCATTGGATGAAGCTTCATTCAATGCACCCTGTCATTCTTCAGAATACAATGAGTTCTATGTATGCCGTAACGAGGAACATATTTGTGGAAAGCGGTGAAGACAAAAAGTGAAGTGAATAGCTGGCGGTATTTAGCAAAGGCTTGTAAACTTTTCTCGTCTCCCGCCATGGTAAAAGTGAAAATAGAAACATCGACAACTAATTTTTATTGGCTAGCGGCATTTTGTGGTATTCTATGAACCTTTGGCAGTTGCCTTAGTGGTTAAGTAACTTGTCAAAAGTCTGCTTGTATATTAACATGTTATAGGTGGTGAGTTTGTATAATTGCGAAAAAGGCCGCTCGGAGTATGGTTGGAATATTCGAAAGAAGGCTTTTCAAATCACGAGAAAGATGATGTCTTGATTTCTCATTCCCAATTGAATGTTTATGGCATTTCAAGATTAAATGACTTAAGCATGGACGCCAATCTTAAATATAGGGACTACCATTTGCAAAACAAGTGGGGCTTGGTAAATCTTGTGAAGACAATTGAGGCGAATGAAATATCAGAGGAAGCATGTTACAAGGCAGGAACATTAAATTTCAAAGGGATTTGGGTTGTCGATTATATCCTCCATTTTACAAATGTTGTTACATTTAAACACGCAATTATGTCAATAGTAGAACATAAGGAATAGTCCAACTTTACAAATAGAACATATTACCAAGGTTTAGCAATGCCCTCAAGTATGGTATCTTGACTAATATTGCTTTATGCAATTCGACCTTTGTGCAAAGATTCAGTAATAGTAAAAGTTTGAGTGAGTTTACAAACATAGATACAAATGCAAGCTTCTGAACCAGTGCTTAATGCTATACAAGGCCCCGAGAGACTAGTGGCAGTAAGTATTGAAGAAAATTACTGATTATGAAAAGCTCATTTCAAATTTTGGTTATGCATGTCAATTACACAGTGGATGCTCATGAAGTCACGATTGATGGAGAATTTAAAGTCATTTAAATATTGACATACTCGACTCAGAGTTTGATTGGGCTAAATAGAAGCGGTCGTGGGTGTTCAAATTATTGTGAAACCATTATATCTGTTAGATGTCATTTGATAGCTTTGGTCGGCTAAGGGTAATGGTACATGTATCATTTCTTCGATCATGCTTCTTAAACTCAGCAAAAGTGAATCCAAAAGCTCCTTTAGACAGGATCAAATGCCATAATGATTCAAATCAATGTTTGTTCTTATTAATGCGCTATGATATACTGTGTATTCAGATGGGGTTGGCTCGAATGAGGAGATGATTTTAAGCGTTGATGTTTTCCATCGAAAGGCAATTGAAATACTAGGCCGCTCGATAGTATCTGGATTCTTTAGTAATAGGGGTGGTACCACAATGCAGAGTCAAGCAAATGTTGAATGAAGATTCAAAATCTTCAAGCTAATACTATTCACAGGTGTAAGCCAGTGCATTACCCAACGATCAGACTCTGAAAGCTTTGGAAATTTTGATGAAACTCAGCAGACAATATACCTGGGAGAAATAACAGAGAGTGCGGGTAGTGTTTCTCATATATGTATGTACAATGTGGATTCGTGCAGAAGCCTAAGAGACTATCAGAGAAAAGACGATAATTACCCCAAGGATTTGGTCTAATCGAATTGATGATAGGATTCATAAAGGATTTAGAAACTTTTAACAATATAGTTGTTATTGAGCCAAATGGGAATCTTGCAGGTAGTCAGAATGAGAGGAAAGCTAGAGAAAAAGCATTAAAATTGTGTTCCTTGGTACCGCTTTTTCTATTCTTAGAGCTATCAAACAACATGATGGATACGTTGTTTCTAAACACAATAGCCTAAGTCCATTCATTCAAATCCATTCGCCTATCATATCTTGTCGGAGATTCAATAATTTATAAAGTTGACTTTAATTGGAGAAGAACCCGTTAATGGTAAATAAGGGATTTCCTTTTTCCATTCATCTAAAGAGTTAGTTACCAGAATATGAAAAGTCGTCATTTTAATCATCTCTTTTGAAAAAGAAGAATCATTACGAAATTGAAAAGAATTTTCTTTAGGGTCTATTTATTGTAAAGTTTTTCAAAATAGAGGGGATCTTTTGGCTATGATATGAGAGCCTTTGTGAGGGATGGGGTAGAGATAGTTAACAAATCATTTTATTATTCATCTAGGGAAAGGAATTATCTTCTAAGCTTAATCTTTGTATAGGGCGATAGAGTCTTTGAGCTCTCTTTTATATTCAAAGAATAAGGGAGACATTGTGAATCTTTGTGTTCATTGTCTTCTCTTTAATTGTTGATTTCCTTTGCGAGTTCACAATTATTCATTCATATTTCCTCTGTTACATCATATTGAGGATGTGTTCATTGCAGGATCTTTGAGTCTTGTTTTGTTCATGTATTTTCTGAGAATTATTTTCTTTCCTCCTCCTTGTCATTCATGGGTGTGAAGTGGGTGATCTTTGCGTCATCTAATTTACATTATGTTCATTTTATGCTCATTTTTCGTATCTGTATCATTTTTATGTGCAGATATTAGTTTCATTTACTACTTTCTGGTTAAAAGAACACATTAGTTTTATTTTTAGTTCTTTTAATTCCTTGAAAATCATAAGAGGGAGTTGTACCTCTTCAATTTAGAGGGTGATCGCTTTCTCAAAGAGATCATTCATCTAGGACTGTTAGTAATAGAGGCACCATTTTTGGCTGAGAGTCAACATTATCTCAAGGTGCCCAATCTATTTACTAATAGATATTTACACTAGAAGTTAGGTTTTACAACACACACATATGTCCAAATTATAGTCACATTGACTTCAAAAATTAATTTAAAAGAAAAATGCAACAAAATATTATGAAAAGGTATTATTTCCCTAGATATTGATGTTGGGAATCTATATTTCAAAAATTAGAATTTAATCCTTTATAGAAAAAAAGTTATGTTGTATGACACAAATGTTATTTTTCTAAAAATTGTTGTTTTCTGTTTTAAAGTATTTATTAAAGGAGATTGTGAAGGATTCATGATTTATTTCAGAAAATTTGAAAATAAATATATTTAGAATCTACACAAATTTTCAAAAATCACTAGTTTATATCTATTGGCATATGGATTGGGGAGATTGTTTATGGATTCTAGTGTTGTCATTGATGGCAACTGAAGTCATTATCTCAGTCTGTAGATCAGGATCTACTTATACCGATAGGAAATGTAGAAGATAGTGTGTTACTGACAAAAAGCATGAAGAATAGGGTATCTGGTCAGATAGTCGATCTGTATGCTTCACTAGATCATTGTCTTGTATTGTGGATCCCTAGGAAAGCTTGTTAAGAATGTATGTTACCTTATTGGTAAGTTTTGTGGTGTTGCAACAATCGGCATATGAGTTAGGAGATTCAGTAGAGTGATTTTTTGTTTATTTTCTCATTAGGGCTTACTCAATGAATGTAGCATGTCGCGGATGTATAAGGAGTAGTTGTTTAATTGTTTCTAAGTTTTAGAATATTGTTTTGGGTCCCAACTATGTCTTAGCCAACTTGTGTGGGTATGCATTAAAGATTGCTCATGACTTGAGCTGACTGTTGGAGGATATTTCATGTTTTGTAAAAGCTGACTTCAATTGATGAAATCTTTGTTAGCGGATATATATATATATATATGAGATCGGTAATTCATTTTCAAGTATGAATGGAGTGGTGAGAGGGTGTGTGCGAAAAAGTGCAGAGTAGTTCTATGAGCGTATATCTGAAGATCTGTTGAGTAAATTTTTGCTTGTGCAATATAAGGGTTTTTGTGTAAGCAAAGCAGAGTAGAGCAGAGAAGAAGTGCAAATTGGACAGAATGTCCAAAATCTATTTTATGTGCTTCACCAGAACTGAATCCAGGTATTTTCAATTGCTATCTCTTGAGTTCAATTTTTATTGTAATCACAAATATTTTGTAAGGTAGTGAGCCTTCCTTATTTTGAGCAGTGCGCTCTAGGTAGTGTGCCTGAATGCAAGTGCATTCCCTTTGTTCATACTTTTAACAGAGTATAAATTGTGGATAAATCTCCACCGCGGTTTTTCCCATAATAGGGTTTCCATGTAAAAATATTTTTGTTATGGTGCTTTGATTATCTTGTTCATGTTCTTGAATCTTTATTTTTGTTGATGTGCTAGAAATGGTTTATGATCAGAATTTAAAGTCTAAATTTCTTGAACACTGATTCACCCCCCCTCTTCGCATTCCCTGAGTCCAACAATTGGTTTTAGAGCATAGTTCCTCTGTAGAAGTTTAGTAGCTTGAGGTGGATTTTGGAATACAATGGACTCTGGTGGTATTTAACAACTAATGGTGGCACTTAATGATCTTGATCAGTCTAAAGAAGAAGTCATGGAATTGAAAGAAAATCTTGTGGATGCTAAGAAATTCATTCAGTCATTGAAGGATAAAACCAATGAGTCAAGAGAAAAGAGGAAGGAACTTGGTGATCAGCTGAAGTAGAAAGAGAATAAAAGTTTGGAAGATGTTCACCTGAATTATACCCTAAAAGAGATAACTCAAGAATGTGAAAAACTTGCTAGAGACAATGCTACTCTAAAGCTTGAGATGGAATATGTGGAAATAAAGCTAACTAAGGAGATTGAGGAAAGGAAGAAGAATGAGGAGAATCTGGCCCAGTCCTTAAAATAAAAATTTGAAGAATGCAACAGAATAAATAGTGGACTCATTCAGCTGGAGATTGAGTTGAAACAATCTTGAAAAAATCAACAAGAGCTTGAAAGACAAATAGTTATTCTCAGAGATGAACTCACTATTTCAAATGAGTACAAGGAGAAGTTTAGGATCAGTTCTACTAAGCTTTATGAGCTAACTAAAGGAAAAAATAATGCAAATGATAAGAGAGGTCTTGGCTATGAGAAAGGAGAAAGCTTTGAATCTGAAAACAAGGATTCCAGACAAGGAAATTAGATGAACAAAGGTAGAAGATATCCAGTAAGACAACCCAATGCTCAGAAGTTTAATGGTTACTAATTTTCTTGTAATAAATTTGGTCATATGGCTTCTAAGTGTAGAAGTAAAATAAATTCAAGCAGTCTCTCATTTCCTCGTCAGTGTTTTAGTTGTAATAAGTTTGGTCACATGTCAATTGAATTCAAAAGTATGTCTATCAATATAAGGAATGTGAAATGCTACACCTATGGAATATTTGGGCATGTTGCTAATCAATTTAGATCAGGAGGAAGTCAGTGGAATGAGTGGTCTAGATAGAGAAATATGGTGTGTTATAGTTACAAAAGATTTGGTCACATTGCAAGATTCTACAAGAATAGAAACATGGATAGAAGAGGTCTGGTATACAGAGGATGGATTTCATAGAAATATGACAAAGGAAAAGGAAAAGTGTCTATGGAAGAGATAAGAGATAAGATGAAGAAAATGTGGGTAAATAAGAGTGAATCTAATGAAGGAAATAAGCCCATATTGAAAGCTACCTTCGGTAATCCATCTGAAAATTGGTCTTAGGCCTTTGGCCTAGGGGGAGCTTTTGAAGAAAAATCCTTCTGCTCCCTTGTCGGTAGCTGGCATCGAAATACAAAAAATTATTAGTAGCTGTGATAGAAGTTTGCAAATGCATCAATGATCACTTTTGTAGAAATATGAAAAGTAGAAGGTCCGCGGATGAATTTTTCTCTTACTGTATGAGAAAACAGAGTTACTGGAACTCCTAGGGAAAAGTATTTAATGCGGTGAAAGGTTCGGTGTGTAAAGTTATAAAAGGGGTATTTGGAACCCTCATTTGTCACCTTGCACTGAAGAAGAATAGAAGGAGAGCTTTTGTAGTGAAATCCCAAAGGAGTAAAGAAAATTTGGTGGTGAATTCTTCAGGTATTACAGTTGCTTGTAGAATTTGGAAATTTTGTGCTCGGTAGAAAACCTTGTTGGTATGGAAAGTAAATTGAAGAAAATCAAAGGAAAAGTGAATTTGGATGAATATAGTAGTAGGAAGATTAGTGATGTAATAATTTTTTTTCCAACCGGTGAATTGAAGTGGCTTGAAGGTGTGAAACATAAGAATTTGGACATCTAGAATGAATTTCCTTATTTCGTCAATGCAGAAGTGGTTAGGTTTATCTTGAATAGATTGGATGATAATATCCTTACTCTAGATAAACCCTATCAAATTTCAAAAGAAATGATCAAAAATCTAAGAGGATTATGCAATATTGGTGTTGTTCCAAAAAAGAAGTTGATGATTTAGAACATTGAAGTCGAAACCCTAACCAGAGTAACCAAAGATCAAAGGGCTCTAGTAATTTCAACGATCAAAGATCCAATAACAAGGTACATTGCACATGGAATTTCATATAAATTTTTCTCCAGGAACAGGGAAGGATCAACCTCGACAGGCGTAGTATATATTACTCACAAAATGATAATAGAAGATGAAGACTTTGATCTATGTGGATTGTTGAAGGATCAATTGATGGAAAACATGCAATTGATGAAGGATGTAGACTCTCCCTTTAGGTTTGGTACCCTAGTTATATGCATTATAATGTATTTTCTAAATTGCTTGCCTCAGAATGATAATGTGGTATGGTAGGAAAATGAACCTGTTTGTAAGAATTTTTTTAAAAATTTCAATACTCTAGAAAATTGCGAGAAAGTTCATGAAAAATTCTTTAGAGAATTGTTGGGAAAGTTTGGAATAGTTGGCATCTCCCTTCGGGTAAGAGCAGCTGAAGTTGGGTCCTCTTCTGGTAAGGTGGAGAAGAAGCAGAAGAGGGCTCTAGAGTTTGTTGATGACACTCCTCCAACACACAAATCTCTAAAATCTGAAGAAAAAGGAAAAGAGCAAGTAATTGTGGATATACCAGATGAAGATTTTGATGATTACAGTCCTAGAGATGAACCAAAATTTGTTGAACTAGATGTGATGATAATAGAAGAAAGCGATGAAGAAGGTGCTTTATTCAAAGCAAAGATATTGCAGATCGTTTAGGAGGAAGATGGAATGCAAAAGATTGCTGACATATGGTTAAATGGACCATCATATGAACAAGACTTCATTGAGGACACTCTAGGTAGATACTTTGAGCACAAAAACATCAAATTGAAAAGTTTGTAGAATATACTTCTAGAAAAATTGATTGAATGCATTAGGGAGGCTATGGCCTCTGTTCCTCAGGATAGGAAAGAAGAAGTAATTCTACATCTGAAGGAGTAGTTTAGGCTATCTCTCACAAAACCAAAAAGGAAAATGAATGTGTTAAGGAAATGCATTGACTTAGCCAATAAGGCATGTACAATTATTGCCTTCGATGGCCTCATGTGGTTGGTAAATACAAAGACAAGCTGGAGTAGATTGAGAGTGAGTTGAACAAAATTGGTCAAGATTACAATATGTTTCAAGACTAGGATGGAGTAGTAAAGAATAGAATTCATGAGTTGCAAGTTGAGCATACAAAGGTTCTCTTTGCCAAAAACATTCTTATGGACACTTTCTGGAAAGTGAAGCATCTAACTAAATGCATACTGGAGCAAAAAATTGAGATTCTGAAGAAAGGAGAGAAATTGGAAGAAGCAATTACAATTCCAGAATCCCTTATTCAGATCATCAACCGAACATCAAAAAACAACAATTTGATAATAATTATTGGGATTAGAGTAGATGCCTGTAAGAAATTTCTTCCAAAGGTGAAAGATAAGTATAAATAATTTTTTGATTTGTGCAATAGTTGCACTTCAAATTTTGAATTTTTGAAAGGGGGAGTGATAGCTTAGTAAAGAATATATTTTTCATTGATGTAAAAGGGGGAGGAGAGTAGTGGAAAATTATTTATCATTCTAAGGGGGAGCAGTGTTTTGTTGTGTTTTGAAATTTTGAGTTTTGGTTCCGACACTTAGTCATTTTTCACTAAGTGTTTCCATGAATGCCAAAGGGGGAGATTGTTGGAATATGGCTTGGGGAGATTGTTTATGGCTTCTAGTGTTGTCATTGATGGCAACTGAAGTCATTATCTCATTCTACAGATTAGGATCTACTTATTCCGACAAGAAATGTAGAAGACAATGTGTTATCGATAGAAAGCATGAAGAACAAGGTATCCAATCAGATAGTCGATCTGTATGCTTCATCAGATCATTGTCTTGTGTTGTGAATCCCCAAGAAAGCATTTTAATAATGTATGTTACGTACCTTATTGGTAAGTTTTGTGGTGTTGCAGCAATCAGCGTACGAGTTAAGAGATTTGGTAGAGTGATTTTCTGTTTATCTACTCATTACAACCGACTCAATGAATGTAGTGTGTCGCAAATGTATAAGGAGTAGTTGTTTAATTGTTTCAAAGTCTTAGAATATATTTTTGGGTCCCAATTATGTCTTAGCCAACTTGTGTGGGTACACATTAAATATTACTCATGATTTGAGTCAAATGTTGGAGAATATTTCGTGTTTTGTAAATGCTGACTTGAAGCGATGAAATATTTGTTAGCAGATATATATATATATGAGATAGGTAATTCATTTTGAAGTATGAATGGAGTGGTGAGAGGGTGTGTCTATGCAAAAAAGTGCAGAGCAGTTGTATGAGCGTATATCAGAAGATCTGTTGAGTAATTTTTTGCTTGTGCAGCAAAAGGGTTTTTGTGTAAGCAGAGTAGAGCAAAAGTGTGAATTGGACAGAAGGTCCATAATCTATTTTATGTGCTTCATCGGAATTGAATCTAGGAATTTTTAGATGCTATCCTCTTAGTTCAATTTTTGTTGTAATCACAAACATTTTGTAAGGCAGTGAGCCTTCCTTATTTTGAGCAGTGAGCTCTACGCAGTGTGCTTGAATGCAAGTGCATTCCCTTTGTTCACACTTTTAATAGAGTATAAATTATGGATTAATCTCCACCATGGCTTTTCCCCTAATAGATTTTCCATATAAAAATATTGGTGTTATGGTGCTTTGATTATCTTGTTCATGTGCTTGCATCTTTATTTTTGTTTATGTGTTGCAAATGGTTTATGATCAAAATTTAAAGTCTAAATTTCCTAAACACTGGTTCACCCCCACCTCTCAGTGTTCTCCGAGTCCAACAATACCATCTTCAATTTCTTAATGGTTTAGCCACTATAGGTCTCAAAAGATGAAGGTTTCATTAAACATATCGATGTAAATGTCCATCTTGGGAAAAAATTGAGACACAGTATTGTGATTTCACCTAGATAGACAAATCCCACTAAACCAATTAATGTTTAATTAGGGTTAAACCCACAATGTTGCAAAAATGGTGCAATCTTTAAAGGAATACTTAGAATTTTTTAGAATGCAAACATTCATACACATATCCAATCATTAACACAACATGCATAAACATTCACATTTGAACTAATACAATAAAAGGCTCAAACTAACCATAAGTTACTTTGTATGGTTAGTTTGAAATTTCTTGTATTAACCATGTCATTGTAAAGACATGTTTATGTTAATACAAGAAATTTCAAAATTTTGGAAGAGTTAAAAATTTTTGAAATTGGAAATTTTGGAATTTTGTAAGAATTTTGAAATTTTTTGAAAATGAAAATTTCAAAATTTTGAAAGACTTTTGAATTTTTTTGAAAATGGGAATTTTGGGGATTTTTGAATTTCATGATTTTTTCGTAGTTTTGAATTTTTTGAAAATGGAATTTTGAGGGTTTGGATCATCTTTGAAAGTTTCGATATTTTTCAGAGCGAAGAATTATTTGAAACATGAAACCTTTGAGAAATGCCAAAAATTAGATTTAAAACCATCTTAAGTGTTTTTCAATGAATTTCACTTGGCCCTTAATAGCAAGATACTTCTAATCTCCCCTATTTAATATGATCTTGATAAATAAGAGGAAAATGAAACTAAAAAGAAAATTTTCAAGGACCTTTTCTCTTAAGGAGAAAAAGTAGGGAACCTAAAAAAATTAAAAAGGAAAGATGGGGTCCCATTAGGATAGGACATGTGTGTAAGGCACAACAAATGCCTCCATTGGGGAATACATTGATTACTCCTTTGAAAGTTGAAAGTCATGTAAGAATAAAAAAATGTGCAAAGGAGCATAAACATATATTTTTTCCTATAGCTCATCAACTTGCTAAAAAGAATAAAACCTTACCTAATGACCAACCACCCATCTTAGCCAACTTTGATGAAAATTACCTTTCACTCACCATCCCCATCATTGCTTGAATCCACTCTACCACCCTTTCCAAACCATGAATTCAACCTTACTTATCTCAACCTAACCAAAGAATAGAAGGTGAATATATGAATGATGTTATTTTTAGCACACCTATTATGATAAATTTGGATACTAAAAAAGAAGAACAAAAAACAGAACAAAAATATGATCATAATGAACTTGCTCTTATATTTTCAACATCAATGAACTTAAATGGGGGCAACAATATTGGTCCTCCTAATGAGAGTGATTCACTATGTGTTGAACCTAAAGCTATTCCTTGTACAACACTTATTTTCATCCCTTTATTATATTGTCCACCTTCTAAATTTATGATCGGTAAGATGTTGGTGTCAACCGCCAAGCCTAGGATCACAACCTACAAATAAATCTTCACAAATGAGAGAAGCACAACGCTATCTCACAAGAGATGAAAATATATTCAGATGAGATGATACATTACATAATGTACATCCTTTTAAAGTCATGAAAAAAGTGATAGGTGAACAACTACCCTACGGGAGAAACTAATTATCCCTATGTTAAAACTTAACACACTAACACCCCCCCTTAAGTGCAAACTTAGGGAGAATTATTATGCAAAATGAAATGCGAGATGGGTTCTGACTACAAGGCCATGTTAGGTACCCATGCACAATTGCAAATGCAAGAAAAAAAATCTCTCACAATTGGATAAAAGGAGAAAAATCTTGCGGCAAAAAACCCCTATCCAAAAGAGAGAAAATAAAAAAAAGATGCATGGATGGAGGACTCAATAACACCCCCCTGAGGATTACATAAATCATGTATATGCAAGATCAAGGGACCCCCCATAAGAGGGAAAGAGGGAGACTATATAGCCCTCCACAATGTGTAATCACCTGTAAAAAAGGTATGTGCCTAAAGAAAAAACATAATCCAATGTCAACAAAAAACTTGCTCCATTTTGGAAGAAACAAAACCAAGTACAAATGCAAGAATGCTTCCCATTCTGGATAGGAATTACCAAGTGAAATCCAAATGTAGGATGATAATGTCTCTAAAATCTATTCATGTGTAATTTATCACTTTTTTCTTGATTGCTTCCCATGCTTGGAAGATGATTCCATGAACCAATCAAGAACATTCCTAATCACAATAGAAGGTGATAAACAAGGTATCACTGGAAATTGATTTTAATCATTCTCTAAAGACAAAGATGGAGTGATATCTTCAGTTGTACCACAACTATCATCAAATAGGAAAATTAATCCCTCAAATGTATCTTCCAAGTCTGAAATGTGAGACTTTACAATAGGGATAACTTTAAGAAAACCCCCCCTTGATGGAGGTATAAAGTACTGGCAAATCTGGGCTAAGTGCTATAATTTTCCTAGCGAATCTTTCCTTTTATTTTAAAAAATTATTAATTTTCCTAGCAAATATATGCACATTATTAAAACGTTTGTAAAATACTGGAGATTCTTAATGAAT
Source organism: Sequoia sempervirens (assembly GCA_007258455.2). Taxonomy (NCBI): domain Eukaryota; kingdom Viridiplantae; phylum Streptophyta; class Pinopsida; order Cupressales; family Cupressaceae; genus Sequoia; species Sequoia sempervirens. Next base: position 686,189,989 of record VDFB02058242.1, read on the forward strand.
AATTGGTAAAATAATAATCACATTGGTGAATCCTAGAGAATAATCATTAAAAAGATTAATTACAATGGCGAATTTCTCCTTTAAAAATTTGCATAGTTGGTTGGCATAGTTCCCCCACATTGTTTTTGTTTTTTGTAATATTGAAGTAGGGGCTTGGGGGCGGTAGCCACTTGCAGGGTCAAGGGGAAGCACCCATTGCAATGGTCAAGGGGGAAAAGTACCCTTGTGGGGGTCGAGGGGGAAACACCCCCTCGTAGGGTTGGGGGACAACAAGGTCAAGGGACATAGCCCTTTGCCACCAAGCATGAATTCACTATCGAAAATGCGTTGGAGCACACATGGATTAATAATTTTTTTAGAATCTCACTTTAAAAATAAGACTAAATGAAAAGTGAAATTGTTACCATTGATTATATTTTTAATCGAATGGTTGCAGGTTGATTCAATGACCTATATGCACATGCCTTTTAAAAGGCTTATTGAGGCCCAAAATTTGTTTTGGGCCATATGATTATAATCATGTGGCCCAAAACAAATTATGGGCCTCAAAAAGACTTTTAAAATGCATGTGCATATAGTTCACAGAATCAACCTCCAGCCATCCGATTAAAAAGCTAATCAATGATTCTATGGCAATAAATGAAAGCCCTATTCAAGGCTAAAAAATCCCTAAAATTAAATGGTAATTTATTAATAGTGGCAATATTGCCCCAAAATTAATGGAAGGAATATAATATTATTGGAAAATATAATTAATATTTGTAATTACTGTATAAACTATTGGCAAATCAGTTTCAATGACACATCATTTACATGGTGAATTAATTCAATTTATTATTTTAAAAAATAATGCATGGGTGAATTAATCGAGATGAAATTAATATTTTGTAAAAACTTGTGGATTCAGTCTCCTTTTTATCTTGTACTATTCACCATTTCTAGAGGTCCCAATTTCAATTATTCACCAATTGGCGAATATTCACCACTAAAGTTTTCCCTGCTCCACAAAAAAGGAAATAATGTCCAAAAATTAAGAATCCCAATTAGGAAGACAATGATAATCTGGTTGCTAAGGAATGATGGAAGTACTTTATGAAGGTGGATCAACTATCTCTGACAAAGAATGAAGAAACGTTGAAGCAACTAAAACCTCACTTGAAGTCTCTAAAGCATCAAAAGCATGGTTTATATTCTCTAAAGAATAACAAGGTGCATTGGTATTGGAAAGAGGATCATTGAGAGTTGGAAGAGTATAATGATCTCCATAAGATTCCAGAATGTAAGTCCAAAGAGCATAAGCGCACTCAAAATGAACAAGTGAATCCAATGTTGGAATATGTTGTCATTGATGTCAAAAGGGGATTAGAGGAGAAGTATGCTAATTCTATGCAGAAGCACATAGTGTTATCATTGATGTCAAAAGGGAAAATTAGGTAAAGGATTTTGTTGGCATGATGATAGAGGATGGACGTGAGAGCAATGGATCTAGTTCTAGAAGTGTGCCAGGTTGATGATGCTAAAGTTCATATCTTCCAAATGTTATCATGAAGTTGTAGAGAGTCTCACATGTAGCAGGGGAGGAAAAAAGCTGCAGATTCGTTGTGGGTGTTTCAAGAGCATTCCAGTGATGTTCTCTACAAGTCGAGAAAGTGAAGGATGCACCCATATATGTTTTATTTCTACTCTTAGGTGTTAGGGTTTATCAGTTAAACCCTAAGGATACTTGCAATCATGGCATCCTCGAAATGTTCTATTTCAATGGTGAATTTTGTTTGGCAGTTGCAGGGAGCTTAAGTAATGACTTGAGCCCATCATGTTCATCTCATGACTCGCCCCTCACATGTTTGAAACCGGTTAATGAGGTATGAGGTTTTCATTAGTGTGACGAGCACTTGTCAGTGGGACTTGCATCAGAGTCTCTCTTATGGATCGATGATCACTTTATTGGCTAAGTCATATCTCGGGCAATGTTTTTCTAAGTTTCTCTAACTTACCGCTTCAAGGTTTTTGGCTAAGTGTTTGCTCTAGCGGTGTTTTGGAAAATATGTCTAACTTTCCACTTGCCCGTCCTGGAGCTTCAAGGTTTTTCATTAAGTATAGCCCCAATGGTGTTTTTAGCATGTGGCCTAACTTAGATAGTATTTTTCTATGTTTTGCTAACTCCTCGCCTTGTAGTGTTTGCAACATTTTTCTGAGTTGTTTGAATTGACGAAGTTCCCGCTGGAAGGTTAGCAGTGTTTTGTTCAGTTTGATGAACTTATGGGTATGTGTAGGATTATGATGGGAAAAAAAGTGGCAATATGATGGGTATGTGTAGGGTATGTGGCTGATGAATTTTTTTTACCTAAAATTGATGAAATGAAAAAGGGTTTTTAAAGGAGATTCTCATCTTTCCACTAATATAAATTATACTTTAATTTGAATTTAATAAATAATTATTATTCATTTTATATTTGAATTACAACTAAAGTCCGATTGATAGGATGATTGAAAAACATTATAGCTTTCAAACAGTATCACATTTTTGAATCTGAAACATGTGTTACATTGTATGCTTCAAATACTATAGGATTAAAATAAAAAAAAAATAATTTCATGAAGATTTGACCAAGGTAAGGTGGTTAGACATACGAGTTTTTATATTTTTTAAAAGTTGTAATAAAAGATTCATAATTAATTATTTACTTGGAAACAAATTACAAAAAAATATGCATCACATTCGGACATGAGTCCTCTACTTATATCTAAAATCTTATAAAAAAATATTATCATTTTATTGTGGTTAGGGTGGTTAGATAGACACCTACTTCTTATTTTTTCCTTGAATTTTAAGTACTACATTGAAATTTCAAATTTTAACCAAATATTTTTTTCTTTTTTTAAAATAAACCTAGTAGTTTAGAAACTACATTCAATTTTCTACAGATTCTATTCTTACATATTTTTGAAATAATATAGATAACTTATTCATATTTTTACGTCAAGTTGCCTAACTCTGAACTTTTTGAATTTTTTGCCACTTAAGGGCCTATTTTTTCCATGTTGATCTTGCACATACCCTTATGAAGATCACACTTTAAGGCTAGCGATGTTTTCAAGAACATATCTAACTTACTACTCAGTAAAGAAAAGTGGAGTATGGAACCCAGGTGAAGTATGTAAGCTTCATTAGTGTGAGTGTGTGTCATCGGTGGGACCTAAGATCTTGTCCCCCTGACAAAGTGATGGGAAGGAAAAATTTCGTAGTGGGACCCCATCATAATGATGTGGGTGTCAGTGTTGGTTCGATGGTTTTGCATCCTTGTTGCAAAATCAACATTCGATCAAGTTGATCATTTGATGATGGCTAGCTCGACGGTGAGACATAGTGATGTTAGCAGAACGTGGAAGGTTGTCCCCTCGTCAATCTAATGATCCTTTCATCAGTGAGACTTTGGCATATTTCTAGGACTATGGAGCTATTCCCAACAATAGGGCGACATGAGTTGGTTGCCTACTGTGGGACCTAGTTAGGTGGATGTGGTAGTGAGACCTGGTGGTGAGGATGCCATGTTTCCATGTTACAATAAGAAAAATGAATAAAAAGATGACACATAGTAGAAAGCAATAGTGGATGGTGACATGGTAATGATCTGGACACAAGACAACAGTGTGTGGACCCCTGATCAGAATGGTGTGCTTGGTGTTGAGTGTTTTCATCAGAGTAACATTCCATCATCGGTAGGACTCTTAAGGCAGTCCCTCCAATCCAACGATGATAACCTTCATCGAGCAGACCAAGTGTCATCGCCAACAACTTAAAGAAGGTCCCCTAGACAAAGTAATGAGAAGCATGTGGGACCTAAGAGTAATGAAGGAATTCAAAAGGTGATTGATATGGTGAAATGTAGCAAAATTCTAGTGGTTTATTTTGCATCGTTGTTGCAAATCAATGATTATATATGTGTGATCTAATGGTTAAAGTTAATGATGATCAATGGTGTAGGATTGATCAAAGGTTGATCAAATGATGCTAGTGATAAGATGTGGGTAAACCCACAAAACTAGTTTAAAATTCAAGTGAGGAAGGAAAAGTTGCAAAAAATGCCCCCATGCAAAAAAAATTGGTATTTGGGGGTTCAAATGAATATTTGGTTCAAGCGAACCCATTAAATGTTGGGACCCACCATTCCTAGGAAAAATCCAAAAGAAAAGCTTCATGGAAAAGGGGTTCACTCAAACCCTGGTTCAAGCGAGCCCTAGTTAGAGCAAACCCTGGTTCGAGTGAACCCTAGTTCAAGTGAACCTCCAATGGGGTTTGCTCGAAGCCCACTTTTCCCCCATTCTCCCCCTCTAACACCAAGAAACTCTAGAATTTTTCCCTTCAAAGCTCGAGTTGAGGATGAAAATGGAGGAGACTTGAAAGACCCAAATTGATGATTGTATTCCTCAGAACAAGCTATCCAAAGAATATAATTTTAATATGTTTTGGTTTTATTATGTATTTGTTTTTTTAGTTTGATTAAACATAGGATTTTCACCGAAAATCAAGCTCTTTGTTCTGCACATGTGGAAAAATAGTAGATTATAAAAAAAAATTTAAAAAATATGAGTGCACTAGACATTGAAGTCCTTGATCCAAAAAGAAAAAGAAAATTGAATTTCAATACATACAAAAAAGTTATGTTATAGTATATGGTCCACTTATGTGTGTATAGTAATTAGTTTGACTTCAAATATTGATTAAGGAAAAAATATTCAATAAAATAGTATGAAACCAATTGGAAGCACTATATATCGTAGTTACAAATATAAATTAAAAAAAAAAAATTATCCTTCATGGAAATTTTTTTATGTTGTATACGGTGAGTGTCACTCCTTAAAACTAGTGTTTATTGAAAAAAACTAGTTTTTGAAGGAGATGGAAAAAGAAGTGCAATCTAATTCCAAAAATTTTGAAAAAATAATATTTAGAATCTACTGATAAAATGTCACAAATCACTAGTTTCCATCCTCTTCAAATTCCTCACGGTTTAGCTGCTATAAGTACCTGAAAGTGAAGATTTAGTTAGAAAAAATCAGTTCAGTGTCCAGTTTGGCCAGAAAATGTAAACTAGTATTGTGGGATCACCCTTGCTTCATCGGTGTAACATGGGTATATTGGAAAAACCTTGAAGCATGTCCCGGTAATAGAGAAATGGGTGAGTTATGTGCTTCATCGGTGTAACATGGGTATAAAGGTAGAATCTTGAAGCATGTCCCAACAATAGAGTAATGGGTGACTTATGTGCTTCATCGATGTGACAGTAGTGCATTGACAGGATATTTATGGATGTCCTAGTGACTAAGCAATAAGGTAATAAAAAATGGAAGGATGTCCAACACATGGCATCAGTGTGACAATTCTATATTGGTGGGAGGAGATCTGGCATCCCTCTGAAAGACTGACAGTATGAATGATGTCTGAGCATGATGACAATGAAGGTAGTACATCAGGTGGACAGCTGTGATTGGTGGAATTCTATCCATAGTGAATGGCAGCAATATGTTGGACCCAATAGGATGATGGCGACAGTGGATTCTGACCAAAATTTATAGGTGGCAGTCGATTATTTCTTGGTATGTAATTTTGCATTGGTGTTGGTAATGATGTGGTGAAAACATGGATGACATGTGGGTTGTGGGCCCAATTAGATAACATGGAAAGCATATCGATGTGACCTACTTATATCGGCAAGAGTCTGAATGGAGTTCCAATGATAGAGCGATATGATAGATTGATGAAGATGGTTTAAGCGACCGATTATCCATCAGTGATTGTCTGTCAATGGAGATCAATGATGGATATTTGAAGACCGTTTATCGAATGGTTGTGACTTAAAGGTGACGAGATGAATAGACGATCTTGGCGCGAGAGAGAAGATCAACAACCAGTATTCAAAGTTGAAGATCTACAATGGTCTGGTCTATGTGAATAGGGTTTTGACTGGTAACTGACATAGAAAAGTGAGTTAATTGGTCCAATTGCACCCAACGACCAATTGGATGAAGATTTGATCTCCAAAGTGGTGATGCAGAATCATAGATTTGATCAAGATAATATCAAATCAAATATGATCGAATGGATGGGAGAACGCATTGACTGCATACCTATTTCTAAGGTTTGACAAAGAGTGAATTTGGGAAAATTTTCTATAAAATAATTTAGTGTTGTGAGGCTCAATGCATAGAGGTATGGTGATATCTAATAAACCCTATCAAATGAATTAATGCTAAGCTAGATAGTAGTGTACAACTTTAGGGAAAAGGTAACTTGCTGGTGAAGATCGCAAGTATGGAAAACCTAACAATGTGTTCAGTGATGTTGCATTGCGTGTAACCAGATTGGATAATCTAGACGGTGATGTGGATCTCAACGAGGAGATTGCAAGTCTGAGGAGTAAGAAGAAAATATGATTTTTTCAAGTTGTTGTATCTATTGTGTGTGTGTGAAGTCTAACGATGCATAGTGTGCACAAAAAGTGTGAACAACCTGTAGTTGTATGTAGTACTATATAGTGTAACATCTCAGAGAGGTATGTTGTAGAGATAGGAAGTGTGTTTGTGTGTCTACGAGAAAAGAGAGAGATGTCTGGCAGACAAAGAATGCATTTGTCAAGTCCTAGACTATAAAAAAGAACATCATCTAGGTTGGCATTCAGGAGAGTGCATATGTGTGGGACATTGTAGAAAGGGAGGAAAGTGTGGTGTAGAATAGAGCAGAGTGTAGAGTAAAGGTATGTGTTGTTGAGTGTGCAACTTTAGCAGTAGAGTGTGAGTTGTAGTAAGTGCAATAGGGTACTAAGTGTAATGATGCATTATAGGTTAGGAAGAACCAAGTCTATGCATACTTGAAATTGTTATCATTGTATTGAGTTGTGGCTTAGATTAGGGGATTTTAGTCTCCTTGGATTTGTAGCTCCTAAATAGGGTGCAGTTGAATCCTTGAAGTATTTTCTTCTAAATTAGGTAGTTTATGCTTCATTCGGTTGTAGCCCTAAAAAATTGTAACAGAGATTTGGATTGTGACCCTAGATTTGAGTAGTAGACTCAAGCAGGATTAGTCACCGCGGTTTTCCCAATATTGTGTTTTCCACGTATATCTGATGTTGTGCGCCTTTGTGTTGATTGTCTATTTGCATGTTTATGTTCGCATCTTTAGCTTTCAATCTACACAATAAGAGTTCGGTAAGAAATTTGCACAAGGTACTTAGATAAAAGGAAGTAATCTACATAAGCTTTCTAAGGGAAAACATTTTAAAAGGGATAAATTTTGGTATCTACTGATTCACCCTCCTCCCAGTAGATCATTGTGTTTCCAAAAATTGGTATCAGAGCCCTAGGTTCCCTAGGAATAGCTTAATTAGCTTGGGTAGATCTTGGTAGAGTGAACACAATGGTTAGTCAAGAAAGTTTACTTGCATATGATGGACCTATCTTAGATGGATCAAGATATATTTTTTGGAGCTCATTGGTGGGAGGATATTTGGGATCTATAGAATTTGATGTTTGGATGTCTGTTGTAAATGGATATATAGTTCTTGCTACATCTCCAACAACTGAAGCTGAAAGGAAGGCATATGAGGATAATGCTACAACAAGATATATAATTCTTCATGGAATGTCAAGTTCTGTGTTGATCAAAGTCATCCATTGTCAAATAGTACATGAAGTCTGGAACAAGCTGAAAAAGAATGTATGAAGAGGATGGTAAAGAAGAAATGAAGGAATTGACTCATAAATATGAAAGTGAATCTAAATTTCTTAGTACAAGTGAAGTTGTAACAAGATATGATGAAGAAGAAACATCTACCTCTAGATCACAAGAGCCTAGTGAAAAGCAAGTTGATTCCTTTAGAAGATCAATAAATGGCTTCAAGAAACATAGCGGTAATCATGATCATTTTGGTTCTAAATTTTTTTATGATGAAGTAAATGATTCTCATAAGGAAAAGATAGTAGAATTTATCTACACACAAGAAGAGAAAGTGGGTCATTTGATGTAGATGGTAGATCAGATGATGAACATGGAACTTTCTATGGGATTGACCCATTTCCAATGACCTCTGAAGAATAGATTGAGAGGTCTGATAAAGATGAAGAATCTCAAACCTTTGGTGAATAAGAAGAAGAAGCGGACCTTGAAGGAAAAATCATTTGTTCTCTAAATGAGATTAAAATTTTGAAGAAGGAGAACGAAGAACAAAATTTGCTTGCAAAAAAAGAGATAGGAAGACTAGCTAAAAGCCTTGAAGATTCTAACCAAATGATAGTTAGTTTGAAAACACAAGTTGAGGAAGCTAAAAGGATATAAGATGTAGTTAAATCTGAACTATAGTCTAAATCATATGAGTGCATGAAGCTAGAAGCAAAGATAGTTGCTCTGAGAAGAGATTTGGAGAAAGCCAAGGAACAGATTGACCAAGGCATAAATTTGAAATGTGGCTCTAAGATATTTAATGAATTTGTGAGATCACAAAAGCCATCTAGACTGAGATCTAGACCAAGAGTGAAGATTGACCTTGGTGATGAAAAAGGGAAGAATCCCTTTGCCTCTACAAAATTATTTAGGGAAGAAGAAAGATGTTGTAGAAAGAAAGAGGATGCCTACACGAGTTGTTCCAAAGAAAAAGTCTTTGGAAATGGAAGATCATAAAATGGCTCTCCTAAGGTGAAGACAACAAAAGAAGAAATGAAGCCCACTACTGATATGAAGAAGGTTGAAGAAGAAAAGAGACATACTGTAGACAAGAGGAAGAACAACCATTCAGTTCTTGATTATCAGAAGAAGATGACCATAGTTGATAAGAAGGTGGAGAAATTAGTTCTTGAAAATTTGAAAAAGAAGCAGTATATTAAGGAAGCTGACACATAAATGGTTACAAGGATGAGATACATGAAGAAGCAAAGAAAAATAAGGCCACCTCATCCTTCACAGAGAATTTATATGACTAGGTACTCATCATGCTTTTATGGATATTGTTATGTCTGTAATCAATTTGGTCATAAGGATAGTAAGTGTACAACAACACCTAGTAGGATCATAAAACATATGCATATAAATTCATTTTCTCCTAATGTAAACATAGGTTTGATGTGTTTCAACTGCCACAATTTTGGTCACTTTGTAAAACATTTTAAAATGAATCATGTAAGACCAAAAGCACATAGTAAGAAAAGGAGTATGTCCCCCAAGGTGAACAATGGTTCACATATTCTTGAGAAGAAGGCTAATTAGAAAGAGAAAAAGGAAAAGAAGGCTTGGAGAGAAAGACTAGTAGGTAGCGCTCCATATGGCTGCTTTTGGCTTACATCACTAATTTGTAGTGATCGGGTATGATTCCATGGGGAACTAATTAGGTGTTCCATTCATCCTTGGAAATGAAGAAAGAGATATCAAGTCAGGTAAAATATGTTTTACAAATTTCTAACGACTTGATGGTTTCAGATTTATGGTCACATTCTTGCTCCTTGAAATGCTTGTGAAGGTGTAACAACATCAACAGATAGTGGATAGTTTGTTGCAGCAATCAATATCAACAATTGGTATCAATTATTGAAGAAAATGGTTGTGTATGTGCTCTATTGAGAGAAATGATCCTTGACTGCAAGGAGAACATATGTGTCTTGGGGAATTTTTTCTATAGATATTGTTTTTAAAATTGGTATCAGACCACTATAAACTTGTTTAGAACAGTCTGGTTGGTACAGAGCCCAAAAGGAAGCAAATGCTTGAGTTTGCTGAGAAGAAAATGTTGCATAATCTGAGTGGGATTTTCTTTAGTTAGCAGATCAATTGTATGATCAGTTTAGCTGGTATAGATGAAATGTAGTCCTTGATACGATTTGGTAGATAGCATAAAGTGAACACATTCACAATTGGTATCAAAATGATAATTGGTATCAGGGAATGATATCATCAATTGGTGTCAAGTATATGGTTTCAATTGGTACAACACATGAATCAAAATATCTATAATTGATATCAAACCTAATTGGTGCTAAGCATATAATGGCACTTCAACTAGCATCAGATATTTTGTAATGGGTACATAGTGGTTGAAGCACATGGTATTGCCATTTAAGTAAAATGGTTGAATGCAACAATTGGTACAAGAGAAAAAATTGTTTTCAATTGATATCAGTCTAAGGGGGAGCTAAGTACCTTTTCCATGCTAAGAAGAAGTAAAGGCTATAGTAGTATGGTGATCTGAGATTAAAAAAAAAGAAAAGGAGAAGGCTTGTCAAAGAAGGAGAATACTTTTAGGAGTGATCCCTTTGCCATTGAGGTAAAAGGGGGAGAAAGTATGCAAATGCTCAAGTATTTGAGCAACAGAGAGAAAGTCATGCAAATGCTCAATAGAGGAGAATTGGAGAAAGCAACAACATAAGTAGAAGTAGTGATGGGGTATGTGCAGGATCATGATGGGCCAAAAAGTGGTGATATGATGGGTATGTGGCTGACGACTTTTCTTTTACCCAAAATTGATGAAACGAAAAGGGTTTTTAAAGGAGATTCTCAGCTTTCCACCAATATAAATTATGCTTTACTTTGAATTTAATAAATAATGATTATTCATTTTTCTATTTGAATTACCACTAAAGTCATGATTAATAGGCTGATTGAAAAACATCTATAACTTTCAAATGGTATCACATTTTTTGAATCCAAAACATGTGTCACATTCTATGCTTTGCATACTATAGGATTTTTAAAAAAATGAATTTCATGAAGTTTTGACCATGTTAAGGTGGTTAGACATATGATTTTTTTATATTTTTTAAAAGTTCTAATTAAAAATTCATAATTAATTATTTACTTGGAAAAAAATTACAAAAAAATATGCATTACATCGGGACATTAGTCCTCTACTTATATCTAAAATATTGTAAAAAAATATTATCATTTTATTGTGGTTAGGGTGGTTAGATAGACACCTACTTATTTTTTCCCTGAAATTTAAGTACTACTACATTGAAATTTCAAATTTTCACTAAATAGATTTTTTTTAAAAATAAACCTTGTAGTTTAGAAACTACATTTTATTTTCTATAGATTCTATTCTTACATATTTTTTAAATTATAATATAGATAACTTATTCAATTTTTTACGTCAAGTTGCCTAACTCTGATTTTTCTAAATTTTTTGCCACTTAAGGGTCTGTTTTTTCCATGATGATCCTGCACATACTCGATGATACTAGTAAAAATTTGAATTGATTAATTAGTATCATTTAGAATTTAAATTTTGAAATCAATCAGAAAGGGAGAGATTGTTGGAATATGTTTTCATTGACGTCAAAAGGGGATTAGAGGAGAAGTGTGCTAATCCTGTGCATAAGCACATAGTGTTGTCATTGATGTCAAAAGGGAAAATCAGGCAAAGGAGTTTGTTGGAATGATGACAGAGGATGGATGTGAGAGTAGTGGATCTAGTTCTAGAAGTGTGGAAAGTTGATGATGCTAAAGTGAATATCTTGTAAATTTTTTCATGAAGTTGCAGAAAGTCTCACATGTAGCAGAGGAAGAAACAAGCTAGAGATTCATTGTGGGTGTTTCGAGAACATACCAGTGATGTGCTCTACAAGTCGAGAAAGTGAAGGATGCACTCAAATATGTTTTTTTCTACACTCAGGTGTTAGGGTTTATCAGTTAAACCTTAAGGATCCTTGTAGTCATGGTGTCCTCAAAATTATGTTCTATTTTGATGGTGACTTGTGTTTGGCAGTTACAGGGAGCTTAAGTAATGACTTAAGCCCATCATGTTTGTCCCATGACCGACCCCTCACATGTTGGCAACTGGTTAACAGGGTCCAAGGTTTTCATTAGTGTGACGAGCACTTTTCGGTGGGACTTGCATTAGAGACTCTTTGATGGCCCGATGGTCAGTTTATCGGCTAAGTCATATCTTGGGAGGATTTTTTCTAAGTTTCTCTACCTTATCGCTTCAAGGTTTTTGACTAAGTATTTTCTCTAGTGGTGTTTTGTAAAATATGTCTAACTTTTCACTCTCCCATCCTGGAGCTTCAAGTTTTTTGGCTAAGTATACGGTATGTGTAGGATCATCATGGAAAAAACATGCCCTTAAGTGGCAAAAAATTTAGAAAAATCACAGGTAGGCAACTTGACGTAAAAATTTGAATAAGTTATCTATATTATTTCAAAAATATGTAAGAATAGAATCTGTAGCAAATTGAATGTATTTTCTAAACTACTAGGTTTTTTTTTAAAAAAAATCTATTTTGTAAAAATTTGAAATTTCAATGCAAGAGTACTTAAATTTTAGGAAAAAAATAAGAAGTGGGTGTCCGCTTGACCACCCTAACCACAATAAAATGATAATATTTTTTTCTAAGATTTTATATATAAGTAAACTCATGTTTGGATGTGATGCATATTTTTGTAATTTTTTTCCGAGTAAATAATTAATTATGAATTTTTTATTACAACATTTGAAAAATATAAAAACTCGTATGTCTGACCACCTTAACTTGGTCAAAACTTCATGAAATTCATTTTTTTTTTAACACATAGAATGTAACACATGTTTTGGATTCAAAAAATGTGATACCATTTGAAAGCTATAGATTTTTTTCAATCAACCTATCAATCAGGACTTTAGTCATAATTCAAATAGAAAATGAATAATAATAATTTATTAAATTCAAAGTAAAGCCTAATTTATATTGGTGGAAATTTGACAATATCCTTTAAAAACCCTTTTCGTTTCATCAATTTTGGGTTAAAAAAAAGTCGTCAGCCACATATCCTACACATACCTATCATATCGCAAATTTTTGGCCCATCATGATTCTGCACATACCTTATAGCCTCGATAGTGTTTTTGGCATGCGGTCTAACTTAGGTGGTGTGTTGGTATGTTTTGATAATTCCCCACAATGTAGTGTTGGTGGTGTTTTGCTTAGTTTTTTAAACTCATGAAGTCCCTACTAGAAAGCTAGTGGTGTTTTGTTTAGTTTGATGAACTTATAAAGATCGTGCTTTAAGGATGGCAGAATTTTTAGGAACATATCTAACTTACCGCTCAAAAAAGGAAAGTGGAGTGTGCACCCTAGGTGAAGTATGGAAGCTTCATCGGTGTGAGTGTATGTCATCGATGGGACCTAAGAAATTCCCGCCTCAACTTAGCGATGAGAAGGGAACATTCTGTAGTGGGACCCAATCATAATGATGTGGGTAATAGTGTTGGTGAAAGTGACACATGGAAATCGTTGGTTCGATGATTTTGCATCCTTGTTGCAAAATCAACATTCAGTAAAGTGGATCATTTGATGATGGCTAGCTCATCAATGAGACATAATGATGTCTGCAAAATGTGGAAGGTTGTCCCCTCGACAAATCAATGATCCTTTAATCGGTGAGACTTTTGCATATCGACAAGGCTATGGATCTAGTCCTAACGATAGGGTGAAAGGAGTTGGCTGCCAACTATGGGACCCAATTAGGTGGTCGTGGCAGTGAGACCCAGTGGTGAGGATGACATGTGTCCATGTTACAATCAGAAAATGAATAAAAGGATGACAAGTGGTAAAAATCAATAGTGTACGGTGACATGGTAATGATGTGGATAGAAGATAACAGTGTGTGGACCTAACATTGTAATGGTCTGCTTGGTGTTGAGTGTTTCAGACAAAGTAACATTCCATCATCGATAGGACTCTTAAGGTAGTCCCTCTGATGCAGTGATGATAACCTTCACTGGGCAGAAAAAGTGTCATCGTCGAGACCTTGAAGGAGGTCGCCCTGGTAGAGCAATGAGAAGCATGTGGGACTCGAGAGTAATGAAGGAATTCAAAAGGTGATTGATATGGCGACATGTGGAAAACGTCTAGGGGTTGATTTTGTATCATTGTTGCAGATCAACGACTATATATGCGTGATCTGATGGTGAAAGTCAACGACGATCAATGGTGCAGGATTGATCAAAGGTTGATCGAATGATGCTAGTGATAAGATGCTTCATCAGTGTAACATGGGTATATCGGCGGAACCTTGAAGCATGTCCCAACGACGGAGCGATGGGTGATGTATGTGCTTCATCAATGTGATAGTAGTGCATCGAAAAGACATTGATGGATGCCCTAATGACAGAGCGATAAGGTAATAACAAATGGAAGGATGATACATGGCATCAGTGTGAGAATGCTATATCGGTGGGAGGAGATCTGGCATCCCTCTGATAGACTGACAGTGTGAATAATGTCTAAGCATGATGACAATGAAGGTAGTACACCAGGTGGATGACTGAGATTGGTGGAAATTTGTCCATGGAAAATGGTAGTGATATGTGGGACCTGATAGAATGATGGCGACAGTGGAGTGTGACCAAAAAGTATAGGTGACAGTCGATGATTGCTCGGTATGTCATTTCACATCAGTGTTGTGAATGATGTAGTGACAACATGGATGGCATGTAGGTTGTGTGCCTGATTAGATAACATGGAAAGCATATCGATGTGACCTACTTGTATCGGTGGGAGTTTGAATATAGTCCCAATGATAGAGTGATATGATAGATTAACGACAGTGGTTTAAGCGATCGATTATTCAGCCGTGATTATCTATTAGTAGAGATCAACAATGGAGATTTTAAGACCATTTATCAAATGGTTGTCACTTAAGAGGAGAAGAACAAAAGATCTTGGCACGAGAGAGAAGATCAATGGATAGTATTCAAAGTTGAAGATCTACAATGGGCTGGTTCATGTGAATAGATTTTTCACTGGTAACTGACATAGAACGTAGAGTTAATTGGTCCAACTACACCTAGTAACCAATTGGATGAAGATTTGATCTCCAAAGCGGTGATGCAGAATCATAGATTTGATCAAGATAAGATCAAATCAAATCTGATTGAATGGATAGGAGAACACATTGAATGCATACTTGTTTCTAAGGTTTGACATAGAGTGAATTTGGGAAAATTCTTTGTAACAAAATTTAGTGTTGTGAGGCTTGATGCACAGAGGTATGGTGATATCTGATAAACCCTATCAGATGAATTAATGTTGAGTTGGATAGTGGTGTGTGGCTCAAGGGTAGAGATAACTTGTTAGTTAAGATAACAAGTATGGAAACCCTAACAGTGTGATTAGTGGTGATGCAATGCGTGTAACCAAATTGGATAATCTAGACGGTGATGTGGATCTTGAGGAGGAGATTGCAGGTCTGAGGAGTAAGAAGACAATCTTATTTTGTCAAGTTTTTGTATCTATTGTGTGTGTGAAGTTTGAGGGTACATACTCTGCATGAAAAGTGTGAACAACCTGCAGTTGTCTGTAGTACTATATAGTGTAACATCTTAGAGAAGTATGTTGTAGAGATACGAAGTGTGTTTGTGTGTCTGCAAGAAAAGAGAGAGATGTGCAATAGATAGAGAATGGATTTTTAAAGTCCTAGACTATAAAAGATAACATCATCTAGGTTGGCATTCAAGAGAGGGAAGATGTGTGGGACACTACATAAAGGGAGGAAACTCTGGTGTAGAGCATAGCAGAGTGCAGAGTAGAGGTATGTGTTGCTTAGTGTGCAACTTGAGCAGTAGAGTGTGAGTTGCAGTAAGAGAAAAAGAGTACCGAGTGTAATGATACATTATAGGTTGGGAAAAACCAAGTCTATGCATATTTTAAATTGTTATTATTGTACTGTGTTGTGGCTTAGATTAGGGGATTGTAGTCTCCTTCGATTTGTAGCTCCTAAATAGGGTGCAGTAGCATCCTTGAAGTGGTTGGTTCTAAATTATGTAGTTGATGCTTCCTTGGTTTGTAGCCCTAAAACATTGTAATAGATATTTAGATTGTAACCCTAAATTTGAGTAGTAGACTCAATCATGATTAGTCACTGTGGTTTTTCCCATATTGGGTTTTCCACGTATATATGGTGTTGTGGAAATTTGTGTTGATTGTTTATCTGCATGCTTATGTTTACATCTTTAGCTTTCAATCTACACAATAAGAGGGGAGAGAAATCTGCACAAGGTACTTAGATAAAAGGAAGTAATCTGCATAAGCTTTCTAAGGGAAAAAGTTTTAAAAGGGATAAATTTTGGTATCTACTGATTCGCCCCCCTCTTAGTAGATCATTGTGTTTCCAACATCCAAAAGGTCATCATCAATTATATGCTCATAAATAACTCTAAATACTTGAGCCCTATATCCTTTCATAATCATATACCCACAACATGTGCTTAGAATAGGAACTTCATTATACAAATATGGAAATAGATTTTGCTCACTAAGATGAGTGACAGTAAAATCACTCCATTTCCAAAAGTTCCCTTTCTCTAAAGAAACAATTATATCTAAATTCTTCAAAATTTTCAAAGAGTGTGCTTTCACAAGTATAAAAACTTCCAAAAAAGAATTATAAGGTTAAAAAGCTTGATTTGGTGCAAAATTTGGTGGGGCCCATTGCCTAATCTCCAAGCCAACTCCATAGTCACATGTCAAGAGGATACAAATCACTAATCACCACATGCAAGAGACATCTTCATAACTTCCTCACACCAACCAAAGGCACTGAAAAGCTATTTAAATAGAAAAAAGATACCCCACACTACCAATGTGGGATAATTTTCTGAAAAACAACTTCAAAAAAAACTTGCACCCACTTCCTCTTCGGCTGTGCAATATTGAAACCCTAAATATTTAGGGGAAAATTTATAGATTATAAAGTTTGGAAAAATGCACTACATGAGTGAAAAAGCTTACCCCTCTTCAAAAAATGGTGCCTTCATTGACACGAATTATGCCCTCATGGATTGTGCTAGTAATAGAGGAATTTCTCCTCACGGCTCAATCACAACCTGCAATGAATGTTTTGTGGCATTCTCCTAGTTGATGCACAAGTATTGATGATGATGATCGATCACCCATGAATTAAAATCACAGACCCACTTGTTATTCATGAACTCACCCCCAATAAAAATTGAAATCAACCTTCAACAAAAAAAAATGTGGCATCCCATGACCTACAAAAGAAAAGTGATTTCACCTGGGTGTATGCACCCTTTATCAGCCAAGATGAATCACATCCTTTGCTGAAGAAAATTCGTTCAATAAAATGATTCGCACCTCATAACAAAAAATCACTGCTTCCAATCGCCCTTTCACTGACGATTCACTAATGACCAGATACCTTACCATGGCCTCCTCTAACTGCGACTTCACTATGCTCATTTAAAGGCATCGCCCAAGAACCCAAATTGGAATTGTTGTGCATGGGTCTTAGCATGCTCCTTCATGATGTGGAAGATTGTGAGATTTTGCAAAAATCAACATGCAATGATTTTAATAACAATGACTTTAAATCAGTTCACCAACAATAGGAAAATGAAGAATAATCAGAAGTAAGGAAACTTTGAAATTTAACAAATTTCAAATGCCAAAAAACCTTTAGCAAATAAATGATCTCAAAACAACTCAGATGAAAACTCTCAATGGAAAAAGAAGGCACAGGTTGAAGGATTTGATACCATGTTGGTGTCAACCACCTCTTAGGAGCACAACCTACAAATAAATCTTTATAAACGAGAGAAGAACAATGCTATTTCACCAAAAATGAAAATATATTCAAGAGTAATGATAAATTGCATAATGTACAACCTTTTAAAGGCATGAAAAAAGTGATAGGTGAGCAACTACCGTATGGTAAAAAATAATTATCCATGTTAAAACTTAACATGCTAACACAAGATTGGGATGGAAATTATTTTATTTCAATTGGCTTGAATGTGTGGTAACCTTTGCGTGTTTTATATGTGTTTTTTTGCGTGTGATGTGATCTCTTGAGTCTTTCTACTTGGCATGTCTTTATGTTTTTTATTTTTCTTTGAATGACCCTTGTTTTTCTTGTTGGCACAAGGATTCAAATAAAATGATTTTTTCATAAAATCCATCTATTTGTATCTCTATTCCTCTTTTTTTTTCTAAGCATTGTTGTCTTTTTTTTTTTCCTTTTGGGGATGATGCAAGGAATTGAGGCATTCAAGTCTCTTCCATGTTGATGTAAAAGGCTTGTTATGTTATCTTCACGTGTCATTCTTCCATAGTGTTCATAGTTCCACGAGTATCTATGGAATGATGTCAATTTTGAGTATAATCGTATTATATATTATCAATGGTCTATACTAATCTTAGATCCTTGGATCTCTTATATGACATTTTTTTTCTTGTTATGTGGATTTGGATTGGGGGAAACCCCTCATTATAAGTTAGCTCCATTAGGAACATATAATTGGAATAGGGTTTTCTAATAGAATCTAATGGCCTTTCATGTTGAATATATTTTCTTACTCTACCTTAAAGGAAATTGCTCATAGCTGGTGTTAGCGATTCCTTTAAGCTCAGGGCATCCATTACATTGTGTGCTTTACTTTATTCACATGTGTTAGAATTGGTGATGTGATGGTATAGAATTTGGAACATTTTTGTAGCATCTTATCAGAGTTATTGGGACTATAACCCATTGTATGGTTTATATGGGATCACACTTAGTGAAAACTAGTCCTAACTAGCCCTTGTGTATTTCTCATTTACTACTTTCAGAAAACTCACCTAGTGAATATCAAGCTTCACTAGCCTATGGCGCTTTCGATCATGGTTCACCTAAAAAATATTGAACTTTGTATTTTATTGGGTTGGGAAAAGGGAATAGGGTATAGACCACATTCTTCTCAATTTTTGTGAGGTGTGAATTTAAATGATCTCAAATCTACTTGACTACAAATCCTAATAAGAAGAGGCATAATGGTGTATCAAGATTCTAATCCTTGTGGGGGGGATGATGTGATGTGTTTGATGGTTTCTAATTGAGTAATTTTGAATGATGCAATGAACTAACTATGTAAAATATGCAAGCCTAGTAGTCTATTATGATTTATGATAAAATGAATATAGATATAGACAAAATTGAATTCCAAAAGTGCAAAGGATAGACATAGACGCACCTGAGATATCAATTTGAGCTTGATTTGTAGGTCTAGTGCACAATGCACCCTAGACTATCCTCCTTTTCTTCCAAATTTGAATGTAGAACCCTAAGGTGACCAATCTATAGCTTATGTCTTTTAGGTGTTGTCGAAATTTCATCTATTAGAGATCAAATGTAGATTTTGTGACTTGTTAATGTGTAGGGTTTTGATGCATAAATGAATAAATGGTAGTCAATCTTCCTTCAACTCACTTTATATTTGTAACCTACACACACAAAAATAGAGGAAGGGTTGTGTCATATAAGGGCATGCCTACATCAAACTCTGTGTTGGTATTTCTATCTCCACAATGGAAAATTATGATAAAAGAGAGTGTATCCATGGTTGGATAGAGGCAAACTGATGAAAAATTAATGAATTGACAACCTTGCTACAAATCACCGCTCAAATTTGATCTCCTTGATAGACTAAAGTCACACTCATCACTTTTAAGGATCAATTGTTACTTGACTTGAATTGATTTGATCACGTCGAAGTGTTAGGATACATAAACAAAATGCATGCAAACATGAACACAAACTCACATAGCATGATATGATGCTTGAATGATGAAATGTTGCAATAATAAAAGTTTAATTTTGAAGGATTCAACGAGGAGATTAAAGGAGGAAACCCAAGGCTTTAGGAAGAGGGCATGTTGGCCTCAGAACCATGAGCAACCATTTAAAATTGCATTCTAATCAAAGACTGAATTGAAAATGATCACAAAGAAACTCTTGCTACAAGGATAAATTTCAATTTTCCCATCCATAATAGGCTGCCAATAATCAGAAATCTAAATATTTAAATCACAAAGTTGAGGTCATAGTCTATCAAAACTGCATATCAAGTAAACTGAACCAATTTCTACTCAAATTAAAATTAGTTTTATAATTTTATTTAACATTTATTTGCTAAACCAATTCCTATATAAATTAAAATTAATTTTATAATTCTATTTAACATTTATTTAATTAATCTACAGTTTTAAAGAGGAATTTTATTCCGTTACACATATGTATTTGAAGGTTTTGTACGCTTAAAGTCGTCACTGTTTGATTATGAAATGACAAACTAGATATATGCATGTAATTAAACATATTGTTACATTTTTACACTGATCTAAGGTCAATATACATTTAACCCACAAACTTAATTATGAAAGCAGAGGGATAACTGAACCTTTGTCACAGTGACTCTCCTGCCATTCTTGACCCTCCAAAGTGTCATACAGAGGCCGATCATTAGTTTCAGGAAGCCCCAACACGAACAACCCACTTAAACTAATTGTAATCCCAAATATGACAAAGGAAACATAAGGAGCGCCATGGCCAACCACCACAATTACAGGGCTCACAATGGCCCCCACATTGATAGCCTGTCTGAGCATTGACATGGCCGAGTTACGCACACTGGAAGGAAACAATTCCAAGCAATAAATCAGCAAAACATTGAAGGCCGTCACAGTGCTCAAGAATGCTACTAACTCTGCCCCCATCTCCCACCAATTTCTATTTCCTGGCATTCTGTCAAAAGACAGAAACGCGCACACAATGCAGAAGATACCGCTGCCTTCTGCCAACATGAAAATCGTTCTTCGGCGCCCTGCTTTAGCAACCAAAACAGTCGAAATCACAGCCACTGGAATTTCTGACAGAGCGTTAAATGTGACGCTCAAGTACAAATTGAAGTCCAAATTTCCGGAACCTAACGGCATTCCAAAGTAGACCACTCCCATTCCAAACCCTACTGCCATAGTAAAACCCAGTCTTTTGCGAGCCCATTTTGTCATCCACAGAAGTGATAACGCAGACTCAATTTTCTGGCCCTCTGTACTGCAGTCATCGAGGGTTAAATTTGCTGGCAACTTTCTTCCGTTCAATTCCGCCATTTTCCTTAAACTTTGCAGGGCTTCGTGAGATTTCCCGCGGACTAGTAACCATCGGGGGGATTCCCAGATAAAAGGCAGGAGGAACAGAGAATAGGTGAGAGGGAATATGGATAGGTAAATATATGTGACTCTCCAAGAAAAGTGAACGCGGGTGAAGTAGGCGATGGCTGGAAGTGAAAGAAAACCGAGCGTACAGGCGAAGAATACAAGAAACCCAATGAGACCTCTCCATTTGCGTCCGACGATTTCTGTAGAGAGCACAAGACAACAAGTTGCGACTGGGGCTCTTCCGAAGCCGCTCGATGCTCTCAAAATAGAGTAAATCCAGATGTTAGGGGAAAATGCAGTTAAAAATCCAGTGACGGAAAGTACGAGAGAAGAAACAAGGAGCATCCTTTTCCGACCTACTGATGAATCGGCTAGCGGTCCCAGAATTATGCAGCCTGAAGTCAGAAAACGGACATTATTAGCCATTGCTTTCATTTTGCTTAGGATATATAATTTATGCATATTCTTGGTAGTAAAGCATTCATATAAATTTAACACATTCTTCTCTTTCTAACTGATACTTGAAGGAATGAGGTTAGCATAGCATTTCAGATGACTTTGACACAATGCAAACCCTTCAATAAAAAGTAATTAATAACAATTAAAGAGATTAAAGAGTCTTAAATCATGATTTTACATAAAAGTCAAAATATCATATATAGTATTGACAATTGAAATTCAAAAATTTAAATTCAAATTTTGTTTATTCTTGTTTATCTCACTAAAAACTATTATGAAACTAAACATGTTTTTAAATTATTTCTTGATAGTAGAGCATAATTAATGTGCATCAATTTATATCCAATTTATATGTAAATATCTTTAGCACTCTAAAAAGAATCATTCTAGAAACATTCTACTTTGGAGTGTAATAAAAAGAATCTTAAATTTGCATCAATGTCATATAAAACACTTACATATTTAAGACTATTATCTTTGCTATAGAACACGACTCTTGGAGTGTAATAAAAAAAAATCAAAATTTTGCATCAATAGCATATAAAAGATCCATGAGATTGTTATCTTTGATATAAAATAAACCCTTATACTTTGAAGATCTCCCTATAATATTTTTCAAAATACTAATAATCCTCACACATCAACAGATATCATAAGTAGAGGTGACAATTTCCACTAATTTACAATCAATCTATTTGATCTCATACGTTTCAAATCAATTTCGTCCTTTACATCACTATTGGAAAGCATCAAATCGATCCTACATGACATGGATTTGTCCCATACAAAATTTAGTAATAATTCGAAACCATTTTCATTTACTTTAAAACCATAAACTGACAAGTATCACTACAAGACAAAGTTGTAAAATCACACATTTATCACTTAAGACTTTCTAGAGTACAAGCTATTATTTCAAAATATTCTTCCTTCACTACTAATTAAATGGAGAAACCATTCTTGTAAAATAAAGAGCTTAGAGATTAATGAATTAACGATAAACTTTTCCTTTCTCTTCTTTAGGTCCATGCATTCTATTGTAACTAATGAATGACCACTTCTGAGGTTGTTATAATGAAATCAAACAAGTCAGATATGAAAGCAGATTATACCCACTACTATCAATACCCTACAACACTACTAGCTTCCTCTTTCAATTTACCAAAAACACTTTCTTTGTTGTACTGATTGATAACAACGATAAAAATAAATTGAAAACGAAGAACATCAGATTTTCTCAATTCATAATATATATTTTTTTAATTATTTTAATTTTTTAGATTGCAGAATCAGTGGGTATCCGTCCCCCCTATAAACTGCAGTGCGCCTGGTAAACGTTTTTTCATGTGACCGGCGGTGCTGGCACGACACACCCTCTGATACCATGGGTTTGGGGGAGACTAGACCTCGTGACCTCTTGCCTTCAACAGTATGCTTTAGGATGCTTTAGGTAATTGAGCTAGGCCCACCACCCCAAAATATTGATTCAAAATATTGATCCAGAAAAACTTGTATATAATCTAATTTAGAAATGACTTTGATCAATGATATTTTTATTCAATATTCATGACGATTTAAAACACAGAAATTAAATAATAAAAAATAAAAAAATCTTTCTGTCTGCCTAATCCGCAAAAGAAGAATGGATGTTTGAACTTTGGGAATTAGAAATGAAAAGATCCAGTCCTGTTGTGATTATTAATTACGTGTTTTGTATCTTGAATCCAGAAGTCTTAACTGACCTAATAGTGCACCAACAAAGAAGAAAATTTGAGGAACGCCTGCTTGATAGCTGTGGGTGCAGATAAGATCCCATTCTGAAATAATGGAGACCGCTTTCCCTCGATCCCACTCCCACGCTCTCCGATCCATTTCACATATCGACGATTTTTCCGTGCAAGTTTGCCATATAGATGTTGAATTCGCGCAGCGCCATGATGGCTGAGCATCTGTAAAAATGGGCAGAAACGTATTCTGGGCATCAAAAGCCCATCCCAACGCAATAATTACCACCTGAAACAACTGAGCTCGTCCAAAACCACCGACGTATTTTTCTACGATCTCATCGACAGAAGACACGATATTCGCCTGTATTGATATTTCGCTCTCTTCTTCACGGTGCTGCTTCTCCTCTTGTAAATCCATCGCAGATAAAATCAAATCAAAAGTTTTGGTCTTGATTCGACCAGGTTCGATGTTTGCGATGGAATGAAGTTTTGTGATGCTCGAAGACTTTTTTAACAGCTTGCTTGAAGAAGACTGCTAATAATAATATAAATACTTAGATGTTATAATCTACTACTAATATCCATGCAACCAGACAGAGATAGTCCGGGAAAAGCCTGCAAACGTCGCGATTTGCATGTGATAAAGCCAAAGAATACTTTTCTTTATAGAAAGAAGGATTTTTTTCCCAAGAACTTGCCGTCAGTTTTTGTTGTTATTGGCGTACACACGGCAGAGGAACCCTAAAACTGAGGCGCACCCGAGTGAGACGTGAGCACCCGGTTTATCATTATAAATGTTGGTATGATATTTTTTTTTTGATAATGAGGCGAATTATAATTGGGCATCTGAAGAATCTGGCTGATCAATTGTTGTTTAATCCGGGGACCAGAAAAATTATATTTATTATCTTAGTAGAATTATGGGTTTTTAGAGAATTATATCTATCATGTCAATTGAATTATGATGGTTGTCAATTAGTGAGTAGAATCAGTCAATCAATCTAATTTTAAAAATGAATTTTGATATAATATTATTATTAGCATCAGGCAAATTCACCATCAGCAGTTCACTGTCGGAAAATTCTATTTTCCCCGCCATGACAAATTCAGGTCAAGGAAAATTCACCACTAGCAATTCACCGCCACGGAAAATTAATCCCAAATTTTTAATGCTATTTCGGGTGTTGAATTGCTGGTGGTGAATTTTCCTTGAGGGAATTTGTCATGACAATGAATTTTCCATCATTATTATTGTTCAATGTTATTTATAATTCATACCCACTACATACTTATCAATTTAAAATGAACAGTTCAAATGTACACAATTTTTTAGTAACGAAAAGTAAATTATTATAAACTATTTAACCATTAAAATGTATACCTAGCTCCAAACCAAAAAACAGCAAAATTGGATCCCTTAAACAATAAGATAAAGATGCTGACAAATGACCTTACCAGTTCCCTATTAAAAAAATAATAATATAAAATATTATTGTTATTGCTGTGGTTATCTTGTTCCTTAGCCTCTACTTCCGTTCCTGCCTTCAAACAGCTACTATATGTTGTCTGTCGGTGTTATTTTATCTTTCGTCTGTGGTATTATTATTTGGTTTATTAGCAATGCTCTTCGTCACCTGTCTTTTGACAAAGTTCAATAACTTTGCAGTGACGTTGACGATGATTTATTTTTATGTAACCTCGAAGCTTTCAACTCTCTCTCTCTGGAATGACTTATCCACCACGTGGTTTCTCATTAAAAGTATTGCGACTCCCCTTTTAAAACTAATATGTTCCATTCAAAGATAAGTTCAAATCTGTCCTGATCAAGATGGTTAGAGGGTGAAAACTAAGCGATGGGGGCTCCTCGGTATAGGAGCATAAAATTAGCACTTGTACACTTCGAAGGTATTTTGAATGTATGGATAGGTAAATTGTAGGAATTTCTTTAGTTATAGCAGAAAAATTGTTTTGTCTATTGTTTGCATAATATGGGTGTTTTATTTGTAATTTTTAGAGCTGGTTTATGTAGGCTATTATCTATTTAAATAAGGGTAATTGTTAAGTGTGAGAAAGGAAGTTCTAGGAAGAGGATGTGCAATACATAAATATTGTATTATGTTGTGTAGTCTCGAGAAACATACTATATGTGTATAGTTTATATCAGGTTGGATGAATTAAAGTATGTATAGACAATTAATATTTTTTTATACAAAAAATTTCTTGTTTGTTTATATAGAATAATGTATAAACTTACATTAAATTATATAATTCATAGTGGGAATCTACTTACATGTTTCTTGAGCATCCTTAATTTTTTGGTGATATGTTGTGTGTTTGTATTTCTCATTCAAATTCACCGTCATCTAGTACAACTATTATTGTGTGATAGTGTTACACATCCTCTTGATGCTTGAAGATAAAATCTCTAAAACTATCTGTTATGTTAGTTTGGATGGATTGCACCCATTTGAGCTCTAACTACATTGTTGGAGATCTAGTTTGTAAGTTATGTTTTATCTATAAGTTACACATTTAGTGTATGCAAATGAATTTTAAATATGTTATATTATTGTAATGACATACAATTAGTGTTAAAAAGAAGTAAAGTAGATGCAAATACATGAACTTGATAACATGTGAAATGTTACCCAAAATTGGTATAATCAAGCTTATAGGACTGCTAATTGTAAGTCTATAAAATTATTATTCATATAAGACCATAACATGTTAATTTCATAAGCCTAACCCAGGTCAGGTGGATTAGGGTGTGGTCATTCGTGATCACAGGGGTAAATTATTTTTTGCTTATGTGATGAACTTGGGGGTACAATTGTTTAGCTTTGTTGAGGTGGCTATGGTGTTTTATAGCATCCAAACTGCCATTCAAGCTAGGCTTTCTAATTTGTTCATTGAGGGATATTCAAGAAATACTATTATTTTGTTAACGAGGAAGGCTAGTCCTTGTTGCGCACTCTAAGATCTATCGTTTGCTCATAATATCATAATTTCCCTCAGAAATTTCAGAGCTAATAACATGTTTAGAAACAACAATAAATTTTCCAAGGCACTTGCTAACATTAGTGCCTTAACCCCAAATTTAGTAATATGGGATAATATTTTTCATATCCCTAGGCATGTGTGTGAGTTAATGAATCGTGGTGTCAAAGTACTACCAAATTGAGATCGAGCTAGATCTGCTATCAATTGTCTTTGATATTTTCTACGAGTTTCACTTATAGCAAATTAATCCCTTAAAGCAGTCTTTTCATAGACTCATTTACTTGTGCTCTTGGTATTTGTATTGGCATTTCTATAGACTGCATTTCCTTTCTTTGAATTTTATGAATTTTGCTATGGGAGGTGATCTAGGTAAGGAATAACATATTAATTGCGAGATGTGAAAACATGATAAGGATTTTTGGCCCATCATTCAATGGGGACAGTTTTCTTCATATGTGGAAGGCATGCTGAGGCATGACCCCAAGCTCTCTATGGCATTCGCTACCTATGAGTGGATGGAATTGTCACTATTAGTGGATTTTCCTTCATGATGACTACTGAGCTTATTGTGGAGGTGATGAGGCTTTCATTGGAGTGTGTTTGCATTCCCCGTATGCCAAAGGGTAGTTATTAGAAAGACATAGACCACCTTTGAAAAGAGGGTAAAAAAGTTAATAGACTCCAAAATGGTTTCAATCAGGTTGACCTCCTCAATGTTTGGAGTAAGGCTGCAGAAGTCTTGATGAGGTATGTTACACTCGAGGACCAATTGTGTCACTTTCATGCTCTTTTTTTAATGCTTATCCATATTCATTATAATATAAAGATGAACTTTATGTTTTGTATTTTTTCCTCTCTTGAATAATCTATAAAAAAAATCCAAGGTAAAAGAAAGAATTTACCCATTCAATAGGGTCTTATCTTCCATCTCTATTAGTACTAGGCTATCTTGCTACTCTCCCTTCCCACTGTTAAAAAGAAAACCCTGGTCATTCATGACCCCACTAAACCCCTTGCAAACACCCGTCCCTCCATTACCATTTACAAAACACCTCCCACTTCTCATTATTTTACCCATGCCCATGGTAAAACCCTTGTTAATGAGGAAACCCCTCCTAACCCCATTAAAGTTGTTATGTTGTTTGAACCAACTCCTATATCTACTTTTGTGTCTGATGAGTCAGATAACTCAGACAAAAAGTCATGGAATCCCACCCTTCCCAATTCCCCAACGCACTCCCCTATTCATGTGGAGGTTTTTGATCTCCCCAACAACCCCTTATTATTAACCCTAGCCTTAAAAATTCCCCTAATTTTTGCATCAATTTGTAGGGGACTCATGTTGAACCCAAGATGGAATTTGACAATTGTGCTCTTAGCAACCCCCTTTACAACAAAATCAATGAAATTTTGGAGATAGTTAATGTCCAAAATGACATACTTAAGTGGCTCATAGGTCATCTCGTTACTACCAAAGAGAGAATCTAGATTCTAGAAAATAAGGAGCTATAGCACCGGGTTCCATGGTTTAGGGAGGTGGAGTAAAAGATCCATTGGGATATGATAGCCTCCTTAGCTAATTCATTTGAGCATTGGGAAAGATGGGACAAGGAGCTAGAAGAGTGGAGAGCTATCATTGGCACAAAGGAGGATAAAACAAAATTACAAATGGAGATTGATGTTATCCATAGGAACTCAAAAAAAACCACACAGTGCCTCTAGGTCATAACTAATTATAGTAAGGCATCCATGAAGAATATTTCCCTCACCATTCAGATCTTTCAACAAGAGATAAGTAAGGGCCATGGAAAATAGGTGGCTGAGGAAGGGTGTGATGATGGTTACAAGTAGAAGAAAGGTAAGGCAGTGGAAAACTCAACTCTAGATGCCACAATGGATACTCAAGCTATGTAGAAAGGCCCCATGTCTTTTGAGGAGGAGCTCCACTTCCTGGATCAAGAGTGGAAGGGAATTAGTTGTATCAAGTTGCTAGGAGACCTGTAGGTGTTTTGTTGTCCCGTGTTGGTCTTTTTTTGTGTGATTTTGTGACATAGATTTTAGGACCCAATGGACTCTAACTCTTATAGGGTTTTTCACCCAAAAGGAGAGAGATTAGATCCTAAAATGCTTATGTTTCATTCAAATTAGGAAGTATGCAATGTAATATGATGTAAATGAACTAAATTGAATGCAATTGATTGATTAAAATGATCTAGAATGAATGGAAAAGTGTAATTTAAGCTATGTTTGAAAACACAGTGTGATATGTAAACAACTATGAAATATGAAGAAATTGAAAGAAATATGTAGAACAAAAGGTACAGGGTTAGATTTGAGTGCACCTCGATGATGTGTGAGCTTTCTGGACTTTTTGGAACGTTGATGAAAATTTTTGATTTTTCATAGTGGGACTCATTCGCCAAGGGTGGTGAATCAATACTCCTATTGTTGAAAATGTGTCGGGAATTGATTTCTAATAGCAGGGGGTTGATTTATGACAAAATGCAGATTTCTAGATTTCAGGTGGGACTCATTTGCCAAGTGTGGTGAATCAGTCCTCCCCAAGATTTCTTAAAAGTCAAAGGTCAACACTACTACTCCAGATCTGGTAATGACTGAATGTATGGTTGCCAAGGTCAACTCTACAGAAAATGGGCTGAAAGTCACTCAGATTTCTTGAATAGATAATGAATTGATTTGAAGAGCCTAGTTGACTTAAAATCCACTTTTCAACAACTTTAAACTTGTCAAATCTATAAAACAAAGGTTGCAAAGACACATGCAAAGGGGAAAAATGTTGGGGGGTTAGTGAATAGGGGTTTTCCTTGGTCAAACCCCACTTTGGTATTCAAACCCAATAGAAATGAATAACATGAAAGTATTACAAACTTACCACATCCTCAAATATGCACAGTTGAAGTGATGTCAATGGCTGCTCCAAAGTAATTGAAAGTGCTTGAATTGATGATGCAAGAAGCTTGAGTGCTTGGAAATTACTTGAATTATGAATGCTTGAATGAATGAATGAATGGAGGATGTAAAATGAGGTTAAAATCACATATTTATACAAATATTGTGCCTTAATATCTATTCATACCTCATCACAGGCCGACATGAAGTGAATTTGAGTAAAATCCTAATTTTTTTTTTGAAAAAATTTGAATTTAGGGCCAAGGGGGACTCATTCACCACCCTTGGTGAGTGAGTCCCACCTGGGACCCAAAACCAAGTGTCAGAAATAAAGTTGTGTTTAATGTTGTTTGTCAGGATAGGACCTAAAAATACACTTAATATAAGCATATGAGGGCATAAAGAGACAAAATAAAGCATGAGAAAGGTGAAAATATTCCTAGAAAAGCATGAAATCTTGTTACAAGACTTTACAAAACTTCAAAATAGGACTTGTTGATGAGTGAAAAGGTGATATTTAGGTGAATTGTATTAAATAGAGTCTAGAAGAATGTAGAAATATATTACAACACTTCACAACACCTTCACAAGACGTCGTTCTTTAAATTTTAGCACCAAAATAAGCATGTTCAAGCCAAGATATGTCATAAAATTAAAGCAACATAGCTCCAACACTATGAAACAAGACCTAAAAGACCATGAAAATGACAAGGTTCCATTTTTTGATGGTACATTTAGCCCCCACTTTAGTGAGAGAAACTTTCTTTCTCATGCTAAATTAGCCATGAACATTGAGAAGAGGGTTCAAATGCACCTACGCTAGCAAGATGGAATACAACAAACAAGAAGGATGATCAAGCCCTGAGGATGAAGATCCCATGACAAACTGAACATAAGGACAAAGGAACACACAAGTGTTGAAAAGATTTGTGTGAAGCTTCGATCATCAATCCAACTAGTTGTGAAAAGAGATCTAGGATGATTGTTTGAAAAAGAGGGAATGTGTGCTCACTCTGGGGTCACAGAACTAGTTGTCCATGGGGTGAGAAAGCTCAAGTAGTAAGATACATACGCTAGTTAGTGTGCACTCACAAATGAACACAAAAGTGGCTATCAGGAAAAGTCATGCTGCTAGTTGGGCTTCCCACTCAACCATGCCAAAGTTATACTCATTCGATAACTTTAACAAGGTGCCACAAATCCAAAGAAAAATGCAAATGTTGGTTTACGTAAAATAGGATGGCACCATAGGCATGCAAGTTGTGTTATGCAAGGTGGTTGAATGAGAATGTTATGTGTAAAAATATCATGTGTAATGTATTCAAAGGAATCTTGTTTAGTTTATACAAGGTCAGTCACTTAGGGAACATTGTGTCTAATGTCTCAAAAAGAGGACCAGTCAAAGAATAGTATATTCACAACTTAGGGGATGCAATGTGTCACACCAAACCACCAAGAGGAATGCAATATGCTGAGATAGATCACACTTATGAAATACATAACACCCAATGTCATCCACAAAGTGACAAACACATCATGCAAATGACAAGGCTTTGCTAAGAATGCAAATGAAATACTGGTAATGTATGCCCCCCACTTTGAAGGAATTTCTACACATCGTTCTATGAGAAATTACTTGAAAGTAGAGAAGAAAGGAAAATGAAAAAAGGAAAACAAGACATGAGAGCCAACTTGGAAAGCTCTATGCCAAGTCATATGTTTCAATGTTAAGTTGCGTCATGTCAAGGAGAAAGGAAAAGCAAAGAAAGAAGGGAGTTGCCCCCTAGAAAAGAGGGCACACCAAACACGTAAGGGATCTATGGATTTGGGGTTAGTATGTTCATTGCTGCAATGTATGTTTGTATGAAAGAGCTCGAAACTATCATCATTCCCCAGAGTACATAAAATTGGAAGAATGACGCAAAGAGAGCAAAAGCAAAGGAAAACAAGGTATGTTTCGAGTCAACATGGAAGATAAATTGCAGTTTTGATGCTTTGCATCATCCCCAAAAGGAAAACACAAGCAAAAAGACAAAAAAAGAAAAGTGAAAAATATTTTGGGTCAACATGAAGGAGACATTTCGGTCTCAATTCCTTGCATCATCCCCAAAAGTAAAAACAGAAGAAAAGACAAACGAAAAGGAAAAGAAAAAGGAAGGAGGTTTTTGGGTCAACATGGAAGAGACAAAAGGTGTCTCAATGCTTTGTGTCATCCCCAAAAGGAAAACACAAAATTGAAATGAAAAAGACAAGGACCATTTAGGTCAACATGGAAGAGACTTAGGGCATCTCTATGCTTTGCATCATCCCCAAAGGAAAGCACAAAGAAAAAGTGAAAAGGGTGACAAATAGAAGAATAAAGATACACATAGAAGAAGTGTACAAAGAGAAATAAACATCAAACTCACAATACAAGGGAATGCGATAGACACATGAAAACAAAAATGAAAATGAATGTGAAGAAAATATTAAGTAGGCAAATGCAAGTCATCCATCAAGTCATCTGCCTCCCAATCATGTTCAGTGGAATACGAAGGTGATTGAATGTTCAAAGGAGGAATCGCAAGTGCCAAACTAGGGGTTGTACCAAGTTCTTCACTTGGTGGAGAGGATTTATCATTTAAGCTCATTGTAGATGAAAATAAAGAGTTCAATTCATTGTTTATTGTTTCATCTATGTTAGCAATCCTCACATCTCCATCATCATCATGAAGATTAATAATGACGAGAGGATGAAGGGTGATTTCTAAGGATGGATGTATCAAAAGTGTTGGTTGTTGAATATGTTTATTTTGGTGTGTTGGTTGTATAGGACTATCATGTGGTTGGTCAAGATAAGGAAGATGATCATCTATTACTTCTATCAATGGTATAGGTTGATTTTATTTATTGTCTATGAGGAAAGATTGATGAGCAAGGAGACGACAACGACATCATCGTTCCCTAGCACCACAATTGTGTTTAAATTTTTTTTGCAATTGTTGAGGTGTAAGAGTGGATTGAGTTGGTATAGGTTTGTCTAGTTTCGAAGAGGGAAGAATAGAGGAAATCGAAGGAGAGGTATCAACCACTTTCTATTTTTCTTTATACACTTGTTTGGTTTGAGGAGGCTGAAAAGGGTTTGTGTCAGGTTCCCTTTGTTGTTTAAACGATGATGGGGAAGAGTCTAAAGGGATATGTTCTGAAGTTGTATTGGTTTGTTGGATGTCTTGCTTATGTGTAATCCTGGTTTCATCTAAGACAAGAGGAGTGGAAGTGGTTGGAGATGTGTTACAAAGAGATAATTCAACAATCTTTTTAGCTTTAAACTTTTGATAAGCAATGTAAAAGAAGACCTTTTGAGGGGTGATAGGTTCGATGGGTGTAGGCCAAAAGGATTCTAATGAAAAGTTACCTTTGGAAGATAAATTATTAAAGCCACTATGGTGTATGGTGAATAACCCATTGCCATGCAGAAACTTTAAGCACTTGTGAATGACTGATGGGACTACTCTCATTGAGCAAAGCCAAGGAAGGCCTAGCCACAACAAAAATTGGTCAGATTGTGGAATAATAGAAAATATTACCTCCAAAGTCTTAGGTCCTATCTTGAAAGGTAGCACAATCAATCCAATCGTAGGGCATGCGAAACCATGATGTGTTTTAATCATGCGGTCAGTGGATTATAGTTATCTTGATATAGATCATGTAATACTAGAAATTCTTCTGTGATCACATTCTCACCACAAGCGGGATCTATTAATATCCCATTAGTAGGTTTATCATAGATTCTACTGGCTAGGTAAAGAGGACCATCAGGAAGCTTTGGTAGTATTTCTTTAGTAGAAAAAGTAATATTAAGAGATTGAGTGGTTTGGCCCTTGTGAGGCATAACGTCTATCATGGTGACACGTTTATCCATAAGACTAGCTTGGGGCACAGGAGGAGATGCATTAGGTTGTTCATTATGTGTGTCAATAGTCATTACATCAGGCTTTGAAGGTTCAGTACCCTTGACGAATGAGGTAGTGTGTTTAGGCATAGGGTTGGTGAAGATTTGGAGATTTTGGTTAGGGGGTGCAATGAACTCATTTCCTTGATCATTAACACCAATAATGGTTAATTCACTTGAATCAATGAGGTCTTGAACTAGATGTTTAAGACGCTTGCAATGTTCAGTGTTGTGGCCATTTTGATGATGAAAATGACAATAAGTGTTAGGATTGAATGTAGGAGGTAGGGGTTGATTAGGATCAAGTGGTCGAATAGGTGGTAAGGTAAGCATGTGTTTTTGGATGAGTTGGTTCATTGTCTGGTGGAGGAGTGAAATGTCTATTTGGATCACCATAATGATAAGGCACATCTGTCTTAGACGTGGCCATTGAATTTTGAACTTGATAAGTTGGTTGTGGTTGGTATGGAGGAGGTGAACTAAATTGTAAGAAACCTCGGTTAGGTTTGTGGGAATTTTGTGTGTTGTTTTGGTGTTGATTGTTGTTTTCAGTTTTGTCAATTCAACTAGAAGTGGATTTTGACTCACGACTTGAAACAAAATTTTGATACTCACTTAAGGTTGTACACAAGTGAATGAATGAAGGGAATTTCATCACAATAAGCTTATCTTGAAGGTTAGTGTGAAAATTCTCAATAAACATCTTCTATAGATGTGCATCTGGAATTTGGACATCGACTTGAGCATATAAGGACTGGTAATGAGAGATGAAATCAGTTACTTTTCCATTAGTGTTTTGTCTACATCACATAAGGTCAACCTTTATCTTTTTAAGTGTCATGTGCACTTGAAAGTGAATAATGAAAGCTTCTACCAATTCATTAAATGAACAAATGGAATGATTAGGCAAGTTGGAAAACCAATCTAAGGCAGTATCTTTCAAGGTCCTTGGAAAGAGTTATTCTAAAATTTTATCGTCAAGGAAAAAGTCACAACACAAGGCAGTAAAAGCATTGAAATGGTTGATAGGATCTCCTTTCCCTCCATATTTCTCAAATCTCAACATTTCTATCCCTTGTGGCATCGGGGTATGTAAGATTTCTAATGATAAAAGGCTGCTACGAACAAGATATGTGGGTGGAGTAGTTTGATCTTGACTAATGGTGGCAAGTTGGTGTTGCATTGATGAAACAATGTTAAGGAGGTGTGTCATAAAGGGATCAAGATAATGGGGTTGAGGTGGAAGGGAAAATGGTGATGGAGTGTAGGTGATGTTAGGGGAAGTGGAAGGAATAGTGAGGGGTGTGAAAGTGGTGGAAGGTGGTTGTGATGCCACAAAAGGAGTAGGAATTCTAGTGGAAATCGGGAAAGAAGTAATGACATAATTGGATTGATGTAAATTTGTATGGAATTGCGGGTTGGTATAAGTTGGAATGGAAGCTATAGTTGCAGGAGGAGGAACTTGAGATGTTCCTTGGGTGGTAGGAATGTTTGTTGATGGAGTAATGGAAGAGGCATGTTTATTGTAAATCTCAACTATTTGTTTTAGCACTTCCAAGCCATCATCGCTTTCAATTAAATGATGAAGGTTCTCAATAGTAGGTATAGCAGTGGTGGAAATGTTTCCAAGTGACAAGTCCTATTGTAAATATGCAAAGTCCTCATGAATACTAATAACCTTTTCTTGTGGGAGAGACTTGTTTTGATTGTCAACATGCATAGGATGGAAAGGGGAAGGCATGTAAGTTGTATTGTTAGGGCCTAATGCACCATTTTCCATACTAAGAGTAGGAGCTCGTTAGATCCCAAGGTCCATAATGAAATTACTATAGTGGGATGCCATGATTCTAGAACTTTGTCTCACTAAAGTATTATCAATAGGGCACCAAAAAATCATGAAAGTACCACAAAGGAAGGGTGTATGGAAATAAAAGTTATTCTAAGAATTGAAAATACAAATAATAGAAGATCTACTAACTGTAACAGAGATATGAATACAGGAAACATAAATGCAGAAAATTGCTAAAAACAATGCAAAATTAATGTCTAAAATGTGCAGAGGGATTGATTCGCCCTGGGTGGTGAATGAGTCCCAGGATGCAACTTTTTTTGGATTTTTCAGAATTTGAAGAATGATTTAAATGCTTTTTAGAATTCAAAGATAGACACTGAATGCATAATTTCAGTTTTTTTCAATGAATTTGAATGCAAGAATGAAAACTAAATGAGTTTTTCACTAATGCAAAATGAAAGATCCTAGAATTATGCAATAACCGATCCAATGTCCTAATTGAATGTTAATGCAAATGTAAACTAGGATACAAGACATGAATGTAATCAGAAGTATAAATTTTTTCAAGAGTCAGGTTCACCAAAATGTGATATAGATTTTAGAACCCAATTGACTCTCTAACTCTTATAGGGTTTTCCACCCAAAAGGAGAGAGATTAGATCCTAAAATGCTTATGTTTCATTCAAATTAGGAAGTATGCAATGTAATATGATGTAAATGAACTAAAATGAATGCAATTGACTGATTAAAATGATCTAGAATGAATGCGAAAGTGTAATTTAAGCTATGTTTGAAAACACAGTGTGATATGCAAACAACTATGAAATATGAAGAAATTGAAAGAAATATGCAGAACAAAAGGTACAGGGTCAGATCTAAGTGCACTTGGATGATATGTGAGATTTCTAGACTTTCTAGAATGCTAATGAAAATTTATGATTTTTCACAGTGGGACTCATTCGCTAAGGGTGGCGAATCAGTCCTCCTACTGTTGAAAATGTGTCGAGAGATGATTTTTCACAGCTTGGGATTGATTTCCTACAAAATGTAGATTTCCAAATTTCAAGTGGGATTTATTTGACAAGGGTGGTGAATCATTCCTCCCCCATATTTCTAAAAATTCAAAGGTCAACACTGCTACTCCAGATTTGGTAATGACTGAATGTATGGTTGTGGGGTCAACTTTGTAGAAAATGGGCTAAAAGTCACTCAAATTGCTTGAATAGATGATGAATTGATTTGAAGAGCCTAGTTGACTTAAAATCCACTTTTCAACACCTTTAAACCTATCAAATTTGCAAAAAAAGGGCTACAAAGACACATGCAAAGGGGTAAAATGTTGGGGGGTTAGTGAATAGGGGTTTGCCTTGGTCAAACCCCACTTTGGTAATGAAACCCAATAGAAATGAATGAAATGCAAAGGAAATGATAAATGAATAACATGAAATTATTACAAACTTACCACATCCTTGAATTTGCAAAGTTGAGGTGATGTCAATGGTAGCTCCAAATTGCTTAAAAGTGCTTGAATTGATGATGCAAGATGCTTGAGTGCTTGGAAATTACTTGAATTATGAATGCTTGAATGAATGAATGAATGAATAGGGGATGTAAAATGAGGTTAAAATCACATATTTATACAGATCTTGTGCCTTACTATCCATTCATACCTCATCACAGGCCGACATGAAGTGAATTTGAGTAAAATCCCAAAAGAAAGTTTGAAATTTTTTGAATTTAGGGCGAAGGGGGACTCATTCGCCACCCTTGGCGAATGAGTCCCACCTAGGATCCTAAACCAAAATTTGGAAATAAAGTTGTGTTTAATGTTGTTTGTCAGGATAAGACCCAAAAATACACTTAATATAAGCATATGAGGGCATAAAGAGACAAAATAAAGCATGAGAAAAGTGTAAATAGTGAAAATATGCCTAGAAAAGCGTGAAATCTTGTTACAAGACTTTACAACACTTCAGAATAGGACTTGTTGATAAGTGAAAAGGTGATCTTTATGTGAATTGTATTAAATAGGGTCTAGAAGAATGTAGAAATGTCTTACAACACTTCACAACACCTTCACAAGACATCATTCTTTGAATTTTAGCACCAGAATAAGCATGTTCAAGCCAAGATGCATCTTAAAATTAAAGAAACATAGCTCCAACACTATGAAACAAGACCTAACATACCATGAAAATGACAAGGGTCCATTTTTTTATGGTACAAATTTCTCTATTTCTTTTTGTTGGTTGGATTGTTTAAGTTTTAGTTTATGCTTTAGTTTTCTATGTGTTTCACTTCTCGTGAACCCATCATTTTCCTTAATGGTTGTTTTGTAATTGTGTACTTTCCCTTCTAGTATTGATCTAATCAAAAATTATAATTTTGAATAAGAAATGACTAATATATAATTGTTGATTGAGTTGCAATAGTAGAGAAAGTAAGGAATTTCTTATGCTATAATGATTTTTGTTTGTTGGTTTTGGATTATTAATTATGCTTACATTTATCACTGATGCTTTGTCTACTATGATAAATCTAAAGTCATATTTTGTAAAAAAAATTCATTATGTTTGATATGCACCTATATATCAATTAATTAGATTATAATGGAGAAGAGAGTGGAAGGAAGTTTGTGTACTTACAAGTGTTAAGAAGGGAGTAATTGTAAGTGAAATTTTCCTTTCTTCCCAATGGTGGTGTAATAATTAGTTTTCATTCTTATCTAGTAACTAAAGCACAATTTGAGTTATTTATGAAAGGTTTCTATTTATATGAATTTAACATAGTTTCTTATTAAAAATGTAGGGCTAAGGTCCCCTAATACTGAACAAAGCAAAAAAAGTCAATCCATTAAGCCAAAAAGTCCAACCACAACACAACAAGACAAAATAGGCCACTGGGCCAGATCAACCAATGAGACAAAGAGTAATTAAGACACAACAAGTGTAGACAAGATAGATAATAGAACTAGATGTAAATTTCAAGACTTACATTTAAATCTCCTAATGTTTATTGTAGCCTTAATAAATACCAAGCCTTGTGATTTATAGTGAGTAATTTCCAAAGCCATTCATGGAGGATTTTATCTATAATTAGTATGTGATAAATCTCTTAAAGATATTTTTTTGGGTTTGTCCCTATCTCATGTTGGGCATTATAGTTGTCAAATTATACTACGACAAACATATAATATGGGGGTTTGGAGTTGATTTTCTAAAATAATAGTTGCATGACTTATCTAAGATATCCTTTGACAAGACCAAATTCAATACATAAGTATATTGTTAGCATCAGTCATTGACATATGCATAAGCGATTCTCTTGGTGAAGCTAGTCATCATTTGTTAAAAATTAGGACCATCAAAAAACATAGTGAAAGCATACACATAAAGTATGAAAATTCCACATCCCATATTTAATCACATATTTTGAGGATATTTTTAATCATTAAATAATTAATTATGGTGCAAAATCATTAATTTAAATGTTTTCTTATGTGTTGCATGATATAGTGAAGAATGGTGTCCCTTATATCTACAAAAAAAATATTAGTCGTAATGGCATGAATTTGAACCCCTCGTAAATTCCCCATTCACACCACTTTACCTTATAAAAATAAATCTCGATGATGTTGTTCCACCTCATCCATCTACTCTCCATCCATTTGGCGGATGTTTGTAGTGTTAGTGGGGGAACTTTTTTCGGGGATGCTAGTGCAATATGCAAATGTCTGTGTTGCATAGTGTGCTGCCATCTTGGTAGGATTCCTACCTCTAGAATATGTAGAGGCATTATACTTCTCCATTGGAGATGAAGTGTAACATCCTTGTGCCCTTGATCGACCTTGAACAACTCTTTTGGCTCCCATTTCATCTTCAAAAGACTATCTTCTTCACTCATTTGATCTTCTTCAATCTCACTATACACTTATTCACACTTCTTGAGGATTCTTCACAACATCCTCACCATTTTTGAAGCTCCAAGTTGTTCACTTTGCTAGTTTTACTCCTCTTGTTGTTGTTGATATATTGGTATCCTCAAGCTTGCAAGCTCAAATCTCCCTTCACATGCCTTGAGTGCATTTTTTTGGGAAGGTGATATCCATTTACTTAGCATCATTATTTTTTATGTAGCATACTATTGTTAGCATTACTTGGAATTATCCTTTCCAATACTTTTTTTATCATATTTTCTCTATCATGGATATTCTAGTTGTTTGTGGAGGTGGGAACATCGAAATGGGGTTTTGAATACAACAAGCCACAAAGAAACCCCAACATTTTTCTCTGTTCTATTGTGTGTAGGTATTTCATTCATGTGGAGCTTGCAAGAGGCTAGACCAATTGTAAGCTGGATTTACAACACCTTTTTTTCATCAACTTCTATATTTTAAGTTAAAGTATTCTTCTTGTTATTTTAGTCTTTATGTTGTATTTTTCTTTCTGTTATCATATAAAACCACACTTAATCTACGTTGATTAATAAGTTCTATGTTAGTTTTGACTATACTCTATACTCTCTATCCATATCGATGCCAACACCCAATCAAGATTCCAATGCATTGCACTATTGTCTATCTTCTACACTGAAGTCCTTTGGTAGATAGTTTCCTAGGTTACTATCTAGATTTGAGAATTCATGCACTTTCCTTCTTAAACTTTTGGGATGATAGAAGGAAACTGATAGGATCAGTTGTATTTCCTTTTCACCCTCTTTAAACATCAAATTCATCTCAAACAATCCCTTAACGTAACGTAGATTAGGGCAGTTAATTTTTGTAGACCCTCCCATGACCTAGGGTCCTGAGCAGTTGGTCCCCCTCATCTACATTTTGGTGAACTCAATGTGAAGCTTGTAATATATGTTTCTTTGTATTGAGATTCTCTCTCTCGTGTTTGTGTAGGTTGTGATCTTGTGCATTGTGACACTTTATGAGCATCACAACTCAGTCAACAACTTCTAGGCCCATAGTTAGGAGCATACAATACTTAGAGATGGAATTTACAAGTGTCACTTCAAAGTTCTTACATCCCAAGAGATGGTATGAATGGAAGAGCCAAGTTTATTTGATGAAACCACTCGTTCCTCTACTCCTCCTATCTCCCCTTCATATATGGATTTGGACGGGAATGAATTCATCCCTATTACCGTCGAGCATCTTATCACTATGGATAGGAGGTTATTGGATCTTACAAATATCTTAGGGAGAGATCAAAGCATGGTTAGGCCCACTAGGGTTGTTAACAAGATCATATCTATGCTAGACAAGGATCAAAATAGCATAGAGTTTCTCTACAACCTTAACAATTAATGGAAGCATACATCCCTTCTTACAACCCTAGGTCAATTATTATTTGAGGTAATTTGCTCGACACTTATGAAAGAAAAATCAATATCTTAATGCATATGACATTGATATGCTTGGTTGAAATGGGACATTCCATGAACATATCCATTCCTGCTCTACCTCCTACTATCAAAGAAATTAGGATACCCCTAGGATTCAATGTTCTCCCTACTGGGGGAAATCATGTCCTTAGGAGTAGGATTTAAGGTGGAATGGGGGCTAGTTGTGTTGGTATGTCTAGTGGCTCTAGGGTAGCTCCAGTGATGTTCATGGTGGTGGCTCTAGTGGTGGCTATGGTGGTAGCTCCGATAGTGGCTATGATGATGACCCTGGTAGTGGCTCTGATAATGGCTTTGGAAATGGCTCTGGTAGTGGTAATAGTTGTAGCTTCAGTGGTGGCTCTGGTGGCAGCTCAACTGGTCCTATATCTTCATCTAACCCTTGTTTGAATGCCCTGCTACAAATCATAGGTCAAATGTACAACAAACAAGCGAGTCTATTTTAAGCCTCTTCCCAACCTATCTTTCAACCTTTCCTCCGATATAGTCCCTTGTTGGTGATGATTTTGAACACTCCCATCCCTCAAGGGATGGAAATTCCTATGTTTGAGAAATAAAATGGTAAATGAGACCCTCAAAAACATGTGTCAGGCTTCAACATGATGTATATAGAATTCTTTGACCACGATGCTCTGATGGAAAAATTATTTCCTCAACACAATGCTACATTTGTACTGTTCCTTGCTCAAAAATTTCATATTTTCATTTGTTCAACTAGTTAATCAATGTTAGAAATCTAAAATAGATTGAATAGCCCAAATACCTTTTTAAGAGAAAATTAAACCTATATAAACTATAAGAGGACGAGGAATGCAAACTAGAACTTCGAGAGATTATGTAATGTCAATATGAAAGAATGCATCAAGAGCTTCAAAAATTGATAATTGGAATGGTGTAAGATTACAAAGGGAACCCATTGGTTATATAGGCCAAGGTGAGGGATAAGATATCATAAGATTATGACAATTATCTTAAACTTATGATTTGAGACATAAAGTGGATAAGTATCAAAAGATTGTGACAAGTGTCTTAATCTTATGATATGAGACATATAGTCATAAATATCCCATGTCGACCCTAAATAAACTTAATTAATAAGGTGTGGAAAGAACTTAAGGGGATAACTAGCTAGATAAAGTACCCCTTTCACACCAACACCCCTCCTTAACTGCAATGTAGGGAGAAGTATACAATGCAAAGATGAAAATATGGATCCCGAATACTAGGCCTGATGGGGTACCCATATATAAATGTAATGTAGAGAATTCTCTCACAACCAAAGAAAAGGAGAAAACCCAGTGGGATAAAACTCATCCTCAAGAGAGAGATGAAAAGAAGAAAAGAAGGACTAAGTAGCACTCCCAATTGATGACACCAACTACACACCAAGAAAAGATTGAAAATGAAGGAACTTGCTCCTAGTCAAGGGTTTGGTGAAGATGTTTGTAGTTTGATCAGTTGTTAGATAGTACTTAGGATCAATGATCTAACTATGAATCAAATCGTAAATGTAGAGCATATGGATCTCGATGTTCTTGGTCCACTGATGATGGAATGAATTGTGAGAGATCTGAATCACACATTTCTTGGCACAATGGATGACTATGGGCTTCTAGAATGGAATGCCAAACTCATTGAGAATTTTTTGAAGCTATATGGCCTTATTAGCACCATTAACCAGTCCTCGATACTTGGCTTTTGTAGATGAAAAAGCAATATCAGACTACTTCTTGCTTGACCAACAAGCTAGACTAAAACCAAGGGAGAAGCAATATCTAGAAGTAGACTTGTGATCCTATGAATCACCTACCCAATCTGAATCTGTGTGTCCCACCAAGTCAAAATCCACGTCCGCTGCATAATGAATCCCATAATTGTGAGTACCCTTGATGTAGTGAAGAATCAACTTAGTTGCTTTCTAATGTGAATCATGTGGCTCCTGCATGAATCGATAGACCATTCCTACTGCATATGAAATGTTGGGCCTTGTATGATTCAAATGGATGAGACTACTAATAAGCTGTCAATACAAAGTACCATCAACCAAGGGTGAAGAGTTCACTTAGCCTCAAGTTTGATGCCTGACAAAAATGGAGTTGGTGCAAGCATAAACTAAACCATATGAAACCTTTGGAGCATGTCAAGTGCATCCTTACACTGTGTAAGAGTGATAATTAAGGAATATTAAGTAATTTCAATCCCCAAGAAGTAGTGCAACAAGCCCAAGTCTAACATTGAAAAATGATCATGAAGGGTAGTTTTCACTGCTCGAATGGTAGATGAGTGACTCCCTATGAGAAATAAGTCATCAACATAGAGAAATAAGAAGGTGTGACTATCATCCTATTGTAATATGTATACATTACTATTATAATGGCATCGAGTGAACCCTCCTGTCAGAAGGAAGGAGTCCATCTTGGTGTACCAAGCCTGAGGGGCCTATTTGAGGCCATAAAAACACTTTCGAAGATGACAGACAAGTGAAGAATCCTAAACAAACCCATGTGGATAATTTATGTATAAATCCTCCTGAAGATCATCGTGAAGAAAATAACTCTTCACATCCACTAATGAACATCCCATCTATTCGTTGTAGCTATGGCAAGAACGGGTCAGATGGAATTCATTTTGGTGACTGGTGCAAAAGTCTTAGAGTAGTCAATCCCTGGAACTTGAGAGAATCCTTTGGCAACCAAGTTAGCCT
Organism: Sequoia sempervirens; assembly: GCA_007258455.2. Taxonomy (NCBI): domain Eukaryota; kingdom Viridiplantae; phylum Streptophyta; class Pinopsida; order Cupressales; family Cupressaceae; genus Sequoia; species Sequoia sempervirens. Next base: position 686,232,870 of record VDFB02058242.1, read on the forward strand.
TATGCTTGTGAAGAAACCTATTTTATTCAATTTTTTTTTGATAGATCCACTTCTATCTGAACCGTAGATATTTGGCACCAATACACTTCTCTAGCTCTTCTAGGGGTTTTCACCTGAAAGGAGAGAGGTAGGGCCAAAAATGCTAAGGGGTTCATTCAAATTAGGTCATGTGTGATGTGGCCTAAGCTAAATGAAGTGAAATAAATGCAATTAAGTGATTTAAATGAATGACTATGAATCCAAAACTAAGATTAAAACTATGCTGGAAAACACATTGTGATATGCAAATAATGAACTAAATGATGAATGAATGCAAAATAGAAAGAGAACGGTTGAATCAGAGTGCACCTAGGCAAGATTTTAGGAATATGGAATGTCTTGAATAGTGGGACTCATTCGCCAAGGGTGGCGAATTAGTCCTACTACTGGTGAAAAACTGTCAGAAGCAAGTTTCTGACTGTCGGTAACCTGAATTTGACAAAACCTAGATTTTCAGTCTTAAGGTGGGACTCATTCAACATTGGTGGATAATCAGTCTTCTCCCAAAATTATCAGAAATTAGGAGACAATTCTACAACACCAGATCTGGAAATGTCTGCTTGTCGAGTTGCCAAAGTCAATTTTGTAGGAATAGACATAAAACCTTCTCCAAGCTTGAAATATGATTGATTTGACTTGAAGCACCTAGTTGAATTGTTGACCACTCCTCAATCACCTAAATTCTTGTAAAATCTACAAATAAAGGTTTAGAAACACACATGCAAGAGGGGGAAAATGGTTGGGGGTTAGAAAATAGGGGTTTTCTTTGATGAAACCCCACTTTGGTAATCAAACCCTTAATGAAATAATGAAATGCAAGAGAATGATAAAATAACAACATGCATATGCTATCAACTTACCAAACCCTTGATGATAAAAATATGACGTAGTGTCAATGGATGCTCCAAAATGCTTGAATAGTGCTTGATTTGATGTTGTAAGATGGATGCTTGAATGCTTGATATTGCTTGAATATGATGTGTGAATGTTGGAGGCTATAAAATGAGGTGAAAATCACTTATTTATACAATCTTGTGCCTTACTAACCTATTAATACCAAATCACAGGCCGACATCAAGTGATTTTGAATAAAAGCCAAAAGGGAATTTTGAATTATTTTGAATTTGGAGCCAAGGGGGACTCATTTTCCACCCATGGCAAATGGGTCCCACCTAGGACTTGAAAATGGGTGTTGGGAATTATCTTGTATTTAATGTTCTTTGTCAGGTTTACATTCAAAAATACACTTAATTAAAGCATATAAGGGCATAAAGGGGTAAAATAAAGCATAAGAAAGGTGTAAATAGTGAAGTTATGCCTAGAAAATCATGAAATCTTGTTACAAGACTTTACAAAACTTTAAAATAGGACTTGATTAGTGATGAAAAGGTGATTTTTAGGTGAATTGTAATGAATAAAGTCTAGAAGAGTGTAGAAATTCTTTACAACACTTAACAAAACCTTCACAAGACATCATTATTTGAATTTTAGTACCTAAATATGCATGTTCAAGCCATGTTATGACATAAAATCAGAGCAAAATAGACCAAATATCATGAAGTAAGGCCTAAAAGACCATGAAAATGACAAGGGTACATTTTTCTATGGTGCAGTATCGAACAATTTTCCTTCACTTAGGAAGTCAGACAAGATCTCAAGTGTTTTTCTTCTCCAAGGAACTAAACTCTTCCTACATGGCTGCATCCCAATTGGGGACACTAGAAGCTTCTCAAAAAATATGTGGATTGGAAGTTGAAGTAAGGAAGACATGTGGAGCATCCTGAAACTCTAATCTTGTTCTTCTGTGATTTGATGAACCCCCTACCCAATCACCTACAGACTGCAAAGTCTGATGAGCTTAAAGAGGCCCTATGACTAGAGAAGGGGGAGAATCTAAAGGATAATCATTATTCTTTGAAGATGAAATATGTACATCGTAATGATCACTATCATCATTTGAAGTGGAGGAAGAAGACTCCTCATCACGATCTAAAGTATAATGAATCACTAGTAGAAAAACATAAATAAATGCCTAAAAAATCTAGAAAAAATTGCATATAGATGATTAAACTTGGTCACGTGACCAATAGTAGTTTATTACCGGTCATTTATAAGGTGACCAAATTTATGAATAAATGATTTGTAGTCATTTATTTGGTCATTTTGATATTTGGTAGTATATTTAGTCATTAATTTAGTCATTGATTTAGGCATATATTTAGTCATATTTATTTGCTGAGCTTGGTCATGTGACCATTAGTACTTTATTTCTAGTCATTTATAATGCGAAAAAAATTATGACTAAACAATTTTTAGTCATTTATTGGTTATTTTGATTGATTAATTTGGTAGTATAATTTTAGTCATTGATTTAGTCATATTTATTCACTTATTTCTGTCAACTAGTAGTATATTTAGGCATTTGTTTAGTCATATTTATTCACTAATTTCTATCAACTGGTAGTATATTTAGGCATATTTTTAGTCATATTTATTCACTAATTTTCATCAATTGGTAATATATTTAGTCAATTGGTAGTTTATTTAATTGTTTTTGTTCACTGATTTATGCCTAAAACTATTGGAAATAAGTCAATGTTTTTGAGGTGTAAACATAAAAATTAAAAAAACATAATCAATCATTCATTTACACATAATGAAAAAACTATTAAGAAGGAAAAATACTAAAATTTTATTGAGAAAAGGTGTTCTTACAGTAGATACAAGACTTAAATATGTTTCTTTTCTTTGAAAAATGTGTTACAAAGTGTGTTTCTTAGTGTTGTGACTAAGAAAACTGACTTATAATGCTGTATGTTTTTCTTATAAAGCTCCAAAAAATGAAAGAAATACTTGAAAACTAAAGCCTAAAGGTCATATATCTCCTTCCATACATGAAGCCTAAGGGTCCTATGTGCATCCCGACTTCCGTCACTCACAAGATACTCTAAAAATTGTGTCAATAATCGAAGTTAGTTTTTGGAATAAACAAAGACCAAAAAAGAACGGTTAGCTTAATATAAACCTTATGTAAATTGGAAAATAGCTTTGGAGATTTTATACATTACCATTTTCTCACATTCTTCAACAAGTGGCTCAAGAGGAAGGAGAGGATGAACCTAAAGAATAATACCTTTGATGAAGTCCTTGGGACAACCATCATCAAGAAGCTAACCAACAACTAAAGGAGCATTACTTGGCTTTACCTAATCAATAATTAGAAAAGAGTAAACATTTTAGTCCTTTAAATGCATGTGGGGAACCCACACAATAAAAATGATAAAGGTTGATATTATAACCAATATCTATTATATTATCCCTTTTCTAATAAATAAGAATTTCCTTTAAGTTTATATGAGATATCCATTGTAAAAAAGGCATGGTACTAACAATAAATTTCACTTGGCATGCATAAAATATTTTGGAACACATGGTAGTATTTCAGAAATTATTAGTAAAATGATATATATGGTCTATTTATAGAACTCTTTTTAGAAAATAAAGATCTCTAAAATGAGTGAGCTACAACTTCAAGACATATAAGGTTTTATCTGGCACACAACATGGAGGAAAGAGGAAGTGTCCAATATGAGGACCTACCTTTTGGAAATAGCCTTCAATATATTGCAACATATTGTTTAAATATAAGTAATGGGTAATATCTGGTACAAATCCAAACTAATCACAAACATTTATCAATGGATGAGTATTTAGAATTCTTGCTTCTATAAGAAAGTTCTTGTTTTCAAAATCATAGAAGTTTGACTCTCTGGTTACATGTTCCACCTCCTTGATTTGTATAGTTTTTGTTGTTGTTTCGATGTATTTAACTTGAATTTCGGGATCCTCACTGCTAATGACATTGAAAATATAGTTTACCATATAAGTACAAGGTTCCCAAGCTACTAAAAAATTACCTCCTCAAATAGATCAATGAATATCAGTGACAAAATGATACAAGTGACAATCCAAAGTCAAATCACCTATATCTCAAATATGCACCCAATAAGAAATATAGCCCTTCATAAGACTTGAACTGTTCAAACAAATTAATGAATAAATCTACACCCAATTGTTTAGAATATTCCTTGGCATCCTATGTGACATGAAAGAAGTTAACATCAAAAGTAAGAGAGAAATTGTCAATTCCATCTAGAGCCAACATTATTAATTTGAAATAAATAAAAGGTGCATAATTTTTACCTAGACAATTATTTGAAGATTTCCCCTCAGGTTGATAAGAAGGAGATCTTGCATGCACTCCAACACACACTCTATATAAAGGGTCCCAAATCTTAGGTCATTTACTCTCTTTGTATTTTATTTCTCCTTCTTTACCATTAGCCTTAGTTCCCTACTTTCCTGCATTTTTCTCTTTGATGAACATACTACCCAACTTTCCTTGGTCACAATTCATAATTCTATCCCTCAAATTGTGAGTATTTCTAGCTTGTGTAACTAATTCCACTATCACCCTTTGATACTCCTCATCATATAAGTTTGACTATCTTGTTACACATTCCACGTCCTTGATTTGTCAAGTTTTGGCTATTGCTTCAATGTATTTGAAATGAATGTCAAGATCCCCATTGCCAATGACATTGAAAATATAGTTTACTATATAAGTACATGGTTCCAAAGCTACTACAAAGTTACCTCCTCAAATACATCAATGAATACCAGTGAAAAATGATACAAGTGACAATCCAAAGTAAAATCACTTCGAGCTCAAATATGCACCCAAGAAGAAATATAGCCCTTCATAAGACTTGAATTATTCAAATAACTTGATGCATGAACCTACACCCAGTTGTTCAAAATATTCCTTGCTATCCTATGTGACATGAAAGAAGTTAACATAAAAAATAAGAGAGCAATTTTCAATGTCATCTAGAGCCAACATTATTAATTTTAAATAAATAAAAAGTGCACAATTTTTACCTAGAAAATTATTTGGAGATTTCCCCTCAGGATGACAAGAAGGAGATCTTTCATGCACTCCAACGCCCACTCTCTAGAAAGGTTCCCAACGAACTCAACAAGGGAAATCATCAATAGGCCAATTGGAATCTTCTCTTGAGCATCCATTCCAAGAATTTGACACAAGGAAAAGTAGATTCTGTTAAAATATATTTGAAAATATTCTACAGGAAATTGGTCAATGTGGGAAGAGTAGATAGTTATTCTTCTATTATTTTTACCCTTCCTCATGTGCATAGGTTGTTGATCACTCATATAAGTTTTCTTCAGCCTATTGTACTCCTCTTCACTTTTTTGCAACTCAATTTTAGCAAGGGCTTGTTTATTCAAATTGAAACATTCTATAATGGAAAAGTTGGCTAGTACCACCAGTGGTGAACCATTTGCCATCCTTACAGTTCTGGTGGTTGGATGATAGTTTCATCCAATAATCTAATGAATTCAACATCTATAAAGATATTTAGGACTACAACTTGGCTAGGTCTAGAGTCCAAGGGTTCAATATTGGGATTTTTCCATCTCTTTTATCATTAGAATACCAAAAAAATCCCACCTAGAGATGGGAATGATTGCATCATGGTACCCATGAGCTATGTCTCTAAACACTTTCTTAAATCCTCTATCTATTGAATTAGGTAGAATGTTTGGTATGGATTGTTGCAAAGGCCTTTTTTTTACCTTGGGTTCTTCCTTCTTACTCACATGTTCACTCTTCCTAGTTAGCATGGTGTAAAATTTTGACTTCCTTTTCAATTTTCTAAACCCTTAATTGTAGATCCTAGTTGACCATATGCTTTAGAATTTCTTATTTAGATTGTCTGTGCACTTACTTGGTCACATAGTAGTTTTAGAGATTTTCTTCCTCAAACTCCTTAAGACCTCCTACCATAGTGATCCTTTTGCAAATGGTGTTGAATTCTAGATATAATTGCTTTTGAAATTAGTCATTTTGACATTAATGTCTACTTAATTCAAAATATTTCATAGTTTTCACCAATTTTGATTTGGAAGATATGTCATTGATCTTAGAAGATCAAATGGTTCATGATAATCAAATAATTATTGTCATAGTTGACTTAAATGCTTTTTCCAACCTATATACTGTAGTACCACTGTCACTTAACTTAACCATTGTAGGATGGAGATGCCACATAATATATTAATTTTGTCTATCCCACTATATCACAAGATTTATTTATGTTATTACTTTTCTACTATGAGATTGTAGTTGTCATTTTTCTATAATGCATACTTCTTTTATGTTGTAGTTTGTTTACTACGAGATGACGAGTTATACATCCTTATACCGCCATACCACCCACTTACCTTTGATTTACAAATTTTTAATCATGCGATAGCGGGTTACATAACTTAACACCACCATACCACATGTTATTTTAATGTCATTTCTTGTTGACTGTGGGACAACGGGTTAACCTTTGATAGTTAATTTTAGATCATATTGCCATACCACAATTTTTATTTTACATAGTCACTACTTGTTGTGGGGTAGCTATAAACTTCTATACTCAAGAGACCTATCATTTCCATCCTGCACACATCTTTTATGACTACTACAGTATATCAATATATGATTATATTTATTTTCTACCCTGTCATACCATCAAGGGCCCTTATAATTGAACAACTACTTCCATAGGGTGTGGTAATGGATTTTTAAGAATGTAAAGGGGCTAGAAACATCTTATTTAAGCATATATGATGATTTATTAAATCTTTGAAACTATATGGGGATTTTAAGTGTTAGTAAAACATAATGTTAAGATATCTATATGTATTATTAAATCACATATCTTCATTATTGTTTCCTTCACACTAGAATATTCAATGCATGTGAAGGCTAGAAGTTGTATTACAAAATAAAGCTATCAAAATATTATAGAAATGACTACAATTTATTACCATTATTTTAAAGAGTTTACTTTCACAGGTATCTTGTTGTATTATTTGATACCTTTAAACCTTGCTTGCTTCTTTTCATATTTAGTAGTTCTAGAGAAGTTAGAAAAGTCCAACATCTATAAAACATATAGGACATACAATAAATTATATATTAGATAACTAAAAAATAATAATTTCAACCAAAGCAAGACAACTAAGAAGAATGTTTGAACCTAACTTTAAATGCACATCAAATCAACAGTGAACATATCGGGTTTTGTATACATTGTACTAGCAGAATAATGATGATAAGATTAAAAAAATGTATCAATAAAAGAATAATGAATAAGCACACCTATACTTAGGTATTTATTACACTCAATAATAAATTACACCATACATATAACAAAATTTTAGGTGATAAACTTACAAATTAAGGTGACAAAATATCATCATAATTATTTGCATTGCTGGCAAGATCAAAATCATGATCACTCTTGTCTACATCTTCTTGATTTTCTTCCTCATCCTCATCTGCGACATGCAATACAGTCTCTCACCAAATCTCTTCATTGGTAATCAAAATATCTTCTTCAAAAACTGCATCATCATCTTCATCCACTTCTTCAAATGTTTCTTATAAATTAACATAGCACCCATCAAGCATTATATTGATAACTTCCATGAATTTTCAGTTTGAATGAGACCCTATTTGAATGACATATGACCATCCTAGGCTTCTTACATCATCAATTAGAAATGATTGGTTAATTTGAAGAGAACATATGCCTCATCCATCTCTAATAAAAATTTTCTTGTATTTGCACGTACAAATCCATACTCATCAAATTGTACTATGGATAGTTAGATCCACTTACATTTTAATAATATAGGACTATTTTCAAAAAAATCCACTAGAATAATTTCTTGGATGAATCCAGCATAAAATCTCTTCTCAATTTCATGAAGAAATTTAACACTAACAACACAATCATAATTATTCTTTCCTTTTTATTTTTCTTCCACTCTTAAATGACTACCATAGGCCCACATTCCACTAAAATGCATAGCCCATAAATGTGGAGATTGTGAAATTTCACTTTCTATCATAACCAAATTTTTATTGCATTTAAATTATAATATGATAAATTGAATTATTAAGGAAATTCAATATGCTAAATGGAAATTTTGATTTTTTTGAAAAGATTGAAAGAAGTTGACCATTTTTTACTATGTGATCTTTTGAATTATCTTATATTTTATGTTGAGATTGAACGTTACTAATGAATTGTGTAAGTGCAAGTGTGTGAAATTTGTAGGATATTAGGATGAAGGATGAGAACAAGGTTGAATTAGGATTGTTTAGTTGGATCAAACGGTGAGCTTGATGGAATTTGATAGAATATACCACAAGTGACATGATGATTTGCATTGAAATTTTCATATAGAAGTACTTATTTACTTGATTCCAATTGATCCAATGATTGAAAACAAAAGGCTTGTAAAAAGTTAAAAAAATTATAATTTCATGTTCAAATTGTCTATCTTGATCTTATGTGTGTTTCAATTTAAAAGAAAATAATAATATAACATGTTACATAAATGAATGTATGGATTTAAGAAAAAACGACTTATTTAAAGAATAAGAATTTGGTTCCTTTCAAACATTATTGTTCAAAATAAAGTAAGAGTTCACTATTATTTAAATATTAATAAATGTACATAATATATTTAAATACACACATATATATGTAAATGTATATAAAAGAATGTACAATGTGTGTGAATATATGTATATATAAAAAAGTAAGAGTTCCTTTTAAAGAATGTATGCATTAAATATATAATGCATACATACATACATTCCTTAAGACTAGTTCACAGATATCCTAAGGAAAAGAAAAGCCAAGAGAATATAAAAAAAAGTAGAGATAATCAATGGAAATTATTAGAAGTATTTTCATTTCTAGTTTGATTTATTCATAAGTGATATATGTTTTGATATTATCAATAATTCTTGAAATCATATTCAAACTGTAAAATGATCGATATGCAATTATTTTATTTAAAAATATATTACATTTGCTATTGAAGGCCATATCAGCCATTTTTGTTGCACATAAACTATGCATGTAACTTTAGCACCATGGCAGCTGAATGTCTTATACCTTGTGTGTTTTATGTTTTTTCCATTGTTATTTTATTCTTTTGCATGTGATATGCTTAGCCTATTACATAACTATTAGTAAAGTTGATAGCTTGTGAATGGAAATATTTTTTCTTATAAATCATCATTGCCCTTTGAGGGTAGGCAACTCAATCTTCACCCAAAATCTCATGTTGATGTCATACTCTGTAATAATGGACTCCATCAATTGAACACACCAAATGGGTACAATATCCATTGCCTTTGATCCAAGATAAAAGGGTATCACTGTTGTAAATTTGTTTCCTCTTCACTTTAAGTGATGGCTAGGATTATATCGCCCCATTAATGTAAATGATATTAATTTTATCTTGCTGCTATGTATTACTATGTGTTGTGCAACTTTTGCACACACGTCCCGCTGAAAGTAGGGACCCTCTTTTTTTTTCGCTCTTTTTGTTTTAGCCCTTTGAGTTTGCGGATTTAAATTTCCTTGGCATAAGTTTAAAGTGTCCATCTTGCTTTCCTAAGTGTTTTCCCCAAGTTACACGTTGAAAATCTTAAGTTTTGGGCCAAGTTCGGGTTTTGGCCCTGGTTCGGGATTTTCTGCCCCGTTTGGATTTTCCCGGATTGCACTCGAAGTCCAGCTCTATCTGCTTTGAACCGTGTTTTGGAGATTTATGGCTTTCATAGAATTCCACCTAGGCCATATTTTTCTGGAATTTCGTCGTGTCGTTGGTTTTCTGAATTTGGTTGATTTTTGAGCTTTGTGCCATTCTGATTTATCATTTGCATTCTCTTGAGTTGGGGTATTTGATCCTTGGGTACTTGGCATGCTGTGTCATACTGAATTTGTGAATTATTGATCCAGTTGTGATTCCCTTGGCCTTTTCATCATTGTTGCTTACTCAAGCGTTCGGATTGTTGTCTGTTGTTGCCATGATCGTTTTCCTTTTCATCAAATGGTATGTGCACATTGCTGCTCTTTTGATTGATGAATGTGAATTTTTCTTTGGCATTTTATTCTTGCTTGGAGTTTGAATTCCTGTGTGTTTGGGCATTTCACGCCTCGTTCTGTACGTTCATGGTTAAAATCTAGGGTTTCATGCCTAGGGCATCGCCTTTTCATCTTGATTTGCTCTCGAATGAACCTAGAATTCAAAGAAGATCTATAGGAGGTTCATGTTAAACGATTTCCATGCCTAGGGTCCTCAAATTTGTGATCTTCAATCAATTTGAGTGAATTCGTGGGAGGATGTCGATATTCAGGTTTTTCCTTCATTTCAGGATCATCTTGCATGGGCGAATTTTCCTAGTTTTCTTGGCCCTCTCTATTTTCCCAAAATCTTTGAAAACTCCAAAAAATTTCCCTATTCGCAGAATTCTGGTCTGGTCGGATTTTTTCGGATTTTCTCGGAAGCTTGTTGAAACTTGAAAATTGGGTAAAATGAATGATTTTAATGATAAATTCTTATTATTCCATGCTCTAAATCGATCAATTACACTGCTATCTGCATATTTTCTACATTTTTGATCGGATTATGTTACTTCTGGGTGTTTCCATGTTGTTTCCACTGGAATCCGCCAGCCTGGATTATGCGGTTGGCTTGAAATCCCGGATTGTGAAGATTGCACTTTAACAATGTTTCTAGATTGATTTCAATCTTTGCTCAGATTTATTTGGATGATAAATATGTTATTTGTGATGGACTAATGCTAATTCTTCATGTTATAATGAATATTAATGGTGGTTTTTGTTGAGTGCAGGTTGAATTTTGTTGAGTCGTCAAGGAAGTTCTGGAGATGAAATTGAATCTATGGAAAGGAAATTGGATGTACTGGTCACTCCACCCCTTGGTCGACTTGGTGAGGTGCGCTCAAGATAAGAATGGAAGGAGGCAATTAATATTGGGCTGCATTGAAACTTGTGCATTGGTTTGAATTGCATTGAAGATCCCAGGCCGACCTAGATTGAGTTCAAGCATTTAATGCTAATTCATTTTATTTTGAATTCTCCTTGGGCCGACCTATTTTAGGGCTATTTTATTATTGTAAAATCTAATTTGGGCCGACATGCTTTGGGGATTCCTATAAATTGGGCATTTTGCCTCATTTGTAACATATAGACAGATAGAGATAATTTTTCTACAAGAGTGAATTAGGTAATAGAGTGGAATTAGAAGTTAGTCAATTTTTGAGCAAGTATTGTAACAGAACATTGGAATTGTTGCTGAAATTGGGTGATTCAATACAATTGAAGGGCATTGTGATTTTCTGGTGATCTCTTTTGTGTTGACTTATCTTGCATGGTTCTTATGATTCTATCTTTCAAATTGCTCAAGGTTATTAGATTTAGATTTAGATCTGATTCAATGGTGTTTATGATTTGATGCTTGAAGTGTTTGCAACAATCCCTGGTCCATACTTTTTGTAGCTAGGTAATTGTTAGTTGCTTTGCAAAGTTAGCTTGGACCTTTATATTCATTGTGCTTAGTTCAATTGTGGAGATTTATTCATTTCAATTGCAAATGGGTTGTCTTGGATGAATGTTCATGATCTGCAAATCTTTAATGCCTTAGAAGATTGCACTGTTTCTGTAAGATTGTAGATTTATCTTGGTCAAGCAGGAATTAGTTTGAGGGATTGGTTCATTTCAAGTATTTCATCATTTGCATTGTTAATCTTAGGAGTAGTTAAATTTAGGAATCTCTTTGAAACCCTAATCTTTTGTTATTTATTTATCATTTGAGTTAGATTTAGGATTGAAGTATCATTACATTGCTAGATCTGATAAGTTCATGATTCAGTATTTGCTTGTAGTAAGGTCCCTTTGTGATTACCAACATTTTCACATTTATCACTGAGTTGTTTATGCATTGTCAAGACCTGACATTAAAGACCTTGGGGTTATCTCTTAAGGCTTGCTAATAGAGATTTACCTTTCAAGAGAGATAGGATTTCATATTCTGTCTAAGTTGTTGTTGTGCAGAAAACATCATCAACACTATGTCATTGTGTTATCTTTGATTTAGGTTTCCTCATCCATAGATATCAAAGGATGAATGAAATATCATTCTATTTCTATGCTTGCATGGTTAAATTATGAAAACCATCATTCTCAGTGAATGATACCCATAGCATACCTTGGATGAATTGAAACCAAGCCAAGGGTTAGTGTGCATGGCTTTGACCTCAACACTATTACAATAAAAGGCAACAGTCTATCAACTATTGGTCATTCTATAGAACGATAGTGGTATAATTTGATAAAACTAGTGAACGAGGGTTCTCAAACCTGAGCCTTATTATGTTTGATCCAAATTTTATGTGTGAAATATTACTTTGTTAAAAAAACGAATATGTCATTCAAGATTTATTGCCTTTCAAGAATCCATATTAGTATTGGTTGGTCAATTTCTTATATGTATAATATATATACAACCATTTTTAGAATGATAGAGCTTGAAATAAAATATGAGAATGAAAGTTTTGTTGTTTTAGAATCTTTGACCATTATTGTAATGAATAGTTAAGGGTCCTTGATTGAGACTTGAATAACAAAAGAATTGGTTAATATGGAACTGGAACTGTAAACTTCTATAAAGAACATCATTTTGTTATAAATAGTTTATGTTTAGCTGAAAAAATCATTGTTTTGTTATAAACATCATTGTTTTGTTATAAACAACATATTTTTAGTTGTAAACAACATCATTTTGTTGTAAACAGTATATGTTTATCTTTAAATGGTGTCATTTTGTTATAAACACTATGGATTTTCAGCAAATAGCTTATTTTTTTACAAAGTACTTTTTATTAGGTAGAAACTATTCAACAAATTTTTTCTCAGTTCTTCTACTTCTTGTAATTTTGACAAAATATATGACAATCTATAATCATATTTGTATGGAAATAATTCTGATATAATGGGTTATATTTCAAAATGTATGCACAAATCAATAACTTAAGTTGGTACATATAAGTGTATTCACATAGATCTTCATCTACGTACATACACATACAAGTGACAGCTTCTTTTGCTACCTATTTAATTCATTCTTAAGTGAATACTGAATTACGTTAAATGTATTCAGATGACATGTGTTTGAAAAGAATGGATAATGTAATGATTAGTTCCATTTGAATCTTTTGCTATTTGTTGAAGTTTAGGAAAAAGAGTAGACTCAATTCCTTTTTTCGTAGATGTAAACAAATATTTTAGCTTCCGAGGTCTTTCTAGCCCTTCTAGGGTTTTTCACCTAAAAGGGGAAAGATGGGGAAAAATGCAATGTAAAAATTCAAATATTGATGTGATGTGGTTGTAATGTGCCTATATGAGATGATATAAATGCAAAAAATTAAAGGAATCTATTGATTATTAATGCATAACTAAGAAATATGAAGTATTTGAAAACACATTGTGATATGCAAAAAGACCTAGAAATGAATAGTAAACTGTAACAAAAATGAATGAAACTGAATGTGGGCACCTGAGATCTTGTTAAAGAATAGAAATGACTTCTGAAATGCTACTAATGTTGAAAATTTAGCCTACTGGGACTCATTCAACATTCTAGGAAAATTAGTCACAGATCTGGGAAACTGTTCTGGAGCCCGTTTTAGACAAATGGGTATCTAGAACTGCAGGAAACCTTTTTCAAGCCTAGAAGTGGAACCCATTTTTCATCAATAGTGAATCCGTTCACTTTTGAATTTCTTAAAATTCAAAAGTGGAAACTAAAACCCTCAGTCTACAACTTGGTTCCTAATAGGTGTCCACCTCTAAAAGTCTGATTTATGGCACTGAGAGTGACTTTTGTTGATATTTTGGGTTGTTCAACAAGCAGAGATCTTCAAAAAAATTACAAATTTATCTTTAATTATTCCCAAGCCTTCAGTATGTCTAAATATACCAACACACAAAGAGAGGAGAAAATATTGATTGTTAGAGCATAGGGGTTTTGCCTTGGTCAAACCCCTTTTTAGGTAATTAAACCAACATAGAGAAATAATGTAATGAAGCATGAAAAAATGGAGTTAATACCTTTCCATGATGTTTGATCTTGATTTTATGTGGAAATAGAGGAATACTCTACCCTTAAATGTCTTTGGAAGCTATCTTGATGACATGGAATGATAAAACCCTAGATTGCTTAGCTCGAGATGAAGGAAAAATGATGAGTGAATGATAAGATATATATATGAATTAGGAATTAGGGTTTAGAAGGTTGTATTTATAGGAAATTCACCTTATTTACCCATTAATTTGATCCCTAAGGCCTACATGGAGGAAAATAAAACTTAAAATTTTATTTTTCCTGCTTAAACCCTGAAAATGGCTAAAAAGGGACTCATTCACCATCAAGCATGGATGGGTCCCACCTGGATGGGACTGATTCACCCCTAATGGAAAATAAGTCCTAGGGGGGCCATTTTGCTAGTCAGAAGGTTGGGAAATAAGGAAATCAAGTTTACATGGTGACTTTGTCATTTATTTGATCAATTTGTGCCTCAAAATGCACAATATGGGGTCACAGGGGCCTATTAATGATTATGTAAAGGTCAATTATGGCTAGAGACACAAGGTTTAATGTGAAAGTGTGATTCAATACACTTTAAATCATTAAAATGAGGTCCATATAGCCTAGAAAGGCACAACATCCAATGTGAATGTTTAAGACACATTACAACACTAGATTAACATTAAGTTTAATTTAGATTAATGTGAGAATGCAATTAAATACATTTTATATTATTGAATTAAGGTTAAATGGGCTCACTAAGTCTAGAGAAGTGTGAAAGTCTTTTTCAACACTTTACAAGACATTAATGAATGCATTTGCAAGGGTCCAAGAACTAAAGTGGATGTGTAAAACACCTCATAAAACTAAATCAAGGACTCATTAAGTCCAATTTTTCATCAATTAATCCCAAATCAAGAAAGCAAAAATGGATACTTTTTCCATGTCCATAGTTAGCCTCCACTTTAGTGAGAAGATGAACTTGCTTCAAACTCACACTAAAGTAGACATTCAAGAAAGGGTCCAATCATACCGATGCAGATGGTAAAAGATGACAAGGATCAAGGGAGGTTGTGCAAGCCCCTAGAATCCAAGATCCTTAGTCAAACCAACATAAGTGCAAAAGGACATGCACGAGGGTGAATGATTTTGTAGCAAAAAAATATAGGCAATCATGCAATGGCAAGAATTAGAAGGAAAAGAAAAGTGAAAAATGTGGATCAAGCTTCAACCGTTTGTACAACACATTGTGGATCAGATCTAGGTTGTTTGTCCAAAAATGCATACTCACTCTGAGGCGACAAAACTCTTGGTTGTCCGTCGGGTGAGAAGTCCTAAGTATACTCACTCTGGGGCAACAAAACTTATGGTTTTCCATAGGGTGAAGAATCCACAATGTGGCTATGGGGAAAGTCATGCCTCAGAATGGGCTTTCTGCTCAGCCATACCAAAGCTATAGCTCCTGATAACTTTGATAAGGCACCACAATGAAAATGAACTTCAAGCTCTATGAGGTAAGAAAAAAATTGTATGCTTGACACTCAAAGACAAATAGGATGGCACCGTAGGCATGCAAGTTGTATTATGCAAGGTGGCCATATAACAATTGTTGTAAATGCAAAAATAGTGTTATGTATGTTCAAAGGGACTTTCCTTAGTTCATGCAATATATCATCTTAGGGAACATCATGCCTAATGTCTCCAAGAGAGGAAAAGTGCAAATGGTCTCATCTTATTTCCAAGAGAGGACAAGTACAATGTCTCATCCTGGGAAACATTGTATCTAATGTTTCCAAGAGAGGAACTCGTAAGAAAAAGAAAATCACACAATGAAATGAAAGTGGCAATGTATGCCCCCACTTTAAATCAGTTGCGAACACTAGTATTGTGAGAAATTACTTTAAAGTAGAAGAAGAATACATGAGAGCTTACTCGGAAAGCCCTATGCCAGGTCATGGTTTTTAGAAGCTACGTCATGAAAAAGGGAGTATGCCACATGTGAGCCAAGTTAAGGCATGTCATCCACATCCCAAGCTTGCTCTTATATGGTCATGAAAGTTTAAAAACAATCCAAACTAGGAAACAATAAGTGACATACGAGGACAAGGCTATTGAACCCCTTTCCCCCACTTAGTGCAAGACAAAGGTGAGCTGATAAAATTCAAGGTAGAGTGAAAATCAATATCAATTAGAGGAATTAGGTGCCCCACATAAGGGAGAAAACCAAAATCCTTAAGATGTTGGATTTTACTACTCAAAGCCTTACATTCATTAGTGGAATGACCATGAAATCTATGATAGGCACAAAATGAAGTCTTGTAATAGCATTTTTTTCGAGTTTTGGGAGGAAGGGATATCAAGTGATTTTGGAGGAGTCTCAATAAGATATCTTCTTATTTAATGGGAGAAGGTATGTTTGTGGGTTGTGGAAAAGATACATCTTTCTTATTATTAGTCTCCATACCTACGCAAGACTCTTTAGATTGTGATATTTTAAATCTAATGAATTTAAATCATTAGTGTCCTACGAGATGACATTGACATTAAGCAAAGATGTATTGATGTTGAGTGAAGGCTTGGCGATCTCTATAAAAGGACAATAACCAAGACCATAAGTTGTTTGTTGTGTGATAGGATCTATAGGGTTGTGGATACCATGTTCATCATCACCACATCCTTTTCCACTATATCCAAGTTGTTTCATAAGCTCATAACCTTTTCAATAAAGCATTTTCATGTCTTTTAGATTGGGTTGTTGGTTACAGTTGTTGTGTAATTGGTTGTGTTTTGGTTGAAACTGGTTGAGGTGGATGCTTTCGAAGGATCGTCTACTTGTTAATTTCCATTAATTGGATCTTTGTTTATGATGTTGTACTCACTCATGAATGTATGTTTGAGATCTAAGGAACCTCAATCATCTTCTAATAGCTTCATGTGTTGTTCCTCATGTTGTTGTTGTATAGGCTCCAAATGTGTAGTCGATGATTGGTGTGTTTAAGGGATGTTCTTTGTGTTTCTCAAGCTGTGAGACACTATAAGGCTCAGGATCAACATCAAGTGTGGACACTTTGTTGTTGAAAATGTATTTCATTTTTTGATGAAGAGTGGAAGGAACACCATTCTTTGCATAAATGCAAGGTTCACCTAAGATAATATTACATGAAAGTGCATGAGGTATAACATGGATTGGTGTATTCAATGTGGCCACTCCAACTTCAAGAGGTATAATGATCACTCCAAGTGGTTTCCTTTTTATATTGTTAAATCCCTTAAGATAGAAAGAATTAGGTCAAATGTTTGATTGATCAATGCCAAGCCTATCCAGAAGGCTCACACTACACACATTAAGGGTGGAGCCGGTATCTAAAAGAGTTATCTTGATCCATGTGGTATTGTATTGAGCTATGATCATGAACACATCATTTTGTTTTTGCACATACAAAGAGGAGAGTTCACTTTGGTGGAAAATAGTGTCAGCGTTGTGTCCATGAATTATGGCTGCCATGTCAATAGGTTGTGCATTAGAAGGGATAGGAACTTGTTGTATGGCCGTTTGAAGCTTAGTGTGATAGGTAAGAAAAGTTTGAAGAAGGTACCAAAGAGATATCTTTTTGGGAGTGCTCTTATGTTGTTCAACAAGATCATACTCCCTTAATTGAGGAGCACTAGGTAGTATAGAATTAGGCAAAGGTAGGGAAGTTGGGGTTGGTTGTTGTTGTGACAGATTGTTTCTAGTATTGTATGTATGAGAAAAATTATTAAGATGGTTGCTGCAACACATTATTTTGAGGTGGGTAAAGGATAAGTTTGGGTTTGTTGTGAGTGTGGGATTTGGGTGATGGTGGGTAAAGGATGAGTTCAGATTGGTTATGAGTTTGTTGTTTGTGTGAACGTGGATAGAGAATTAGAGGGTTCTTAGGATGTCCCACAGGATTTGTATGAGGTCCATTGATCAAGTGGGATCTAATGGACACTTGCACATTCATAACCTCAGCGGTCTTGGTTTGATGTATCTCTAATAAAGGAGAGTTTTTACGAGAACTACAAATCAAATGTTCTCGATATTCAAGGATTGGTTCTTCTAAAATGACTTCATAACAAGTAGGGGAATGCTCAATGGTTGAATTATCTTGTTTAATAAGGGTTTCCTTAGGTGAAAGGGGACAAGTAAAATTCTCATGACTCTCATTGGTTGTGTTTTATAACATCAAAGTATCTTCCTTACAACTAGGGGAGATACTTGGAGAAGAAAAAGTATGATTATCATGCTCATTTATGACTTCATTCCTTTGTTCCCTAATGTATTCCAAAATAGGAGAGGTAGGGGAAGGATCATAAAGAGGGTTGTTGTAGGAAAACATATCCTCATCATTTATAATCTTATCTTCCTTGAAAGCATTCTCATAATACAAAAAAACAATGGAAATTGGGTAAGGTGATGTTTAGGAATGTGTCTATGATTTCATTCTCTTGTGCTAAAATATCTTCCCAAAGGGGATGAGAAGAAGGACAAACAAGATCCTCATGATCCTCAATGATTGTATCTTCTTTTGCCAAGATACCTTCATGATTAAAAGAAGAGGTATTGTGAGAAGAAAAAATATGATCATCATGGTTATCTATGTTTGTATGCTCTTCTATCACATTATCCACATAAATAGGAGAGATAGGAGGGCTATAAGTTTAAGGTTAACATTATCGTTTTCGCTCTATTGCACTAAGATACATTCATAACTAGGGAATACATTGAATAAATGACTAACATGCTTATTTACTAACTTTTTCTTCGCAAATTTGGAGAAGATTGAGACTAACATTTAGAAAAACAAAACTATACAAACTTGAAATGCAATGCAATTTTTAGTTGTCAAGCAAGATAATTTTCTAATTACACAATACAAAGATTTGAAAATGAAATGTTGAGCAAGCACATGAAATGAGCTAATTTAAGCTAAATCTAATGAAATGTATGTTACAAAAACTGGGCCAACTGATACATATAGGTAATGGCACCAAACAAAAGCTTAAAAATAGGGTTTTTAGTTTTGTAAAAGGGAATTTCAGGGGTGAAAAGGGACTGATTTTCCCAAGTTGGCGAATGAGTCCCAGTGGGGATTTTTTCCAGAGTTTTTAGATCTTTTTGATGGATTTTGATGTTTGTTGTGCTATATGATGCAGAACTAAGATGAAAATGCAAAATTTTAGAAAATTTTAATGATTTTCGATGCCAAAAATATAGCCTAAATGCACTTTTCATGAATGCAAAATTTGAAATCTAGCATGAAAATTAATCCATGCAAACCCTAAGGCAAGGTCAATGCAAGCTAGATGTAGGGTAAGGATGGAATCCTAATTAGAAAATATGATGTTCTAAGGTTGGGTTCACCAAAATGTGAACAAATATTTTAGCTTCTAAGGTCTTTCTATGTTTTTTATCAAGTACATCTAGTTTATCCACATAAATTTTTAGAGGTTCCCATGAAGATTTGATTGAGTTATGAGTATCTGTGTTCTAACACTTGTTCTATTGCTTCAGTTGGTATTCCTGAAAGAAGATAATGTGATTTTAGTAATTTGAGTTGTTGTGGATGCTTCTGTAGTGATTCATGATGCTTGTGCATGTTTCTAGATCATGCTCTATCTATGGTGTTTATGCGCATTGATGTTGTGCTCACGATTGGTGATTTTCTTCTATGTTCATGGTTTTCATGATCATAGCCAACAAGGTGATTGTAGCATGTTGTGGATCTTCGAGGCATAATTTTTTAATGTTTTTTGTGTTTGAGGATGTTGTTTTGGGTCCTTACTATGTTTTGTCTGACATTTTTTGGTGCACATTAATAATTTTTTATTAATTTGGGCCGACATTTTGTACTCATTTTATTTTTTGTTGGGTTGACATGTAGTTGTTCTAATGCTTAGTTGCAGATATATATGATCGATTGTATATACCATTTGAAGGTAGTGGTGTGCGATGTGTGTGATTGCTATGTGTGAATAAAATTCTGATCTTTTGAAGGTATAAGTAAAGTGTGAAGAAGAGTAATCAGATATTTATGTTCTTAATTGAAACTATAATCAGGCATTATCAAATGTTATTTTATTAGTTCAAAATCTTCTAGATGTAATCCAAATGTTTCTATAAGATAGTGAGTCTTCCTTTGGTCAATAAGCCTTTTGTATTTGAGTAGTGAGATTTAGGCAGTGTGCCTAAATGCATGTGCATTCCCCATTTACAATTCTTTTATACTTTTAATAATGTATAATCTTGTGGATTAACCTCCACCATGGTTTTTCCTCTAACAAGGTTTCCATGTAAAAAAATCTTGGTGTTATGTGTGTTTATAATGTGGTGATTGTTGATGCTTTCATGTTTATTTATCATATCTAATAATAAGTTTAATAAGTATATTTTTTGTGACAACTACTTTACCCCCCTATCTCAGTTATTTTTCTGTGTGTTTCCAACAATTGGTATTAGAGCTCAGGTTCCTTAGAAGAAGTTTAATAGCTTGAGGTGATCCACGATAGCGACATATAAGAAGGATAGTCTGATATTTGATGGAACTAATTATTCTCTATGGAATACTTGAGACTCAAATGGAGTGTCATATAAGATGCATTGGTGAACCTTATTGGACAATTACAAAGAATAGGTATATCATCCCATAGAATGGTCCTTCTACTGCGGGTGAGATTAAGGAAGCCGAGTACAATATTAGGGCTAAGGAAGCATTGTTGAGTGCTATGACTGATTTTGAGATGACAAATGTAATGGAGCTTAAGACTACTTATGAGATCTGGAAAAAGTTGGAAACTTTGTATGAAGGTGATACCCATGTGAAGATTGCTAAGTTGCAAAGCCTGAAAGGGAAATATGAAATGTTGAGAATGGGTGAAGATGAGAACATCACTTCGTTTATGCAGAGAGTGAATGAACTTGTGTGTAGTATCAGTTGTGCTGGTGGAACATTGGAAGAATTAGAGATTGTTGCAAAAGTGCTCAAATCCTTTCCCGTTGCATACAAAGCCAAAGCTACTTCTATTGAGGAGATCTGAACTATGAAAAATGTAACCAGAGACATGTTGATTGGTACGCTTACTACTTTTAAGTTAAGTGAGTTTGGAGATTCTCTTCCTAAGACATAATTTGCATTCAAAGCTACTATCTCTAGAAAAGATAAGCAAAGATATGATCTAGGACAAAGTTCTAGAAAAATGTCCAAGTATGAGCAGGAAATGAGAGAGATTGAAGAAGAAGAGAGAAAAATAGACGAGCTTGAAGAACTTATTGTCAAGAGAGAAGCCATAGGAGAAGGTAAGTATAAAGGGAAATTACTTATTAAATGTTTTTCTTGCAATAAGATAGGTCATTTTTCCTTAAGGTGTCTAGAAAGAGTTCCTAAGACAAGATCTAACAAGCCTAGATTCCAAAGAAAATGTTATTTTGTTGTTGATGAAGGTGTGACAGATGATGAATCTAATAAAGGGAATGTAAGTGAGGAAAAATGGGTATCTCTTGCTATCAAGGAAAATGATCCAACACCTATTGAATTTGCTAGTTGCACAAATGTAGAGAAAGCTCTCGCTGCTAAAGTTGAAGAAAAAGATGAATGGGTGATTGACAATGGATGCTTTCATCACATGATAGGTGATAAAATTAAATTTGTGATCTTGGAAAAGTATGATGGTGGTTTTGTAAGATTTGGTGATGACAACGCTGATGTAATCCATGGTAGAGGATCCATTTCTCTTGATGGTAAGCATAATACTGATGATGTTCTATATGTAGAATGTTTGAAGTAGAATCTCTTAAGTGTTGGACATATGGTTGACAAGGGAAACAATATTCAATTCAAGGATGGAAATTGTAGAATATTGGGAAGTTCCATAAATGTGATTTATCTGGTACAAAAATAAAAGGTAATATCTTTCACCTGAGTGTTGCTAGTAAAAGTTGTTTGATTGCTCAAGTTGATGAAAGCTAGTTGTGGCATAGGAGAATGTTTCATGTAAACTTTGATAATATTATCAAGATAAGTTCTACTCAGGCAGCGAGAGATCTTCCTAAGTTGATAAAACCTACTAATGCTATATGTAAGGAATGTTAGTTAGGGAAGCAAACTATAGTTTCATTCTAGGGAAAACAACATTGTTCAAATGAGGTGTTGTAGCTTGTGCATACTGACTTGTGTGGTCCTTCTCGAGTCAAAAGTTTACAAAGATACATGTATTTTATGTTACTTATTGATGATTATTCTAGAATGATGTGGGTTACTTTCCTATGGGAAAAATTTGAATCTCTAGAGAAATTCAATATTTTTAAGGCTATGTTTGGGATAGAGACAAGTTTGAAGATTAAATGTCTAAGATTAGATAGAGGTGGTGAATTCAGTTTCGGTGAGTTTAATTCTTTTTGTGAAGAGCATGGGATAAAGAGAAAATTATCTACCCCATGAACCCCTCAGCAAAATGGAGTTGTGTAAAGGAAGATCATGACAATTCAAGAAGCTGCTAGGACTATGATGTTGGAAGGAAATGTTCTACATATCTATTGGAGAGAAGTTGTGAGTAATGTTGTTTACACTCTCAACCAGGTACAAATCAAAGGTGATATCAGTAAGACTCCTTATGAGCTATGGTATGGTCAGAAGCCTACTGTTAGATACTTCAAAATATTTGGGAGTAAATGCTATATCAAAAGAGATGAAGATATAGGAAAGTTTGATGCTAAAAGTGATGAAGGAATATTTCTTGGTTATTCTACTAAAAGTAAAGCCTACCAGTGCTACAATAAGAGGTTGAGGAAAGTAATTGAGAGTGCTAATGTCAAGGTTGATGAGGACATAGTTAGACCATCTAGAACTTGCAGATATGATTTAGATGATCAAAATGACATTTTGGATAAAGGAAAGAAATTTTAGGCTAGAAATCAAGTTCAGATCATTTCGGTGAGTCAAGAAAATCAAGAAGAAGGAACTAGTGAAATTGCAGAAGTAAGATCACAAGAGCTTGAAGTTCAAGAACACCCTAAGACTCCAAGGTATGTAAGACTAAATCATTTAGAAGATCAAATTATTGGCGATAAGAACAAAAGTGTTCTAACCAAGAGAAGAATTGCAGAAGAATACCGTTTGATCTCAAAGACTGAGCCTAATAGTGTCAATGAAGCATGCAAAGATGAACATTGGGTGGAATCAATGAAAGAAGAACTATTGCAAATTGAGAAGAAAGATACATGGATTCTTGTTCCTAGACCTAAGGACAAAAATGTAATTGGAACTAAATGGGTTTTTCAAAACAAACTGAATGAGCAAGGTGAAGTTGTTAGAAGCAAAGCAAGATTGGTGTCTAAAGGATATTCTCATATGGAAGGAATTGAATTTGAAGAAACTTTTGCTCCTGTTGTTAGGATTGAAGCTGTGACACTATTTCTTTCTTATGGTGCTTACAAAAACTTCAAGGTTTATCAGATGGATGTCAAGTCAGCATTTCTAAATGGTGAACTGGAAGAAGAAGCACGTATATTGAGCAACATGATGGATTTCAATTGACTGATTAGGGAGATATGGTTTAACGATTGAAGAAATAATTGTATGGACTCAAGCAAGCCCCAAGAGCATGGTATGCTAGATTAGGCAAGTATTTGTTGAAGCTTGGATTTAATAAAGGTATTGCTGACAATAATTAGTATTTCAAGATTGATCATGATAAAGATTTGATTGTTGAAGTCTTTGTTGATGATATCATTTTTGGAGGAGATGATAGTTTGTGCATGAATTTTTTTGATGAGATGCAGAATGAGTTTGAGATGTTTATGATTGGAGAAATGAAATTCTTTCTGGGATTGCAAACTACTTAGCTAGATAGAGGGATGTTTATATCTCAGTCCAAGTATGTGAAAGAATTCATAAAGAAGTTTGGTATGAAAGATTCAAAGCCAGTTGGTACACCTATGGTGATCGGATGTAAGTTGACACAAGATGATGATTCTCCTAAAAAAAATCAGACTAGATACATATCCATGATTGATGTATTGCTCTATTTGACTCAAACTAGACCTGATATCATGAATGTCATATGCATTGTTGCAAGATTTCAAGTTGATCCTGAGGAATCTCATGTGACAATTGTGAAGAGGATTTTCAGGTACTTGAAGGGGATAGTTGATTTTTTCCTATGGTATCCTAGAGAATATGACCTTACTTTGAGTGTTTTTATTGATGTTGATTGGGTAGGAGATGTGAATGACATAAAGACTACTAGTGGCGGTGTATTTTTCTTGGGAAAGAAGTTGATTTAATGGTTAAGGAAGAAGCATAATGCAATTTCCTTATCTACTGTAGAGGCAGAATACATTGTTGCTGCTAACAAATGTACTTAAGTATTGTGGATGAAGCAGATGTTGAAAGATATCAGAGTTGTGTATGATGAACCTATTGCTATATTTTATGATAATTCAAGTGCAATTAACATTTCTAAGAATCTGGTGCTACATTCAAAAACCAAGCATGTATCTATCAAGTTTCACTTTTTGATAGAGAAGGTTAGTGAAAAAGAAGTCAGATTGGAGTATGTGCCCACTAAAGAACAAATTGCAAATATCTTTACCAAGACCTTGTCTAAGGATAACTTTGAGTATCTCAGAGGGAAGCTAGGGGTGATTACCCCTCCCAATCAGAATTAAGATGCATTGACTTGCATCAATCTATGCATTTCATAGTCATATCTTATGATCCCGATTGATGTTATGGTGGCCGCTACTCAGGGGTAGTAGTCAGATGTTCAAAAATGTGGTTCAAAGATTGTGTGGAGAAAGATAATGTGTATCTTTGTCATTGATATCAAAGGGGGAGAAGAGTCATGTGAAAAACTATGAAAGAGTTAAGGAGAAAACAGTCAAAATCTAAGGGGGATAAAGTGCTAAGAGAAAGTCGCATTGATGGTGTTTTTCACATCATGTGTTTCCATCAATTCCAAAGGGGAAGATTGTTGGATATTGCTGATATGTGGTTGTCATTGATGTCAAAAATATTGGATTTAATTTCCTTAAGGTTGTATATGTCGAGGATATTGAGAAAATTGTAATAAAATATGTTGCAGGTTGTTAATGGTGTTGTAAAGTTCAGCATGGTGGCTAGCTCAGTATATTAACAATAAGAGGTTGTGGATTAAAGGGTTTGTTGTCAAGTACATCTAGTTTATCCACATGAAGTTTTAGAGGTTTGCATGAAGATTTCATTGAGTTATGAGTATCTATGTTTTGATATTTGTTATGTTGCTTCAATTGGTGTTCTTGAAAGAAGATAATGTGATTATAGTAATTCGAGTTGTTGTGGATGCTTCTATAGTGATTCATGATACTTGTGGGTGTTTCTAGATCATGCTCTATCTGTGTTGTTGATTTGTATTGGTCATTGTGCTTGAAATTGGTGATTTTCTCCTATGTGTTCATTTTTTTCATGATCATGGCCGACAAGGTGATTGTAGCGTGTTATGGATCTTCGAGGCATAATTGTTTAAGGTGTTTTGTGTTCAAGGATGTTGTTTTGGGTTCTTACTATGTTTTGGATGACATTGTTTGGTGCACATTAATAATTTTTTATTGATTTGGGTCAACAGTTTGTACTCATTTTATTTTTTGTTTGGCCGATATGTAGTTGTTCTAATACTTAGTTGTGGATATATATGGTTGATTGTTTATACCATTTGAAGGTAGTGGTGTGTGAAGTGTGAAATTGTTGTGTGTGAATAACATTCTAATCTTTCAAAGGAAGAAGTATACTATGAAGAAGAGTGAGAAGATGTTTATGTGCTTAACCAGAATTGTAATCAAGCATTAGCAGATGTTATTTTCTTAGTTCAAAATCTTCTAGATCTAATCCAAATGTTTCTGGAAGATAGCAAGTCTTCCTTTGGGAAGTACGCCATTTGTATTTGAGCAATGAGCTCTAGGAAGTGTGCTTGAATGCATGTGCATTCCCCATTTATAATTCTTTTATACTTTTTACAGAGTATAATCTTGTGGATTAACCTCTACTTTGGTTTTTCCCCTAACAGGGTTTCCACGAATATTTTTTTTGGTGTTATGTGTGTTTTTGATGTGGTGATTTTTTATGCTTTCATGTTTATTTATCAGATCTAAGAATAAGTTTAATAAGTATAATTTATGTGACAATGGATTCAGCCCCCCACTCAGTTGTCTACCCTTGTGTTGCCAACAAGATGGGCCAAAATGCAATGTAAAAATTCAAAGATTGATGTGATGTAGCTGTAATGTGCCTAGATGACATGATATAAATGCAAAAAAATAAAGGAAGATATTGATTATTAATGCAAAACTAAGAAATATGAAGTGTTTGAAAACACATAATGATATGCAAAAAGACCTAGAAATGAATAGTAAACTATAATAGAATTGGATGAAACTAAATGTGTGTACTTGAGATCTTGCTAGAGACTAGAAATGAATTTTGAAATGATACTGATGCTAGAAATTTAGGCTATTTGGAATCATTCACCATTTTGGGAAAATTAGTCCCAGATCTAGGAAATTGTTCTAGAGCCTGTTTCAGACAAATGGGTATCCAAAATTGAAGAAAATATTTTTTAGGCTTGGCAGTGGAACTCATTTTACATCAATGTAAAATCAATCCACCTTTGAATCTCTAAAAATTCAAAAGTGGAAACATAATCCCTCGGTCTGTGCTTCAGTTCGTAACAGGTCTCTGCCTCTGAAAGTCTAATTTCCAACACTGAAAGTGACCTTTTGTTGATATTTTGTCTTCTTCAACAAAGAGAGGTCTTCAAAAAGTTTAAAAATTTATCTTTAATGATTCCCAAGCCTTCAAGATGTCAAAATTTTTAAACACACAAAGAGAGAAGGGGAAAATATTGATTGTTAGAGCATGGGGGTTTGCCTTGGTCAAACCCCTTTTTAGGTAATTACACCAACATAGAGAAATAATGTAATGAAGCATGAAAAAATGGAGTTAATACCTTACAATGATGTTTGATCTTGATTTTCTATAGCAATAGAGGAAGATTCTACCCTTGAATGTCTTTGGAAGCTATCTTGATGACTTGGAATGATAAAACCCTAGCTTGCTTAGCTTGAGGTGGAAGACAAATGATGAGTGAATGATAACATGTATGCATGAATTATGAATTATGGTTTAGAAGGTTGTATTTATAATAAATTCACCTTATTTACCCATTAATTGGATCCCTAAGGCCGACATGGAGGAAAATAAAACTTAAAATACAACTTTTCTTGCTTAAACCCTAAAAATGGCTCAAATGGGACTCATTCGCCATCAAGGGCGAATGGGTCCCACCTGGATGGAATTGATTCACCCCTAATGGTGAATGAGTCCCACATGGGCCATTATGCTAGCAGGAAGGTTGTGAAATAAGGAAATTAGGTTTACATGGTGACTTTGTCAGTTATTTGATCAATTTATGCCTCAGGATGCACAATATGGGCTCATAGGGGCCTATGAATGATTACGTAAAGGTCAATTAGAGCTAGAGACACAAAGTTCAATGTGAAAGTATGATTAAATACACCTTACATCATTATAATGAGGTCCACATATCCTAGAAAGGCACAACATCCAATGTGAATGTGTAAGACACATTAGAACACTAGATTAACATTAAGTTTAATTTAGATTAATGTGAGGATGCAATTAAATACATTTTATATTGTTGAATTAAGGGAAAATGGGTTCATTAAGTCTAGAGAAGTGTGAAAATATTTTTCAACACTTTACAAGATATTAATGAATGCATTTACAAGTGTCCAAGAACTAATGTAGACGTGTAAAACACCCCACAACACTAAATTAAGGCTTCATTTAGTCAAATTTGTCATTAATTAATCCTAAATCAAGCAAGCAAAAAGGGATACTTTTTCTATGTCCATAGCAGATATATGAGTAAGGTATATTGTCTTGTTAGAATAGAACAACATCACCTAAGTAGAATAGAGCACTTGAGGGTAGATGTTGCTAGAGGATGGATAACTACTATGAGATAACTTGTTGAAAGTTACCTTTTGGGATGGGTTCCGAAATGGAGTTCAAAGAGTACAAGTTTTTGATTTATCAAAAACCTATTGTTTGTTGTTCCAACACTATTCTTATGCTTCACCAAGCAATTAGCCCATTATGTATGTATGGACTTTGTAATAAAACTCTTTGTCATTCCTAGCATAGAACTTGTATTTTTCTAACTCATAGATAGAGATGTATGTTGATGTTTTGGCATGCACCAGATTCCACCTTACAGATTGTTCTGTTGCTAAAATTTACATGCAAGGTCAAGTATTCTTCAAGTTGGAATAATTATAGGGAAGCATAAGCTTCGTGGTTGGGTGATAATGTGCTTGAACCATGTTCAAATCCACTAGTGGAGGTGAGCATCAAGAGGAAACCCTGTATGTTTGATGAGCTTAAAATATGTTCATAAGTTTGGATATTATGATGAACTTTTAATATCTTTACTTTTGTTATTTGTGGCCGTTTAAACTCTGTTGAAACCTTTTATGAGGATATCTTGTAGCAAAATACTTTCATATTCCTGCAGCTTATTATGTTGACTTGATTACATTTATTACCCCGTTGACTCCCTAAATGACTGGTATATCGCATACAGTTTTTGAATGATGAAATAGATTTAAATGTGTGATTAATGAACAGATATTGTGTATGTGCCATACGCCTTTTCTTTCACACCTGTTACCTTTTTTTTCGCAGGTTGTTGAAGAATGATCGAGTCAAGCGCAGTCGATCTCGACCTTGCAGTAAAGTCCATTTCCTGCACGACTTCGAGGAAGCTCCGATGAAGACTCTTTGACCGAAACCGTTGGGAAATATTTTTAATGACAGTCAATCTGGAAAGAGTGGAACGCTAGATTCTCTCCGGATCGGGTTGAATGCATAAATTTATTTATGAAGTTTGTTCCTTGATTCTGGGATACACTTTACTTCCACGTCTTTCTTTGATAGGGTTAGTTATTTAGTTGCTCTTCTGATTTTAAATAATGTACTCCTCCTGCGTGAGTGAGAAGGAGACGATAGTTAGAGTAAGATAGAAACAAAGTAGCAGATATCATGCAAGAGTCAGTATGATAATGAAAAGAAGAATCTGTTTGACAAGAGACAGAGTTTGTTGTTAGTTTCCATTTCAACAAAATAATGTATATCATTCTATTTTCATGAATAAAGTTTGATGAAGTTCTGAGCTCAGCACCTGCGTAATCAGTAGATGCTTGCTAAGGGGGGCCACTTAGTAAGTATCTGTAGCTAGTTAGTTAGTTGTTCTTTCCTGTTGATCTTTAGTTAGCTTTCATCTTTGAAGTTTTCATACAAACTCAGTCTTATATTGCTCCTGCAGCATAGAGAGTCCATCCCTGTGACTGTTCCTGCAGCATAAGGCCAGTTCACGGTTTGTGTTTCAGTCGTAGTTGTTATGGTTTCTGTTTTAATCAAATCATAGTTGAGTTAAATAATTTTGCATTACCTTCCTATGGCGTAGATAGAATTCCTTTCCAGTATTTGTTTTCTGCTAAGATTTGACCGAAACTAGTTCTTAGTGCATATATTTTGCCACGCCATTTAAAGTATACGTCCCCTAGTTTGACAAGTAAATGAACGTCCACAGAGAGATGTTAGTCACCAATCGGAATGTCCAATTCCTAGGAAAGGTTCTACTATGATTTTCATATCCTTTTGTGGGCGCGACCATTTTTGGCGTCGTTGCCGGGGATGGCGTCCAGCTAGGAATTTGTCAGAAGTCATTTTTAGCTCTAGTTTAGTTTGTTAGTCAAAAAATTTCAAAATCTTTCAAGCCACTATTCATATCGTATTGCATGCATAGAAGAAGAAGAGATGCGTTGGGAAGGTTCCTCCCTGAAAACCTGTTTATTGAACTACCATTTGACCTAGCTGACAACGAACCTGAGGAAAATCCATTCGCTCTGTTATTCCAGCAACCAAACATGGCAAATAATCCACCAAATAATCCACCTCCTGCATTTGAGTTTCCCATTGTTCCTCAGAGAGATACTGATAATCTTAAAAACATTCCCTCTTCCTTGCTTCCAAAGTTTTATGGCCTGGTTACGGAGGACCCATAAAATTTTCTGTTTGAATTTGATGTCCTCTATCACAGTTATGACTACAACATAGACGCTCATAAATTGAAGTTATTTCCTTCCACCTTGAAGGAAGGAGCTCTCAGATGGTTCATGAGTCTGGGAAGAGGCGTCGGTGATAGTTGGGCCGCCATGCAGACAAAATTCCTTGAAAAGTATAAGAAATATTGTAAGAGTGCCAGCAAAGGTGATGACATATTCTGAATTCAGCAGAAGGAGGATGAAAGTCTAGAAGATTATATTTCCAGATTTTTGTTTTCACTAAAGAGGAATTCAAATCATACTCTCAACGAGGACTCTCAGAAACTACTCTTTCTAAGAGGAATCAGTGATGCCTGTATAGACGCCCTGGACCTGATGGGAGGAGGTGATATAACCCAACTGCCTTGGGATGATATAAAGAAAATATGTCTTAACTATTCTCGAGCAATAGTTAAAAAAGGTCGAGGTCATCATGCTACAGTGGGGAAGTCTTCTTCTGGTGGAGTTTTTCGGATGGAGATAACAAATTTACTGTCTGACTTCAAACAGGACATCATTAATAATATGGCTACACAACTGGACACCATGCAAGCTCGGAAGAAACATGAGGAAGCTGAGGTAGTTTTGGCCGAGTTCTATCCATACTGCAGACAAAAGAAGTGTGACTGTAGATGCAAGATGGTGGCTAATGTGGAAGCTAAGCAACTACCTACTGACTTCAAGCCAGTAGAAGGTGATGATGATCAAGTGTTCTTTGTTGTGCAAATGAGACCATGGGCCCAAAGACAAGGTATGCCTCAAGATCCTTTAACTTTTGGTAATCCTTATTCTGGCTATAATAACCAATGGCAACATGCATATGGACCACAACCACCCTAGAATCCACCTCAACCAAGTTGGCTTAATTATCATACTTCGCAATGGCAATCTCCTCAAGGAGGTTGGCAGCAGCCACAAGGGCAATGGATCCCACCTTCAGGAAATTGGCAGCAAAATCCTCAATGGAGGGGCCCTCCACAATGGCAAAACCAGTCCTCTGGATTCCTACAGCTTCCACATCCGCAACCACAGGCCCTTATGCCACCTCCTACAGCAACTGCCACAAATCCTGGCCCTCAAAAGAAAATGCCTATGCCTGCCCAGCCGTTGCTAAATCCCAATAATAAGCAACAACAGCAGCCACATCAGCCTGCGTATCTTGCCGAAGCCAACCAATATCAAGCTTATGCCTTAAACGTTAATGACATCCATTTGAGGTCTGGAACTACTTTACCTGCTCCACAACCGCCTCTAATTACTGAAATACCAGATTCTCCCCTTGAAGAATCTACTGCACCTGCTGATTCTACTGAGCATATGCCTATACCTGATATGGTTTCTAGGGAGCCTGCTTTGCAAAGTCAAGAAAAACCACCTTTTCCTTAGAGGTTGCAAAGTATTGAATCTAAATCTATGGAAGAACCCACTTTTGACATTCTGGATCAGCTCAAGAATGTACAGATTCAAATCCCCTTATTTCAGGCTATTAAAGAGGCCTGTTTAAAGAAGCTTGGATGAAAGAGAAAGGCTCCTCAAACAATTCATGTCTTAGGGAAATTGGCTGATATAATGTTGGGAAATGTAGTCATTCCAAAGTATATTGATCTTGGAAGTCCTGTAGTGCAGATACATATAAATGGTTAGATTGTAAAAAATGTTTTGATTGATTTAGATGCTGCCATTAATGTCATGACAAAGCATACTATGGACTCCTTGAACATTTCAAACATTAGGTCTACGCCCACAGTTCTGCAGCTTGTAGATAGCTCCACAGTTAAACCTGATGGGATGGTGGAAGATGTAATTGTCACTCTTGAATCTTGGGAGTATCCTGCTGATTTCACAATATTATCAGTTAAGACAACTTTAGGGGGGTATCCAGTTATCCTTGGTAGACCATGGTTAGCAACTGCTGATGCTTTTATAGGATGTCGTTCTGGAGATATGACCATTTCTAATGGACAGTCCACAAAAAAATTGGCTTTGTATCCGCTTGCTAGACCTCAACCAGATTCATCCCAGCTTGTTTGGCCAGATGTGGGGGAAGAAACTGAAGAAGCCAATTCTTTGGCTCAATTAATGATGCTTCAAAATGATCCGTTCTCACAACTTAAGAATGAGAATGCTTTGCTTTTCCAAATTCTTCAATTTAACTCTGATACAGGTAGTTCATCCGATCCAAATGGTAGTCATCTACAATATTTCCTGCAACAACCAAATTTTGAAAGTTCATTGCCTAAACTTCCAGTGATTTTTCATAATTTGCTTCCACAAGAGGTACAAACATCACCTGTAGATTCCATGAGTAATCTCACGAAGCAGATAGAATTGTCTCCAGGTCATTGCTTGAATGTTAATAGCAAGCTATCACAATCTCAACATGATGACTTATTAAAAATGCTACAAGAACAACATAAAGCTTTTGCATGGGAATATGGGGACATGCAAGGCATAGATCCTCGAGTTTGTACTCATAGGATATATATCAAAGAAGATTGCTCACTAGTTAGACAACCTCAAAGAAGAATAAATCCAGCACTTAGAGAAATAGTTAAAGGTGAGCAACAAAAGTTGCTTGATGCTGGTTTTATTTATCCAATCTCTGATAGTCAATGGGTTTCTCCACTCGTCATTGTCCCCAAGAAAGGTGGAAAATGGAGAGTGTGTGTAGATTACAGAGAATTGAACAATGCCACTAAAAAAGATCACTTTCCACTACCTTTTGTAGATCAAGTACTAGACTCACTGTCTGGCAAAATATATTTTTCCTTTTTGGATGGTTACAGTGGATACAATCAGATAAAAATTGCCCCTGAAGATCAAGATAAGACCACTTTTACCTGTCCATGGGGAATATTTGCTTATTTAGTCTTTCCTTTTGGTCTATGCAATGCACCATCAACATTTCAGCAGTAATTAGTATCTTTGCTGATATATCTCATGAATGTATGGAGATTTATATGGATGATTTCACTACCTATGGAGTCACATTTGAAGAAGCACTGGTGAATTTAGAAAAAGGTATTGAAAAAGTGCAGAGAGAAAAAATTGTCTCTAAACAGTGAAAAGTGTTTTCTAATGATGGAAGAAGGTATTGTTCTAGGTCATCATATTTCAAAAAATGGAATTCAGGTTGACCCTGCTAAAATTGAAGTAATTCAGAATTTACAAACTCCTGCAAAACAAAAAGATGTCAGAAGTTTCCTTGGCCATGCAGGGTATTATAGAGGGTTTATAAAAGATTTCAGTAAAGTTTTCAGTCCACTTTATGCCTTGTTAACAAAGGATTCTCAATTTGAGTGGACAGAGGCCTGTGAAAAATATTTCCTGCAACTAAAGGACTTGCTTACTAAAGCCCCTGTTCTTCAAGGTCCCAAATGGAATTTACCTTTCCACATACATGCTGATGCCTCTGATTTTGGTCTAGGAGCAGTTTTAAGTCAAAAAGAAAATTCAATTGAGCATGCTATCTACTTTATCAGCAAGAACCTTCAAGGTCCTGAGCTTAACTATATTGTTACAGAAAAGGAATTGCTTGCAGTAGTGTATGCTTTGAATAAATTTAGGCATTATATCATAGGTTATCAGATATTTGTCCATACTGACCATGCATCAATCAAGTATCTGATGAACAAACCTACCATCTCTGGTAGGTTGGCACGATGGCTCCTATTGTTACAAGAATTTGACATTACAATAATTGACAAACCAGGAAGAGCTAATGTTGTAGCTGACTTTTTATCAAGACTTCAATTAGTTGCACTTGTTGAACATGAGGTCATTGATGATAGGTTTCCAGATGAACACTTGTTTTCCATTGTTGCACATACACTATGGTATGCAGACATTGTCAATTATCTAGCAGCAAACAGAATACCAGCTCATTTTTCTCCAAAAGAAAAGAAATTGTTAATAGAGAAAAGTTTTAACTTTTCATGGATCGCAAATTGTCTGTTTTATACTGGACCTGATCAAGTGATGCGAAGATGTGTAAGAGAAGATGAGACTTATGATATCTTGCATGCTTGCCACGATGAAACATGTGGGGGACATTTTGCAGCAAAAAGAACGTCAATGAAGATTCTTACAACATGATACTATTGGCCAACATTACATAAGGATGTTGTGGCCTATACAAGGAAATGTGACAGATACCAGCGTATGGGAAGACCAACTAAGTCAGATGAAATGCCACTATATCCGCAGGTCATAGTCACCCCTTTTGATAAATGGGGGATGGATTTTGTGGGACCAATTGATCCACCATCAAATGGCAAGTCATATATTCTAGTTTGCACGGACTATGTAACAAAATGGGTGGAGGTAAAAGCTATGACTCATGCTCGGGATAAAAAAGTTACTGAATTTCTGTATGAACAAATTTTTAGTAGATTTGGAGTTCCCTGAGAGCTTATAACTGATCAAGGAGCTCAATTTACATCGAATCTGATCACTGCACTAATGAATGACTATAAGATCAAACATAGAAAGTCCAGCCCCTATCATCCTCAAGCCAATGGTTAGGCGGAGGTAACAAACAGGGAAATTGAAGCGATCCTCACAAAGACAGTGCAGATCCATAAAAAAGATTGGAGCAATAGACTTCCTAAAGCAGTTTGGGCTTACAAAACTACTTGGAAAACAATAATTAGGTTTACACCTTTTGAGCTGCTTTATGGGGAAACAACTATATTGCCCATAGAATTTGAACACAAAACTTTAAGGACAACTCTTGAACTCAATATGGAAATATCTGAAGCACAGAAGGACCATCTCCTATAGCTAAATGCTTTGGACGAGATGAGAAAAGCTGCCCTGCAGCATATAGAAGCAATCCAACAGCAAAGGAATAAATGGCATGATCAACACATCAAAATAAGGAAATTTTTTGCTGGTGATTGGGCTCTGTTATATGATTTCAGATATCAAGAAAACTAGGGTAAGCTCACAACACGCTGGCTTGGCCCGTATGAAGTTGAAAATGTGTTCGACAATGGAGCTGTACAGCTGGTGACAATTGATCCAGTCCGTTTCAAATTGCTAGTTAATGGCCATTGACTCCGGTTGTACCATAAACTAGTCTCAAAGGAAGAATTCATGCAGCAGTTCGTTCAGGTTCCTCCCGCTACTCTTCCTGCAGCTGAAGGCTTTGGCCTTTCTCCTGCAGCTTCACCGTAATTTTAAAAAACGCATGCTCATAATAAAGGTTTTCTTTTAAAAGGAAACCCCTTTTCTCCATTTTCATTTATCGCCCCCATATCACTTCTTTATCTTCCATCCATCCATCTCATCCATCCATTCCATCCATTCATCTCGTCCGTCCACTTCATCCATCTGCATCACCCTTAATTAAGCTGTCATTCCCAACTGTCAACTCATGCAGACGTCGTTATCTTTCTTCACACATATGTGCAATTATCAAAGGTACACCATATCTTTTATTATCGCATATTTGATTTGTTTTATTCTATTCATTTACTGCTATCCATGTACCAGTCATTATTACCCGATCTCCGCCTATTTTTTTAGTACATGTGAGGACACATGTCATACTCTCAGTAGGGGGCGGGGTAATCCACCTTTTAAAATCTGTCTTTTCGCCGCTGCCATAACTACACAAATAACCTTTCTTTAATACTTTTCTGGTACTTTCCAAATGTGATTGCATGTCCTTCTTTATTGCATGTCTTTCTTGTAAAATACGATTAAAACTGCTTGTTTAAAAAGCTCATTTTTGGAAAAGAAAAGAAATGTGACAGCACGACAGAAGAAAAACCAGAGTAGAAAGGGAAACAGGGAATTTGAATTTTTAGTAAGGAATTGAGTTCAACTACGTGAAAACTATGAACATGGGTGGTCAGTTGGTGCAACATGAGCCTGTAGCACATGAACTATTATTGCAAAATCCGCAAACAGTTCATGCATTCAGCCTCTGTGGATGGTTAAACTATTTCTTGAGCTTAAATGCTTTTGATGAGGAGGCTGCTGGAGAATTTTTGAGAACCCTTTCTGAAGGGGAAGCTATTGTATGGGGTCTAACGGTTGTTGCAACTGAAGATAAAATTGCTGAAGTAACCAGGCTTCCAGCCGTTGGAGAAAAAATTTCTTCAGACACTGCAGCTGCTAGGGCTGAGTTTTCAATGCCCACTGATGGACCTTTGGAAGTCTCCAAGCAGGGATGCAAGCGGGTATCATTGCCTCCTCCTTATTCAGAGTATGCTACTTACATAATTAGGTATTTGACCTGTGAAGGCCGTTTCTCCTACTTGCATTCTCATCATTTCAAATTATTAAGCCATATGAGGCATGGGTTAGTTGTAAATGTTTCAAATTTTCTGTTAAAATTTCTAGAACAAAGTGCCCATGGAACCCAACAGGGGAAAGATAATTTTGTTACTCACCACAGCCTTATCAAATTATTGATTGAGCGCTCTTTAAGAGATGTCTCATCTCTTTCCTGGAAACAATTCGTTGCTCAAAAGAGCTTGCAAATTCCACAACCCCCTAGGGTACTTAACCCACGGCCTCAAAAAAAGAAGAAGGAAATTGCATCTACCAGTAGAACAGGGTAGGGGTCATCTACTCCTGTAGCACTTGGTCCTACAACTTTCACACCTGAATCCTCTGCTAGGGTACAAACTAGGTCTGCCACTAGGAGAGAGAAGGGTAAAACAAAGGCAAAAGGGTCCCCAGAATCTAACCCTTGTTCTCAGAAAAGGCAATGTCCTCCTGCAGCATCATCCCCTACAGCCGTCTCTCCTACAACAACACCTATTGCTATCACCAATTCACCGTCATCCTCTGGTAGGGCAGAGTCCTCTGAGCAGACAATAAAGAGGAAGGATACTAGAATGCCTCCTGCAGCCGCATCAGTGCCAAGAAGAGTTTCCACAAGGAAAAAATCTAAGACCTCCCCTGTTTCACCTCAACCAGAGGTTATTGTAATTTCATAAGGGTATGCTGAGTCTGAATTTAATGTTTCTCAGAATGTGTCCAAAAATGCTGCTCAAAGTTCATTCGTTCCTGAAGAGGAACAAGTTTAAAAAAAGGAAATGGAGCATAATAAGCAAGGGTTACCAAATCTGGATGACTTGGCTACCCCTGCTATGTAGTTTTCGGAGGAAGCACAGACTTCTCCTTTGCAACAACAAGAATTTATCTTGCAGCAAGAGCAAGAACATACTGAACAATTGAATGTGCCTAATGAAGTTATATTTCACCCTGCAATTTGTAAAGCCATTGTTGTGTATAAGAAAACGTTTTTAATTGAGTTTATGGAATATGTCAAAGCTAACTGGGAAACAGTTACATTACAAGCCCTAACATTCCGACACATAGCCCAGACTGACATGCAGCAAAGTCTATGGGAAGTAGAAAGGAAGAAATTGAAAAAGGAAATTGAAAGTCAGAAACAGGAAATTGTTGAGTTGAAAGCAAAAATGGATGAAATGTTAAAAGTAACTGGTGAGATTATGGAATGCAGACCACCACCCAGAGTTTATGCTCTGTTTCTTAAGGAACAGTTCTTATGGTTCCAACTGATGAGAATTTCCAGAAACCAAGATCCTATACTTCATACTGCCAAAGAATTTTACGAAGCATACCAGGCAGCCCCAAATTGGTTAAGAAATTCTCTGTGTGAATTCTATTTACATGGCTTTTTAATTCCATTTGAAACATAATGGAATCCTCTTTTGTATATTGGTGATATTCATTTGAGAGCATTTATGTCATGGGCAGCAAATGAGGCGAATTATGGCAGGCAGTGGGAAACATATGAGGAAGCTGAGAAAAATGAGCCTGTTTCATTACGCTCTCAAAGTTCAAACCCCCATGCAATGTTGAAAGACTGGTTTGCTCTGACATATGGCATTAATAATATTCCAGCCAGAGAGAAGATATTTGATATTAGGAAACAAGTATATGATGAATTTCAGGCACAACAATATTCATTTTGGAGACTAGCATATACCAGAAGTGAGAAAAGATGCGAAAGATTAACTATTGGATTAAGAAGATCCGAACCTCACAGTCCCTTAAATTTTATAGTAGCTCTTAAAAGATCAAGCAAATATACGCAATTGGGACTTCAAAAGAGATTTGAACTATGGTAGCCATTGACATTCAGACCTCCTGTGCTAATGTGGCCCCTCTATCCTCACCAGGCTACAAATCTTAATGATGATTTAGAAAACTGAGGTATGAAAGGTGTCGGGATTTCAGAGGATTTTATTACAGGTTTGGAAATCCATCTCAGAGTTATGTAGCAACCATTGACTTAAGAGAAACCACCAGGAAAGTTAAAGCTGAAGGACCAGCATTGGGCTAAGTAAGGGGTAGAATGATGAGCTTAAAATATGTTCATAAATTTGGATATTATGATGAACTTTTAATATCTTTACTTTTGTTATTTGTGGCTGTTTAAACTCTGTTGAAACCTTTTATGAGGATATCCTGTAGCAAAATACTTTCATATTCCTGCAGCTTATTGTGTTGACTTGATTACATTTATTGCCACGTTGACTCCCTAAATGACTAGTATATCGCATACAGTTTTTGAATGATGAAATAGATTTAAATGTGTGATTAATGAACGGATATTGTGTATGTGCCATACGCCTTTTCTTTCACACCTATTACCTTTTGTTTCGCAGGTTGTTGAAGAATGATCGATTCAAGCGCAGTCGATCTCGGCCTTGCAGTAAAGTCCATTTCCTGTACGACTTCGAGGAAGCTCCGACGAAGACTCTTTGACCGAAATCTTTGGGAAAGATTTTTAATGATAGTCAATCTGGAAAGAGTGGAGCACTAGATTCTCTCCGAATCGGGTTGAATGCATAAATTTATTTATGAAGTTTGTTCCTTGATTCTGGGATACACTTTACTTCCACGTCTTTCTTTGATAGGGTTAGTTAGTTAGTTGCTCTTCTGATTTTAAATAATGTACTCCTCCTGTGCGAGTGAGAAGGAGATGATAGTTAAAGTAAGATAGAAACAGAGTAGTAGATATCATGTAAGAGTCAGTATGATAATGAAAAGCATAATCTGTTTGACAAGAGACAGAGTTTGTTGTTAGTTTCCATTTCAACAAAAAAATGTATATCATAACAAGATTGTCAATACTACCACCATCAATAATCACATTACATACTTTACCTTCACACATATATCTTGTTCTGTTTTCATGAATAAAGTTTGATGAAGTTATGAGTTCAGCACCTGCGTAATCAGTAGATGCTTGCTAAGGGGGCCCACTTAGTAAGTATCTATAGCTAGTTAGTTAGTTGTTCTTTCCTGTTGATCTTTAGTTAGCTTTCATCTTTGAAGTTTTCATTCAAACTCAGTCTTATATTGCTCCTGCAGCATAAGGCCAGTTCACGGTTTGTGTTTCAGTCGTAGTTGTTATGGTTTCTGTTTTAATCAAATCATAGTTGAGTTAAAGAATTTTGCATTACCTTCCTGTGGCGTAGATAGAATTCCTTTCCAGTATTTGTTTTCTGCTAAGATTTGACCGAAACTAGTTCTTAGTGCATATATTTTGCCACGCCATTTAAAGTATACGTCCCCTGGTTTGACAAGTAAATGAATGTCCACAGAGAGATGTTAGTCACCTGTTGGAATGTCCAATTCCCAGGAAAGGTTCTACTATGATTTTCATATCCTTTTGTGGGCGCGACCAATGTTTACAAGACTGTCTTGGTCTATGATGTAAATTTGATGTAAAACTTATACAATGTATTGACTATGTGTCATTATGAGTCGAGTTAACTTGGATATTGTAATTGACATTAAAATTAAATATATTTATATTTGACGTATTTTAATTAGAGATGTGCTGCTATGATTAAAAATAGCTACTTAGTTATGTCTTTCTAAAATTAAATATCCATAATGTCATTTGCAATAATATAATTTAAGTAATAATTAGAACGGGTTATTACACTTTCCTCCATTTTTATATCTTGACCTTCTTCTTTTGCATCACTAACTACATTAGCAATCCATTCTTCAAATTTTGGAAAAGAATCACCTCCAATCAAATCATGATGTTTGTGCTTTTGAGCTCATTGTTACATCCAAGCTTGATTCTCTCATTCATATTTTCTACATAGAATATTAATGTACAAATAATAAGATTAATAATATAAATGTGTAATTTTTTTTACCTATGCCACTTATCGAATGAAGATGTGTTTTGAAGAATATAGAAATTCCTCACACTTCTTTCTTGATGTGATAGCTTAATGGGATGATAGAAATCCCCCGAGTATAGGGAGGATCCCAAAACCTCATGCTGTAGCTAATTCCTACTAGAATTGAGCTTCTTTAGCTTTCATGCTTTCCTTCAATTGATCTATCTCCTAAAGAGTGCTTAAAAGTTTTGATCACAACTTTCCTATCTCTCCATTATGAGTCTATAGAATATACTCGATGTCTTTCTTTTCCCCTCTTTCTTTCTCAGTTTCTGACTGGGCTTTTTCAATATCATCGATTGCTTGAGACCATGCATTGGCCAAGTCTTCTTGCATATCAACCTATTGCTTTCTCATCTCATGTAACTCTTTTTGAAGCTCCACACATATACTATTTTATTGGCCTATTGTCTCATCAAACTCTTTCTACCTCCATCGATACTCTTAAGTTTCCTACAACATCTTAACCCTCACATTTTAGGTTGCTTTACACTTGACCTCAACCTCACGCCCCAATCTTTGCACCTCAACATAAAATCCAATATCTTTCAGTCTGAGCTTCATCGAATGACTTAGTCACTTCACTTTATTGATCATGTGCCTACCTTAAGTGGGCCATATTCATATCTTTTTCCCTAATCTCTACTTGTAATCTATCCACCATGCCCTTCACATTCACTAACTCTACCTCACACTTTTTAATTTCTTGCCCAATTTTTGATAATCAGTATAAACCACTTTTTGTGTTGTTTTAACAAGGCCTATTTTATCATGTGGGAGTACTTCACTTAGATTAAGACCCATAGCTTGGATATCATAATACTCAAACTATATATCTCCCTCTAGTTTAGATACCTATGGCCTCATAGTTGAGATCATCAGAGCATTTTGTTCCTTGTCAAAATATGTTTCTAGCTTCTAGGTGGTTGGATTTGCCACCATTTTTTACCACAACTTTTTCTTTCTTTCTTTTTAGGCCTGCTTGGTTAATTTGACATGAGTCTAGAAGTTCTACAGGGAGTCAATACTTTGTGAAAAAATGGAAACACCTATGGGGAGGAAGTAGAGGGTAGCAACAGGTGTGATTTTGGCCAACTAAGTTTGAGGGAAAGCAAAAGGAAGTGCTATTGGGTCAAAATTCATGATGTTTTGTATGACCTGAGAAGAGAAAGGGGTGCTTGTTGGGGTAAAAGGGCTGCTGGGTGGAGAAATACAAACATGCTTAGAAGTGGGAATGGGCAATGAAACCTATAGCATGGGTGGCTCCATGTTTAAAACTTGTGCCTCAGATAGGGTGATCAAAGAATCAATTGTGGTTACACCAGAAGACACTCATTCAACATGTGGGGTTTCTATATGAGGATCACTATCGAATATAGTCAGGGGTGTGTTAAGGATGAGCATATCAAAATCTGTAGATGGAGTGTATTGATTTATAGGAGATGGGATAACAAGAACCAATAATGCAGTAGAAGAAAGAATGGTGGGTGAAAATCTCCCCTAGATTGTTAAGGTCAAAGATACCAGCATAACAAATTCCACTTCCTCTACTCCCTTATCTGAGGACCCTATCCTGTCCAAGTCTTGGACTCTCCTTTTCTTTGTAGGAGGTGCACTGGTTACTTTAGATTCTATAGTGACTGATCTTAACAAACCTTGGGTCTTCTACATTGCAAAAGGTTTTCCTGAAGTTCGTTGGGTCTGCTTACACCTTGTCAAGATGTTGGTCGAAGATAAGATCTGCAACTCCCTATCATGTGACACCTTGTCCTTGTCCTTCCCTACTTTAGGTTTCTAAGGTGGTGGATTAGAAACTGGTGTGTGCTCTTGCTTAACTCGTCGATCAGACCTTGGATCAGTGTTAGATCTGGCCTCATCATCATAAATCTCCTCAAAATTCTCATCTGTTGCTTTAATATTTTTGTATGGGGTGCCTAGTTGCTTGATCTCTTGCCAATACCTCTAGAAATAAATTGTTTTCTTTTCCAACCACCCTAATTTTCTTAACTATGTCTTGAGGGATTTTTCCATCTAGACACTTTTTTAGAATTCTACTACTCTTGGGGAAAAATTGATCCATGGGGGTCGTCCGAATGGAATTAAAGCTAGGTTGAAATATTGACCTCTGCCCTCTCTTCGACTGGGGTCTTTCTTGTTTCCCAATATGTCTGCTCTTCGTGCTTGAATGACAATTAGGGGAAGTGTGTAGATTGCTTTCTTGTGCCTCTTGGAACCATAAGCATTCTTGGTAATTATTTCCTAATGGTATGCTTCTAGGGAAAATATCCTATTTGTAACAAACTTCATTAGCCTAAAGGGCTCCTCATTAAAACCATGACATCTAATAAAATTAAAATCAACCCCTATAAAGTAATCAATCAGGGTTTGCTAGTTTTTCATCCAATCTAAAACCTTAGGGAAAAATCTACTCGAAGAACACTTAGATAAATTTAGAAGCACAGGTTGCAGGAAATAGTTGAGAAATGAATAATAATCCCATGTGCATGAAAATGCATGGGTCCAAGTTGAAACTGGCTTATATAACCTTGATGCATCAAATATATTGAGTGGAAAATGGTCACTGAAGAATTCAAGGTTTTGATGTCAAATTAAATGCACTAGAAAAGAGGAATATCTAAATTTGAAAGAGCGATTATAATTGCTTATTTTCTTTAGCATTTTTTTTGTGATTGCTTCAGCGAAATAAAATCACTTCTAACTCTTTTCCTTCATCAACATGAAATCCAAGCCCATTTGTAACTGAAGAACCTTGTCATCCCTTTCATGGCCATATACAAAATCCAGCATTGAAAACACAACCTATAAATTTATGTGGAATTGTTTGTGTGAGGGAGGGAATATAAGTGTATTATTGTTTGGCTTCTCGCCCATTTCATCCTTGTAGAATTTCAACTATTTTTCTACATTGTTGCCCATAAATCTTCCATTTTCCCATGGTAGAGCCTTTCAAAATCCCATTTTGAGGGGATACATAGTATATCTTGAATGGATTCCACACAGATGGTGATCTTTAGCTTGTTACCATTGGTAACCTCAGTACCCTCACCTAGCTTTTCTACGCATATGTCTACCAGCTCTGGGCATTGATGCATGGAGGGAAATATGAATTGTGGAAAACCAAGTGCAATGGTAGAGATGTATTTCATAGCCTTCGGCTAACCCTTTAGTGATCATTCTTTGCAATGCTCCTTCTCTAAGACCTTTAAGATTTATGTGTAGATTGGGGTCGAAGATGTTATCTACAAAATACTTGATTGCCTCATTTTTGGCATGGTGACCTAGATACATATGACTTTTGTATGTGGAAATATTCATTCCTATTATGCTAGAGAATTGGCATAATATACATCTCAAAAGATATTGACATAGCTTGGCTTTGTGAATGAGATTCCAACATTTTGACCAAAAGATGATGGCTTAAAGCTATTTTTTTGTTCTCAAAAGAATTCTATAAACTCAACTTTCAGAGAAGCCTTTAATCAAGGATTCAAATATTAGAAAAAAAAATTATTTCTCGCTCATTCTATTCTTAGAGACACATGCAGTAAATGTGTTATTTTTATTGATAGCTTGATAAGTGCTACCAGCAAAGCAATTCATGTTAAGTGGGGCCCTGTAGTTCCAAGAAATTGCAACCTCATTGTAGGAATGAAATTAGTGCATTCCTTACGCCAACCTTAGGGAAAGATAACATTGATCAATGGGAAGCATGTTTAGAAGAGACATTTGTATTAATTAAGGAGGAGCTAGCTTCAAAAAATTTCTTTTCACATAGGCGAGTTGGCTAGCACTAATGAAGATGACGAACACATGGTGGCAGGTCGTATATGCAAGCATTAATTTCCAATTCCTAAACTAACTCTTGAAAGCTTTGCCAAATCTCTTTCATACAATTTGTGGACATGAAAAAAGTAACCCTTCTACTTTTTCTCCTATTCAGGCCCTCCTAGTGGACTTTTGCTTGATTTTTCCTTGATTTAATGTTGTAAGGTGACCAACACATTCACATTAGGTCTTGGACCCTTGTGAATCATTAAGAATTCTAGGTTATCTTGTAAAAGTGTTGTAAAGTGTTTTAACTCACTTTCACACTTTTCTAGGACCCTTTCATTA
This sequence comes from Sequoia sempervirens, assembly GCA_007258455.2. NCBI lineage: Eukaryota > Viridiplantae > Streptophyta > Pinopsida > Cupressales > Cupressaceae > Sequoia > Sequoia sempervirens. The sequence continues at coordinate 686,277,465 of VDFB02058242.1, forward strand.
TAATTCACTTAAATAACTCCTTTTTATCACTTACCAAATCTTATTTCAAAGTGTTGTGAAGAGTTGTAACAAAATCTCATGCGTTTCTAGACTTGTCATCACTAATTCAACCCTTTCTTATGTTTAAATGTCCCCTTAATGCACTTTTCGACCATTCTTAAGTGTATATTTGAGGATATTCCTATTATACATCATTTAATACACTTTAATTTTTGAAACCCAGTGAAATTTCCTTGGTGGGACCAAGTCGCTACCTAGGGCGACTTAGTCCCATTGGGCACACAAATCAAAATAATTTTAATTTCTTGACGGGATTTTATTCTCTTACCCTTGAGGTCATCTTGTGATGTGTTATTTTCAGGAAAATTAGGAAAATCAAGTATAAATAAGGGTTTTTCTCCTCATTTTTCATCTCCTAATCTCTTGCAATCTCATAACTCATTAAGTATTCAATCTCTCAAGCATTCAAGCACTCTAAGCATAATCAACTCATCCATTGGAGGTCTTCATTGCATATCTTAAGATTTGAATTTTTATACAGATTTGTCAAAGAGTTTGGTGTCAAAAAGTGGTCAAGAATCTCTCTAAGTCAACATAACCCTAGTTGAATCTTGGAGACTCTTTTCATCCTATTTTCTACATAATCAAAATCAGACACCTGTTAGAAAAGAAAGTGCGGAATAAAAGCTATAGATTCCTGCCCCAAAATTCTAGAAATCTCTAGGTGGACTAAGTCACCATATGTGGTGAATTAGTCCCACTTCTAGGCCTAAAAAGTGGTTTCTGGATTTTTGGATACCCATTTGGCAGATTCCTATTCTGGGAGATTTTCCCCGAAACTAGACTAAGTCACCTAGCTTGGCATAAGTATCCTAATCAACATTTCCACTCAACTCTGTAGGATTCCAAAACCTCTCTACATCAGATTCTAGATTCCATGTGCAACTCTCTAGCTCTATTCAATTATTTCATCATTTATTTTCATTCTTAGGTGCTTTTGCATATCACAACATGTTTTCCAGCACGTTGTATTTATTAGGTTTAGCATCAATAAATCATTTCATTCTTAGTTTATTGCATTAGTACATCATAATTAGGCACATTACATCCCTTTTACATTAATATTGAGTGTAGACATTGAAATTTTGGCCCTAATTCCTCTCCTTTTAGATGAAAAACCTAGAAGAGTTAGAGGAACCTTTGGGTAATCCAAAATCATTGTTTACATGATTTACCTTTTAACTCTTACCATCAACTCACATTTTCCATTGCCATTTGACGAGACAAAAATTTTACATTTTTTGAGCTTTCTCAACCTACATTTTTTGATACATAACATGTCCATCTTGCGAGAGTAGTCATTATGTTTGCATTGAGTTGGAAAATTTCCTTTCGCCATGCCTTTTCCTTAGTGAGTCTAATAAAATTTATGCTACATTATGGGTGGCCTAGGTCCTCCAATTTGGATTTGGAGTTGAAAGCTGCATGTCTCCTTTGTCAGGGAGATTAACAATGACTGGTTCAAATTCTTGCTACGGACGAAAAACTATATAATCATCATGGCATTCAAATAGGTCCTTGGGTGGGATTATGTATAAGATGAGAACCACCCACTTTGCAACACTAGTTACATTATCTCTCGCTTCATGGCCTCTTTGTTGGATTTGAACAATAACAAACCGTGGATGATTGATATTTATTGTGCCATGTTCCATTCGCCACATTTGGAAGGGCTAGATGAAATTGTTCAAGTGACTATCCCTAGTGTTGGTATCCCATCGGCATTGGAAATTCATAGGAACGTAGATAATGAAGAGGTGGTGCCTTGGTTTCCCTTCGTTACTAACTTTCAAACCATGGATTTGGAGCACCACCATCAGCAGTCCTGACTTGCGGCCACCTTCCTCCTAAAAATGAACAACTTGTTGGGAAAATGTGTCTCAACCTTTCAACTATATAAAAAATTTATTGTTGATGGGATGTATGTATATTTATATATATTTCCTAGTTACACTGATAGGTGTATACAATGGCATAAGGGGGGGAGAGTGAGATGCATGTAAACAATTTTTTGTTAAATTTTTCAAGAAACTACTAAAATGGTCGACATACATTAGATAAATGATACATTGTAAATCTAGACTATTAATTATTAGGTTTTAGATCTAATGGTGGATATTTTGTTGGCTTATCTTGCCCTAAAATCTAACTCTATTTTATGAGGGAATTGTATTATGGTTATAGTAGATAGCAAGGGTGATGTATTCTAAGAGTCTAACAGAAGTCATGTTGTCTTTTGATCTCTGAGTGGTGATACTCCTATGAGAAGCTTGCTTTGCAAGTATATTGTAATCTTTGTGATTTAGTGAATAATATATTGGGCGGATTTTGGAGTGTGGGGTTTTTCTCTCAAAAGGGTTTTCCCCACGTAAATCAATGTTTCATGGTATGCATGTTATTTGTCTTTATTTTTGTTTAAGTTTTTGTATCTGTTAAATATCTATAAATTTTTATGCATTATTCTCCTCTCAATATTAGTGTAGCAAGTTGTTCTCCTACCTTAGCTTCCTTACAAGTGGTATCAGAGCTTGATCACCTTTGGTTTCAATTGTGGGTTGTTGGGTTTTTTAAACTAATCTAGATTTGAGTGGGAGCTTATGCAAAAGAGACTTTGTGATCTTGTTGCAGGAATTTTTAGATAGTAAGTTCATCAGGGAGAATAGAGGTGGATAAATTTTTAGGAAATAATTTTGAAATGTGGAAGCTGAAGATGGAGGATTGGTTAATAGATCGAGATTTGCGGGATGTTGTTGATGAGAATGTTTCAAGGCCTATAGATCCTAATTAGGATGTTTAATATGATGTTATGGACTATAAATCCAAGGGTCTAATCAGATTGTGCTTTGTATACTTTATTTTAATTAATTTCCATGAGGAAACCTCTCCACAAAAACTATGGGAGAAGCTTGGTGAGATGTATCAAGCCAAATCTTTAGTGAACAAGATTTTATGGAGGAAGAAATTGTATTCCTTGAGAATGGAAGAAGGTGGATGAATCACATACCACATAGAAGCATTCAATATGCTAGAAGATCAATTGGCATCTGTTGGTTTCAAAATTGATGAGGAGGAGAAATGTCGGATCATTCTTTGTTCTTTGCCTAATTCATGGGATTCTCTTTTTATGGCTATTGGGAGTACTTTTAGTTTAAGAATAGAAGATGTGGTGAGTTATTTACTTTCTAAAGAGATGAGGAGGAAGGTATCCATCACTACCAAGGAGGCCCTAAATGTTTGTGGAATACCTAAGGAAAAAGGCAAGAAGAATGAGAAGCGTGACAAATCCAAGTCCACGGGAAGATGGTGACACATCGATTGTAGCTTTGGAAAATCATGTAGGTAATGATGCATGGTTAATTTCTCAGGTGTATGCTTCCATATGAACTTTAATGGAGATTGGTTTTCTGAATATGAATAATTTGATGGAGGTAAGGTGTACATGGGTGATGATTGTCATTTAGACATTGTTGGCCATGGTAATGTTAAAATCAAGTTTCCTGATGGTAGAATAAAAAGGATTAATGGGGTGTTGCATATCCTTGGTTTAGCAAAAAATTCATTATATGTAAGAAAACTAATAGATGTAGGTGTGCAGGTAGTATTTTCTAATGCAACATGCAAGATGGTTAGAGGTTTTATGGTGATTTCTAGAGGTGTCAGATATGGTACATTGTATAAGTTGGATGCATGCACTGTTGAGTGCAATAGTACTTCTGTGAAATGAAATTTTGTGGAAGAAGTGAGGGTTTCACCATCAACAAATGGTCATGAATTTTGGGCACCCAAGGGTGCTCTTTCTTTTGAAACAAAGTTACTTGTAGAGAAAACTATGTTATGGCACCGAAGACTTGGCCACATTGGAGAAAAGGGTCTAAGGACCTCAAAAAATAAAAACCTTGTTGAAGGTTTGTCTGATTGTAATCTTGAATTTGATTTCTATGAGCATTGATTTTATGGAAAACAAAATTGTGTTCAGTTTTACTCGAGTTCTCATAAATCTTATGGTGTATTATATTTTTTTCATTATGATGTGTTTGGTCCTGTAGATGTTCCTTCGATTGGTAAATCAACATATTATGTTTCATTTATTGATGATTATAGTAGGACATGGGTATATTTTCTAGAGAGTAAATATGAAGTTTTCAGTTGATTTACAAAATTTAAAGCAATGGTTGAGTTGTAGACTAGAAAGAAAACAAAATGTTTGAGGATTGATAATGGTAGTGGATTTTTATCTAATTATTTTGATAGATTCTATAAAGATTATGGTATTCATAGGGAGAATACAACTCTGTATTCTCCACAATAGAATGTATTTTCAAAAAGAATTGAACAAGACATTGGTGGAGAAGGCTATGAGTTTGTTGAGTGGTGTTGGCTGAGAACAAAGGTTTTGGGCTGAAGTTGTTGCCACTACCATTTACCTGATTAATAGGTCTCCTATATCATCTCTTGTTTATAAGACTCCCATAGAGGCATGGTCGAGTCGCAAGCCTTCAGTAAGACATCTTAGAGTTTTTGGTTGCAAAGCATATGCACATGTGCTAAAGGAGAAGCAAACAAAGTTGGATAGCAAGGCTGTGAAATGTATCTTCATTAGATATAGTTATGGTGGGAAAGGATACAAGCTTTGGGAACCTATTACACAAAAGGTAGTAGAAGTGTTATTTTTAGAGAAATTAAACCTTCTATTACATTGCAGCTAGAACAAAGTAAACAAGAAGATGTGATTCAATTTCCTTCTACACTTGAGAAAGTTGAATCGAGGCCCAAGGATAGACAAGAAGTTGAGGAGGGATCATCTAGCTCTGGGTCTTCAGAAGAGGAGGAAGAACCTCCAACTCAACTTGTTCGTAGGTCTACAAGGAATAGACAGCCACCTAAAAGGTATACACTTGATGATTGGATATGTATTTTTTCTTTAAATACTAATTCATGGATGAACCTAGATCTATAGAAGAGGAACTAGGTATGAATGATGTAGAATCTGAGAAGATTTCTATGGATGAAGAAATGACATATTTGAAAAAGAATGATACATGGATCTTGTACCATTTCCTCAAGGATGAAATCCTATTGGTTTTAAATGGGCATTCAAGAAAAACATTGGTTCAGATGGAAGTATTGAGAAATACAAAGAAAGGTTGTTTGTGAAGGGTTACTTACAAGTTGAGGGTGTTTATTATGGTGATATATTCTCCCCTATTGGAAAAATGACATCCATTAGATTTTTGCTTTCTATTTTTGTTGCTTATGATCTAGAGGTTGAGAAAATGGATGTGAAAACTACTTTCCTTCATGGTGACTTGGAGGAGGATATTTATATGACACAACCAAAGCACTACATGGTGAAAGGTAAAAGTAAGTTGGTTTGAAAGTTGAAGAAATCTTTATATGGATTAAAAAAAAGTCATAGGATGTGGTACCCAAAATTTGATACATATGTGTTGAGATTGGGATTTAAGCATTCTAAATCAAATCATTGTGTTTATTATAAAACTGATGGTGATCATTTCCTATTTATTGCATTATATGTTGATGATATGTTATTTATTGGCAAAGGGAAAGGTATGATTTTAGAACTAAAATCTCAACTTGATGCAAAATTTGAAATGAAAGATCTTGGTGCTGCTATTCACATTCTTGGGATTGAAGTTAAAAGAGATATAGAGTGAACAGAAAGCTATGGATTGGCCAAAGTAATTATTTTAATATAATTAAATACATAGATTTAGCATGCAAGATTGTAGACCATTGTGTGTTCCTATTTTAGTTGGAACAAAGTTATCTATTTTAGATTTTCCAACATCTCCATCAGAGATGGAAGACATGAGTAGAGTTCCTTACTAGAGTGTAGTAGGAACTTTGATGTATGCTATGATTTATACTAGACTAGACATTTCCCAAGCAGTGAGATTTCTTTCAAGATATATGTCTAATATTGGTAGAGTTCATTGGGATGCAGTGAAAAGAGTCTTTAAATATTTACCTCATATTATTCCTTATGTTATCATAGTAATGTGACTGGAGATGATATTTCCCTTGATATTCATAGTTATGTGGATTTAGACTGGGAAGGTGATATTTATGGCTGATGATCCACCAATGCTTATGTGTTTACTTTATTTGGTGGTACAATTAGCTGTATGAGTAAGTGATAGGTCATGGCTACTTTTTCTACTACTGAAGTAGATTATATGGTAGCTACTCATGCTTGTAAAGAAGCCATTTAGCTTATGACGTGTTGTTTTCAGATATTTGAATAAAATAAGGTGCATTGACAATTTATTGTGACACTCAGAGTTTGATATGTCTAGCCAAGAACTTGGCATTTCATGCCAGGACCAAGCACATTAATGTACAATATCATTTTGTTTGAGATATGGTCGAAGGTGGTAGGGTGAAGCTAGTTGAGGTAGAGACTTTGATGAATGTTGTAGATTCTTTAACTAATCTTGTGAGTATAGAGAAATTCATATGGTGTTCAGAGATTATGGGCCTTTCGAATGCTAGCAATTAAGAGACAATGTTTACTCCCTCCCGTTGCTCTTGCAAGGTGTTCAAAAAGTGGGATATTTGCTGGGAAAATGTGTCTCAAACTTGAAATTATATAACAATTTATTGTTGATAGGATGTATATATATCTATACATATTTCCTAGTTACACTGATAGAGGTATACAATGGAATAAGGGGGGGGAGTTGGATGATGTAAAAAAAAAATTGTTATTTTTTTTAAGAAACTACTAAAATGACCGACATACATTAGATAAATGATACATTGTAAATATAGACCATTAATTATTAGGTTTTAGATCTAATGGTGGATTTTTTTTGTCATGTCTTGCCATAGAATGTAACTCTATTTTATGAGGGTTTTGTATTATGGCTGCAGTAGATATCGATGGTGATGTATTCTAAGAGTCTAATATCAGTCATGTTGTCTTTTGATCTCTGAGTGGTGATACTCCAATGAGAAGCTTGGTTGGCAAGTATATTGTAATCTTTGTGATTTACTGAATAATATATTGGGTGGGTTTTGGAGTGGGGTTTTTCTCCTGAAATGGTTTTCCCCACCTAAACCACTGTGTCATGGTATGCATGTTATTTGTGTTTATTTCTATTTAAGTTTTTGTAACTGTTAAATATTTGTAAAAAGGTTTTGCATTATTCTCCTCTCAAGATTAGTGTAGGAAGTTGTTCTGCTACCTTAGCTTCCTTACACAATGTGGATACCATTTACAGTATTGAACGGGTTAGTTCCTTCAAGAGCCTAGGTATGTGCAAGATCATCATGGAAAAAAATAGGCCCTTAAGCGGTAAAAAAAATAGAAAAATCAGAGTTAGGCAACTTGACGTAAAAATTTGAATAAGTTATCTATATTATATCAAAAATATGTAAGAATAGAATTTGTAGAAAATTGAATGTAGTTTCTAAACTACTAGGTTTGTTTAAAAAAAAATCTATTTGGTGAAAATTTGAAATATCAATGTAGTAGTACTTAAATTTCAGGGAAAAAAAGAAGTAGGTGTCACCACCTAACCACAATAAAATGATAATATTTTTATAATATTTTAGATATAAGTAGAAGAATCATGTCTCGATGTGATGCATAGTTTTTGTAATTTTTTCCAAGTAAATAATTAATCATGAATTTTTTATTACAACTTTTAAAAAAATTAAAAACTCATATGTCTAACCACCTTAACTTGGTGAAAACTTCATGAAATTCATTTTTCTTTTTAATCCTATAGTATGTGAAGCATAGAATGTGACATTTTTTGGATTCAAAAAATGTGATATCATTTGAAAGCTATAGATGTTTTTCAATCAGTCTATCAATTAGGACTTTAGTCGTAATTTGAATAGAAAATGAATAATAATTACTTATTAAATTCAAAGTAAAGCATAATTTATATTTTTTGAAAGCTAAGAATCTCCTTTAAAAACCCTTTTCATTTCATCAATTTTGTGTAAAAATAAAGTTGTCAGCCACATACCCATCATATTGCCAGTTTTTGGCCCATCATGATCCTGCACATACCCACCTGGTCTTTAGTCATGGTATGGAGGATTGAAGCCTATGTAGTGTCAGTTTGCCTTGTGTGATGAAGACCTTGTTACATTTTTCTTGTGAACCATGAAAAAAAATATGTTTCTTTTTTGACTATTACTACTTAGGAGGCTAAATTTCTCTTTCCTATTCAATACCACCTCCTTTTTGGCTTTGTAATGGTGTATGCTGTTTTGGCTTGAATCTAGAAGGCAAGATTTTCAAGCTTCTCTCTTAGCTTCAAGCTCAGAATTTTTCACTATATTTTAAATGATCTCTCATGAATACAATAAAGTATTCTTGTTTATGCCAATGGCTTTATTTGCAAAATGCTTATTTACAAAATTTACATATGGTACATAATGGTAATTTTTAATGAACTATGCATTTTTTAATTAAATAGTTTTAGATGAATACCATTTAATTGTATATCTAAAATGTTTCCATTCATGACTTAAATATCATATGAATTGATTTCCATACATTTGTGAATGCGGAAGGAATCCTTCCACAGTGAATCAAATTTTGCATGCTACCCTGGTTTTGCAGCTCGTTCGTCAAATTTTAGCACAAGACTCTCATCACTAAGACTTGGTTCAGAGGCCTTCTTGTCGAACCATGGTTTAGCCACCTACTAGAATTTAATCTTGGTGTTAAACACATTTTCCCTTTTCTCTTCAAGGTTTAAAAGATCAACTAGTCTCACTTCCATCTTGTTGTCCTCCTCAACTTCTAAGGACTTTAGTAATTGCAGTGCCAAAATCTCCATGGAAATCGCTAGGACTACCTCTTTTCCATAAACCAACTCATAAGGGATAACCTTTAGAATTTTATTAAGTGTAATTTGGTATGAGGTTTCTCGTAGATGCATGTGCCATTCTCTTTGGTGCATTGATTTGATATGCTTTATCAACCTAATTATATTTTTGTTGGTTGATTTTGCTAACCCAATCCCTTGTGGGTAATAGTTAGATGAATTCTTGAGGTAAACCTCATGCTTAAGGGAGAATTTTGAAAACCTAGAGCCTACAAAGGCTTGTGCATTATCCGAGATGATGGTCTTTGGAAAACCAAATATCACCACTATTTCCTCAAGGAAATTGACAATCTCAGCTTTTGTGGCATTCTTTAGAGGGATTGATTTTGGCCATCTTGTGAAGTAATTAGTGGCTGTGAGTATTCACTTGTGCCCTATACTGGAATATGGGATTGATCATTGTGATAAAATCTAACCCCGATTGTGCGAAGGGTTCTTCTATCATGATTAGGCTTGATGGCATGGTAGAGCTCTTTCGCTTGCCAATAAAATATTAACACTAAGTGTATTTTCACACTAGATGGTGGGCTTCAGAGAACATCATAGGCTAGTAATAGCCTTCCCTCATGAATTTTAAGGTGGTGGTCTTTGTTGAGAAGTGTCCACTCTCCAGGCTACTATGGAACTCATAATATCCTACCCTCATGATTTTTAAGGAAGTGGTCTTTGAATAGAAGTTCCTATGGCTTGTCCATGTAGTGGAAGAGGAATCCATCATAATATTTTTAAAAAGAACTCCTTCAGCCATAGTATGTATCTAGCACCTCATGACCTATAGGATCTTTATTTGTGAGGCGGGATATTAATTGGGTATTAGCTAGTCTCCATGAATCTCGTTTGATCAACCATCCATGGCTCATCAAATTCAAATTATTTTTTCATAGACCTTGTCATCCTCTCCTTCCTCCTGAGGGCTTAGCTCTTATGTGAGATATTTGAAAATGCCTCTTGCTCAAACCAATTTTTTTGATCAGATGTCCACATCCTACTCCAAGATTTTAGTGATCTAGTTGGCCATATTTTTGGTTATCTCACCCTTTGTGATGTATTCTCTAATGGTGGGATTATTGAAAAGGATGGTAATTTTAATAGCTGAAACTAGATGTCTAAACTTTTGGAGGATTTTCACAATGGAAATAGCCTATTTTTCAATGAAATTATATTAGTTTCATATCCCTTGAGGTTCCTGGAGTGGAAAGAAATTGGATGCTCTCCAACTCCATCTTCATCATTTTATGTGAGGATAGAGGCTATGTTATGGTTTCCACTATAAACATACAGTAGGAAGTCTTTGGAGAAGTATGGGTTAGCTAACACTAGAATTATAGAGATGGTTACCTTAATCTTCTCGAAGGTGAGCCTGTCATTTGGGGTCCATTTGAATGCTAAGCCCTTCTTCAACATCAACATGATAGGTCTCGTAATGTCTACAAAATTTGAAATAAACCAACTGACGAAGTTAATTTTCCCTACAAAATATTGTAAACCCTTTTGATTGATAGGTAGCAATAGTTCTCTTATAGCCTTCACCCTTTCAGGATCTATAGCTATTTGTTCTTTCGATACCACAAAGCCAAGCAACTTTCCTTTTGGCATGTAAAAAGAATATTTCTTGGGACTTAAGGAAATATCAAACTATTGGAACTTATAGAAGACCATTTCTAGATTATCAAAATGATCATCTTTTGATTTTGAAAAAATTGTCAGGTCATCGAGATATATTTGGATGATCTTATTGATCAATCCCTTGAAGGTGATATCCATCGCACATTGTACAGTAGCACTCGCATTGGAGAGGCCAAAGAGAATCTTTGCATATGTGAACATCATTTTGTGTTGGTCCTCCTCCTTTATGTAGGCCTATTTATAGCCCAAAAAAGCATCGAGTAGTGGGAACATCTCCAATCTAGCCACGATGTGTAATATTTTCTCCATTGAGGGAAAATGATAGTGGTCTTTTAATGGGGCTTTATTCAGGTCCCAAAAGTCCACATAGAGCCATATGCCACCATTCTTCTTCTAGATCGGGACTAGATTGGATACCCAAGTGGAATTCTTAATTGGATATGGGTATGTGCAGGATCATCATGGAAAAAATAGGCCCTTAAGTGGCAAAAAAATCAGAAAAATCAGTGTTAGGCAACTTGAAGTAAAAATTTGAATAAGTTATCTATATTATTTCAAAAATATGTAAGAATATAATCTGTAGAAAATTGAATGTAGTTTCTAAACTACTAGGTTTATTTAAAAATAAATAAAATCTATTTGGTGAAAATTTGAAATTTCAATGCGTAGTACTTAAATTTCAGGGAAAAAATAAGAAGTAGGTGTTTGTAACCACCCTAACCATAATAAAATGATAATATTTTTTATAAGATTTTATATATAAGTAGAGGACTCATGTCGGATGTGATGCATATTTTTTTGTAACTTGTTTCCAAGTAAATAATTAATTATGAATTTTTTATTAAAATTTTTTAAAAATATGAAAATTAAATCGACCACCTTAACTGGTCAAAAATTCATGAAATTTAATTTTTCCAAGTTTTTTAATCCTATAGTATCTGAAGCATAGAATGTGACGCATGTTTCAGATTTAAAAATGTGATATTGTTTGAAAGTTATAGATGTTTTTAAATCAACCTATCAATGAGGACTTTAGTTAATTCTAATAGAAAATAAATAATAATTATTTATCAAATTCAAATTAAAGTATAATTTATATTGGTGTAAAGCTGAGAATCTCCTCTAGAAACCCTTTTCATTTCATCAATTTGGGAAAAAAAAAAAGTCGTCAGCCACATACCCTACAAATACCCATAATATTGCCACTTTTTGGCCCATCATGATCCTGCACATACCCATATATGACCTCTGATTCGATTAACTTAGTAAGATCCTATACCATTAATGCTTCCACCTTCAGGTTAATTGATTTTTACTTTTCTTAGATGGGTTTAGAGCCTTCAACCAAGTCAATAGTATGTTGGATAATGCTAGGATCATATCCCTTGAGGTTGTCGGATGTCCAAGCCACAACTCCATCATATTTAGCACACAAGACTCACAGCCTTTCCCTGTCTTTCTGTGGCACCTTTCTCCTGACCTTAAGCTTCCTACCACCTCTGACATTGAGGTCTTCATAGTCCTCTTCATCGGTTGTGAATCTGTGCTTACTATTTCTTGCATCATCATAGTCAAGGAGATTCTTAAGAGACATAAAGCCTCATGGGAGCTTATTTCATTTTAGTTGGATTACATGTTCTTTAGCGACATATCTAGATTCATCTTGTGGTTGACTAGAAAAATTACCCAACTATCGCAAGAATGTGGAAATATGAGCATCATCCTCGAATACCTGCCAGTTTTGGTCATTGTCAAGGATTGATGGTTGAATGACGGTATGGACTACATGCTGGGTTTTGCTCTGATCTAGGGGTTGAATAAATTTGTGAGCTGATAGAGGCAATTTGGTCTATGGTAGAGTTTTGAGATCATGGGATAGCTTGTATGTTAAAACCTTTGAACCCTTTGATTAGGTACTATATCCTGTGCTGATAGGACCTCATCCTTACATTTTTTGTGGATTCTTGCCCTCAAATCTAGATTACAACTATCTTTGAATCTCTGAACATTTGTATTCATTTTACGCCCATTTGCTCTACTAGAGTTTAGCTGTGAACCAGTGCCTCATATTCCATGTCATTATTTGAGCACGAAAACTAGAAGTGGAAAGCTTTAAGGGTCTTTGACCTAGTTGGAGATACCAGTCAGACACCAGCTTCAGAACTAGTATTATATTTGGAACCATTGAAATGTAGTGTCCATAAACTATTATTTCCCAGCCCACTAGGTTTCTCTTGCTATTTCACCAATTTTGGGAGGGTTTGGTCCTCATTCAAGATCACATAAGTGCCTAATCCACTAGAATGGAAATTATTGAAAAGATTATAATCAATGAATTTATTGAGTGACTTCCTCCTTATGGGTTCTCTCACTTGTGACCAATTCCTCTTCCAACATTTCTATGCAATACATCTCATTTTTTAAAAAGGAGATATGCACTACGTGCTAAACATTGTGTCCTTTGCTATATGTTCACCTCATGCTTTCTTTGTAGTATCAAATGAGACCAACCAAGTGCTATATATCTGTAAAAATTTTCTGTGAAGTCCCTTGGAAGGAACATTCTAAAGATAGGGGGAATATAAATCATGACCACTTCTTGCATGATGGTTTGGCTCAGACAGGACAATAGGGTTAAGGAAAGATCATTAATAGGGATGATAGTCGAGACCTTCTTCCCATCTAAATTTATGGTCCCTTTGTCAAGAGGATCATACTTTAGATTCAAAGCATCAACCACTTCCTTGGGCATGACCATAGTGCTAGACCTTGAATCAATCATGTTATTGTGCAAAATATTATCTCTCACAATAAGAGTCAAAAAGAAAGGAGTGGGATTTGGCTTTCTTACCTCTTTTACATTTTTTTATTCATTGCATTTATGTACATGTCGTAGCTCTCGAGGGTTAGGGGTTCAATGCGGGCCCTCTTCCTTTATTGTGTGGCAAGGTTGTATTTTCCCATAGAAATTTTTCTTCACTTTTCAATGCCTCTTGGAGTAAGATATTTTGCTCCATTATTGATAGGACATCCCATAGAGACATGTTGGCAGGTTCCTTTTTAGTTTCTCTACCACATTGAGTGTTCATGTTAGTGGGGCCTTAGGTTTAGACAAGGGTGCTTCCCTCTCCTTGGGAAACCACCAATCTATTGTGGGTGGGATATAGGACTTGTCCATGTCCTTAGGAAGAAATGGTTGGGCATGTTGTACTTTTCGTTATGGTCATTGTGGCTACTCCCATTGAGGAGTTTGTTGTACATACTCCCTAGTGATTTTTCTTTTGGATTGTGTATTGTAATCCAACTATACCTAGGAGGCATTGGTTGTATAAACATCATTTGGGAATACTTCATCTTCCTCCTCCATGTAAGAAAAAAGTGGTTGGTTAGGTAAGATATCCAATTCTTGTTCTAAGGACATCCCTTGTATCTGCGCACTAAACCAGACACCCTCCTTTCTGGGAGACTAATAGTCTTCCATGTTTGAAAATACGACTTGGCTTCTTTGTTATGCTACCCTCTGCTGAAGATTTCCTCTTAGAAAATTTTGGGCCAAATGATTACCATTGCATGGGAAGTACCATGTGTTTTCATCTACTAGGTTTTTTGACCCAGGATGAAATCCTTTTCCGGGTCATTCTTGATAGTCTGGAGTGGTTTGGTAATTGGGACTATCAAGCCTATAGATGATTATTGTTGATTACCTCCTCTGAGAGTTTCTTGGTATTTATTGTACTAGTAAGGTGGCTTCCCTCCTTGCTAATTTTATGTGGGTGGCCTCAGGAGTGCCACTTGTTGGTGTCAGATAATAACTAACTCATTTAAAAAGTTTCTCATGAGATTCTTCATGTTGTTAACATCTGTTGATAGTGAAGAGGATCCCAATGTGTTGGGTTGTGCATTTGGGTACATATACATTGAGAATGGTGGTGCAGTTGATGTGCTAGGGAGTGGAGTAGAAATGCTAGGATTTACCTCCTCCTAGCTTCCACTAGAGATTTTTATGAACATGAGCATTCACAGCCATGGTGGAAGCTTCCTTGCATCTATTAAAATATTCTCTTCTTTCACAACTAGGTCATATGCATTGAGAAAACTATCACCTCCCTGTGACTATTACATGACTGCTATGTTCAAATTGAAAGCCTTCAAATAGAACATGAATGTCATAGCTACTAGAGGCATGTCTATCATAGGAATCCTCTACCAAGTTTTATGGATTTTTGTGTTGAAGTGAATCATGGCTTCTTGTGGGGCTCTCTTGATTGTGATCAATTATTGTAGCAAAAATGGGTGATCTGCTTTCTTCAAGAAGTGATTGAAAATTTTATCTCTAAGTTCATCCCAAGAGAAGATGGAACTTGAGGTTAGGGATCTATACCAGTCTTGGGCCTTCCCTTTGAAAGATGCAACCAACAATCTGAGGGCCACATTTTGCTCCATGGTGTTATGGACCCTACAAACCTCCCCTATGTCTTGGAGGTGCTGGGAAGTATTTTTAAAATACTCCTAAGTGAACATTGGAATTTCTTTGAGAGCATTGGTAGGTATGGAGGGCCACACATCTAGAGGTGTAGGTGGAACTAGCAGGCTACCACTATCCAAGGCTATGAACTTTCTAGGAGACAGAGCACCTAAATGAACCACTATACCAGGTTCCCCCAAATGCATCAAAAAAATGGAGGAACCTAATTTTTAATACTTTTTTCACTCATTTATGAGAGGCATAATGCAAAAATTTAAAAAAAAATCAAACCTGACTATTACAACATCAATAAGGAAGTTTTCTAGATGCTGAAATGATGTGTACCTTGCTAAAAAAGTGTTGTTTTGGGCCTCACTGAGAACTCATTCTCCTAGTGGTCAATGGGTCTCTATTAGGCTTCTAAAAAATCAGTTTTGGGATCCTATTCTTCAATTTCTACATTCCTAGATCCTAGGTATTTAGCACTTGAAAGTTGGAAATAAATTTTGTAGAACACTTTCCATGATCTTACAATAAAGATGCCATTTTTGAAACTTTACAATCTTATCAACTTTTGCAACTTTTTTTCTCCACTTGATCTTCAATCTAAAACCTGCAATCACACATCAAGAGATAAGAAAAATTGTTGATTGTTAAGGAAAAGGGGTTTTCCTTGGTCAAACCCTCTTTAGGAAACTAAACCTTTAATAAATAATGCATAAAAGTAAAGGTGAATGAACAAAAGTATGCAACAATTCACCAATCTTCAATTGAACCTTGGAATGTGAATTTGAAATGTAGCATGTAGTGTCCATAATGAGTGTATACCTTGATCATAAACTTGACATAGGATAATGGCTTTGAAGACATGAATGTGATCACCAATGCTACAACATCACATTAGTTCAACAACATGCAAGACTTTGACATGATGAAAGAGATCCTTGATTGCTACATTTAAACTCTCATAATCTACCCTTGAATTCTTTTGAAATGCCCTTGAATTCTCTTGCTCTTCATCTCATGAAGTCACATAAAATTCTAGGTGAAACTATGCAAAATAACCTTATATTTATACTTAACTTAAGATTTAATCCCGAAATTCAAATAACACAAGTTGACATCAGAACTAGGATTCAAAATTACTAAAGTCCCACTAAGAATATGCTCAAAAAGGGGTGTCATAAGTTAAGGAGGAGTCATTCTCCATAGTGTGAAAGGTTCCTAGAACACTCAACTAGGACAAGTCTCAGGGATATGAAATAACATGTAAAAAGGGGGTACTAGGACCTAGGAAGGACCCATTCACTAAGTGATGAATGGGTCCTAGGTCACTAGCCTAGGAGTCAAACCTTCACAATCTAAGTGTTGTGAAACATTATTAATCAGTGTCAAGATTTATCCCTTAGAAAATGCAATAAATTAGGCTTGGATTTGAATTTAAGGGCCAATTAAGGAAAATTTAACATCAATTAATTAATTAAAGCCCTAGATTAATGTGAAAGTGTAAAGATACACTTTACAACACCCTAAATAAGGAATCATTACATCAATTTTGTTAAAAAGGGCTCTAGAATCAATGTGAATGTGTAAAAAAAATTGCAACACTAAATCAAGGCAACATTAGGCTCATTTATTAATAATTAATCTAAATTAAGTAACAAAAAGGGATACTTTTTATGTTACTATGGGTCTAACATAAATAAGAAACCTAGTGCATTAACAAAAATATTTCAAATTTTTACAGAACCCTTTTTCTCTTACAACATAATATGAAATTCAACATAACCTTTACAGAAGATGAAAGAGTATAATGAACATCATTCAATTTTTGAAAGATAGCATCAAACATAAAAGCTTAATGGCATATAAAGCAATCGTTGAGACTATATCAGTATGAGTTGACACAAAGCATTTAACATACATAGAATAGAAAAAGAAATTCATGACAAAGGCCATAAATGCACAATCTCAAAGATTTCTCTCTACATTATTACTTGTTCTTGCAACAAATCAAATAAAAGAAAAGGTTGGATACCAATCCAATTAATAGTCATGATAATTTAACATACCAAAGAGAGAAACAAGGCTTAGTAAAAATCTTCCTATTCTTCCCTATTCTAATCCTCTAATAGATAAATTTTTTTGTTATGATGATAATTCTTGATGATGATGATTTTTTCACCCCATTGCAAACCCCTTTTATAGAGCGAGAGGGATGAGCCAACACTGCAACTAATAGAGATAAAAACCCAAAAGGTGTCTCCATTTGATGCTCCACAATTTGATCAAATGTCTGATTAGATCACAACAATATTCACAAATAAAAGTTGAGTTGCTTCATTAATGGATTTGGATGTTGCAAAAGCTTTGAATAATTTTTTGTCAGAAGAAGATCAGATATCATTACAACCTAGAAAAAAATTGATCTAACCAGCTGTGAGGAGTAATGACACCACCACAAAAGACCAATTTTGAAGATAAAAGACTCGTTGCGTCTCTCGACAAAAGTAAGTGATTTGGCACATTGGCTAGTGTTTTCTGAGTCCATGAGAGAAATTTGGGGAAAATCCTCACCATGCAACCACCTGTCCCATTCCAGGCCCAAAAGGAAAGAAATATAAGAAAAAGTCATGCAGCCACTATGTGGCACATTGTGTTCCTTTTTGCAGGAGTAACCTTAGCCTTCAGGGAGTAGGGACATCAAAATGCGAAAAAGGAGTAAAAGCTAAAAAGAAAGATTACATGGGCCAAAAAGAAAAATGAAAACACTTAGAGGAAAATTGCTTCACAATATAAACAAGTACTTTGGGCTGATTGACATGGATACCAATACTAAGGCTAGATTGGTAATATATCAACTAGAAGGAGAAGGTTCTCTATGGTGGGACTATCTCTTAGTCTTAAAGGGCTATGATCTCAAGGATTTAACATGGGAAGAATTTGAGAGGTAGTTTTGTGAGTATTTATTTGCTCAACATCGTGATAAAAAAATGATATATTTTCACTCATCGCATCAAGGAAACATGATAGTGAGTTACTATAAATCAAAATTTATGAGCCTACTACAATATGTGTATATTACTTAAAGGAGGAGGAAGACAAAGTGAATAAGTTTATCCTTGGGTTAAACTAAAAATTGATGTACACTACTAAGCTCACTTGACCTAAGAATTTGAGCCAGGAAGTGGAAGTAGCTACCATTGCCGAAGAAAGGCAGATGAGTAATCAAGAAAGGAGAAAAAAGTCCACCTTCACCCATACTAATAACAAGGAATATAAGAAGGGCCTAAAAGTAGAACAAAATCAAGGAAGATTCAAAAGGAGCTAAGGAGAAAATAAGAATTCCATGGTACCACCCTCTAAAAATAGAGAGGAAAGGTGGTAGAAGCCATCAAAGTTGGAGACCATTGCAAGCTCCCACAAAGATCAAGGAAGGAAAGAGATGAAGTTGGAGATCACTGCAAGCTCCCAAAAAGATCAAGGAAGGAAAGAGATGAAATGCCAAGGAATATGTTTAGTATGTGGAGGCAACCATTACAGGAGAGATTTCCCCAAGAGGAAAGACCAAAACACCAAGTTGACCACCAAGATCTATGCGGCTATGGACAAGTAGGAGGTCGATAATCAAGCCTCTTTGATAGAGCTTCCAAGTTCCTTTTATGGGAAACCTATCACTATCTTGGTTGATCTAGGAGAAACTTATAGCTTTATATCTCCAAATGTATTTTATAATTATAATGTTAGCCCTAATTTCCTAAGTCGATAGGAGATGGAGGTAGATTTTGGGTTTGGTACGACTCAAAGGGTACACCTTTTTTTAAAGGACACCAAACTCGGAATAGGAGGTATATGGACCAAAGTAAACTTATTGGTTACCCAACCAAGTTCATATAATTTGATACTAGGGATGGACTAGTTTTGGGAGAACATGGTCACTTTTGACTATTATCCAAAAAGAATTAAGTATAGAGATGATTACAAGAAATTAGTGGTGCTCCAAGGAGTGCCAAGGCCCATAAGGACCCTAATAGTCTCAAAAATACAAGCCAAACAAGCTGTGAGGAAAGGATGCAAACTTCTCTTAATTAGGATAGAGGAAGGTGGTGAAGATCTTGTTCCATTTATTCATGTTTGTGATAGTAAAGCATATAAATTTAAGATTGACCTAAGATCTAGATACCATCAGTTGAGAATCAGGGAGGAAGATATTCTAAAGATAGCATTTAGAACCAGGTACAATCATTACGAGTTTCTAGTGGTACCTTTTGGCCTAACAAATGCTCCTTAAGCATTTATGAGTCTTATGAATCATGTATTCCAAGAAGTTTTGGATAAGTTTTTGTTGGTATTTCTTGATGACATTGTTATTTACTCTAAGAATATAGTGGAACATGAGGAACAATTGAGAATTGTGCTCCAAAGGCTTTGAGAACATAAGCTTTATGGAAAGTTGAGAAAATGATCCTTCTTCCAACCTAAAATACAATAACTCAGGCACATCTTATGTTTAAAATAGATTTCCTTTGATCCTTCCAAAATTCAAGCCATAGTGGAATGGCCTATGCCTAAAAATGTGTCAGAGGTGTGGAGTTTCATGGGATTGGCTGGGTATTATAGAAGGTTTGTGAACGACTTCTCCAAGGTTTCCAATCCAATAGCCTCTTTGCAATGGAAAGATAAAATGTTTGAATGGTTAGAAAGATGTGAAATGACATTCTAGCAGTTAAAGAAAGCCTAAACCATAGCTATTTTGCAAGTACCTAGTCTTGAAAAATATTTTGTAGTATGGACCAATGCCTCATTGGAGGGTCTAGGAGGAATTTTGATGTAGGATGATCAAGTAATTGCTTATGAGTCCTACAATCTAAAGGGTCATGAACTCAATTATCCCACTGATGATTGAGAATTAGTTGTGATTGTTCATGCCTTAAAAATTTGGAGGAATTACATAATAGGGAGACCATTCAAGTTAAATACAGA
Source organism: Sequoia sempervirens (assembly GCA_007258455.2). Classification (NCBI taxonomy): domain Eukaryota; kingdom Viridiplantae; phylum Streptophyta; class Pinopsida; order Cupressales; family Cupressaceae; genus Sequoia; species Sequoia sempervirens. The sequence continues at coordinate 686,297,469 of VDFB02058242.1, forward strand.
TCATAGGGGAATCCAAAATTTATTCACCCAGCCTGACCTTAATGCTCGCCAAAGAAGATGGGTAGAATTCTTGAGTTGTTATGATTTTGAAATATCTTATGTTAATGCAAAGGAAAATCATATAATAGATTCCTTAAGTCATAGGGCTAGTTTGGTAGCTATTACGTAAGTAAAAATCAATCTACTAGATACTCTCAAGCAAATGCAAGGAATAGATCCCCTTTTCCAACAAATGAAGTTAGACATGGAGCAGTTAATAAATCCTACATTATACTCTATAGGAAAGGATGATATACTTAGATACCAAAATCAAATTGTTGTACCCAATGAAGGAGGATTGAGAATAAGAATCATGCAAGAAAGCCATAATGCACCCTATTAGGGGAATCTAGGAGTGACCAAGATGTATGTAGATTTTAGATCTTTCTACTTTTGGCCAAGAGTGAAAATGGATGTGGCAGATTTTGTGGCCAAGTGCTTAGAATACCAGAGAGTAAAAGCTAAGCATTGTAATCCTGTAGGGGTGTTATATCTACATGAAGTACCACAACATAAATGGTCAGTAATTTCAATGGAATTTGTGGTGGGTTTTCCAAAAAATCATCCTAAACATGATAGTATACTTGTGGTGGTTGATCGATTAACCAAGGTGGAACATTTTATACTTGGTAATGTTAAGAATGATGCGCAAACCATAGAAAGAAAATTTCTTAAAGAGGTTTTTAGATTGCATGGGGTTCTAGAAGTAATCATCTTAGATAGAGATAAATTATTTACCTCTTGATTTTCGACTACCTTGATGACAACCTTATGGACACACATCAACTTCAACACAACCTACCACCCAAAAATAGATGGTCAAAGTAAGAGATTCAATCAAGTTATGGAAGATATGCTATGAATTTACGTCATGGACCAACCAAATGAGTGGGAAGAATACTTCCCATTGGTGGAATTTTCTTATAATAACACCTACCAAGCTTCCATTCAAATGGCACCTTTTGAGGAACTTGATGGTAGGAAGTGCATAGTGTCAATTAGATGGGAGGGATTGGATAATAGAGTTCACATAGGACTTGAGATACTTCAGGAAGATATTCAACAAGTAAAATTTATAGAGGAAAGAATAAAAGAGTCCTCAGACTACCAAAAGAGTTATGCAGATGCAAAGAGAATCGTGAGAGAATTTGAAATAGGGGACAAAGTGTTCCTTCATGTTAAACCCCAAAAGAGTTTGATAAATTTGGTTAGGTAGTCAAATTTTCCCCTTGATTCATTGGATTGTTTGACATTATAGATAAAAGTAGCCATGTGGCTTATTGACTAGCTCTTTCCCCATCTCTCTCTCACATACATAATGTGTTTCATGTGTCCTTGCTCAAGAAATATGTACATAACTTGACCCATGTAAATGATTGACATGCTCTATAGGTAGAAGAGGTTAGAGAAATTCATCTAAATCCACTCATGATCATGGGAGAGCAGAATATTATGATGTGCAACCGTACCATATAGTAGGTTAAGGTCCCATGGGACCAATATGTAGATCATGGAGCCACTTGGGAAGATTAAGAAATTATCAAACAAGAATACCCCCACCTATTAACTAAGTCAGGATGGCTTAGCCTAACGCGGGAGGAATGCCACATCCTCATAAACATTAGACTTAATTTTGTGTTAATCATCTATCAACTCAATGCAATTTGGTCAAAGGTAAAACCCTAAACATAAAACTATGATTTTACCCTTTATTTTGATGATCTCGAGAACTTAAAAATTAATATAATAAATTTAAATACTTTAAATGGCCATTTTTAATAGCTATTAAATAATTGATTATTATGAATTTAATGGTTTTATATGATTTTTCCATGGGTGCATCTATATGTTTATCAAACTAACCAGGTATTATCAATTTTGTAAGAATATAAATGAGTTTTGTAGGTTTTTGAGGTGCAACAAAAGGAAAACCTCACAACCTATTCTGAGAAGGAATCTTAAACCTAGTAGCCTAGTTTGATTAGTTGAACTCATGTCACTCCAGTTACTCCACCCAAACTAAGAGGTTATTTTTGATTGTTAGTAAGGCTTCATCTATATAAGCCTATTTTACTCATTGGTGGATTAATTAACCCTCTTTTCCCTTTGTGGACATTCTTGAGTTGAGCCATAAGTTGAATAAGAGAAAATACAAATAAAATAAAATAAGATTTAGTTAATTTAAACACAAACCATACCATATGGAGATAAAAATAGAAATAAAAATAAAATAATAACTAAAACATAAGAAAATAATTAATAAAAAAAGAACAGAAGAATACAAATTAAAACAAGGAAAATAAGAGCTAAAGACTAAAAGTTATACAAAATGAGCAATAGAAAAAAACAAAAAGAGTAATGATTATGTTGGGAGGAAGGGAATTTTTTTATTTTACACACCATAGACAACTAGCATTTATGAGGATAGGGGCATTCATCTGAAGGCACAACTATTCCATTAAGAAGGCTATGACGTCCATGCTTGGGAGCCTTCCAAAATGTCTAGTGCTTGGGAAAGAGGGACAAGCATTTCACCATAAAACCCCACAACCCCCCTGCCCCATCGGGAGGAATATGAATGCTCATGGTGAGATAAGGAAGATGAAGGAAGGGGAACAATAGAGGCATGAAGGGAGGAGCAGAGGAGTAGGAAAGCTAGGTGTGCTAAGAGTTGAGTATATCTAAGTGGCAGAAAACTTAAAGGTTCCTCCATTCTTGCTAGGTTAAGAGATATCTATGTTTATTTATTTTTACAACTATTTAGGGTCTAAAATCTAAGATTTTTTAGCTAATAATGCAAAAAGTAATCTTCCTTCTTTGTTACCTTTACAATGATCATTCCAGTGTTTAGAAAAACACCATGAAGTAGTCAAACCATAAATGATACAATTGCGCAAGCTTAGTGTACTCTGTAAAATTATATATATCCATATTCAACTATTACAATTACAAGAATTGAATCTATTTAGATATAAATCTTATGAAACTTGCTAAGACTGGAGAAATATTGCAGTTACCACTTAAGGACTATCCAAAATATTATATCCAAGAACAAGTATAAATCACATGAACAAGGAACAATATATACAATGTAAGAGCAACTAAATGAACTCTATGAAGTGCTAGTATATCGGGTTTCCATTTTAAGTTTTAGATGTAACTAAGAAATATTTATATGGGAATGCTAACCCTTTAACACTCTCCTAGCAGCCTTATATCATAAAAAATTACTGTTGGCATTGAAGTAATTAATCTTTATCAAGATTATTATCTTTCCTTTCTCCCTCACACCAAGGGTATGACGTATTTCCTTTAATATTCAGAGCTACTACATTCATACAACTATGGGAAACTATTTTCATAACCAAGGAGGCTGCTACACTCATTTAATTATAATTTCTTAGAACTACTTATGGTGGGCTGCTAATTAGTCTTGATATCCTTTCTATGATCCTCCATCCTTGCTTTAAGAAGAGGAAGAGTTGAATAATATTTTGCAGGATATTGTCTAACTCAAGTGGAACATGCTAGTGATAGTAAATTAATAGTTAACAATCATTAGACTTAATATGTAACAAGTTAGGGGGAAGGGTGAAGCCAAGTGCATGATAACTTGTGACCATCAAGCCATGATAGAATAATTAACGCCTTGGACATCTTAGAAGCACCTTACCAACAATCGTAATGATTTCTTACATAAGCTAATAAACTGAAAATGTTAAGAGGTTGTAGCCAATTCCATGACCGATTTATGTATGGGGTATGTGCAGGATCATGATGGGCCAAAAAGTGGTGATATGATGGGTATGTGTAGGGTATGTGACTAGCGACTTTTTTTTTACCCAAAATTGATGAAATGAAAAGGGTTTTTAAAGGAGATTCTCATCTTTCCACCAATATAAATTATGCTTTACTTTGAATTTAATAAATAATTATTATTCATTTTCTATTTGAATTATGACTAAAGTCCTGATTGGTAGGCTGATTGAAAAATATCTATAACTTTCAAACGGTATCATATATTTTGAATCCGAAACATGTGTCACATTCTATGCTTCGAATACTATAGTATTAAAAAAAAATGAATTTCATGAATTTTTGACCAAGTTAAAGTGGTTAGACATACGAGTTTTTATATTTTTTAAAAGTTGTAATAAAAAATTCATAATTAATTATTTATGTGAAAAAAAATTACAAAAAAATATGCATCACATCGAAACATGAGTCCTCTACTTATATCTAAAATATTATAAAAAAATATTATCATTTTATTGTGCTTAGGGTGGTAAGACAGACACCTACTTCTTATTTTTTCCCTAAAATTTAAGTACTACTCCATTGAAATTTCAAATTTTCACCAAATAAATTTAAAAAATAAAAAGAAACCTAGCATTTTAGAAACTACATTCAATTTGCTATAGATTCTATTCTTACATATTTTTGAAATAATATAGACAACTTATTCAAATTTTTACGTCAACTTGCCTAACTCTAATTTTTCTAAATTTTTTGCCACTTATGGGCTTGTTTTTTCCATGATGATCTTGCACATACCCTATGATAAGCTGATTATAACATCATTAAGGTCAAAACCAAATAGGTAAACTTTAGATTACAACCTTAATTGAACCAATAGATAGCTTATACATAATCTCATATCCCTTAAGGAGTACTCGATATATCACTAGAATATTAGATTGTTCATTGTTAATAACTAACCATGTACATCTAGAAGGTATAGAATACTTAGAACCAATCAAATCCTCAATCAATTTAGGATTCCCACCAAGTTGAGTATATTGCTACTTAAAAATAACAAATGGGACCGACCAAGAGAAGACCTAAGAGTGAACCTCCAGGATAATTGAGTAGTGGCAGGCAATCATTGGACTGTCCTAGTGATCAATGTCTGGGCTATTGCTAGAGACTAGTTGGAATTCACCTGTTTCATGGAGGTGAAGATTTCTATGAGCTTCCTTGTTAAGATATAGTCGTAGTGGTTGCACGGGTAGAGATCTATCTGTGCGGGTAATGGTAATTTGGGGCTAACCATTGTATTTAAGGGGATCACTAGCTATCACTGGTAAGCATGGAAGTGACCAATGCTAAGTGTTACATGGATTATCATAGGTTCATTACATGGGAATTCTCTAAGACCCTTAGGATGGAGGATTAACCCACAATGTAGTATGGGATGCACTGAATCCTCTACCAAGTTGACCAACACCAATAATGCCACCCCACTTAGCATAGAAGACCAAGGAACGAATGGGACCCCTTGTGTAGTGTGCAATTCACTGTCATTCCTTTCTATGGGATGCTCTAGATGGGATAGTGGTGAGTCTCTCCGCCCCTATCCATACACCTATCATACCCTCACTTGTATTGAACCCGTTGTGATGAGGTTGGACCCACGGTGTGGTATGGGATGCATGAAAACCTCTTCATAACTGAACTTTGACCTTTATAGTTACTTCTCATGCCTACAACCAAAAAAATTACAAATTTGTCTTGGAATAGCTTGTTGGTTGACCCACTTGGTTGGGGTGGATTGGGTTGTGGTTCACGTGGTTGGGTTTGTTGCAACCCACAAGGAAGAAAAAGCCATGACCATTACCCATTTTGCACCTACTCATGCTAGGTAAACTAAAAGTTGACTCTTCCTTCGATATTTAGTTTTTGAACATCTTAATTATGTTATCTTAACGAGATTGTTGTTAATGATTTGTGGATATTGAGATGCTTATATGTGAAATTGTATGGTACTTAAAAATAAAAATAAAAAATGCTCTCATAGCTAGGTTTTTACATTTCAATCATAACAAATATCATAAATAATTGTAGAAACACTACCCAACATACCTCTAAGGTGAGAGAAGTTATTAATTCTACATTGTTTCCAAAACTTAATGCATCTACCTTTTAAAGTAATTATCACATTTATTATTCATTTATAAACCAAACTAACTACTTAAATTTAAATTATTCTTATAATTTAATTTTATTAATTAGATATTTTTTAAGGAATTTTATAACGTTACACACATACATTTGAATGTATTGCGGGCTTAAAGTACTTATCCTCGATTATGAAATGGCAAAGTAGATATACAGATGTAATTAAATATATTGTTACATTTTTTAGACTGATCTACGGTCAATGCACATTTAACCCACAAACTTAAGAACTTATGAAAGCAGAGGGGCAACTGAACTTGTATCACAGTGACTCTCCTGCCATTCTTGCCCCTCCAGCGTGTCGTGCAGAGGTCGATCTTTTGTTTCAGGAAGCCCCAACACAAACAACCCACTTACAATAATTGTAATCCCAAATATAACAAAGGAAAGATAAGGAGCGCCATGGCCAACCTCCACGATTACAGGACTCACAATGGCCCCGACATTGATGGCCTGTCTGAGAATTGACATGGCCGAGTTACGCACACTGGAAGGAAACAATTCCAAGCAATAAATCAGCAACACATCGAAAGCCATCACACTGCTCAAGAATGCTCCTAATTCTGTCCCCATCTCCCACCAATTTCTTTTTCCTGACTTTCCATTATAAGACAGAAACGCGCACACAAAGCAGAAGATGCCGCTGCCTACTGCCAATATGAAAAATGTTCTTCGGCGCCCTGCTTTGACAACCAAAACAGTCGAAATCACGACCCCTAGAATTTCAGACAGAGCGTTAAATGTGACGCTCATGTACAAATTGAAGTCCAAATTTCCGGAACCTAACGGCAATCCATAGTAGACAACTCCTATTCCAAACCCTACTGCCATAGTAAAACCCAGCCTTCTGCGCGCCCATTTTGTCATCAACAGAAGTGATAACGCAGACTCAATTTTCTGGCTCTCTGTATTGCAGTAATCGACGGTTACGTTTTCTGGCAACTTTCTTCCGTTCAATTCCGCCATTTTCCTTAAATTTTGGATGGCCTCCTGAGATTTACCGCGGACTAGTAACCATCTGGGGGATTCCCAGATAAAAGGCAGGAGGAACAAAGAATAGGTGAGAGGGAATATGGATAGGTAAATATATGTACTTCTCCAGGAAAAGTTAAGACGGGTGAAGTAGGCGATGGCTGGAAGTGAAAGAAAACCCAGCGTACAGGCGAAAAATACAAGAAACCCAGAGAGCCCTCTCCATTTGCGTCCCACGATTTCTGAAGAGAGCACTAGACAACAAGTTCCGATTGGGGCTCTTCCGAAACCGCTCAATGCTCTCAGAAGAGAGTAAAGCCAGACGTTGGGGGAAAGTGCAGTTAAGAATCCAGTGACGGAAAGTACGAGAGAAGAAACGAGGAGCATCCTTTTCCGGCCTACTGATGAATCGGCTAGCGGTCCCAGAATTATGCATCCTGCACTCAGTAAACGCACACTTATCAGCCATTGCTTTCATATTGCTTAGGAAATATAATTTATTCACGTTCGTGGTGGTAAAAGCATTCATATAAAATTAACACATTCCTTTATTTCCAATCACAGGGGAACAAAGAAGACAGCTTTCAAATGGACGTGGATCTAAGTTTTACTGAATGTAACGCACCGCACAGAATGAAGTTGGGATAGCATTTCAGATGAATTTGATATCTTCAGTCTTTGGTTTTTAGGTGAGAGGTTTTAACTTAAGACTTATATTTCCATATTGAATAGTTCAATGATTCTATGTGTTTGATAGAAAACCTTCCAACAAAAAGTAATTAATAATAATTAAAGAGATTAAAGAGTCTTAAATTATGATTCTATACATAAAAATTAAAATATAATTAATATATATTTAAGAAAATAAAATTACAATTTGTAAAATTAACTTTTTAATTCATATATAAATATAAAATATTTTTTTTTAAAGATAGTATTTCCATAAAAATAACAATAAATTTTTACATAAAAATAAACAATATAATAAAATAAAATAATTTTAAAATAGTATTCTAAATTAAAAATAAATTTTTAAATAAATAAATAGATAAATAAAATATTTATTTCAAATAGAAATGAACATTCATTTCATAACAAAAGATTGCTCTCAAATGGTATGAACAGTATGCTAAAATATTAAATAATTTAATAGTTAAATAATAAAATTAATTTTCATAGATATTTATTATCATGTTTAGATAAATCTTGATATTATATACTATACTATTACAGTTGTATTAGACAAAGTATTACCATGCCACCTTCCATACAATTTCTCTAAATTTACTATCTCTAATTACATAGACAATAAAATCATTTTACAAGTACACTTATTTTTACTTGTGTGACAAAAGTTACTTATTACACATATTTCCTCTATTTTACAAGTTTCTAATGATTGCACACGTCAAAGAGGAAGAACACATGAAGAGGTCAACTTGAATCCATCAAATTACATGGATCCCATGTCCTTTTTATGTGTGAATATATACATTTTTTTGTATGGTTGTGTGTCCACATATGCTTTAAAATACACCTTCATTTTAGAATTCAAATACACTTCAAAATGTGGACAAAGTGTAATAGTAAAATTTGTATACCTATGCCATTTTTATTAGTTTTGGACCTAGTTTGAAGAATTGTTTTAATACAATTGAACATTGATAAATGGTGCACTCTTTTACAAAGTTGGACTCATTCTCTAATCCTTCATCAATCTCCATTTACATGTACTTCAACACATCCCATCCCTATTTACATGTTTTCATATACATTCACCATTATCAATAATTTACATTACCTATCATTACACCCAATTACAATATTCTTTTTCCCTACCTTGATATCTATTTGTCATTTCCCTACCTTGAGGTGTGTGGGTTTGCTCTCATACTACATGGCATTCACACTTCAAATACAAAAAAATCAAACTCAAATTTTATTAGCTTATCTTTATCTCACAGACATTATGAAACCAATCAATATATGCTTTTATGATTTATAGTTATTTCTTCATAGTTAACGATACTTAATGTGCATCAGTTCATATCTAATTTATATCTAAATATCTTGACCAGTCTAAAGAGAATCATTCTACAAACATTATATTTTAGAATGTAATAAAAAGAATCTTAAATTTGCATCAGCATCATATAAAAAACTTACATAAGATTGTTGTCTTTGATATAAGACACATACCTTGTACTTTGAAGATCTCTCTATGATATTTTTCAATACTAATAATCCTTACACATCAACACATATCAAAAGAAGGGGTGACAATTTCCACTAATTTACAATCAACATATTTTTAGTTTTGTTTTCTGGGTCAGTATTGTGAAACATCAAATTGATCTTACATGGCACAAATTCAACCCGTACAAAATTGAACAATAATTCTAATCCCTTCAAAACCATAAATTGACAACTATTACTATGAGACAAAGTTATAAAATCACACATTTATTGCTAAGGCTTTCTAGAAGACAAGCCATTCTTTCAAAATAATCTTTTTCTCCTACTAAGTGAATGGAGAAACCATTCTTGTAAATAAAGAGCTTTGAGATTTAATGAATATAACAATAAAGTTTTCATTTTTCTTCTTCAGGTAATGTATTGTAACTAAAGAATGGCCAGTTTGGAGCTCATTATAATGAAATCAAACAAGACAGATATGAACATAAATTAAACCCACTAATATCAATACCTTACAACACTACTTGGTTCCTTTGTTAATTTACCAAACGAATTTCTTTTCTATACCGATTGATAACAACGATAAAAAAAAAAAAAAATCAAAATCAAAATGGCAATTTATTAAAGACATCAAATTAATGAATATAACAATAAAAAATTTCCTTTTCCTTCTTTAGGTTCATACATTCTATTGAAACTGAAGATTGACCACTTCAAAGGTCGTGGTCGTTATAATATAACCAAACAAGACAAATATGAAAGCCGATTACACCCACTAATTTCAATACCCTACAACACTACTAGCTTCCTCTTTCAATTTACCAAAAGACATTCCTTTTTGTACTGTTTGATAACAACAATTAAAACTAAATTAAAAATGATGATTTATTAAAGACATCAGATTTTCACAATTCATAATGTTATTGATCCAAACAAACTTTTACATAATCTAATTTAAAAACAACATTGATCAATGGTATTTTTATTCAATAATCATAGACGATTTAAAACAGAAAAAATAATATAAAATAAAATTATTTCTTTCTTCCTCAATAGGATAATGGATGTTTGAACTTTTGGCAGTTAGAAAAGAAAAGATTCAGTCCTGTTGTGATTATTAATTACGTGTTTTGTATCTTGAATCCAGAAGTCTTAACTGACCTAATAGTGCACCAACAAAGAAGAAAATTTGAGGAATGCCTGCTTGATAACTGCGGGTGCAGATAAGATCCCATTCTGAAATGATGGAGACCGCTTCGCCTCTATCCCACTCCCACTCTCTCCGATCCATTTCACATATCGACGATTTTTCTGTGCAAGTTCCCCACAGAGACGTTGAATTCGTGCAGCGCCACGATGGCTGAGCATCTGTGAAAATGGGCAGAAACGTATTCTGGGATTCAAAAGCCCATCCCAACGCAATGATTACCACCTGAAACAACTGAGCTCGTCCAAAACCACCGACGTATTTTTCTACAATCTCATCGATAGAAAACACGACATTCGCCTGTATTGATATGTCGCTCTCTTCTTCACCGTGCTGCTTCTCCTCTTGTAAATCCATGGCAATCAAAATCAAACCAAAAGGTTTGAGCTTGATTAGGCCAAGATCGATCTTTGCGATGGAATGAAGTTTTGCGATAATCAAAGCCTTTTAATCATAACAGCTTACCTTAAAATGAAGTGTAAATTATTATTGAGTATTTAATCATTAGAATGTACGATGTTTAAGTAGAGTTCAAATCTTTGAAACCTCCCTCTCCAAACCAAAAAAACAGCAATGTTGATCGCTTAATCGAGAAGATAAAGATACTGACAAATGGCCTTACCAATTCCCTATTAAAAAATAAATAATATAAAATATTATTGTTATTGGTGTGTTTATCCTTAATCTCTACTTCCATCCTTGCCTTCAAACAGCGAATATATGTTGTCCGTCGGAATTCTTTTTTCATTCCTCACTGATATTTCAGATAATACTTTCTTAACGCTATCTACTACTTCGGTTATTAGCAATGCTCTTCATCACGTTTCTTTTGACAATGTTTAATCAATTGGCAGTGACGTTGACAATGATTCATTTTTATGCAACGTCGATGCTTTGAAGTTTCTCTCTGGAATGACTTATCGACAACCTGGTTTCTCCTAAAAAGTATTGGGACTCCCCTTTCAAAACTAATATGTTCCTTTTAAAGATAAGATCAAATCTGTCCTGATCATGGTGGTTAGAGGGTGAAATCTAAGCAATGGGAGCTCCTCCGTATAGGAGCATAAAATTAGCACTTGTACTCTTTGAAGGTATAATGGATGTATGATAGTTGAATTGTAGAAATTTTATTTGTATATTGTTTATAATAATATGGTTGTTTTATTTGTAATTTTTTATTAGACAATTAATATGTCTTTATATAAAATTTTGCTTGTTTCTTTATAAAGAATAATGTATAAAGTTATCTTAAATTATATAATTCATCGTAGGAATCTACATACATGTTTCTTTAACAACCTTAAGTTTTTGGTGATAGATTGTGTTATCGTATTTCTCAATCACATTCACCATCATCTAGTATTGTTATTATTGTGTGATAATGTTACACATTCTCTTAATGCTTGAAGATAAAATCTCTAAAATTATCTATTATGTTTTGATTATATTAAAATTGGAAGGGGCAGTACCCATTACAAAACAACCATAGAGGCAAACCAGGGACTCACGAGCAATGAGAAAACTAGAAAAAACAAAAATGAAAATTATCCATTATGTTAGCTTGGATGGATTGTGTCCATTTGAGCTCTAACTACAATATTGGAGATCTTTGTTTGTAATTTATTTTTATTTATAAATTTCAAATATGTTATGTTATTGTAATGACATACAATTAATGCTCAAAGAAGTACAAGCAATGTGAAAACATGAATTTGATAACATGTGAAATGTTACCTAAACTTGGTATAATCAAGCTTATAAGATTGCAAGTTGTAAGTCTACTAAATTATTATTCATACATGACCATAACATGTCAATTTCATAAGAAATGGATAACTTATAATTGAAAAATGAATTGCAATAGTACAAAAAGCAAGGAATTTCTGATTTGTGTTTGTGGGTTTTGGTTTATTTATTATGTTCACATTTATCACCAATTATTTTTCAACTATGATGAATCTATAGTCATATTTTGTCATGGATTTTCATTATTTTTTATATGAACCTATATATCAATTACTTTGAATATAATGGAGAAGAGGGTGGAAGGAATTTTGTGTAGTTAGAAGTGTTAAGAAGAGAGTAATTGTAGATGAAATTTTTCTTTCTTCCCAATGATTGTGTAAGAATTTCTTTTCATTCTTACCTAATATCTAAAACATAATTTGATTTATATATGAATGCTTTCTATTGATTTGAATTTAACATAGTTTTAAATTTTAATACTTATGTTTAAATCCCTCAATCTTTATTGTAACCTTAATTAATATCACACCTTGTGATTTAGGGTTAGTAATAGCCCAAGCCATGCATGGAGGATTTTATCTCTCATTAGCATGTGTTATATCCCTTAAAGGTACATTTTGGGTTTTTCTATATCCCATGTTGGGTATTGTAGTTGCTAAATTGTACTACCATAAACATAGGAAAATATGGGGATCTCGAGTTGAACATCATAGACTAACAAATATTATGTGTACGCACCTACCTATGTATGTTCCTTGCAAACTATCTTTTCTTAGTTTCCTTGTTTTCTAAATTCCATAGTTTTATATTGTTTCCTTGCAAAATATCTTTTTCACTTTTCTATTTGTGAAGCTTATTTTCTTGTATTATTAAAAGTATGTAAATTAGTGATTTTTTATTAGTGAAAACCTTACAAGGAAGGTCATTTAGGAAATATTTATTTTCCTAGTTCCATTCATCTTATCAAGAGAAACCAATATAATATTACATTCTTGTTCATAATTTCTTTTCATAGTTTTTATTTTCTTTTCATAACTTTGGTACCATAATTTCTTGCATCAAAATAACTATAAAATTCAAAAATAGAAAAAGATCTAGAATCTATTAAAACATAAAATAAACTTATTGTCCATCCCTTGCACTTTGATGTACCTTGGGTATAAACCTATGAGATAAGAGGGATTCATTGCATGTGGGTCTCTTCATTCTCAAGATATCACCAAGGAACAAACTGCCCTTATCCACCTCAACATAAGTTGAATGGATAAATTGCAAAGAAAATGTATACAAGCCAACTTTCAGAGAGAACCACTTCAAATCCTGAGAGAGTGAAAGTTTTAGATTTCTACCTCCGACGGAGGATCTCTTAGTGAAAGGATGACAATGTGAATTCAAGATGCTAGTGCGACGCGACTGGCATTCTAAGCAATAGAAAGGTCAAGAGCTCAGACAGGCAGAATAAATTCTCACTTCCTAACTCAAATTTGAGGTCTACCAAATATAATAATCAAGCATAGAACAAAAAGTTTAAGAAAAACACAAAGAGAACTTGGAGAAAAGTTACCCTCAACCAGACATTCGAGTCTTCACTCCAAGCTCTACTTTGCAACTTACACATAGAAGAATGAGGGGAAAATGTTGGGGCTATATAGGGGCCTACCTCAGTTAGACCCTCGTTTTGGTATTACCACCTCCACAGATAGCCAAATAGAAATGAAGCATAACCAAAAAGAACAAAGCATGTGGTGAAAGAAAAACCCACTTGAGGAGTAGAACCCGCACCACTAAGTAGTAAATGAACAAGAGATCATGTAAGTAGAAAAGAGTGAGAGAGAGTGTTACTCATGGGCCTAGGCCCTCTCCAGAGCACACAAATGCACTTATGAATGCTTGATAGAGAGTTGTAGTTGTTGGAGGGACCTTAGTCCAGCATAGCATTGCTTGTGGAAGTGTTGCTATCAAGAATGAAAGGAACTCAAGAGAGTGAAGTTGAAGAGGGAGCTTGACTGAATGAGTTGAACCCCAAAAATGAGAGAAAACAAGGGGTTTTGTTGCATGGAAGGGTGGAAAAGAGATGTTACACCTAAAATTCTGATTGTTAAGACACGTGTCGAGAGTCAAGATTCGAGATTCCTCATCTCAAACTTGGAAAACCACTAAGATGCTAGTGCATCATGCAGATGTCTATGTGTCATGCAACATCAAAGGCATCAATTTTTGGGGAACATGTCATTAGGTAGTTGCTACTTCACCACTAGTCCACATAGCATCAAAATTGTGAAATTTTGACCCATGGGATTTTTTCCATTAATGTTTTTAGGCATCATAAATGCTTGGAAAAGTGCTAAAATGTGGAATTTCCCCTAGGTACAATTATGTGACATTACATTTTTCCCTCACTTTAGTGGGCTTGATTTTTGGAAAAAAATTAGCCACACTAAAGTAGAGAAGAAAAAAATTATTCAAATTTTAAATTTTACATATTTGCGTGTCAACAAATAATGCCTCAAAGGTCACCAATGTCGAGCTAGTCGATACCGATGGTGCCCCCAACAACCAAGCTCAAAAAATAGTGCCAAATTAGTTGTGAAAAATCACACAAAATTATGCCCTGCAAAACTCAAATTTTAGGTTAGTTTCAAAAATCAGAAGAAACTACAATGGTGAGAAGAATGATCAAGAAAAAATTAGTGATTCGAAAGAAAAATATGGTTATGAGGTGACTATATGACCCCTCTTGAGTTTCCCACCAACTACATGGGGTAAATTCAGGAGAATCTGAGGAGCCACAAATTCCAAGAAAATGGGCCCACGGGAGCCTATATATACCTAGGTGGGCCCCTAGAATGGTCATTTTCACTATTCATTGTGAGGAAATTGTTGACTTTTGTGAGAGAAAATTTAGAAAAATGCTAAGTAGGAGGGAGTATGAGGTGTTGAAACTAGAATAGCTAAGGGAGGAAATTGTCAAGGGCTATGAGGTAGACTAGGAAGGTTTCAAAACCTTATTTATAGTTCATTTAGAATATGTTTTAGACAATTTATCCATGTCGAGCTGCACATGCATCTTTTTTTATGCAACTATCTAAAATACGTGTTGGAGTCTCAGTTTTGTGCTATCATCCCAACTACGCACTGACATCCTTGAGGCTTCAATGGTAGAATGAGACATATGCGGGGTGCGCAAATGTCTGCATGACATGCAAAAGTCCATAGTAAATTTTTCTTTTAGAATTTTTTAAAATGCCATGTTCTAACTTAAGCATTTTTTCAATTTTTTCATGACTATCCAGAGATCCGGGAGCACCCTGGTGGGCATGCATACCAGCTGGTTCATGAGCAGAGGGAATGCCTCAATGAGGATGAGTTCACCCATCTATAGAAGGTTGGTCTCTAGCATGCATTCACTATGCTAGAGATGAGATACCATGAGCAGATGCTAACGACCTTGATGGAGCGATGGGATGCCATCACGTCATCATTCTAGTTGCCTACTAGAGAAATGATTATCACATTAGAGGATGTGTATTGGACTCACAAACTCCCCATCCACAAATGGCTAGTGGTGATAGAGGACACCTAGTCGACACGGGAGCGATCAGAGGGTTTTCTCTACTGCTCAAGGTGGACCGATGGTGGTGACAACACAAGGCATATTTATAAACATTGGTACAACTAGGAATGGGCCATTGCAACAATACTATGTCGCATGATGGTTATGACTGTGGCCTTCCAAGTCACCATAGATGGCCGAGGTTCTCACCTACACAAGGGCCTCATCCATACCATACGTGAGATGGTTGAGAATAGGACAATCTTTTCCTGGGGCGTAGCATGCTAGCACACTTGTACTAGGAGTTGGGGAAGTACATGCACTATGAGTACTATAGCCTCAGAGCATGCACATTGTTGCAAGTGTGGGCTTTCGCCCACATCCTATGCACAAGGCTAGCCAAGTTCCCATAGAGGCACCCATACATTGTCCCCATGGCCCATTAGTACGAGGTGACAGGGCAGTGGAGACATGGTGACTTGTGATTTTTGAATTTATAGTTTGATACACTTGTGTTTGATTGGGTTAGATGGAGACCTTGCCATTATTTTTAGGTGGGTGGATGACAATAGGTACCTTAGGAACCTATAGTGGGACCATTTTCTTATAGCTCATTGTGATCATATTACTATGCCTTATTATTGGAGTTGGGTCATGTCGTAGCATGGTCATGTACAAACTATCCCTCCACCAGTCCCCACATATACATAGGCAATGAGGTGTGCTTCTAGACCTAGGGACATCACTTGCCCCTCCATTACAGACATTGCTCCATTAGATGATGATGATCCTGACCAAGATCCACCATTGATAACTGTGGCAAATAACATCAACATAGTTGTAGATTTTAGAACATGGTGGGAGAGGTGTCGTCCTTGTCTAGTGTTCATAGAGGATTCCCCCAAAGGGGGTCCTAGTCCACAGGGGGATGTGCCACCACAAGCACCACAAGATAGGAGGAGATGGTGAGGATGCAAGCAACCATAGGGTGAGGAGGAGAGGCCATAATAGGAGGAGCAGTTGACAACATCACCAAGGTAGCAATACAGGAGGTCAAACCCTCCACCAGCTACCCCCATCTTGTCGACACCACTAGTAACACCAAGAGTGGTCATTGATACTAGGGGTACAGGTCCTAGCATCACTCCTCACCTTGACCCTGCTTGGAAACTAGGGGACCCAGGTATACTAAGCATGTTATTTATAATTTAGTACCTTTATTTTTATTTTTTTATGATTACACAAATAATGCCATGTGATACTAATTCTTTTTTTCTTTCTGTGGTTGTAGAGGACATACATGGGTGGACTAGGTTGATAGCCCAGTTTATATCACAAGTGGCCCCTAATGCTCCTATCTAGGGGATGGTCCTTAAGGCATACTAGCTAGTTTTTGTGGGGTGATATGCCTACTTGTTCAAGCCAGTAGCACATCTAAGGACCAATTATGAGGAGCATGGGGCAGAGATCATGCAGGGGGGCTACAAATGCTACCACACTCTAGGGTAGTGTGACCAATTGTCAGAGGAGTTTTGAATGACATTGGCAAAGCAACACACATTGATGATAGGGGTTGATGTCATTGAGCATGCACGTCACACCCCTCAGAACTATCTTGATGACCTCGTGAGGCAGACAACAATCGTGATCGTGGTAGGTGATCAACAGTTGCAATAAGAGGTGATGCAAGAAAGGATGATGATATGCTCTCTCCAGGGGGAGATTAGAGGGATGCGTGTAGCCCTATCTGGATCACACTCGTACCACTCTAGATCCATGACCACCATTTAGCCCCTACCTAGGCCACAACTATAACCAAAGTTGGAGGGCTCGAGGAGCCATATGCCTCAGCCCTAGAGAGCCCCATTTTGTACAACAGTTTTGTAGCCATGATATATATATGGGTCCTTTGACATTTTCACACTCATTTGGACCCTCCTTATGGGTTATGTCTTAATGTTGGGTTAATTTAGTTTGTAATTTGGATAACACATTCACATTAGGTTTTAGGCCCTTGTGAACTAATAGGATTTTAATGGTGCCTTGCTAAAGTGTTGTGAACTGTTGTAACATACTTTCACACTTTTCTAGGGCTTTATCAATTAACTAAGCATAATAATTTTAATTTTAATCATAATCAACATTAATCTTTCCCTATTTGGAGTGTTGTAAAGTGTTGTAAGACCCTTTAACATTTTTCTAGGATTGTCATTAATAATTGGTCTTTCTTATGCTTTAATTGGCCCTATTTTGCATCCACAAGCCTCATTTGTTGCATCTTTTTGAGGATAATCCTGACACCCATTAGTAACCAATCATAATTTAGGTGTTCCTAGAATTTGTGGCCTAGACTTAGTGTCTGGGACTCATTTTCCACCTTGGGCGAATGAGTCCCACCTAGGTCCTTTTGGCCCTAATGTAGGTTTCACACATTTCTAAGCATTTTTCATTTTTAGACCCATACATTATGTGTGATGGGACTCATTCGCCACCTTGGGTGAATGACTCCCGTGTGACCAAAACTAAAATTTAAATCAAATTTCTAGCAATATTTTATTCTCCTAGATCTTATGTCGGCTTGTAGTGTTGTAATTTCGAGAATTATTGCATAATTGAGTATAAATACAAGGTTCTTTCACTCATATTCAACACTTAGCATTCAAGAGAGTTCTCAAGAGCATTAAGCATTGACAAGAGAATTCAAGGCATTTCAAGGGTAGAATATCAAGAATTTTAGAGCATTCTTCAAGTTCCAATCATCATGTTAAAGATTTTTTTTTTCATGTTTGTTATTGTACTAAAAATTATGTAGAGTTGATGATTCAAGCAAGCATTACATTCAAGATCTGTCTCCTTCAAGCTAGAATCAAGAACCACTTCCATTGCAGCCATTTCAAGAATTATTGTAGCACCTTATTGGAAGGGTTTGGTGAGTTTCAAATTTGTATTTTTTCATTCATCATTCTCCTTTTATATTTTCTTTCATTTCAAGGTTTAATTACAAACAAGGGGTTTGACCAAGGCAAACCCCTATTCATCAACCCCCACAACATTTTTCCCTCTTCTTGTGTGTGATTTGGAGGGATAGGTTGTAGATTGGATAAGAAGAAAAGTTAGAGAAGAGTTGTCAAATCCCTAAATTTTTCATCAAACCTTGGAGAAGCTTGGATAAGATCTACAAGTGGTAATTTGTAGTTTTGGATTCAGAAACCAGTCAAGAAGAGTAGAGCAGATCGATTGGCACAAAATCCAATTCATAACTTCTAGAAAAGTGGAAGTGGACTGATTTACCACTAGTAGTAAATGAGTCCCACTGTACAATCCTAATAGAGATTTTTATAGATCTAGATACCCTTTTGGCCAAAACCTATTCTCGCACATTTTCTCAAAAACTAGATTGATTCATCTACCTTGGTGAATGAGTCCCAATCAGCATTAGTAGCATATTTTTTAGTGATCTAGACCTCCATTCTACCTTCTTCGATCTTTTAAATGCATACTTTTTGTTTCATAGCTTTATGTTACATTTTTTTTTTTACTTTTCTAGGTCATTTAGAGTTAGTTTGCATTCAATTAGGGTTTTACATTATGTTTTGCATTTAATTGTGTTTTTCAAGTTTACACTTGGTGGTGAACCCCTCATTAGATATCATTAAGCCCCTAAGAAAACTCTTTGCATGATTTCAATCGCCTTTGCATTGAAATATCAAGGGTGTGTTCTTGAGTGAGAGTAAGGGAATTTTCTCTCTCCATTTAGGTCGCAAACCTTAGAAGCGAAAAAGAGAGCAAAATTTTCTTCCTTTCATTTTTGTGAACCTACATGTTGATCATCCTAATTCAGATTTGGAGTGCATTTACATCCTAGATTTAGCTTGCATTAACATTGCATTAGGTTTTGTATTGGTTAATTTACATTTTATGGTTTCAATTCTTTCATTAGTGCAAGCTCATATAGCTTGCATTTTTGCATCTAATTTCATTTAAAAATAGTAAAATTCTACATTTGCATCTCAAATTTGCATCAGAAAAATAAAAAGCATAAAATCCAATTCAAAAAGTCATAATTTTTTTAAGAAAATTAGTACCTGGACTCATTTGCCACTTTGGGTGAATTAGTCCCTCTGCATATTTTTCACTACAATTTTTGTGATTTAAACCTCATTTTCTAAGTTTATGTTTGTTTTTGTTATCTCTCTATTTCAATTTGCAGACTTTTTGTTTCATTGTATTTAGCTTAAATTCATTCATCTTGTGTATTGCTTAAAATAAAATTTTCATTTACAACATTGTTTCATAGTTTACAATCTGAAATTTGCATCATGGATATGTGATTTAACAAGCTTTGGATGTCATTACTCATGCTCACTCAACTCCTACTGCATGACCCTAATGACATTGACCTTACTCATTCTCACTCAACTCCTAATGCATGTCCTCCTCATGATTTTGACATCATTGGAGAAGATGATGACAACATGAATATAATCCTAAATGATTGTCTTAACAACCTTGAAGATAATGCATCCTTCTATCCATCTGTGAAACAACAAGATCTTCCTACAATACCACCTCTTAAGATGTTTGGTTACTTACATCTTGAAACAAAAGTTGAACCTAAGATCCCTACAATAGGTGAATCTAGTTCCTCTAGACAAGAAAACACACTCAACCATTTTATGATAATAAATCAACCAACACTCCCATCAATCTTGAAGAAACATATGGAAAAGGATTCACAATCTTGAGTAAACAAGGATGTGATAAAACAGGCAAATATGAAAATTCATCAACTCCTAGAGCAAATACCAACAGTTGAAAACAAAAAGGGATTGGGATATCAAGATCCCTCTTATAATGGAAAACCCCATTAGAGAATATCTAAGGCTTCGTGGTGATGGTATGGTGATCTTGGATTTCCCTCCTGATCTGAATATCCTTCTTCCTAGAGAACAACCAATAGATCATAATAGTAACATAAAGATGAGATCATCTCAGGACCTCCTTCCCTAATCCCATCTCAAGAAGTTAGTGAATATAGCAAGTGCAAGAGGCCTTACAAATTACAAAAATTACAACCCCTTCATCCACCACCTAAAATTGAAAGGAAATTATAAATTTACTTCTCAACAAAGAACTGATAACATTACCAGTTATGAAAAGATTAGTTCTATATCCTAGAGATGCAAAAGTTCCACATTTCACATATCATCAAATTAGTATCGATGAATGTTTTTCATTCTAGTTAGTATTGAAAAACTTTCACTTTGATGGCAATGATTTCCATCGTGTGATTTCCTAGCTTAATATTGTTTCACCCATTGTCATGTAATAGTTGTATAATATTCTATTCTCACTATTACATAACCTTTCCCATCACTTACCTTAGCTCATTCTTGTCTTGCACTCAGTGGGGGAAATAAGTTGATAACATTGTCCTAGTAATGCATTTGTCATGGTCCCTTAGGTTCATTGTTCACCTTCCACTTATATAGACTGAGATTGAGAGGCGAATGAATTTCTCATAGGTTAACTCAAATTTTCCATACTAGTATTTTGCATTATTTCTTTTTATTTTGTGTGTGCTTGCATGTGTGTAATGTGATCCCCCTGTGGAATTTTGTTTGATGTTCTCTATCTCTTTGTCACATTCCTCTATTTTTACCTTCATTCTTCTATATGTCATGTACCTCTTTCTCTTTTTTATCTTTATATCTTTTTCCTTTCCCTTTTGGGGATGAAACAAGGTGTCAAGACACCCTATGTCTCTTCCATGTTGACTCAAAAGGCTTTCTTTTTCTTTTCCCTTTTCATTTTCTCTTTTGTCTTTTTTTTTCCTTTTGGGGATGATGCAAGGTGTCGAGACATCCTATGTCTCTTCCATGTTGACCCAAAATGCTTTCTTTTTCTTTTTTCTTTTAATTTTATCTTTTATCTTGTGTTTTCCTTTTGGGGATGATGCAAGGCATTGAGACACCCTATGTCTCTTCCATTTTGACCCAAAATAATTTCTTTTTCCTTTTCATTTTCTATTTTGTCTTGTGTATTCCTTTTGGGGATGACGCAAGGTGTAGAGACATTCATCTCTCTTCCATGTTGACCCAAGATTTTTTTATTTGTTTTCACTCTCTTTGTGTCATCCTTCCAATTCTATGTGCATTTGGGGGATGATGGTAGTTCCAAGATCTCTAAAAACATTGTAGCAAAGAACATATTGACCTCAAATCCATAGATCCCTTATTTGTTTGGTATTTTAATTTTTGGGGCAACACCCTCTCTTTTATTTTTCTCTTACATGATGCAGCATTACTCAAAAAAATATGACTTGGCATAGGGATTTCCAAGTTATCTCTCATGTCTTCTTTCTTGTTTGAATTTTTCATTTGATAATTTAAAGTAATTTCTCATAGTACAATGTTCATCAATTCCTTTAAAGTGGGGGAATACATTGGCATTATTCTTTTTCATTTTACTTTTTCTCAGTTCTTAGTGTAGCCTTCTTACTTCATACGATGCATTTGTCACTTTATGGATAACATTGGGTTATTGTCCTTCAAGAGTGTGAACTATCTTAGCAAATTATATTCCTCTTAGTAGCTTGATACAACACACTACATCCCCTAAGTTGTGAATCTTCTATTCTTTGATTGGTCCTCTCTTGGAGACATTAGGAACAATGTTCCCTAAGTTAAAGACCTCGCATGAACTAAGCAAGAATCCTTTGAACATTCTTTGCATGTTGCATGTTGCATTTGTTGTTATATGCCCACCTTGCATAACACATCTTGCATTCCTGTAGTGCCAGCTTGTTTGTTCAAGAGCTCCAAGCATATGAAGTTTTTCTTGTATCATGAAGCTCAAAAGTTATTTTTGTGTGGTACCTTATTAAAGTTATCAGGAGGTAAAACATTGGGGTGGTTGAGTAGGAAGCCCATTCAAAGGCATGATTTTCCCCATAGCCATGTGTGTGTGTGTGAGTGGATACCAACCATGACCTTATGTTTCTCACCTTTTAGGACTTCTCACCTGGTGGACAGCCAAGAGTTTTGATACCTCAGAGTGAGTATGTGTATTCCGGACAAACAAGCTAGATCTGATCCACATCATGATGGAAAAATGGTCAAAGCTTGATAAAATTATTTTATTTCATATTTTCTCTTTTCATCTTTGGTAGTGCATGCTTGGTAATGTTGTTGTTCTTGATATCATTTTCATGTGTGTTCCTTTGTTCTTATGTTGGTTTGTCATGGGATCTTGATCTTGGGGGCTTGATCACCCCTCTTGATCATTTTCGTCCCATCTTGATAGCATTGGTTCATTGGAACCCCTATTGGTGTGTGTTTGTCTACTTTAGTGTGAGTTTGAAGTATGTTCATCCTCTCTTTAAAGTGGGGGTTAAATGTAGTGTTGAAAAATAGGTCCCTTGACATTTTCACACTCGTTTGGGTCCTCCTTGTAGATTTTGGCTTAAGGTTGCCTTGATTTAGTGTTGTAAAGTGGATAACACATTCACATTAGGTCTTGGGACTTTGTGAACTAATAGGATTTTAATGGTGCCTTGCTAAAGTGTTGTAAAGTGTTGTAACACACTTTCATACATTTCTAGGGTTTTATCAAATGACTAATCATAATAAGTATAATTTTAATCATAATCAACATTAATCTTTCCTTATTTGGAGTATTGTAAAGTGTTGTAAGAGACTTTCACATTCCTCTAGGCTTGTCATTAATAATTGGGATTTATTATGCTTTAATTGGCCCTATTTTTCATTCACAAGCCTTATTTATTACATATTTTTGAGGATAATCCTGACACTAGTCAATAACCAATCATAATTTAGGTGCTCCTACCTTGTGTGGCCCAAATTTAGTATTTGGGACTCATTCACCACCATGGGAAAATTATTCCCACCAAGGTCTTTTTGGCCCCGATGCAAGTTTCAAACATTTCTAAGAATTTTTCATTTTTGGTCCCATACATTATGCGTGATGGGACTCATTTTCCACCTTGGGAGAATGAGTCTTGTGTGACCAAAATTCAAATTTAAATCAAAATTTTGAACAGATTTTATTCTCCTAGATCCAATGTCATCTTGTATTGTTTTAGTTTTGAGAATTTTTGCATAATTAAGTATAAATAGAAGGTTCTTTCACTTATATTCAACACCTAGTATTCAAGATAGTTCTCAAGAGCATTAAGAATTCATAAGATCATTCAAGGCATTTCAAGGGAAGATTATCAACCATTTTAGAGAATTATTCAAGTGCTAATCATCATGTTAAAGATTATATTCTTCATGTCAAATATTACTATGCTAACAATTGTGATGAAGAGTTGATGATTCAAGAAAGCATTACATTCAAGATCTATTCCCTTCAAGCTAGAATCAAGAACCACATCCATTGCAGCCATTTCAAGCATTATTGTAGAACCTTATTGAAAGGGTATGGTGAGTTGCAAAATTTAATTTTTTTCATTCATAATTCTCCTTTCATATTTTCTTTCATTTCAAGGTTTAATTACCAACAAGGGGTTTGACCAAGGCAAACCCCTATTCACTAACCCCCACAACATTTTTCCCTCTTATTCTTTGTGATTTGTAGGGCTAGGTTGTAGATTGGACAAGAAGAAAAGTTTGAAAAGATTTTTCAAATCCCTAAAGTTTTCATCAAACCTTGGAGAACCTTGGAGAAGGTGTACTGGTGGCAGTTTGTAGTTTTGGATCCTGAAATCAATCAAAAAGAGAAAAGAAGACCGAGAGGCATAGAATCCTATTTAAAACTTCTAGAAAATTAGAAGTGTAGTGATTCACCACTATTGGTGAATGAGTCCCATTATACAAGGCTAATAGATATTTTAACAGATATGGATACCCTTTTGGCTAAAATCTATTCCTGCACATTTTCCCAAAAACTAGACTTATTCACCCAGCTTGGCGAATGAATCCCAATCGCCATTAGTAGAAATTTTTTTAGTGATACGGACCTCCATTCTTCCTTTTTTAATCTTCCAGGTGCACACTTTTAGTTTCATAGCTTTTTTTATTATTTTTTTCACTTTTTTAGGTCATTTAGAGTTAGTTTGCATTCAATTAGGGTTTTACATTGTGTTTTGCATTTCATTGTCTTTTCCAAGTTTACACTTGGTGGTGAACCCCTCATTAGATATCATTCAAGCCCTAGGATAGACCTTTGCAAGATTTCAATCTCCTTTGCATTGAAATTTCAAGGTTGTGTTCTTGAGTGAGAGTAAGGAAATTGTCTCTCCCCTTTTAGGTCCAAAACCCTAGAAGTGAAAAAGAGAGAACCATTTTCTTCATTTCATATATATTTAGTAAGCACTTATTTTTTTATGAGAGTGGCTTGATACATGTATATGACATTAGACATGTATATGGATGTATGTTTACATTATATGCTATCATAATTTAATGAACACACATGGATGTATGTTAGTTGGATATATGTTAATTAAATACAATGATGATCTAACTATTTTAAAAGATGTAATGTAATGCATGGAGACATAGCATTGTAAAACACATCTATGTATATTTCTCTCTCACACACACATGGTAACATCATAATATAGTAATTTTTTTATAATGTGCTAATGAATAGTGCCAACATATGTAGTGCTACTACCCTTAAAGATTGAACACCAAACATATGGAACATTAGACACTACGCATAGTATCGAATAAGATGTAGTGGGTTATTTTAGAGGTGTTCCATCCATAGACAATAATCCATAACCAATTGAACAATACATGGAGATAACAATGTAAGGGCCTAACTGGTTAAGGCTAAATTCCCCCCTTTGATTAGGTGGCACATTTACATTTCTCTGATTCTCATAGAGAACCAAGTCACCCACCTTGAAGGTCCTGGGAAGCACACTTTGATTATACTATCTTGATAACAATCATTGATAACCCTTAAGATGATTGAGGGCCTGTAATCAGCACTCATCGAGCATCTCTATCTGGTGCATATGATTAGCTTGATAAGTCTCATCGTCAATTAACCCTTTTTAAGGGAAACCCGTAATGACAAAAAAATTAACTCTAAATGCATGATAGCTTCAAAACCATACATGAGGTTGTAAGGAATATTTCTCATCATCATATGCTCATGAAATAGGCCCGCCAAGCGTAGGCTTATTGAACGTGCCAATCCTTATCATGCTTATTAACTATTTTGTGAATAATAAGCTCAATAGTCTTATTAGATGCTTTTGCAAGATGCTTTTGCAAGGTGGACACATAACAACAAATGAAAAATGAAAAGAATGTTCAAAAGAGTCTTGCTTAGTTCATGTGAGGTCTTTAACTTAGGGAAAATTATGCCTAATGTCTCCAAGAGAGGACCAATCAAAGAATAGAAAATTTGCAACTTAGGGAATGTAGTGTGTCACATCAGGCCACTAAGAGGAATGTAATATGCTAAGAGATATCAGGCTCATGAAGAACATAACACCCAATTTCATCCACAAAGTGAAAAACGCATCGTATGAAGTAAGAAGGCTACACTAAGAACCAAGAAAAGGAAAAAAATGAAAAACAATAATGCCAATGTATGGCTCCACTTTAAAGAAATTGCTAAACACAATACTATGAGAAATTACTTTAAAGTAGCAACTAAAAAATGTAAACAAGAAAGAAGATGTGAGGGCCAACTTGGAAAGCCCTATGCCAAGTCATGTTTCTAAGTAAAGATGCGCCGTGTAAGAGAAGAAGAAAAGAGAAGGGTTGCACCAAAAATGAAAACACCAAACACATAAGGAATCTATGGATTTTGGGTCAGTATGTTCTTCGCTGCAATATTTTTGTTTTTAGAGAGTTTGGAAATATCATCATCCCTAAAATACACGTAGAACTAGAAGAATGACACAAAGAGAGGGAAAAAAAAGGAAAATTTTTTTGGGTCAACATGGAAGATACATAGGGTGTCTTGATGACTTGCATCATCCCCAAAAGGAAAACACAAGACAAATGAAAAGGAAAAGGTGAAAGAAAAGGAAAAACCTTTGGGTCACCATGAAGGAGACATGAATTTCTCGATGCCTTGCATCATCCCCAAAAGGAAAACACAAGAAAAGGATAAAAATGGAAAGGAAAAGAAAAATAAAGCCTATTGGTCCAACATGAAGAGACATAGATTGTATCAATGCCTTACATCTCCCCCAAAAGGAAAACAAAAGAAAAAGATAAAAAATAAAGGCAAAATCGAGACATGACATAGAGAGGAATAAATATACACATAGAGGAATGTCACAAAGAGAGAGAAAATATCAAATAGAACATCACAAGGGATCACATGCAATCACACAAAAGAAAAAGGAAAAGAAAATGAAAATGAAAAAGACTAGTAAGGAAAATGTGAGTCAACCTATGAGCTAGTCATTCGCCTCCCAATCTCAATTTGTGTAAGCAAAAGGTGAATGCTGAACTAAAGGGACAATGAAAAATGCATTACTAGGACAAGGCTAACAATTGCTTGGCCCCATTGAGTGTGAGACAAGAGTGATTTTAGGTAGATATGGGAAAGATCGTGTAATAGTTAGAAAGTAATATTCTACAACTATTATATGACAAAGAGTGTGAGGGTATGTTATGTGATCACTGGATAGCAATTATTACCATCAAAGTGATACTTACTCAATATCTGTTTCAATGCACAACACTCATTAGTACTATGTCCAAGAACTTGATGATATGCACAATGTGTAACTTTTACATCTTTAGGATATAGCACAAGTTAGTTCACAGGTGGTAATAATATTAATCCTTGGTTGAGAAGAATTTGCAATTTTCTTTCACTTTCAGGTGGCGGGTGAGGAGACTCCAGTTTTTCTAACTTGTAAGGCCTCTTGCAGTTGCTAGATTCACCAAATTCTCTAGATGGAATTAGGGTAGGAGGTCCTAATATGATCCTATCCTTATCCTTGGTATTTTTATGAGTCACTGGTTGTTCTTTAGGAAGAAGGACATTTAGATCAGGAGGGTAATTAAAGATCACCGAACCATCATCTTGGAGCCTTAGATATTCACTAGGAGGCTTGCTATTATGATAGGGATCTTGATATCCTAACCCCTTAGTGTTTTTTTCCATTGGTTTTTTCTCTAAGATTTGATGAATTTAATGTTCACTTGTTGTATCACATCCTTGTTTGCTCAAGATTGTGAAACCTTTTCCATATGTTTCTACAAGATTGATGGGAGTGTTTGCTACTTTTTTATCATAAAATGGTTGAGTGTTTGCTTGCTTAGAGGAACTAGGTTCACCTATTCTAGGAAACTTAGGTTCAAATTTTGTTTTAGGATGTAAGTAAGCAATAATCTCAAGAGGTGGTATTGTAGGAGGATTTGGTTGGTTCATGGATGGATAAAAGGATGTGTTAGCTTCAAGGTTGTCAAGATAATCGTTTAGGAACTTATTCATGTTGTCATCATCTTCTTCAATGATGTTGACATCATGAGGAGGACATGCATTAGGAGTTGAGTGAGCATGAGTGAGTTCAATTTCATTAGGGTCATTGCTAAAGGTACAACTTGACATATCTACTAAGGACTTTAATGACATCCAAAGCTTATTAAAACGCATATCCATGATGCAAATTTTAGAGTCTAAACTATGCAACAATGTTGTAAATGAATGAATTTAAGCTAAATGCAATGAAATGAGTGAAACAAAAAGTCTATAATCTGAAATTGAAGGGTAACAATAGCAAATAGAAACCCAGAAACTAAATTGTAAATGCCAGAAAATGTAATGAAAAATATGCAATGGGACTTATTTGCCCAAGGTGGCAGATGAGTCCAGATAAAAAAAAATTGAAAATTTTGAGAAATTTTGAATTGATTTTTATTTTTTCATGTTTTCTGATGCAATTCTAAAATGAAAATGTAGAATTTTACTATTTTTCAATGAAATTAAGTAAAATAATGCAAGCTAAATGAGATTTTCACTAATACAAATTTTGAAACCCTAGAATGCAAATTGAACAATGCAAAACCTAATGCAATGTTAATGCAAGCTAAATCTAGGATGTAAATGCACTCCAAAATAGAAATATGATGCTCTATGTGTAGGTTCACCAAAATGAAATGATGAAAAATGGTTGGCACTAGAAGAAATGGTGCTTTATTTCACTTCTAGGGTTTTGGACCTAAAAAGAAAGACAAAAAACCACTTTTCAACATTTCACTCAAGAAAAAACCCTTGAGATTTCAATGAAAAGGAGATTGAAATATGTCAAAGGGAAGGTTTTAGGGATTGAATAATTTCTAATGAGGGGTTCACCACCAATTATAAACTTGGAAAAGAAAATGTTTGAAAAAATAGTGTGATATTCAAAATGACCTACAAACATAAGTAAAGTGTAATAGAAAACTATGAAATTGGAAATGTGCACCTAGGAAAATGAAGAAGGAAGAGTGGAGGTCTATAATCTTGAAAAATTTACTACTTGTGCTGACTAGGACTCATACGGAAAGTTGGGCAAATCAGTCCAATTTTGGGTAAACTTTATCAGAACAGGTTTCAGACAAATGGGTACTCAGATCTGCAAAAATCCTTAACAGACAAGTATAGTGTGACTCATTCACCAATAGTGGAAAATCAATCCACTTCTAGATTTTAGGAAATTTTAAACTAGATTCTATAGCTCCCAGTTTGCTTTTCTATTCTTGATTCAGATTTGGGTCTGAAACTACAAAATTTAGTCTGTAGACCTTCTCTAAGCTTCTCCAAGGTTTTATGGAAATTTTGACAACTTTAAATTTCTTTGAAAATTTTTCCAATCTTTCTCTTTGATAAATCTACAACCTAAACCTGCAAATCGCATGCAAAGAGAGGGGGAAATGTTTTGGGGTTAGTGAATAGGGGTTTTCCTTGGTCAAATCCCTTGATGGTAGTTAAACCTTGAAATGAAAGAAAATATTATAGGAGAATGATGAATGAACAAAACACAATGGTGTAACTCACTAAACCCTTGCAATAAAAGGTTGCAAACATGTAATTGATGGCTCAAATGGATGTATACTTGGACTCTTGCTTGATATTGATAGATCTTGAATGCAATACTTGGTTGAATCACACAATCCCTACACCACAATTGTTAGCTCTAAAATAACATGATGCAAATAATCTTTGACATGATTGAAAACATTTGAAGAATGCTCTAGAATTCTTGATAATCTACTCTTGAAAAGAATTGAATTCTCTTATGAATGCTCAAATGCTCTTTTCGACTCTTGAATGAATAATTCAATGCTTAGGATGAAAATGAGAGAAATTATCTTGTATTTATACTTATTTATGCAATAATTCCCAAAATTACAACACTACAAACCGACATCAAATCTAGGAGAATAAAATCCCATCAAAATTTTGAATTAAATTTGAATTTTGGCCACACGGGACTCATTTTCCCAAGGTTGCGAATGAGTCCCATCACACATAATGTATGGGACCAAAAATAAAAAGTGTCTATAAATGTGTGAAACCTGCATCAAGGCCAAAAAGGCCTAGGTGGGACTCATTTTCCCAAGGTGGAATATGAGTACCAGACACTAAATCTAGGCCACACAAGCCAAGAACACCTAAATTATGATTGGTTAACAGTTGGTGCTAGGTAATCTCTCTTGGGATTTGTGCTAAGAGATCATCATGACATTGTACATTACCATGTGCTATATCACGCTACACATCACCATGTGTTATGTCAGGCTACACATCACCATGTGCTATATCAGGCTACACATCACCATGTGCTATATCAGGCTGCACATCACCATGTGCTATATCAGGCTACACATCACCATGTGCTATATTAGGCTACACATCACCATATGCTATATTAGGTAGCACATCAACACCACTATTTTTGCCACCAACTACATTTGTTGAATCATAAATGTGTTGGCTTCTACAAGATGGTGACACTGTATCTTTTCTTTCCTTTTTTTTCTCCATATTTTCTTTACACTCTTTTTGTTGCTTATAAAACAAAAGATCATATTATTCTTATATACATAAAGCTCTTGCCTATAAAATTTCAATAAACATAGTTATTAAACAAATAATATACTACTTAGTTTGTTTACAACTTTCCAAATTGTTAAACCAAGACACGATAAATATTAATTATTCTTGGCCACTTTTTCTCATGAAAGAGCTCATAATCTATCACTAAAATTTCAGCATTATGGTCACTATTATCTATTTTTCACCTTACAATCCTTTTCTTCATTTCCTTAAGTCTAAATAAACAATAATGTATAAATTAGCAACTTTAATTAGTAAAAATTTATTGAGTCCATAAGTTGATAATTGCTGAGATTCCAATCTATTGATAACTACAAATGGAAACTTAAAATATAATTTATTTTATAGACTAAAATAATTTGTAATAATAAACCAAGAAGATGTTTACAATTACAAGTATCAAAAAAAAATTCCTTAGGGATATATCACAAGAAAATAACTCATAATTTAACATAACACAAGTAGGATGAAGGAAAAATGTACTCTAGTCCATCATGAGGTGTTTTAGAACCTTAAAAAATTTCCTAGTTCCATCATCACAATTAACCTTGAGCTCCATGAACTAAGCCTTGACCCTTATATTCCTTTTTATTTTTTACTAAGCCTCCCCACTATAAATAAACACATAAATTTTTTAGGTCTGACTGATGCATAAAGACCTATACAAAGCCAAAAATTCATCATATATACTTAAGAATAAACATGTCTAGCTATTTTACATCCATAAAATTCCCTTACCACAATCCTGCAGTAACAATTTGAACCCTCAATGAGCTAGCAGTATATAACAGACAACATAAAAATATTCACTAGAATACCATGGGGGTATTATAATAAAGGTGTGGTTGGGTGGTATAAAAGAGATTAATTACATTATAACTATAGTACTACAAGAAGGTGGTTTGGCTAGGAACAACCCACCACCTCGCAAGGAAGGAGATAATAAAGAGCAATAATGTGGTAAGAACTACACTACCATGAAGAAGACTACTAAGACATGTGGTATAGTAGTAAGAGTCCTATTGCCCCATGATGAAGCATAAGGAAGCTTGTGTTATTGTGGCATACACCCTATTATCCCATGATAGAGAAATCTCAAGACAACGGTACATTCGTAAGTTTGATAAATAAAAAGATTCATGACCTTGCTATCTCGCACTAGTTAAAGAAAGAGGTGGTGATGTTGTGGTATATATTGTCAACGCATTATTACTAGTTACGGTATTGAATACATAACTCTTAATACCCCTCAGATCTTATCAAAATTAATGGTGCACATTCAAACTCGAAATATGAGCTGATCATAAAATATTTGGTCTAAGGTTGACATTAATTATGACATGAATGATCTCATAAGCAATTAAAATTGAGAACTTGACATTGTTTTGGCATTCATTTACAAGGATTGACATGCGGGTAGCTAGGAGTTCAATAGGGTGAACTTCTACAACTATCACATACCAAGTAAGTACACTAAACTTACCAAATCAACTTTACAAGCATAGAATTGTTTTAAATCCTACATTTAAACACTTAGAAAGCTTGAGTAAAGACTTACATTAGATATCATTCTGCATAAAAAGAAAGAACCTAAGACTAAGAAGGAGGAGCCTAAGGGTAAAAAGAGATCATTACATCAATTTATCTTAGATATCTTGCCTAACTTGACTAACAAAGGATACAAGAGGGATGGGATTCCCTTATTCTTATTTCAAGCTAGGAATTGTTTTGGTATTTCTATGAAAAGAGGGAAGGGAGAATTCCAATATAAAATCCGTGGATATTAGACTTAGCTAAGCTAATTGTCTCAAATGCCTTCAATAGATGTGGAGTTCATTAGAGTTCCAGCCCAGAATTACCACCCTACTACCAGGTCCTTGAGGATAACAGATGGGTCACCATTGGTAATATTAACAAGAGCTATAATCATCAAGAATGCTTCAATCTAAAAAAACTATCCCTCACTAAGGTTTACTTGCAAAAGAGTGAGGAAGAATATACTAGGTTAAGGAGAACACACTGAAGTGGTGAACTCCCCATATAGATGAAAAGGGGTGTTAACAACAAGGTGATACATGTCTCCTCCCCTACCACCAAACCATTTGGTGTAGAATATTTTCAAACTTATTTCAAGAAAACCTATTTTTCCTTTTGAAATTTACTTGGGATAGATGCAGAAGAAAAAATTCCAATTAGTTTGATGATGATTGTTAAAAGAATTCAGATCCTTGAGACAAACATTAAATATTACTTTGCCTCATATCTTGAGAAGGCATTACATCAAGGCTTCTTGCAAGTCAAAGAGAACAGGGCCCTTATAATATTTAGGCACTATTCCTTAAATTATGTCACTTGATATTGTACCAAAACAAAGATGGATGGACATAAAGGATGTTCTTGGGTAGGATTGATCGACAAGGTAACTCATTTCCTATGCACTGATGGTGTTATAAATGGGATAGAAAATGCAAAAAATGTGATTGTGTAGTGTTCCATGATGACTTTGTGTATAGAGTTATGAGATTTCTTTGCCACTCATCAACAAGATTACATATGCATATACTGTACAACTATTGAGTTCATTGGCTTTGAAACTAAAACAAGGTCATACTCATAAATTTGTTGATAGGTTTTTTCTACAAGATGTCATAATAATAAGGATTTATGGGTGCTCATAGACCCCACATATATTGCCAAAAAAAATTCCTCTTTGGCTAGCCTTTTTTAGAATTTTTGTGGCAAATGTGTGGATGGAAAAGGATGTCTTGCACAAACAAAAGAAGGGTATATTTCTATCTAACTTGACAACATGTGAAGAATTATCTATTGGATATGATACCCTTGAAGCTTGTTACAACATTACCTTAATACAAGATATTCTCTGAGGCCTAGAAGTGAAAGGTTTTTTAACCTTGAGGGCCATATGAATTTTATAAGACAAAACCTCCTCACAAAGGCTACAATAATTGATCAAGTGGATTATGAAGAGGATATGATTAGAAACTACTTCACTCCCCAAGAGGTATATTATAGGAAAAGAAAGTGGGATGTTATGATGAGGTTTGAGGAAGAAATGAAGAAGAATAAGAATGACTTCTTGGGGAAGAAGTAGATCCTCTTAAGAGGATAAATTTGATTATTCATAAGTTTGATTAAATGTATGCTAAGTATGTTATAGAGGAGGAGAGGCCCACCAAGTTATCTCCCAAAAGACCAAGTGGTATTGTAATTTTAGAGACATCTCCTAATAGTATTTCAATATCTCATGTTCCCCAAGAATCACCTCTTGAACAACCACTTCCTAAGAAACAAAAGACATAGGAGCTATATAGATTGGTCTCCTATGCAATGAGTGAAGAAGTGGGAGATACAAAAGAAGTGGCTAGTGTACTAAGGAGTTTGAAGGATGATGTTGAGGTAGATAAACCAGCCGATGAAACTAAAGCTCATAAACCAAAGGCTAGAATTGATCTATCCATATGCAGGGAGAAAGGGAAATATAGGATAATGAGAGGGAAATTATAGCTCTCAGATTTATTGAAGATGATGATTTAATTAAGACCCTTGAATTTAAGGATTTATGGGTTAAAATGAAAATGAGAGAGTTTGAAGAAAGGGTAGAGATAAACAATATGGGTTTTGAAGAGTCTCAAAATGATCAGGTTGTAGCCCAGACTTTTGATGAATTAAGAGTTGATAATGCTGATATTAGCCTATAAGAAGATAGGGATATGGTTTTGAAGAGTAATATACCCATTATCCTGAGTATGGAACTAAAGAATATATTTCCCATCAGGCATTATATCAACAACCTCCATGAATTTTTGTTTTGAACAAGACTTTGTTTGAATGACATACAACCATCCTAGGCTTCTTACATCATCAATTATAAATGATTGGTTAATTTGAAGAGGGGAAAAATATGGCTCATCCATCTTTGATAAAAATTGTCTTGTATTTGGACGTACAAATCCGTACTTATCAAATTATACTGCAGATGGTTGGATCCACTTACATTTTAATAATATAGGAATATTTTCACTAAAATCCACTTGAATAATTTCTTTGATGAATCCAACATAGAAAAATTTCTCAAGTTCATGAATAAATTCAAAACTAACAACACAATCATAATTTTTCTTTCTTTTTTCTTTTTCTTCCATTCTTAAATGACTACCCTAGGCCCACATTCCAATGAAACACATAACCCATAAATGTGGAGATAGTGAAACCTCACTTTCCTCCATTTTTATATCTTGACATTCTTCTTTTGCATCACTGACATCAATAGCAATCCATGCTTCAAATTTTGGAAAAGACTCACTTCCAATCAAATCATGACATCTATGCTTTTAAGGTCAATGTTGCATCCAAGCTTGATTCTCTTCTTCATATTTTCTACATAGAATATTAATGTACAAATAGTAAGATTAATAATATAAATTCTTAAATGCAATTGAGTAAATAAATTATTGTGTAAAATTTATTTTACCTATGCCACTTATC
Source organism: Sequoia sempervirens (assembly GCA_007258455.2). NCBI lineage: Eukaryota > Viridiplantae > Streptophyta > Pinopsida > Cupressales > Cupressaceae > Sequoia > Sequoia sempervirens. Next base: position 686,332,694 of record VDFB02058242.1, read on the forward strand.
GAACGAAGGTGTGTTTTGAAGAATATAGGCATGTATCACACTTATTTCTTGATGTGATAGCTTGAAGCGGCATCCATTGCCTTATAGTACTTCACCTACAACTCTCTCATCTTTTTCATCATCCCATACACACTGATTGATATTTTTTAAATCCTTCATATATTTTGTGCAAAATCCCATGGCCTCTTGCATTGAATATCCCTTAGACATGCTACCTGCTAGATTTTCCCTAGTACAAACATTTTTTTTCAAAACCTTCGTATATCATTCTATAAGACACATCCATCTCATTCTTATTGGGCCACAATGCACTAGTTCATATTCTAGATGTATCAAAAGATGCATAGAATTGTTAAAGATTGTTGGTGGGAATTCCTATTCCAATAGACAAAGGACTTCAACAACCTCCTCCCTCAAACTATCAAAATTCAAAGGATCTAATACATGCAAAATAATTCTCTTTAATATTAGGCCCAACTTTATAACTTTTAATCTTGGCCCCTTTGACAAACTTGATATATTTACCACAATAGGTAAAATATTCTTGATTATCAAATGATAGTCATGGGTGTTGAGGCCTCTTAATCCATTAATGTTAGTTTTTCTTCTAATACTACTACTTACGTGTCTAGTGGGAAAGCGAGTCTAAGACATCAATTGTAAGAATTGTGCACATTGTTCCTTTGTACAAACATAAGGAGCACTAGGTTTTCTATACTTTTCATCATTATATTGTTCAACTCAAATATTTTGATGAATCTTTAGTTGTCGAAAGTCTTCACATGATGAAAAAGTATCAAAATCAGCAAAATAGTTTTTATAATAGCATAGGCTATATTTTTCTTAGTATGCATAAAGTCAACAATATACCTAATGGCTACATCCTTAAAGCATGGATACTTATAGAATATGCACAACCTTTTTACATCACTTTCATTACATGGTTCATATCTACTACCAACAATCCCATCATTTTTAAGAAATTCCATTATTTTTTGTCCATTCTCAACAATGTAATCACCTGTTATTAGCAATGATGCTTCACAATTCTCTTCTTGACCATTCAACCATGTTTTTTGCTGACAATATGGATGATCCATTTTAAGGTAAGCACATTTTTTGTTGAATAGGACAACTAAGAGGGGGGTGAATTAGTTTTCATATATTTTAACATTTAATTCAATCACCATAACTAATACATGAAACTACTTAAATGATTAATAATCAAACATCAATGTAGAAACTCAAATCCAACACATAAACATAGTAACACTAGATTTACATGGAAAAACCAATAAGGGAAAAACCACGGTGGGGATTAACTCACATTATAGAGAATATCAAAATCGATTACAAAAAGTCTCACTGCCTAAAATAAGGACTCACTATCCAAACTCACTATCCACATGGATAGAACCTAGAGCGATCACCACCACAAAGATACAAAGAAGAAAAAGAATAATTGCTACAAAGAGACTACAATAGCAATGTAACAAAGGATTCAACCACAATCACTTGATCAACTTTCATGAATGATAGAGTTCACCTTTTGTTCACTACATCTGAAAACTCAGCATCAAGCTTTGCATTGATCTCCCACACACAACTCACACACACTTTCAAAACAACAAAATTTTTGTGTCTTCTCTTTCACTTATCGTCCTTCTTGTCTTATGTATGACTTTCATTACTAGCTCATCCTATATGTATTCTATCTCCAACCTTGAAAGAGATATAAATTCAGCCATCCAACTTCAAATTTGAATTAGGTCAGTGCCAAACATCCTAGGGTGGAATTAGAATGAGGGAAACCCAAAAATAGATCCAACATGCTTCATTAACTTTGAAGATAGTGCTCAACACACAATCAACCAAACCAATGGAAAACACATAGAACAATTAATCTTAGAACTTTCAGAAACCAAAAATATTTTCAATGCAATCAAAACATCTTAACTTTAGAACCGCAAGTCAAAAGACTTCAAAAAAGAGAAATATGAACCAGCAACCTTCCTCGATACTTCAACCAAAACAAAGAGAACCATAGTTCACAACTGATGAGAAAAACTCAAAATTCATAACGAACCATCAACCGAACATCTAAATATAACAACCTTCAAGAATCATGACCACCATATCTTAACTGCACGAACATAGGGGAAAATACTAGAGCAACGACTAAATACCTACAATCTTCCTTTAATACAATTTTCTCAATATACTCAACATATTATACGACCAACAACAACTAGTAGATAATTGGTTGACTAGTTGAGATCAATGACAACACCTTCATTCCTTTCTCTATTCTTGCAACAATATCCACAAAAAATACACTTATGCAAAATTCTTGAGTGCCTCACAAAATCCTTAAAGTTGCAAGCAGGACATCCATGGTATGCATGAACACTAGGACCAAACAATGTGCCATATGTAGGAATATCATGAATCGTAACCAATAAGGAAGCTCTTAAAGTGAATTTGATTGAATGACCATCCCTTAAAGATTGAATTGCTTCAATTCCTTTCCACAATTCCATTAGTTCATCATATAATGGTTCTAGATAAGCATCATTTGTATCTGAAGTCAAACTTTTATTTCTTTGTATAATCAATGATAGCATTAAGAAAAATTGTTTAGTTGCTAACCATGGAGGAAAGTTATAATTTATTAAAAAAACTATCCAAGTTGACCATTTAGTACTTTGATCTAAGAATGGGTCCACCCCATCTAGAGCCAAACCCAACCTTATATTATAAGGATCTTGAGAAAAATCAGACCATTTATTATCAAATTCCATCCACGTCTTAGAATCAGGCACATGTCATTGTTTTCCATTAGTGCTCTTATTTTGGGTATGTCATTGTATAAGTTTGGAAATGTCTTCATACCTATACATTTGAAGTTTTCATGGGATTACTGGAAAGTGGTGAAGAAGCTTTGGGTATGTGCAGGATCATGATGGGCTAAAAAGTGGCGATATGATGGGTATGTGTAGAGTATGTGACTGATGAATTTTTTTTACCCAAAATTGATGAACCAAAAAGGGCTTTTAAAGGAGATTCTTAGCTTTCCACCAATATAAATTATGCTTTACTTTGAATTTAATAAATAATTATTATTCATTTTCTATTTGAATTACAACTAATGTCTTGATTGATATGTTGATTGAAAAACATGTATATCTTTCAAAAAATATCACATTTTTTGAATCTGAAACATGCTTTGCATACTATAGGATTAAAAAAAATGAATTTCATGAAGTTTTGACCAAGTTAAGGTGGTCAAACATATGAATTTTTATATTTTTTTAAAATTTTAATAAAAAATTCATAATTAATTATTTACTTGGAAAAAAATTACAAAAAATTATGCATCACATTAGGACATGAGTCATCTACTTATATCTAAAATATTATAAAAAAAATATTATCATTTTATTGTGGTTAGGGTGGTTAGATAGACACCTACTTATTTTTCCCGAAATTTAAGTACTCTGCATTGAAATTTCAAATTTTCACCAAATAGATTTAAAAATATAAACCTAGTAGTTTATAAACTACATTCAATTTTCTACAGATTCTATTCTTACATATTTTTGAAATAATATAGATAACTTATAATTCAAATTTTTATGTCAAATTGCCTAACTCTAATTTTTCTAAATTTTTCACCACTTAAGGGCCTATTTTTTTCAATGATAATCCTACATGAATACCCCTTTCTAAGAACCATACCTGATTTTAAACCTTGTCTATACCTTGTGGTCGCGCCCACAAAAGGATATGAAAATCACAGTAAAACCTTTCCTGGGAATTGGACATTCCGACAGATGACTAATACCTCTCTGTGGACGTTCATTTACTTGTCAAACCAGGGGACGTATACTTTAAATGGTGCGGCAAAATATATGCACTAGGAACTAGTTTCGGTCAAATCTTAGCAAAAATACATTCTAGAAAGGAATTCTATCTACGCCACAGGAAGGTAATGCAAAACTCTTTAACTTGACTACAATATAAACCATAACAACTACGACTGAAACAAAAACTATGAACTGGGCTTATGCTGTAGGAATAGTCATAGGGATGGACTCTCTATGCTGCAGGAGCACTATAAGACTGAGTTTGTATGAAAACTTCAAAAATGAAAGCTAACTGAAGATCAACAGAAAAGAATAACTAACTAACTAGCTATAGATACTTACTAAGTGGGCCCCCTTAGCAAGCATCTATTGATTACGCGGATGCTAAACTCAGAACTTCATTGAGCTTTATTCATGAAAACAGAATGATATACATTGTTTTGTTGATATGGAGACTAACAACAAACTCTGTCTCTTGTCAAATAGACTCTGTCTTTCATTATCATATTAATTCTTACATGATATCTGCTACTCTGTTTCTATCTTACTCTAACTAACACCTTTTTCTTCTCTCTCCCTTCTCTCTCGTGCAGGAGGAGAACTTTATTTAAAAACAGGAGAGCAACTAACTAACTAACCCTATCAAAGAAAGATGTGGAAGTAAAGTATATCCCCGAATCAAGGAACAAACTTCATAATGAATTTATGCGTTCAACCCAATCCAGAGAGAATCTAGCGCTCCACTCTTTCCAGATTGACTGTCATTAAAATTCTTTCCCATGGTTTCGGTCAAAGAGTCTTCGTCGGAGCTCCCTCGAAGTCGTGCAGGAAATAGACTTTGCTGCAAGGCCGAGATCGGCTGCGCTTGACTCGATCATTCTTGAACAACCTGTGAAAAAAAAGGTAACAAATGCGAAAGAAAAGGCGTATGGAACATACACGATATCTATTCATTAATCACACATTTAAATCTACTTCATCATTCAAAAATTGTATACGATATACCAGTCATTTTAGGGAGTCAACAGGGCAATAAATGCAATCAAGTCAACATAATGAGCTGCAGGAATATAAAAGTATCTTGCTACAAGATATCCCAATAAAAGGTTTCAACAAATTTTAAACAGCCATGAAATAACAAAAGTAAAGGCATTTAAAAGTTTATCATATCATCCAATTTATGAACACATTTTAAGCTCATCACTGCCCCCTTCTTAGCCCAATGCTGGTCCTCCAGCATTAACTTTCCTGGTGGTTTCTCTAAAGTCAGTGGTGGCTGCATGACTCTGGAATGGATTTCCAAACTTGTAATAAAATCCTCTGAAATCCTGACACTTTTCATACCTTTGGTCTTCTAATTCATTGTTAAGATTTGTAGCCTGGTGAGGATAGAGGGGCCACATTAGCACAGGGGGTCTAAATGTCAGTGGCAGCCACAGTTCAAATCTTGTTTGAAGTCCCAATTGAATATATCTGCTGGTTCATTTGAGAGCTGCTGTGAAATTTAGGGGACCATGTGGTTCTAACTTTCTTAACTCAACAGTTAATCTCTCCCATCTTTTCTCACTTCTAGTGTATGCCAGTCTCCAAAATGAATATTTTTGTGCCTAGAATTCATCATATACTTGTTTTCTGATATCAAATATTTTCTCTCTAGCTGAAACATTATTAATACCATATGTCAGAGCAAACCAATCTTTCAACATTGCATGGGGGTTTGAACTTTGAGAGCGTAATGGAACAGGCTCTATTTTCTCAGCTTCCTCATATGTTTCCCACTGCCTACCATAATTTGCTTTATTTGCTGCCCATGACATAAATGCTCTCAAATGAATATCACCAATGTATAGAAGAGGATTCCATTCTGTTTCAAGTGGTATTAAAAAGCCATGCAAATAGAATTCACATAGAGAATTCCTTAACCAGTTAGGGGCTGGCTGGTATGCTTCATAAAATTCTTTGGCAGTATGAATTATAGGATCTTGGTTTCTGGAAATTCTCATCAATTAAAACCATAAAAACAGTTCTTTAAGGCACAAAGCATAAACTCTGGGTGGTGGTCTACATTCCATAATCTGACCAGTCACTTTTAACATTTCGTCCATTTTTTCTTTCAACTCAGCAATTTCTTGCTTCTGACTTTCAATTTTCTTTTTCAATTTCCTCTTTTCTTCTTCCCATAGACTTTGTTGCATGTTAGTCTGGGCTATGTGTTGGAAAGTCAGGGTTTGCAATGTAACTATTTCCCAATTAGCTTTAACATATTCCAGAAACTCAATTAAAAACATCCTCTTATACACAACAATGGCTTTACAGGCTGCAGGGTGAAATACAGTTTCACTTGGCACATTCAATTGTTCAGTCTGTTCTTGCTCTTGCTGCAAGATAAATTCTTCTTGTTGCTGCAGTGGAGAAGTCTGTGCTTCCTCCAAAAATTGCATAGCAGCAGTAGCCAAATCATCAAGATTTGGTAACCCTTGCTCATTATGCCCTGTTTCTTTTGCTTCAATTTGTTCCTCTTCAGGAACAAATGAACTCTGAGCAACATCCTCGGACACGTTCTGTGAAACATTAAATTCAGACTCAACAGACCCTTCTGAAATCACAATAACCTCCAGTTGAGGTGAAGCAGGGGAGGTCTTAAATTGTTTCCTTGTGGAAACCCTTCTTGGCACTGATGCGGCTGCAGGAGGTGTTCGGTAGCTTTCCTCTTTCTTGTTTGTTCAGAGGGCTCTGCCCTACCAGAGGATGATGGTGAACTAGTAATAGCAACAGGTGTTGCTGTAGGAGAAACGGCTGCAGGGGAAGGTGCTGCAGGAGAGGAGCATTGCCTTTTTGAGAACGAGGGTCAGATTCTAGGGACCCTTCTACCTTTGTTTTTCCTTTCTCTCTCCTAGTGGCAGACCTAGTTTGTACCCTAGCAGAAGATTCATGTGTAAAAGCTGGAGGACCAGGTGCTATAGGAGTAGATGACCCTTGCCCTATTCTACTGGTAGATGCAATTTCTTTCTTCTTTCTCTGAGGCCGTGGGGTAAGTACCCTAGGGGGTTGTGGAATTTGCAAACTTTTTTGGGCAAAAAATTATTGCCAGGAGAGAGGTGAGACATCCCTCAAAGAGCGCTCAATCAGTAATTTAATAAGGCCATGATGAGCGACATAATTGTTTTTCCCCTGTTGAGTTCCGTGGGAACTTTGCTCTAAAAATTTTAACAAGAAATTCAGAACATTTACAACTAACCCATGCCTCATATGGCTTAATAATTTAAAATGATGAGAATGCAGGTAGGAGAAACGGCCTTCACAGGTTAAATACCTGATTATATAAGTGGCATACTCTGAATAAGGAGGAGGCAACGATACGCACTTGCACCCCTACTTGGAGACTTCCAGAGGTCCATCAGCAGGCATTGAAAACTCAGCCTTTGCAGCTGCAGTGTTTGAAGAAAAGTTTTCTCCAATGGCCGGAAGCCCGGTTACTTCAGCAATTATGTCTTCAGTTGCAACAACCATTAGACCCCATACAGTGGCTTCCCCTTCAGAAAGGGTTCTCAAAAATTCTCCAGCAGCCTCCTCATCAAAATCATTTAAGCTCAAGAAATAATTTAACCATCCACAGAGGCTGAATGCATGGACTGTTTGCGGATTTTGCAATAACAATTCATGAGCTATAGGCTCATGTCGCACCAACTGACCACCCATATTTACATTTTTTCTTAGCTGAACTCAATTCCTTGCTGAAGATTCAAATTCTCTACTTCCCTTTCTACTCTAGTTTTTCTTCTGTCGTGCCGTCACATTTCTTTCTTTTTTCCAAAAATGAACTTTTTGAACAAGCAGTCTTAATCGTAGTTTACAAGAAAAACATGCAATAAAGAAGGACATGCGATCATATTTGGAAAGTACTAGAAAAGTATTAAAGAAAGGTTATTTGTGCAGTTATGGCAGCGACGAAAAGACAGGTTTTAAAAGATGGATTACCCCGCCCCCTACTTAAAGTATGACATGTTTCCTCACATGTACTAAAGAACATGTAGAGATTCAGGAAATAATGACTAGTACATGCATAGCAGTAAATAAATAAAATTAAATAAATCAAATATGCGATAAGAAAAGATATGGTGTACCTTGATAATTACACGTACGTGTGAAGAAAGATGACGGCGTCGCATGAATTGACAAGTGGGAAAGATATCTTAATTAAGGTTAATGCGAACGGATGAAGTGGATGGGTGACATGGGTGGATGAGTTGAACGGATGGAATGGATGGATGGGATGGATGGATGGAAGATAAAGAAGTGAGATGGGGGCGATAAATGAAAATGGAGAAAAAGGGGTTTCCTTTTTAAAAAGAAAACTTTTATTATGGGCATGCATTTTTGAAAATTATGGTAACGCTGCAGGAAAAAGGCTAAAGCCTTCAGCTGTAGGAAGAGTAGTGGGAGGAACCTGAACAAAATGCTGCATGAATTCTTCCTTTGAGACTGGTTTATGGTACAACTGGAGTCGGTGGCCATTAACTAGCAATTTGAAATAGACTTGATCAATTGTCACTAGCTGTACCGCTCCATTGTCGAACACATTTTCAATTTCATAAGGGCCAAGCCAGCGTGTTGTGAGCTTACCCTGGTTTTCTTGATATTTGGAATCATATAACAGAGCCCAATCTCTAGCAAAAAATTTCTTGGTTTTGATGTGCTGATCATGCCATTTATTCCTTTGCTGTTGGATTGTTTATGTATGTTGCAGAGCGAATTTTCTCATTTCGTCCAAAGCATTTAGCTGTAGGAGACGGTCCTTCTATGCTTCAGATATGTCCATATTGAGTTCAAGAGCTGTCCTCAAAGTTTTGTGCTCAAATTCTATGGGTAACATAGTTGTTTTCCCATAAAGTAGGTCAAAAGGTGTAAACCCAGTTGTTGTATTCCATGTAGTTCTGTAGGCCCAAACTGCTTCAGGAAGCCTATTGCTCCAGTCTTTTCTATGAATCTGCATTGTCTTTGTGAGGATCGCCTCGATTTCCCTATTTGTTACCTCCGCGTGACCATTGGCTTGAGGATGATAGGGGTTGGACTTCCTATGTTTGATTTTATAGTCATTCATTAGTGCAGTGATTAGATTTGATGTAAACTGAGCTCCCTGATCAGTTACAAGCTCTCTTGGGACTCCAAATCTAGTGAATTTTTTTTCATACAGAAACTCAGCAACTTTGTTATCCCGATCATGAGTCATAGCTTTTACCTCGACCCATTTGGTGACATAGTCTATGCAAACTAGAATGTATGACTTTCCCTTTGATGGTGGATCAATTGGTCCTACAAAATCCATCCCCCATTTATCAAAAGGGGTGACTATTACCTGCGGATATAGTGGCATTTCATCTGATTTAGTTGGTCTTCCCATACGCTGGCATCTGTCACATTTCCTTGTATAGGCCACAGCATCCTTGTGTAATGTTGGCCAGTAGTACCCTGTTGTAAGAACCTTCATTGATGTTCTTTTTGCTGCAAAATGTCCCCCACATGGTTCATCATGGCAAGCATGCAAGATATCATAAGTCACATCTTCTCTTACACATCTTCACATTACTTGATCAGGCCCAATATAAAACAGACAATTTGCAATCCATGAAAAATTAAAACTTTTCTCAATTAACAACTTCTTTTCTTTTGAAGAAAAATGAGCTAGTATTTTGTTTGCTGCTAGATAATTGGCAATATCTACATACCATGGTGTATATGCAGCACTGGAAAATAAGTGTTCATCTGGGAATCTGTCATCAATGATCTCATGTTCAATAGGTGTAGTTGATTGAATTCTTGATAAAAAGTCAGCTACAACATTAGCTCTTCCTGGTTTGTCAATGATTGTAATGTCAAATTCTTGTAACAACAGGAGCCATCGTGCCAACCTACCAGAGATGGCATGTTTGTTCATCAGATACTTGATTGCTGCATGGTTAGTATGAACGAATATCTGATAACCTGTGACATAATGCCTAAATTTATTCAAAGCATACACTACTGCAAGTAATTCCTTTTCGGTAACAGTATAGTTGAGCTCAGGACCTTGAAGGTTCTTGCTAATAAAGTAAATAGCGTGCTCAATTGAATTTTCTTTTTGACTTAGAACTGCTCCTATTCCAAAATCAGAGGCATCAACATGTATGTGAAAAGGCAAGTTCCATTTGGGACCTTGAAGAACAGGGGCTTTAGTAAGCAAGTCCTTTAGTTGCAGGAAATATTTTTCACAGGCTTCTGTCCACTCGAATTGGGAATCCTTTGTTAATAGGGCATAAAGTGGGCTGGCAATTTTATTGAAGTCTTTTATAAACCTTCTATAATACCCTGTATGGCCAAGGAAACTTCTGACATCTTTCTATTTTGCAGGAGTTTGTAAGTTTTGAATTACTTCAATTTTAGCAGGGTCGACCTGAATTCCATTCTTTGAAACATGATGACCTAGAACAATACCTTCTTCCATCATTAGAAAACACTTCTCAGTGTTTAGAGAAAAAAATTTCTCTCTACACCTTTTTAATACTTTTTCTAAATTCACCAATGCTTCTTCAAATGTGACTCCATAGGTAGTGAAATCATCCATATAAATCTCCATACAGTCATGAGATATATCAGCAAAGATACGAATTACTGCTCTCTGAAATGTTGCTAGTGCATTGCATAGACCAAAAGGAAAGACCGAATAAGCAAATGTTCCCCATGGACAGGTCAAAGTGGTCTTATCTTGATCTTCAGGGGCAATTTTTATCTGATTGTACTCACTGTAACCATCCAAAAAAGAAAAGTATCTTTTGCCAGACAGTGAGTCTAATACTTAGTCTACAAAAGGCAGTGGAAAGTGATCTTTTTTAGTGGCACTGTTCAATTCTCTGTAATCTACACATACTCTCCATTTTCCACCTTTCTTGGGGACAATGACTAGTGGAGAAACCCATTGACTGTCAGAGATTGGATAAATAAAACCAGCATCAAGCAACTTTTGAAGCTCACTTTTAACTATTTCTCTAAGTTCTGGGTTGACTCTTCTTTGAGGTTGTCTAATTGGTGAACAATCTTCTTTTATATATATCTTATGAGTACAAACTCGAGGATCTATCCCTTGCATGTCCCCATATTCCCATGCAAAAGCTTTATGATGTTCTTGTAGCATTTTTAATAAGACAGCCTCTTGAGATTGTGACAGCTTGCTATTGACATTCAAACAATGATCTGGAGACAATTCTATCTGCTTAATGAGATTACTTATAGAATCTACAGGTGATGTTTGTACCTCTTGTGGAAGTAAATTATGAAAAATCACTGGAAGTTTAGGCAGTGAACTTTTAGAATCTGGTTGTTGCAGGAAACATTGTAAATGAGTACCATGTGGATCAGATGAACTACCCGTATCATAGTTGTACTATAGAATTTGAAAAAGCAAAGCATCCTCACTCTGAAGTTGTGAGAATGGATCATTTTGAATCATCATTAATTGAGCCAAAGAATTGGATTCTTCAGCTTCTTCCCCCACATCTAGCCAAACAGGCTAGGACAAATCTGGTTGAGGTCTAGCAGGCAGATACAGAACCAATTTCTTTGTGGACTGTCCATAAAAAATGGTCATAGCTCCAAAACGGAATCCTATAAAAGCATCAGCAGTTGCTAACCATGGTTTACCAAGAATAAATGGATACCCTCCTAAAGTTGCCTTAACTGATAATATTGTGAAATCAGCAGGGTACTCCCAAGATTCAAGAGTGACAATTACATCTTCCACTATCCCATCAGGTTTAACTATGGAGCTGTCTGCAAGCTGCAGAACTGGGGGTGTAGACCTAATGTTTAAAATATTCAGGGAGTCCATAGTATGCTTTGTCATGACATTAATGGCAGCACCTAAATCAATCAAAACATTTTTTTACAACTTGGCCATTTATATGTATTTGCACTACAGGACTTCCAGGGTCAATATACTTTGGAATAACTACATTTCCCAACATTATATTAGCCAATTTCCCTAAGACATGAATTGTTTGAGAATCATTTTTCTTTCGTCTAGGCTTCTTCAAACAGGCCTCTTTAATAGCCTAAAATAAAGGGATTTGAATCTGCACATTCTTGAGCTGATCCAGAATGTCAAAAGTGGGTTTTTCCATGGATTTAGATGCAGTACTTTGCAACCTTTGAGGAAAAGGTGGGTTGTCTTGATTTTTCAAAACAGGCTCCTTAGAAACTGTATCAGTTATGGGCATGTGCTTAGCAGGAACAACAGGTGCAGTGGATTCTTCAAGGGGAGAATCTGGTATTTCAGTAATCAAAGGTGGTTTTGGAGCAGGTAAAGTGGTTCCAGACCTCAAATAGATGTCATTGACGTTTAAGGCATAAGCTTGATATTGGTTGGCCTCAGCAAGATACGCAGGCTGCTGTGGCTGCTGCTGTTGCTTATTATTGGGATTTGGCAGTGGCTGGGCAGGCAGAGGCGTTTGTTTTGGAGGTCCAGGATTTGTGGCAGTTGCTACAGGAGGCGGCATAAGGGCCTGTGGTTGTGGCTGTGGAAGCTGCAGGAATCCAGAGGACTGGTTTTGCCATTGCTGAGGACCTCGCCATTAAATATTTTGAAGGTGGGGTCCATTGCCCTTGTGGCTGCTGCCAACCTCCTTGAGGGGATTGCCATTGCGAGTTCTGATAATTAGGCCAATTTGGTTGAGGTGGATTCTAGGGTGGTGGTGGTCCATATGCATGTTGCCATTGGTTATTATAGCCAGAATAAGGATTACCAAAAGTTAAAGGATCTTGAGGCATACCTTGTCTTTGGGCCCATGGTCTCCTTTGTGCAACAAAGAACACTTGATCATCATCACCATCTACTGGCTTGAAGTCAGTAGGTAGTTGTCTGGCTTCCAAATTAGCCACCATCTTGCATTTACAGTCACGCTTCTTCTATCTACAATATGGACAGAACTCGGCCAAAACTGCCTCAGCCTCCTCATGTTTCCTCCGAGCTTGCATAGTGTCCAGTTGCGTAGCCATATTATTAATGATATCCTGCTTGAAATCAGATAGCAAATTTGTTATCTCCATCTGGGAAACTCCACCAGAAGAAGACTTCCCCATTGTAGCATGATGACCTCGACCTTTCTTAACTATTGCTCGAGAGTAGTTAAGACATATTTTCTTTATATCATCCCAAGGCAGCTGGGTTATATCATCTCCTCCCATCAGGTCCAGGGCATCTATACAGGCATCACTGATTCCCCTTAGAAAGAGTAGTTTCTAAGAGTCCTTATTGAGAGTATGGTTTGAGTTCCTCTTTAGTGAAAACAAAAACCTGGAAATATAATCTTCCAGACTTTCATCGTCCTTCTACTGAATTCAGAATATGTCATCACCTTTGCTGGCGCTCTTACAATATTCCTTATACTTTTCAAGGAATTTCGTCTGCATGGCCGCCCAACTATCGACGACACCTCTTCCCAGACTCATAAACCATCTGAGAGCTCCTTCCTTCAAGGTGGAAGGAAATAACTTCAGTTTATGAGCGTCTGTGTTGTAGTCATAACTACGACAGAGGACATCAAATTCAAATAGAAAGGTTTTTGGGTCCTCTATGACCAGGCCATAAAACTTTGGAAGCAAGGAAGAGGGAATGTTTTTAAGATTGTCAGTATCTCTCTGGGGAACAATGGGAAACTCAAATGTAGGAGATGGATTATTAGGTGGATTATTTGCCATGTTTGGTTGCTAGAATAATAGAGCGAATGGATTTTCCTCAGGTTTGTTGTCGGCTGGGTCAAATGGTAGTTCAATAAACAGATTTTCAGGGAGGAACCTTCCCAGTGCGTCTCTTCTTCTTCTATGCATGCAATACGGTGAGTAGTGGCTTGAAGGATCTAGAAAATTTTACTAACAAACTAAACTAATGCTAAAAATGACTTCTGACAAACTCCTAGTTGGATGCCATCCCCGGCAATGGCGCCAAAAATGGTCGCGCCCACAAAAGGATATGAAAATCACAGTAAAACCTTTCCTAGGAATTGGACATTCCGACAGGTGACTAATACCTCTCTGTGGACGTTCATTTACTTGTCAAACCAGGGGACGTATACTTTAAATGGCGCAGCAAAATATATGCACTAGGAACTAGTTTCGGTCAAATCTTAGCAGAAATACATTCTAGAAAGGAATTCTATCTACGCCATAGGAAGGTAATGCAAAACTCTTTAACTTGACTACAATATAAACCATAACAACTATGACTGAAACACAAACTATGAACTGGCCTTATGCTACAGGAACAGTCATAGGGATGGACTCTCTATGCTGCAGGAGCACTATAAGACTGAGTTTGTATGAAAACTTCAAAAATGAAAGCTAACTGAAGATCAACAGAAAAGAATAACTAACTAACTAGCTATAGATACTTACTAAGTGGGCCCCCTTAGCAAGCATCTATTGATTACGCAGATGCTAAACTCAGAACTTCATTGAACTTTATTCATGAAAATAGAATGATATACATTGTTTTGTTGATATGGAGACTAACAACAAACTCTATCTCTTGTCAAATAGACTCTGTCTTTCATTATCATATTAATTCTTACATGATATTTGCTACTCTATTTCTATCTTACTCTAACTATCATCTTTTTCTTCTCTCTCCCTTCTCTCTCGCACAGGAGGAGAACTTTATTTAAAAACAGGAGAGCAACTAACTAACTAACCCTATCAAAGAAAGATGTGGAAGTAAAGTATATCCCCAAATCAAGGAACAAACTTCATAATGAATTTATGCGTTCAACCCGATCCAGAGAGAACCTAACACTCCACTCTTTCCAGATTGACTGTCATTAAAATTCTTTCCCATGGTTTCAGTCAAAGAGTCTTCGCCGGAGCTCCCTCGAAGTCGTGCAGGAAATGGACTTTGCTGCAAGGCCGAGATCGGCTGCGCTTGACTCGATCATTCTTCAACAACCTGCGAAACAAAAGGTAATAGATGCGAAAGAAAAGGCGTATGGAACATACACGATATCTATTCATTAATCACACATTTAAATCTACTTCATCATTCAAAAACTGTATACGATATACCAGCCATTTTAGGGAGTCAACGGGGCAATAAATGCAATCAAGTCAACACAATGAGCTGCAGGAATATAAAAGTATCTTGCTACATGATATCCCAATAAAAGGTTTCAACAAAGTTTAAACGGCCATGAAATAACAAAAGTAAAGGCATTTAAAAGTTTATCATATCATCCAATTTATGAACACATTTTAAGCTCATCACCTTGCTTCATGAAATTTCAGATATTCACTCTCACTTGCAAGATTATTGCAAAATAATACACAACCATTTACACATGTGTGGATTTTTTCATACCCTATGCCTAGATTAGTGATTTTCTTTTTACATTGACTTTTTTTTGGTGGAATGTGGTGTCAAGTGGTAAAAATGAACTTAATAATACAAATAACTGATCTACACTCTCATTTTTCCAACCAAACACCACTTGCAAGTTAAGAATTTGAGGGATTTTTATCAAACAACTTAACTTGCAATTAGCATACATAGGCTTTAAAGTATCCTTCATCAACTTGGACCAATCATCATTTATACCCCCATTCAACATTCTATCAACTTAAAACCCTTTGTCTAACATTGTTTCTCTTCATCTATGTTTTTACCTTTCCATCTATTTTTGTTACTTCTTCATCTCTCACACTTTGCAATTCTATCATATCTTCATAATAATTGTAATCCTAAGGGCTCATATCGCTATGACCATATCTTATCATATGTCAATAGATTAAATTTTTTTTTTTCACCTTTCCACGAAGACAGTCATTACATGGACATGGATATTTTTCCATGTCCCTCTCATCAACTACTCTCTCATCAAAGACATGGTATTGATGCATAGTCAACCTTTGATATTGATCCATTTGTAATGTTCTACACAGTAAAAATATATTTTGGGGAAAAAATTATTAAACCAAAAGTTCAAGATGTTTTGAAATAATCTATTTAAAAAAAAAATACAAAAAATTGTAGAATAAGAGACAAAAACCATTTTTTTTTCAATTGAATGGAATTTCCATTGAAATGGAGTTATAGAGAGAAAATAAAATAGAGTTTAACTAATGAATTGTAAAAATAGATTTTTGTAGTTTATATTCAAATTTTTGATTACATTGTATTGCACATCTTTCAAACTCAAAGCATTACTTAACATTGCATAACTAATAACTACGAGCAATTTCCAATTCCATTTTCCTTTCATGGCATTCCATGAGACCACATTTCTTTGAGGAATTTTTTCAAAGAGTTCACTGCCTTGTTGCTATGGCTAAAAGCATAAAAAAAGTTCTTTTGAATAAGCTATGGATGCTTGGAAAAAATATATCAAACATAATAGCATAGGCAAGGTAGTGAACTGGTTGAAAAACTTCCTCAAAGAAATGTTGTCTCATGGTGATGGAATGCCATGAAAATCCATAAAAATTCACTTTTCATGGAATTCATCATGGAATTCCATCACCACGAGACCACATTTCTTTGAGTATTTTTTTCCAAAGTTCATTTTGTTTTCTATGCTACCACATTTTTCATGCATGTCTACCAAAGCATTTTATGAAACAGTTTGTTGCCTTGTTGCTATGGATAAAATCCTAAAATAGGCAATTTCAAACAAGTTATGGATGATTTGAAAAAAATATCAAAGCATAATAGTAAGCAACAAGCTATGATCTCATGGTTTTTTTTTTGGGGCTGAAAATCAACATGATTTTATTTGCATTTTTTTGTAGGTTTTAAAGACATTTTTTTTTCAATTTTTCTATCTAAAATGGGGAAAAATCTTTGTGGTTAGCTTTTTTCATTTTTTAATTTAGGATTCTCATAGTTAGTGAAATGGGTAGTGTTCATGAAGGAATGGAAAAGATGCATAGAAACTTTGAATTATACCCATACTGTGTAATGACATTGAATCATTTAGCAAACAACTTTTTCCTCACAAGGAAACATTTTCTTCTAGAACAGTTGACTAAGACAAGTCTTGTTTCAACTGAACACCCTCTCATGATATCCAATTCATATTATAATCTTGTGTGACATTATCATAATAAAGGTGATTATGACACCATTGGATGCTACTACATGGCATTAGTCAAGGAAAGCCAAAGGCCACATGATTTTTTTCATAGGTTCAATTGAAGTTGTGAGATCTTAAGAGTTCTCTCTCAAATTTTGAAAAGGTTCTAGAGGTCCACCCTGAGAACTGTGAGAGCTTAAAAGTTGTAGGCCATATTGAAGCACCCTTCAAAATCTGCATACATTCTAAAGTCTCAAACATGGGTTAGTTATATGCAAACTTGTCAAATTCTCCTATGAAATAACATCTTATACTTCAAAATGCAAAAAATAACAAAAGGGATCAAAAAGACATATAAAAGAATAACATGTACCTATTCCATATTGGATTGGTGTCACTTGTGAGAAATGACCCTTTCCGAATCCTTGCTAAAACTCAAATGATGCAATGCCTTGAAGATGGAGTAAAGTGGACAAAATGAGCTCTGAATTGAAGAGAGTAACTTTGCATGAGATTGTAGATGATTTTTTGAAGAATAAGCCTTCTACTTATATATTTTCAAGTTGAAAGAGTGCTCAAAAGAGAGAAATGTGGGATAATGTTTTGATCAATGAGATGAAACCACTTCTAACCTTGTGAGTGGTGGAGGAATGTGCAATTTTTGGTCAATGTGCCAAACAGGGGGAGATTCAAATTTGAATTTGAGAGTTAAATACTAAGTGGGGGACATGTAAGAGAGAAGTTATTGCCATGCTGAAAGGGACAAGTCAACTTACCTTCATATTTGAAAACTTGAGGAATAATCTTCCAAAGATGCCTTGTTGAGAGAAAATGATGATTTTAATAAATCAATAAATTGATTTATTTGTGCAAGTGGGAAAAGCTAGAAGATGTGATGGGTGGTTAGATTAGATTAATCATAGTTTGATTAACTTAAGATGGTCATTATGGGTTTTGACTTATTTGACTTAAATATTTTGATTTATTTAAATCAAGAGGGTGAAATATGAATTTTGAGATTGAATTAAATAAAGTTTGGTTTATTTAATTAAAAGGATGATGCAAGATAAAGGTTAATTAATTTGAGGAAGATGAGTCTAGGAGATGATTTATGAAAGATGAAATGTTAGGATTTGATTGACTTATTTAATTGAAGGATGAAATGTTAGATTTGATTAAATGAAGGTTATTTAATTAAACTAGTGGATTGAAATGTATGCATATTTTGTGTGTCTACACATATATATGCTCAACAAGGGTAGGCAGAAAAGGCTTTGGAAATTTTAAGAAAGGAAACTCGCATAGATCCACATGATGTCCATGCATTTATCAAGATAGGCGAGTTATTAATATCGTTAGACCCCAGTGCAGCCTTAGATTATCTTAATATTCCAAAGTATCCTCTGAAAAAGAGCAGAGAAGAAATGCCAATTGAATTTTTAAACAACATTAGGGTTCTTCATTTTGAGTGTGATAAACTAGAGTTGGCTCAATAAACTTTTATGGAGGCATTAGGAAATGATGTTTTTCCTCTACATAAATATCTGTGGTCAATTTTGTGCATTTTTTACTTGTAGGATTCTCACAATTAGTGTTAAAGGTAGTGTTCATGAAGGAATGGAAAAGATGCGTAGAGCCTTTGAATTATACCCATATTTTTCAATGGTATTGAATCATTTAGCAAACCATTTTTCTTCATAGGGAAACATTTTCTTGTGGAACAATTGACTAAGATAGCTATTGTTTCAACTAACCACCCTCTCATGAAATATCATTCATATTATAATCTTACGTGATCTTATCATAGTAAAGGTGATTATGACACCACTGGCCACTATTACATGGCATCATTTAAGGAAATCCAAAGGCCACAAGATTTTTTGGAAATGTTTAATTAAAGTTGGGAGATCTCAAGAGTTCTCACTCAAATTTTGAAAAGGTTATGGAGGTCTACCCTGAGAACTGTGAGAGATTAAAAGTTGTAGGCAATATATATGCTTAGCAAGGGTGGGAAGAGATGGCTTTGGAAATCTTAAGAAAGGAAACTCACATAGATCCATGTGATACCCATGCATTTATCAAGATGGGTGAGTTATTAATATCATCAAACCCTAGTGTTGCCTTAGATTCTCTTAAGTCAACAAAGTTTCTTCTAAAGAAGAGTAGGGAAGAAGTACCCATTCAATTGTTAAACAACATTGGGTTCTTCAATTTGAGCATTATGAACTAGAGTTGGCTGAACAAAATTTTATGGAGGTATTAGGAAATGGCATTTGGGTTGAATTCATAAATAAAATCCCCAGTGCCAATTCTAAAATTTTTCCTATGCTCTTTAAGGATATGGAATTCTTCCATTAACTAGAAAAAGGTGGTGATTCACTTGAGTTACCATGGGATAAAGTCACAACACTATTTAATCTTTCTAGGTTGTTTGAACAACTACATGATACAAAAAAGGTAAATCTTTTATACAAGCTAATATTGTTCAAGGTTCTTGATTATGTGGATGCATATCTATGTCTTGTAGCCATGCTTCAAGCTTGGAATGAGATCCAACTAAGGGGTATGTGTAGGATCATGATGGGCCAAAAAGTGTCAATATTATGGGTATGTGGTTGACGACTTTTTTTATACCCAAAATTGATGAAATGAAAAGGGTTTTTAAAGGAAATTCTAAGCTTTCCACCAATATAAATTATGATTTACTTTGAATTTAATAAGTCATTATTATTCATTTTCTATTCAAATCACAACTAAAGTCATTATTGATAGACTGGTTGTAAAACATCTATAGCTTTTAAATGGTATCACATTTTTTGTATCCAAAACATGCGTCGCATTCTATGCTTCGTATACTATAGGATTAAAAAAAGAAAAATTGAATTTCATGAAGTTTTGACCAAGTTAAGGTGGTCAGACATATGAGCTTTTTATATTTTTAAAAATTTGTAATAAAAAATTCATAATTAATTGTTTACTTGAAAAAAAAATACAAAAAAATATGTATCAGATCAAGGAATGAGTCTTCTACTTATATCTAAAATATTATAAAAAAATATTATCATTTTATTGTGGTTAGGGTGGTCAGACATACACCTTATTTTTTCCCTGAAATATAAGCACTAATGCATTGAAATTTTAAATTTTCACCAAATAGATTTAAAAAAAAAAAAACCTAGTAGTTTAGAAACTACATTCAATTTGCTACAAATTTTATTCTTACATATTTTTGAAAAAATATAGATAACTTATTCAAATTTTTATGCCAAGTTCCCTAACTTTGATTTTTTTAAAAAAATTTGCCACTTAAGGCCCTATTTTTTCCATGATGATCCTGCCCATACCCTAAGCTTAGAATTGATTGGGGATGTACTTAAGGCACAAATAAAAATGTTAAGTTGATAATCCAACCTCACATATCCCAATGAACACCGGCAAGAAAATAACCTATTACCAAAGGAGATCAAGAGACACAAGAATGGTGCTCTGCAAACATGAAGCAAAAATGCATTAACCCAAATAGAATAATTACAATGAGATCAATCCTTAAGAAAGGAGATCAAAACCCTAAAGTGAACCATAGGATTTAATAAAGTAATTACCAAGGGTCTAAGTTTAGCTTAAGTTAAAATAAAGTAAAAGGTGACTTAATTAATTAATCGATATGATTGAATTAACTAAGTAATTAACCTTATTACTCCAACACCCCCCCTAAGATGAACTTAGGGAGAAGCTAAAAATTAAGGAAAAAATGCATGAAAGAAAACATGGGTCCCAAAAACTAGGCCTAATGAGGTACCCATGTACAAATGTGAAAGATCTCTCACAACAAGAGAAAAGGAGAAAACCTTGTGGGAAAAACTCCTCTCCAAAAGAGAAAAATACATGTGAAGGACTAAGAAGCCTCCCAACAAGAATGTCCCAAAAAGAATAGGAACAAGTGAAGGACTAAAGAAGCCTCCAAACAAGAGTCAATGACTGAAGAAGCCTCCAAAAAGAGTGAAGGAGAAGAAGCCTCCAACCAAGAATAAATTGTCCCAAGAGATAGGAACAAAGGATGAACATGAAAAAACACCACTAAAGCATGAAGAAGCTACAAAAACTATCACAGAATGACTGCTAAAATGTTGAAAGAACCTTCGTTGAAACATATGATGATCAAGATCAAGAACACAAGAATCTGTATGAGTGCCCCCAATGACACTAATCAAATCCAATGGAAAACCAAGGAATACATAAACAACTCAAAGATACATATGGAAAAAGTACCAATAGTCTGAAGAAATGATCATGTGAAAAGTGGAAGGTCACCTCCAAAAAGAGGAATGCAAGAGTGTAAATATGGTAAGTGCTTCATCTCACTGAAATGCATGGGTAACCAGCCACTACAATTTCCTAGTACACACAAACAAATACTGTATACATAGGTCACTCTAATGTGAAACCAAGGAAGCATTAGCACTAATAGTAGAAACCCCCCCATAATGCTGACAAGGGAGAGGTATGATAGGTAGAATAAAACTGAATGTTGAATGTAGTGCATAATAAAGAACCAAGAACATTTGAATGTGTAGACATGAAAGTACAAGCAGATATAAAGGGTGCACGGACCAAGCCACACACACATGAGAAAGGTATGAAGGAAAAACAAAGGAAAACATCAACCGCCAGGGCACTTTATATCATAGTGTGAGTACAATAAGGCACAAAGTGATGTGCAAGATCCCATAATATAGGTCCAATATAGAGGTACTTTATCTCAGTGTATTTACCAAATCATAAGTGCTTACAATGAAAACTCATAATGTCAATAAAAGACACAAGACTATAAATACATGTAGAACAACCAAAAAGAATCCATCCCACACAAATGAGAAGTTTCCTGGAGCTAAGATGTCCAAGTAATTCACCAAAATGTAAACACACAAAAAACTGAGTAAAATGTACCTAGTAAATTTTCTAATAAAAATTCTATAGATCTGGAAAGAGCACTAGAATACCTTTCCAATTCCTATTAATTTTTGAAAAACAGAGTCCGTATACAAAATTTATGCCTCCAAAAGCACAAAAATAAAGATCTGACTTTGACTAAAAATAAATGTAGCAAAAATGCAAAATCAGTAAAACTCACCTACACCACTAGATCAGTCACAGAACCAACTTTCTAGAAATAATGTATTTTTGAAAATCTGAGTTCAAACGCAAAAGTTATGGCCAAAATACCAAAACAACTCCAAAAGGGGTTTGGTGGTTAAGTCTCGTGGTTAAGCTAACATTAATAGCTAGCATTAATTGCTAGTAGTTAACCTCTAACTATTAACTGACAGTGGTTCCCATTGACACTTTTTTTCCATTTATTTTTTTAGATTGTGTGTCGTACTAGGTTGTACAACCCATAAATGAAAAGAAATTGCCTCCAAGAGTCACTATGTCCAATTTCAAAAATTTGATAGTCAATTTTGGGGTTTTTGGGTGCTTTGAACGCAATGGTGAGGTCCGTTTGGGTTCAAAATTCTCCAAAAAATCAAGCACCCTCTCGATCTGGCAAAAAATCTCTTTGTTCAAACCCTCACAGATCTAACAAATAGAAGCCAATTTTGACAAAACAAAGGTCAATCTTGACTATTCTAGTAGCTCTAGATTCAATGGAGAGGTTTGATTTGACCTTGGATGCACTAAAAAGCTGCTTCAAGGAAAAATCTCACAAAAAAAGGAACAAGAAGCTTGCATATCTAGAGCTCTAATACCATGTTAAGTTGATAATCCAACCTCACATATCCCAATGAACATCTACAAGAAAATAACCTATCACCAAAGGAGATCAAGGCACACAAGAATGGTTCTTTTCAAAAATGAAGCAAAAATGCATTAACCAGAATAGAATAATTACAAAGAGATCAATCCTTAAGAAAGGAGATTGAAGTTCCCTAAAGTGAAGCCTAGGATTTAATAAAGTAATTATAAATGGCCTAAGTTTAGGTTAAGTGAAAATAAAGTAAAAGGTGACTTAATTAATTAATCACTCTGATTGAATTAATTAAGTAATTAACCTTATTACTCCAACAAAAAATTCATCAAATGCTTTATCTATGCTTGGAAAAATGGAATTGAAAATAGATGTCTGGCTTAAAGAAAAAGAAGCAATTAAAGCTACACAAATTGAATTAGATGCAAAGAATTATTATGTTGACATTTCACTTAGAAATTGGAATTATTTAATAGCTCTTCACAATGAGTGGAGGGATCCATAAGTGGAGGCACAACATCTTGAGAAGGCTAGAGAACTATATTGTAAAGTGTTGACACAAAGACCAAGAAATGTTTATGCTATAAATGGGGCATGCATTGTACTACTCGAAACAAGTTAGTTTGTTATTGCGAAGGAAATTTTTACACAAGTACAAGAAGCTGCAACAAGAAACATCTTTGTTCAGATGCCTAATGTGTGGGTAAATCTAGCACATGTTTACTTTGCACAATGACAGTTTGTGCTTGTAGTGAAAATGTATCAAAATTATTTGAAGAAATTATATTTTGGCACTAACAGCCAAATTTTACTATATTTAACTTGAACACATTATGAAGAAGAACAGTGGAAATATTGTAAAAGAACATTATTAAGAGTAGTAGATTGTAACTATTATAAGTTTCCAATCAGAAAGCTATAGATTTTGGATTTAAAGTTATGAGGGTTTTGAACTACCTCTAAATTCGTTGCAGAGGGCATCCCCAAATCCAACTTCATTACAGAGGGCCTCATTGACTTCAAATTTGTTGCAAAAAAACTATGAATTCCTGACCCACCTTTTCAGAAGTCTCCAGGTCCTCTCCAAACAATCTTTATTTCCCATTCAATACCCAAGCCGGTGTAGTGGTCATGTTCTAGGTTAAGCAAATAATGAATCAGGCTAAAGAATCTTTATCTGCAAACAATATTTATCTCTAAATTAGATAAAGTAGTTTCCATAATTCAGAATTCCTTAGTGTAGTTGTCAAGGGCTAGGCTAAATGAATAATGAATCATGTAAAATACACTCCCACCAATCATTTTGTGAATTATTTTTTAAAAAAATTTCTAATTTTTATTTGCATGACTAACTGTTTAGTTATTTTTATTTATGTGACTAAATATTTTTTTAGCCAATAACCAAATTACTCATTTATAACTATGTTGTAAAAAATTAGTAGAATTTAGTGATTTTTAGTTGTTGTGACTAAAATTTTTAGTCATGTGGTCATTTATTTTCCAAATTCTATAAGTGTCCTCACTTTCAAATCTTAATTCAAAAGCAGTTAGAACTCCACAAAATTTAGTAAAATTCAAAATATTCATATCCTTAGCAAGTCTTCAATTGTAGATACTTTATAATCAAACCTTCTAGGAAGAGATCTAAGTACCTTTTTCTTAAAATATTTTTTTCTTTCAATTCCTCACCAAGACCTCAAATAGAGTTAACAACTTCGTCAACCCAAAATAGGAAAGTGGCAATATTTGTTGGAAATTTTATTATGTTGGTATATAGTATTATCATTGATGGCAACCCATTATAGAATTGTAGAATTTTTGGTCTGAAGAAGACCAATTGTTTTGGATAATTGACTAAATCCCAATGTGCATAATCAGTGTTTAGAGGAACAATTTTGTTGTTCAAGTTGCTCTGCTATGAAGAGTATTTTAAATTTACTTTTGAGGTTTTCATGGAATGTGTTAGACATGTATAAATCCAAAAAATTTGGGCTTAATGTCTTCTATAGTTGAAGATATTTTTGACAGTGTGTCATGCGTAGTAATGGTAGTGTTATAGGTACAAAGTACACATTAGAATTCTCTGTATTCCACCGTGGATAAACATTATGGTGTGTGCTTTTGAGGAAGTGTTTGAATACATTAGATGTGTGTGTACTCCAAGTGGCAAGTGATTTTTTCATCTGCATGTTGGGTTGTGAATGGATAGCTGGTTCATTCAGTTACTTTTTCTAACGGTGTCGGCCTAAAGGTTTTGGGGTTTTGCGAAGTTGAGTTATGTATAGAGAAAAATCAAGGGAATGATTATAGTTCATTACAACCTATTTTTATGTGGTGCACTTTTTTGTTCCCTTTGCAAAGCATGTGCGATGGTTTTTTGGGCCGACATGTTATAGTGTTACATGGTTCATGAAATTAGACCAAACTAATTGATGTTTTAGTTGGTTGCAGTATATATAGAAAGTTCATTTAGTTTTTTGGTGTGTATGAGGTATGTGAATGTAGACTCTTAGATGCAATTAAGCATGTAGTGTGATGTGAAAATGGTGATAGTGGTGAAGTATGATGTGTGTAAATTCATTTTTCTGAGCCTAATTGGAACTGTGCTTTCAACATATTATAGGTGCATTTTTGGCTATTTATTTTTGTTATTGATCCACACTTTCTTCTATCTCTTTATGTTCTAGGAAGTGAGCCCTTGGTTGTGAGCCTTTGCTACTAAGCCATTCTTTTTGGACAATGAGTTCACCATTCTAAAAATCAATTGTAACTGGTTATAATATATTTTGAGATAATCCTTTCCATGGTTTTTCCCTTTCAATGGTTTTCCACATAAATTTATTGTTCTTGTGTTTATTGATGTGATACATGATTTTGTTCCTTTCCATTTTTGCAAGTTTGATGAGATTCTTTGAATGGATGTTTAAGTTAATGAAGTTAATGAATTTTATTGAATCTTGATTCACCCCCCTCAGTATTTTGGGTGTTCAATAATTTGTATCAAAGATTTTTTCCTTCAATTGGCTAAATCGTTGAGGTACATCTTGAATTTTAAGACATGGAAACCAAAAGGTTTCATATTCCTTTAGAAGAGATCATCCCTTAAGGGTTTACTAAAGAAGACTATGAAGTTGATAGGGAAGTAGAACTCAAAGTATCCCTTGATGATTTAGATAAAGAAAAATGTGTGAATAGAGATCTAAAAGAAGATATTAAGCAAGTAGATGAGAATATCAAGAAATTGAGGGATCAAACTAAGAAAGTTAAAGAAAGACTCAATGAAACAAATGAGCAGCTCAAACAATAAAAAGATACAATCACTAATCTAAAAATGCAAGTTGAAGAAAGAAAAAGAGTTAAAGACTATCAGAATGCCAAATTGAAAGTCATGACTATAGAATGTTCAAAGCTTGAACATGATATTATGACTTTGACGATAGATCTAGAGAAAGTAAATATTCAAGAGGAAAAATTAAATTAAGTTCTCCTCCTTGCTTGATGAAATGATTACTAATCAAAAATCTTCAAAGGAAAATAATAATTAGAGTTTGAAAGAGAAAGCTCAAAGAGTAATTAGACTCCAAGAAAATATTAAAATAAGAATGAAAGAAAAAGGAAAAATGGAGATAAGAGGAGAAATATTAGGCAACTCTCGAACCAAAAGAAATATTTTAAAAGGTCTCATTTTAGAATCATAGTGTTATACATGCAATGGATTTGGTCATAAGGATTTTGAATATAGATTTAAAATGGCAAGAATTAAGTTTGTTCAACAAAAAGGTGTCATATGTCACAAATGAAATAAGCAAGGATGGGTAACTATGATTTGTAGAAGCATGAATATGAAACCCTTAGTTTCACAAAGGAAGGTTGATCTAGTGGAGATGAAGAACGAAATGAACAAGATCTAGAAGAAAAAGGAAGAGAATGAGGTGAATAATGAGTCTATGCTAGCTCCTTGTGCAAATGTTTCATCTAGAAATTAGATAGAGAGATTTGGCTCAAGGATATTTTTTAGCAAAAAACCTTCCAACCCTCTACCGAGGATGTAATGCTAATATCTTCAGAATAGTAGTTAGCTATTGTGTATGATTAATTGGTGGTATCTTTGTTTTGAAATATCTTGTTGCAATAATTTGAATTGTGATTGAAGGTACCTGTGACAACATAGTAAGGATTTTCCAACTTTTTGACCAAAATTTTCACTACTATAATTAATGCACTTTAGGTCACTAGAAAATTTTTATATTAATTTTGAATTTACTAAAGTCATTTTTGACTAATCATTTAAAGTGGAGAGCATAGAAAACAAGTGTTGAAGCAATTTTGAAGTGTTTTTTGAAACCCTACCAATGAATTCCAAAGGTATCTATCAGTTTTTAACAAACCCTAGTTTTGTGAAGATTCAAAATGTTTACTCCTTAAGTGATTGATGCGGTCAAGTGACCAAGACCTAAATTCAAGAAGTAACCATATAAATCTATTGAGAAAAACCTTGAATGTATAGTCCCTAGGATTTTGAGTGGTGTAATGCACATATAGGATGTGTGAATCTAAATTCATATGAAGATGGAAGAGAATGATCATTTGAAAATGGAAAAATATTGGGAAACGGTGTTGATTGGAGATGACTCCAAGCTAAAACAAGAGTATGAGAGTATAACACAAAAGAAATTGGATGCATGGAACAATTTCATGAATTTTTATTCTAAGAATGAGTGGGTTAATTTGTGTTGAGTAGAATTCATGACAAATTCATGTGGTTGGACATGCCACACATGATTAACAAAGAGGAAATTAGGGTTGTAACTAGTTTGTTCTCTAATAGATTAGTTTCGACATTGAAGGTCATGAAGAGCAGTGTGGTGATGAAGCTCACTATAACAAAGTTTGACAACCATGCCCCAACAGTAAATGATATTGGCGATTCAACAATGAACTATACTTTAATGGTGATAAGTTACAAGATATTCTATGCAAACAAAGGTAACTCTATTTCAACCACCATAATTCACACAACTCACCAAATGGCGAAGGAAGGTGAATACATAGATTTGTGTGAGCTTTTGAGACTACCATTGATGGAGAATTTGTAGACAAGAGAGTGAAGTAACTCATTCTAGTATAGTACTCGTGTTATTTTTTTTCTATTTTACTTTCTTAGAGAGTTTCCCTAAACAAAGAATATTATATGGGATAATAGTATTCCTATTGTTGTATAAATAATAGATCACCTAAAAAGGTTTCTTGATTTTGAGTCATGGAATTCAGCCCTGTGGGGATTCCTTAAAAAATTTCAAGAAAATATGTAAGAGTGGTATAGTATTTTGAAGAGTTATAATGCAGTCTGCAATATAAATATTATAATATACAATAGATTAAGTTTATGGCCCAACTTCTATCTAAATTGATGCAAAGGAAATGGTGGGTTATCAGATTTAGGAGGCACAACTTCTCTCAAATAAGGATCACCACTCAATCCTTTAGCGAAATAGGCTTGTTCCTAGGCTTCCAAAGGCCAAATCAAGGGACTTATAATCCTATCACCATAACCACAAAAAAGAATAACTTATACATGCTCAAATACTCAAATAAAACCCTCAAAGCAGTCACCATGCTTGGTGGAGACAAATTTGATCAAACTCAACATTCAGACCTACTAGGCCTAATCAATGCTCTCAAGAGGATAGTCAATTATTTATAGTAAAAAATACATCAAAAAAGGCTCAAAATTTGG
This sequence comes from Sequoia sempervirens, assembly GCA_007258455.2. Taxonomy (NCBI): domain Eukaryota; kingdom Viridiplantae; phylum Streptophyta; class Pinopsida; order Cupressales; family Cupressaceae; genus Sequoia; species Sequoia sempervirens. The sequence goes on from VDFB02058242.1 coordinate 686,361,131, forward strand.
ATTTAGACTCCCCAGGGGTCCCCACACATATCAACAAAACCTTTGGTCAAGATCTAATGAGGAACTAAGGCTTCTAGAACAAAACAGACTGCCCCAAGGGCCTAACCGGGTCTAAGAACAAAAACTCCAATGCTATCTAGGCCCTCCCATTCACCCAAAATCCTTAACTCGGACTCCTATAGAGTATTTACACCTATCAACATCATTCCCAAGTGTCACCAAGACAGATTCTCCAGTACAGGCAAAAACTCAGCCTTTTTGCTTATCAATTAGGCTTGCCACATAGAGATGTCAAGCCAAAATCCACACACAACTTCCAATACCTAGTATTCCTTTCTCCAAGACCATAAGAATATGTTAATAAATCCTCATTTCTTCCATCCCATTGATATTTATCAATACTACAATGTGGGAATGGAAGAAATACCCCTTTTTCACTCAGAACCCTAGTTTTAAGGGTTTTTAGACCACCTAGTAGAGAAGTGATGATATCTCTCTTGTTTCTTAGTGAAATCTCCCCACTACAAGCCAAAAGAAATTTAATTCAATTCCCTTTCAGACCATTATAGGCTTTCCATGTAAATCAGAGTCTACAAGTCATACCAAGTGTGGGAACATCAAACTTTGTACAAAAAATTAGAGAAACAACAAACTCTTTATTGAAACTTCTTATTTTCTCCATCAACAACCTTGCCCTAACCAAGAGAGGAATATTTAAAGTCTTAAAACCTTCCTCCAATGTTCACTAACTTCATTTTGAAAATATGGACGTTGGAAAACAACTAACTCATGTGTTTACCTCTAATTGCCTAGTTAAGGGGGTGATCCCACAATAATGGGTTACAATTTTTGGCCAAACTTGACATTAAAATCAAGATTTTTCACCAGATATTCACTTTCTTACACCTATAGTAGCTAAACCATTAAGGATTTGAAGATGAATCAAAATAATTATTTGTTATATCTTTTGTGTAGATTCTAATTATATTTTTTGAAAAAAATTAAAAAATAAATTGTGAATCATTTTATGTAATTTTTAATAACTTATTTTTTCTACTAATCAACATTTTTAAAAAGTGATGTTTACTTCAGACCACCTAATGTTTTTTATAGAAAGGATACAATTCTAATTTTTAAAATATAATTTTTTCACACCAATATCTAGTGCATGAATATTTTTCATAATTTTTTGTTACATAATTTTTTTTTAATTAATTTTCCAAGTCAGAGTAATTATAATTTGGATAGAGGTGTGCTTCGGCCAGCATAACTTTTTTTTCTATTCATTTGAATTAAATTATTCTTTTTTGGTTGGAATAAGGACATCAACACCTAGTGCACATGTATTTTTTAGAATTTGTTTTCTCTATTTCTCTATTTTTCATATGTGTGAAACAAAGAACTTGATGTTCATTAAAAATCCTAAAATCACAAGAAATAAAAAATACATATAATAATCATATTAAAAATATTTTAAAATTATAAATTTTGGGAAGCTTATAATAAGGGCTACATGCTTACAAAATATAAATTTTAAATGAATTCATTTGATATCCCAAAAGGTAAATCAAATGTGGTCTTTTATCAACATTTTGATAGGTGTAGAGGAGACTCGATTATAGGTATGGTTTAAATATAACAAGGTTCTATCTAAGGGGGTTTGATCAATCCCTCTTTACTTGAAATCATTTAAATAGAACCTTTAAAGTCTTAAATCATTATATTTTCTAAAAATATGTGATTTCAAGCAAAAATCAAGATGTCCCAAAAAGTGTAACCCATTATTGTGGTAGCACCCAAGGCAATTTGTGCAATTTCAACCAACTCGACCACAAAAATCCTTCAAGATGTGTCAAATGCATTTAAAATCTTTCCAAAGAGCAAGGTGACTCCCCTCAGGTGTCTAGTTACAACAAGCCGTCCTTATTTATTAATTTTCCAAGGTGTACTAGACTTACAAAAGGAGGATGGAGGCCTTGTTTTTACAAAGAAGTTGGTCACCAAGACCCAAAATTCAACAAGAAACCTAGGATACCTATGAAAAAACATTTGAAAATGGTCCTTAGGACCTTATTCTAACCCAAACCAAGAAACAAAATCTCACCAAACATACTAGATCCATTAGACCCCTAGGTGCTCCTGCACCATGCTCCCAAGCAAGAAAAAGAGCTCAAGTCCTCTTTGAGATTAGGTCTTCCATAGTAGTCCCATGTTGTTTAATGTCAATTTTAGACATCCACATGGAATCCTCTTTAGGTAGACCTTTCCACTTGACTAGGTATTCCTTGTAGACCTTCCTTCTAGTCCTCTTTGTCTCCTTGGTGTCTAGAATGCATTCTAATGTCATGGGTTTGCTTGGGGGTAGCTCCTTCACCCAATCTTCATCCTCCATTGTTCCTATACCTGGTTCATTACCTGAATTCATAGAGGCTTTGAAAGGATACAAATTAGAAATGTTAAAGATAGGAGAGATTTCCACCCGAGGAGGTAGCTCTATTTCATAAGCATTTTGGCCAAACTTGTGGACCACCTTGAATTGGACATTCCTCTTAGGGGTAGCTCCTTAACCCAATCTTCTTCATCATGAGTTTGGTATACTTTCCTTTTGGAAGTCTCTCCTTCTTCAAGTGTTCCATTACTAAGTCTCCAACCTTGAATTGGACATTCCTCTTCTTTAAATCTACCATTTCTTTATACTTTTCCACATTCTTTTGAAGGGTTTCCTTCACATGCTAATGAATATCCTTGATTGTAATATCAAAGTCCTCACCTTGAGCACTTCTCTTATCAAATCCATGTAAATCTCTTAGTTCATAGACCCCTCTAGGGTGCATGCCATAGACTACTTCAAAAATGCTCTTACCAATGCTCCTATTCATGGAGTCATTATATGCAAATTTAGCCTGAGGTAAAATCAGATCCCAAGCTTGTCCATGCTCCTTGGTAAGGCATCTTAAGATATTTCCCAATGATCTATTCACCACTTCAGTTTTTCCATCTGTTTGTGGATGTTATACAGAGCTAAAGGACATATTCGTGCCAAGTTTCTTCCACAAGGTCCTTTATAAGTGACCAATGAATTTAGAATCCCTTATAGAAACAATGCTTAAAGGCAATCCATGTATCCTAAAAACCTCCTTAAAGAAGAGAATTTTTATATGAGATGCATCATTGGTGCATTTACAAGGAAGAAAATGTGCCATATTACTAAATCTATCAACTACCACAAAGATACTATCAAAACCTCTTTGGCTTCTAGGCAACCCCAATACAAAGTCCATAATTACACACTCCCAAGGCCTATTGGGAATGGGAAATGGCTAATAGAGTCCTACATTTGATGAAGATCCTTTTTCCCTTTGACATATTGTGCAACCTTCCACATACCTTCTCACATCCACCTGCAACTTTGGCCATTAATAAAATTTCCTAACTTGTTCCAAGGTCTTTTCAAGGCCAAAGTGACCTCCAAGACTCCCACTGTGGTTCTCCTTTAGGGTGTTCTCCCTCATTGAGCATTTAGGCACACAAAATTGGCTTCCTTTGAAGAGAAAACCATTATGTAGTAAAAAGTCAAAGTATTCACCATGAAAATAATTCAAATGTTGCTCACAAACATTATATACCTCCTTGAAATTTGAATCTTCATGAAACATATCCTTTAAAGCATCAACCCCCATGCTTTGGAGTTGGATCTCTTGCACTATAAGTGCCCTTCTACTGAGAGCATCTTCCACCTTCTTTGCTTGGCCCTTCTTATGCTTTATTGTGAATGTATAGGCTTGCAAAAAATCCACCCATTTCATGTGCCTATGACTGAGTTTGTCCTGTTAATTCAAAAAACTCAAGGCATGATTGTCAGTACAAACAATAAATTATTTAGGTAACAAATAGTGCCTCCACTTTTTGAGGGCTTGGACCATAGCATACAGTTCCAAATCATATCAAGAATACTTTATGTTTGCTTCATTCAACCTCTCACTAAAAAATACAACCGGCCTACCTTCTTGGCTCAAAATAACCCCTATTGCTTGATTACTAGCATCACACTCAATGGTAAAAACTTTATCAAAATCAGGGAGCACAAGTATAGGCTATTGTGCTACTCTTATTTTCAGATATTCAAACCCTTTATCAGCCTCATTGGTCCAAGAAAACTTACCTTTGTTACCTCCTTTGATGGTGTCCAAGATTGGTGCACAAATCTGGCTAAAGTTCTTGATGAGCTTTTTTTAAAATATTGCAAGTCCATGGAAGCTTCTCACATCTCCCATGGATTTTGGTGTTGGCCAAGTAGGAATAGCATCCACCTTTGAAGGATCCATCTTCAAACTTCCCTTGGAGATGACAAACCCAAGGTATACTAGTTCTCCCTTCATGAATTCACACTTTTCCATGTTGATCAACAACTTCTCCTCTTGTAACCTCCTTAGTACCATGTCAAGGTGCTTCAAATGTTCTTCTTTAGACTTGCTAAACACAAGGATGTCATCTAAATAAACTACAACAATCTTTCCAATGAAAGGTCTCATTACCTCATTCATAAAGCGCATAAAGGTACTAGGGGAATTTGATAACCCAAAGGGCATCACCAACCACTCATAGAGCCCTTCATTAGTCTTAAAAGTTGTCTTCCATTCATCCCCCTCTCTGATCCTTATCTAATGCTAACCACTCTTTAGATCAATCTTGGAAAAGTAAGATTCTCCTGATAGACAATCCATGAAGTTCTCCATTCTTGGCATTGGGAACCTATATCTAATTGTGATCCTATTAATGGCTCTTGAATTAGTACAAAGCCTCTAATTCCCATCCTTCCTTGGTCCTAAGATAGTAGGAACAACACATGGGATCAGACTCTTCCTCACTAGCCCTTTATCCATCAACTCTTGCACTTTTCTTGTAATCTCCTCATTTTGAGCAGGTGTCATCTTGTATGTACACTTATTATTTAATGTATCCCCTGGAATCAGATCAATATGGTGGCTTAGATCCCTAATGGGAGGTAGGGAACTAGGTAATTCATTCACCATTATGTCCTTGTACCTTTCCAACAACTCTTGGACTTCCTTTGGTGTATCTTCCTTCTTCTTTGTGGGAAAATCTACTTCACTTTTTGGCTTCATAATTAGGAAGAATCCTCTTCCTCCTCCCTCCTTCAAGGTCTTCATGAACTCCTTCTCACCCACCATAAAAAAACTAGGCCCTTCATGCTTTTCCTTGTCTTCTTCTAGGAGAGGTGAAGGGTTGTAAGTCTTCCCATCCTTCACAATGGAGTATGTATTCTTCTCCCCAACATGCTTAGTCTTCCTGCCAAACTACCAAGGCCTACCAAGCAACAAGTGGCACACATCCATAGGGATGATGTCACATATAACCTTATCTTTATACATGGCCTGATGTTAAATTCCACCCATACTTGCTCATCCACCAAGACCTATTGTCCTTTACAAAGCCATGAAACTTTGTATGGGTTAGGGTGAGAAATTCTTTTCAAATTCAAATTTTCTACCAACTCAATTGAAGCAATATTATTAGTTGATCCTGAATCCACTACTATCCTACACACTTTACATTATACCTTGCAATTTATTTTGAAGAGTGCTTTCCTTTTGGGGGGTTCTTTAGGGATTTGTACCTTGAGTAATGTTCTCCTAATCATCAAGGACTCTCCAAATTCTGATGTGAGGTTTATTGTAGGTGAAGTTACACTCTCATCATCTTCATGCACTATTTGGTTCCTCCTTTCTCCACCATGAGAGCTTGAGCCTTTCTTTTCAGGACATTTGAATGTTGGATGCCAAAGTTGGTTACAATTGTAGCATCTCCCTAAAACTGATTTGAGCCTCTTCCTCCATTCAATTTCCCCCTACCATTGGGTCTCCTACCCCTGAATCCCCCTCTATTGCTTGAATCTCCACTTGACTCATTGCGGCTAGATTCTTCTTGATGTTTTTGGAACTAATTTCTCCCCCTACCTCTAAAATTTCTACCTATTCCTCTATTTTGTTGCTCTTGTTTCCTCCTTATATTCTCTTCAACCCTATATGCAACTTGTATGCGACCGTCCATGGTCTTGGGAACAACCAAACTGATCTCATCTTGAATATTAATTCTTAGGCCATTGATATACTTGGCCAATTTTTCCTTCTCACTTTCTTCATGACTACATCTCATGCTCAACTTGTAGAATTGCTTAGTGTAGGATGAAACATCCATGTCTTTTTGTTTCAGATTCTTCCTCTTTCTATACTCCTACACTTCATGATTAGCAGGAAGGAATTGTGCCTTCAACCTATGCACCATCCTATCCCATGAGTTAATCATGGATTTACCCATCTTGACCCTTTCTCCTTGGGTGAAATTCCACCATCTCAAGGTGGATCCCTTCAACTTTGTTTTGGAAAACTTTACTTTGTTATTCTCTGCCATGTTCTTGTATTCAAAATAGTTATTTAGAGCCTCCACCCACTCTAACACTTCATCTACATCCATCTTCCCACTATATATCAGCAAATCAATCTTTACTTCAGAGGATTTTCCTCTAGATGCTTGCAAGGCTTTAAGGAGTCTTCTCTCATGAGGGGGTATCTCTTCCCCCTAAGGGTTCTCTTCATCTTCCTCACCCTTTGGCTCTTCTTCAGAGGAACTCTCTTCCTCAACTACCACTGCTCTTCTCCTTTCTCTTGCTTTCAAGGGCTCTATCTCTTCTCTCAAGGCCTTCAATTCTCTTGAAATCAATGGTCTAACTTTTGGAGGCATGATGTCTTCCCTTCAACAACTACCTGCAATAATACTTAGGCTCTAATACCACTATGATGGAGAGGAAATGGTGGGTTATTAGATTTAGGAGGCACAACTTCTCTCAAATAAGGATCAAGAATCAATCCTTCAACCAAATAGGCTTATTCCTAGGCTTCCAAAGGCCAAATCAAGGGACTTATAATCCTATCACCACAACCACAAACAATACTGACTTATACATGCTCAAATACTCACATTACACCCTCAAAGCAGTCACAATGCTTTGTGGAGACAAATTTTATCAAACTCAACATTCAAACCTACTAGGCCTAATCAACACTGTTAGGAGGAAAATCAATTATTTATAATAAAAAAGACTTCACAAAACGCTCAAAATTTGGATTTAGACTCCCCAAAGGTCCCCACACATATCAACAAAACCTTTGATCAAGATCTAATGAGGAACTAAGGCTTCTAGAACAAAACATACTACCCCAAGGGCCTAACCAGGTCTTAGAAGAGCAACTCCAATGCTATCTAGGCTCTCCCCTTCACCCCAAAGCCTTAATTCAGACTCGTACATACTATTTACACCTATCAACATCATTCCCAAGAGTCTCCAAGACAAATTTCTCCAGTACAAGCAAAAATGTAGCCTTTTTGCTTATCAATTAGGCTTGCCACATAGAGATGTCAAGCCAAAATCCACACAAAACTTCCAATACCCAGTATTCCTTTCTCCAAGACCATAATAATATGTTAATAAATCCTCATTTCTTTCATCCCACTGAGATTTTGCAATACTCGGAATGTGGGAATGGAAGAAATACCCATTTTTCACTCAAAACCCTAGTTTTAAGGGTTTTCAGACTAACCGGTAGAGAAATGATGATATCTCTCTTATTTATAAATGAAATATCCCCACTCTAATGCCAAAATAAATTTGATTAAATTCCCTTTCTGACCATTACAGGCTTGCACTGTCAAGCAAAGTCTATAGGTCGTACCAAGTGCAGGAACAACAAACTCTTTATTGAAACTTCTTATTTTCTCCATCAAAAAGCTTTCCGTGACCAAGAGAGGAATATTTAAAGTCTCACAACCTTCGTCCAATGTCCACTAACTGTATTATGAAAAGATAGATATTGGAAAGCAACTAACTCATGTGTTTACCTCTAATTGCCTAGTTAAGGCACTTTGTGCAATTTCTACCAACTTGACCAAAAAAAGCCTTGAAGATGTGTCAAATGCATTTAAAGCCTTTCCAAAGAGAAAGGTGACTCCCCTCAAGTGTCTAATTACAGCAAGGAATCCTTATTTCTTAATTTTCCAAGGTGTACTAGACTTACAAAAGGAGGATGGAGGCCTTGTTTGTACAAAGAAGTTGGTCACCAAGACCCAAAATTCAACAAGAAACCTAGGATACCTATGAAAAAACATTTGAAAATGGTCCTTAGGACCTTATTCCAACCCAAACCAAGAAACAAAAACTCACCAAACATACTAGGTCCATTAGACCCCTAGATGCTCCTGCACCATAAAGAGTTACAATGTAGTCCATAATTTAAAAGAAAACCTTACAACAATTGGTTAAATGAAGGGAATATGACAATATTATATATGTTTTATTAGCACAAATTCATGGTTGGATAATTATATATACTTGTACATGATTATCATATATTATTGAATTAGCACATGATTATATTATTGATGATTATTCGATAATTTTTTCTATTGTCAAACTATTCTTATATGCTCATATTTATCATTGATATATCTAATAAGATCTTCCATCAACAAATTCCATGCTATGAGGAAACCAAATGAAAGAGATTTATATGCTAATATTTAGCACTGATATATCTCATAAGGTCTTCCATCAATAAATTCCATGTTATGGGGAAACCAATTGAAAGGGTATACATAATCACTAACATTCCTTTTTAAAAAAATGAACTATCTTGTGAGTCAAAAGCTACTCATGGAGTTCCTTATCTTTGTCTTGTATAAATTCATTGTAGAACATATACATGAAAGAAAAGAATGTGGAAAAAAAGTCCATCTCTTATACATCATAAGTTTATTTATATATTGCATTTAATTTATCCATATTTGGGAACAATGATACTTAGAGATGCATGATTCATACTTTGAGTCTCATATGCATCTCAATTATAGGAAAAATATATTGGTGAAAAATATATGTATGGCTCGTTTCAAATCTAGTTTTGAGCTTAATCCAGGGAATTTTATTAATTCATTTATATAGCTACAAATGTCACAATTTCATGCATATTTGACATTCGTATCTAAAGTAGATCAACAAAAATTGAGACATTGATGGATCATATTCAATGAGCCCTTTATAATGAATTTCTTTCTATAAATTATAAGCTCCATATTTCTAAACAAAAAATGGGCATTCTGAACCAAAGCAATTTAGTAAAATACAAAATAGAAGCAAATATGGATTGCAAAATTTGAACCAAGTTAAGTTTATCAGTTGTACACAAACCTTGACAACAATTAGGAATTTTTTTTATGTGAGAAACATCTTTAAAGGATTATTATACATGCTTATTAGTAAAAATTAATATTAAAAATTAATACCATATAGGTGAATTATCCTTTTTATTTGAAATCAAAAACATTCCAAATATTTATGTTGGATATGCATTTGTTATCTTTTAGGTAAGATATGTTAAGATTTTCAAAAACATATATGACTCCAAGTTTTAAAAATGAATTCAAAAGTTACTTATTTTAGTAAAAACTTAAATTAGACTAATACTATAGTATATTTTCTAGAACAACAAAAATTAACAAGTTCCATGTAGTGGCTAGTACTTGCCTTTATAGTATTTTAATTATAGTATTTTGGATTTAATAAAAATAAATGTAAGTTTTGTTAATGTGAATAAAATTAAATATTAATTTTGTTAATTATAGTATTAAATAATAATTATAGTATTAAATAATAATTAAAAAAAATTAAAAATGTAACATAAATATTATTTTTTATTAAAATTAAGTAGGATAATGCATGCCTATATTCTAATTTAATGGAATAAAAGGTAGTTACATACACTTATATTAATATTAATAATTATTAATTTTATTTTAATTATACTATATAAAAATAAATTATCTTATATAAAAATAATTATATACTAAAATTTTAAATATAATAACGATAGTATAAATATCAAACAAAATAAAAATCAAATCAAATGATAGTATAATATAATTAGAAGGAAAAAATATAATTATATAGATATAGAATTTATCTAATAATTATGTTATAATATAATATAAATTTATTATATTATATTAAATAATATTTATTCATTATATAGTATAAATTTAAATAATTATTTTTAAAATTATTTTATATTAAATAAAATATAAATAAAACAAAATGACTATATAATATAATTATACGAAATAATTAAATAATAATTATTTAAGCATAAAACTTATATAATAGTTTTGTTAAATAATAATATGTATAATATATTTTTTATTGAATAAAAAATTAAATCTATTAATTGTCATTAAATTTTTTGAACATTAATAATAATAGAAACTTGGTTCATAATAATAAAAATATATAATTATCTATTTGTATTAATGAATCTATCTAAATAAATATTTCAAAATAGACATATCAAATTATTATGAATATACATATTAAAACACAACAAAATAAAAATATAAACTTTTAATATTTAATATTATAAAAAATAAAAAAATAAAAAAATAAAAAAAAAATTACATAAAAATAAAATCAAAACCATTGACAATAATTAAAACTTTAAACAAAATATTGGAAGCATGCTGAAGCATATTGACAATACCTACAATCATAAAATATATCGCCATCCCATCTGTGAGAGGATATTTGTCTTCTATCCTTATCAATCGTAAAATATAATTTTCTTGCCTCGCCATCCCATCTCTAGAGGATATTTGTCTTCTATCATTGTCATCTATGGCTAACGTCTTAAGTGGATGCCCAAATGAATTTCATGGCGTGGGGTTGCAAATAATTTTTTGGTGAACAAATAAATGATGTTAATCTTTTCAAATTTTTGGAAAATGAAATAAAATAGAGTAAATTGTATTTCTTAAAAATAGGCAAAATAATAGTTCAACTTTATTAAAAATAATAGTTCAATTTTCTTAAAAATAGACAAAATAATAGTTAACTTTCACTTTTCCTAAAAATCTTTCAATAACACACAAAACTTTTAAACCAATCATATTCATGAAAACTAATTTTTATAATTTATAAAATTAAATATTTTGCAAGTTCAGTTTATAAAATTGAATTTAATTTTTTTTCAAAAAAAAATATTAATTTTGATTGGTTAAAAGCTAACTTATTAATAACTAATTAACTAAGAAAAACAAAACTCATTGCAATAATATTGCTCATGACAAGTATTAATAAGAAATAGATAAATCACCTTTAACCAAAAACCCACATAATTTAATTGTTTAAACTGATATTTACATAATTCCATCAAAAATATATTACTAATTATAAAATACATCCATATGAAGGACAAACAATTCAATATAAATATTCTGAAATGCCATAGATTAAGTTGGTGGCCCAGCTGCTACCTGAAGAGTTACAATGCAGTCCACAATAAAAACACATTTCAACGACAATTTTAACTTGATGGAAAGCAGTGACATCAAAGCAAACCTTACAACACATAAACAGACACAAACGAAACACAGGAAACTGATCTGGATTATTTTATGAAGCGACAGAAGACATAAGAGCAGTTGGTAATTAGCATGTAGCGTTACAATATCCAATTCCGCTCCCGCAGTCGCCGATGTTGCAGCACCACCATTGTCCTGGATATCTTAAACAACCAAAATCATTGATGCACAGGTATTTAAAGCAGGGTCCTGCTTGTGCTGAAGCCATACTAATACTCAGCATTATTATTATTGCCGTTAACACTATCACCACCTTTCTAACCAATTCTGCGCTACCCATTTTCATTGCGTAGCTCAGATGAGAACCCTTGTTTCATGCAACGTCATTAAATAGCTAAGATCAGATTCTCATAGTCTATGATTTCATTGCCAACTCCGCCTTTTCAATTTAATTGTTCCTCTCTATGTGAAAACAAAAGCAATGTGCGAAAGCAAGTCCAATACTATTTGGTTTAAGACAAATTGTTCGACTTTACTCTTCTAGCTCCGACAGAAGAAACACAGGGAATAAAAATCTGTTTTACAGAACCGAGAAAAACTTTACTGTCCCTTGCAGGCCGGCCTCGACATATTAGCTGATAAAATATGTCACTGAATGTTTGTAGAAATCAAATCTATCCAGTCTATCCAATAGCTGGACGATATCATCAGTATCGCCGTTTCTTTCAGTTATATTTTTATGCTCCTTTCGCTTTGCCTGAATCGCTAAAAGCACAACCAATTTCGAATGCCTGCCATATTTACCCTATAAACTGAGGAAAACATTACTCTCTTGCTGGCAGGCCTATGCATATTAGCTAAAAATTGTGTATTTTTGTTAAAAATATAACTTATCTAAAATTTATATTAGAATATAAGTATATAAAATTTCAGCTCTGTTATTAAATATATGTTGGCTTTGTTTATGTTTTATATATATGGTCATGGCAAAAGAATCCATACCTTGCTATTAGTATAGATGCCTTTTAACAAAAACAATGATATATTTTTTTCAATTGAATCATGCAATTAGTTTTATTTACACCCCGTCCAATGTTTACCACTTATCCTTATGTTTATTTATAAGTAATGTTAATCTAATTGGCTTATCTATTTAATTGTGATCATTAATCTAATTATTATCCATAATCCAATCCTATAAAACATAGATTCAATTGGACTATCTAACCCATGTCATATTCAAGGGTGTAGGGTGGACCTTGTAGTCATAATCTTGATCCACTTAAATGTGAAAAATTAAAACAAACATTTAGCTTAGTAGTGTGATCTTACAATTTGGCTTTAATTCGATATTTTATAAATTTTCACACTTTCATGTTATATTTATGTATACAAAAGCATTCATTGCACTTAATTCTAATCAAATTCCACAACTTCAAGCTTTGGAGTGCTTTTAGAATTTTTGGAAAGTAGTGAAACCATAGCTTTACAAACAAGTATTTAGTCCTCTATCCTTAACTTCTATCTATTCATTCATCATTGATTATGATATGTTAAAACAAAAAAATATTTTACCCTATTGTAATTGATTTAATCATGAAATTTTACTATATGAATGGAATCACAATATCCGTGAAAATATTATATCATCACAATTTTTTTATTTTATTTTTCTCTTTGATGAACTTCATTAATACACTTCCTTCCTTAGTAAAAACTTTTACTTATTGAAGTACACCTTAACTTACCCAAACAGATTCAACTATATTCTCTCCCCCATTTCTTAAAGAAAAAAACGAAAAAAAAAGTACATATAAGGGAAATCGATGTAGTCTCATACTATAAGTCCGAAAACCCATAACAAGAGAAATAAAATTTAAAGAAACTCCCAAGGAAGTAGCTTGTGGTAAAGAAAAGATTCTAGATATATCTTCCCCTGGAAGAAATGAGCAATAATTATCCTCTTCTAGAATGTCGAAGGGATAAATTTCCGTACAAAATAGTTACTTTTTGAAAATTGCATAACGGAAAGTAGAGTGGACATAGCCTTGATTCGGGAATAAAAAATGAATGAAAAATCTATTCTGATCGTGAATAAAAATATTTGGCTAGATTTCAAGTATAGCTTCGTCAAAGAAATTCACTTATTTAGGGGATTACTCAAATACTATGGAGGGGTTTTCTCAATTTCACTCAAAAAGAGGGTTAATGGACATAGATCTGCAAGGTTCCCTCTACACTTGATCCAATAGAAAATTGAGAGTTCACTCCATTCACATGAAACTTTACTGGTTTATTATTTCTACTGATTGGGGAACTATTACTAATGTCTCCCTCCTAGCCCTTTGCAGCGATGGATGTAATCATAACCTATTGATTTTGAATTGGATTTATCCTTTGTTAAAAGGTACTTTCTCCTTTATATAGGAAATAATATGGTCCTCCCAACCACAATTCAAAGAGTTTATTTTTTATTGGTGTTGATAACCTCAAGTTGGGATTATCGTGTTTATACTAGAGGCAAAGATAAAAATAATTAAGGAGAAAGCTTGAAAGTAGAGGAAAACCTCATTCAGATATATATTTGAGACAACAGATAGCCAAAATAAAAAAATAGAACATTTGGAGGATAAATTGGAAAAGGATTATAAGAATGAAAATATACACAATGAAGAAGTTGTGAGAAAGGGCTGGAAAAATTTTATGATCAAAGAATAAATATTTTGGAAGAAAAAATCTAGACTTAACTAGCTTATTATGGGTGACAAAAATAAAAAAATTTATTTCCCAATCAGCTATCAAATATAGAATGAGGAATAAAATTTTAGGAATGATGACTAAAGATGGGATTCTAGTGGATTTCAAAGAAGAGACGGGGAACATTTGATCCCAATATCTCAATCTTTCAATAAGGAACATATTAAAAATGTAAACTCTATGTTAGTGGTGCAGGAGCACCTAGGCTGACCTCCATTTTGGTTTGCACAATTTTGGCTTGTTCTTGATCTTGGCCAAATCATGACTTTATTGTGTTTCTTTTGATCTTAGTAGATCTTTCATTTGTATGTGAAGAGTTAGTCTTTAGGAATAAAACTTCATTAGGACATTAGTATTAAAGTTTGCTTTATTAAATTTAGGACAACATATGATAGGCATTTAATATGTGTTAAAGCCATACCCTCATTGTTTGGAGATGCTAAAGGCTAGTTGAGGGATTGTTAGTTCGAGGTTAATGAGGTGGAGATCCTAAAAACAAGGATAATGGCGAAGTTGCAAGAATATTGCAAATTGCATGGCAACATTGTTAGGTTGCATGCAATTCAATTAGTTTGGATTCCCTTGAAATCAGGGATATGGAGGCGTGCAATCTCCCCTTGAATGTTGGAAAAGACTCCAAGATGGAGGTATTGGCTCGTGGCAAGCAGTTAGACATCATGGTAATCAATTTTTTGTTGTGTGGGGTAAAAGGCAGTAGACATATTTCTATATGGTCTGTTTTTGTAAATCCCGTGTGTTTTCAAGACAGTGAGATATATGATCTATATGCATTTAGTTGGCATTGGATCAGGGTTATTTAATATATTCTAGCATCTTTCCTTTTGAAAAACAGTTCATTGAATAAGAATATTGGCATTATAGTTAAGCTTTGCAGTGCAGTGAATAGGAAGGACTGTATTTTTTGTGTTTCACCGAATTCTTGAGAAACAGTCATGCAAAAGCCACTGTATATACAATTTTCTCACTGTTTTTGTGTTTGTTGAATGTTATAGAATGTATTTTTCCCTGTAATCAATTGGCTTTGAGTTAATTTAGTGTTTTGTGATCATAAGTTAAGGTTGTAGGGACTTTTCTTGGTTTCAACAGTCTAGTTTGATTTCTTATGGCTCTTCCATAATCTTTGTCCACGGGGTTCCCCTGAGAATAGTTGAATATGGGAGAGGAGCCAACCTATTGTACATATTTAGAAATAGGAATGGCAAGGAGTCAAGCAGTGAGTTTTAATCCCAAACCCTAGGCGAGCTAGGACTGCCCGGTTAGGGAATTGGGAGTGAGAATCAAAGAACCAAGGCAGGGGAAGGTACATTTGTACGGAAAAAGTACACTTCCAGGTGGAATGTGATTAGACACAAGGACACCTGATAGATGGAAGCTTGAACAATTCTCTTGAGTGAGAAACAAGCAAGTGATCAACAAAACCCTAGGAATTAGGGCAATTAGGCCTCCACTCCAAGAACTCAGGAACCAGTTGTACGGAATAGGCAGAGGTCTGAAATAAAATTCAAGATTTAAAACCCTGAAAAGGGTGTCTGAAAGTGTGTTTTGTTTTCTAGGTTGTGTGGAGAATATAAGCAGAAAAAGCCAATTAGGGACTGGTAAGGGCTACAAGGATTAGCCCCTCAAAAAGGAAAATTCATGAAATCGGGTAGGTTGAGGAGTGGACACCAAGGAAAATGGATCAGTTGGGTTGCAAGAAGCATGGAG
The DNA here is from genome assembly GCA_007258455.2 of Sequoia sempervirens. Taxonomy (NCBI): domain Eukaryota; kingdom Viridiplantae; phylum Streptophyta; class Pinopsida; order Cupressales; family Cupressaceae; genus Sequoia; species Sequoia sempervirens. The sequence continues at coordinate 686,377,037 of VDFB02058242.1, forward strand.
ACAACATCTTCAAATCCCCTGCAAGCAGTTCAAGCAACATGGTGAAATTGGCATCTAGACTCTTCTAGGTGTAGGGTGAAAGATTGAAATTTCAAGTGGTAGTTGTGAAGGAGACGACAATTTTAAAGAGTGTTGAAGCCTCTAAGGTAAGCACAAGGATAGTAAATCTTGTGACAGAGTTAAAGGAGGGATTAGTTAATGATCTTAGTCAGTTTGGAACCTTGTAGCCATCAGGTTCATGAGTGAAGACAGAGAGAAAGGTCTTCTAGTTGGAGTGCAAGCACACCTTGGAGGTTATCTTACACCATATTGGTATCAGAGCATAGAGTTGGATTCAAGGCTTGTGATTAATGAGCCAATCCACTAAGTCAGTAGGAGAGAATACACCAGAGGAAGGAACCATGGTGACAAATGCAGAGCTAGCAAAGAAGGTAGAAGAGCAAGAGGAAGATAACCGGTTGCTTAGAGAAAGGATATCTCAGATGGATAGACTTCTGGATGAAGTCCAAGAAACAACAGATAATGTGAAGGACAAGATTAAGAAGAAGGAAGAACAGGAAGCCAAGGAAAAAGAAGTGGAATTGGAGGAGGAAGCTCCAAAACCTGATCCTGTTCTTGCAGAGGAACCATTCTTGAAGGCATTGCAGGCCTTGAGTAGTAAAGCATTGGACGGTGTACCACTTTTCAGTGGACAAATGGACCCTGATTCAGTTGTTGACTGGATAGAGAGCATTGAGAATCACTTTGAGTGTGATGGCATAATAGAGGCCCAAAAGGTAAAGGTGGCCAAGTCAAGGTTGAGAGGAGCAGCTCTCACATGGTGGAAGTTTGTACAATTAGAAAGAGAGAAAGAAGGCAAAGGTCCCATAGTTTCATGGAGAGGAATGGTGACTAAGATAAGGCAAACTTATCTCCCTGATGATTATGAAGTCCAGTTGCACAGGAGAAGACACAATCTGAGGCAAAAAGATATGGATGTTCAAACATATACAGAGGAATTTCAAAAATTGTGCCTTAGGTCAAAAGTGGTTGAAGATGAGAGTATCAGGTTAGCAAGGTACTTGAATGGGCTCAAGTGGTCTATCCAAGAAGATATGAGCTTGGTAAACTTCAAAACAATACACCAATGTTATCAAATGGCTTTGAAAATAGAAGAGAAAAGCAAAAAGAAGCAGGAACAAAACCCTAAAGGTAGAGGTAAAGGTAAAGACAACAGAGGACAAAGAGGAAGTTACAGTGGAAGAAGTTCAGAGCCAAGAGCCCAAGGAGAAGTCAGATTCTCAGAACAGCAAGAGGGAAGTTCTAGTAGAGGTGGTAGAGGAAGAGGTTTCAGCTCCAGAGGAAGAAGTGGTGGACAAGGAAGAGGCAGTTACTTCACCAACATGAAATGCTATCATTGCAACCAATTGGGACACCCAGCCTATAGATGTCCTGAGAAAGGTAGCAATTCTCATGGAGGAGATAAGAGAACCAATCTGATTCAAGATGAAACAGCTGCAGAAAATAAACAATGAGAAGTACCCTTGAACTCAGAGGAAGGTGAAAATCTCATGATGAGAAGGAATTTAATCAAAGAACCAGTCAAAGAAGAGCCAAGCCAAAGAAGGTCCTTGTTTAGGATAAAATGCAATATGATGGGGAAAGTGTGCAAGGTGATCATAGACTCAGGTTCTACTGACAATATTGTGTCAGAGGAGGTAGTTAGCAAGCTAAAATTGACAAGGATACCTCACAAAAATCCTTACAAGGTCACATGGCTCAATAAGGGTTAGCATGTCTTGGTAAATGAACAAGCATGGGTAGAGTTTTCAATTGGCAAGTACAAAGACAAGGTATTGTGTGATGTATTAGCTATGGATGCATGCCACTTGCTCCTAGGTAGGCCTTGGCAATTTGACCATCAAGATGTGCATGATGGAGCCAAGAATTCTTACACCTTCAAGAAGGACAAAGTAACCTACAAGATCCAATCTTTGTTGGAAGATACTGAGGTGCAAACAACAGGTTCTAAGCTGCTTATAACTGGTGAAAAAGAGTTCTTAAAGGCCTTGGAAGAAGGAGAAGGAGTTGGCTATGCAGTATTGATCAAGCCAAGAGAAGCAAGTAAAGAGAAGGCAGCTGAAAAGCAAGAGTTACCCAAGGAGATTCAAGGCTTGTTGCAGACCTATGAAAGCATTGTAAGTAGTGGTCAACCAGCAACCTTACCTCCTAAAAGAGCCATAAGTCATAGGATAGACTTCATACCAGGAGCCACCCTTCCAAACAAAGCAACTTATAAGATGACACCTCAGCAAAATGAGGAAATAGCTAGGCAGATTCAAGAACTACTTGACCAAGGTCTTATTAGGAAAAGCATCAGTCCTTGTACAGTACCCACTGTCTTAGCACCTAAGAAAGGAGGAGAATGGAAGCTTTGTACTGATTCCAAAGAAATCAACAAGATAACCATCAAGTATAGGTTTCCCATCCCTAGGATTGAAGATCTCATGGATTGTCTAGGTGAAGCTAAGTACTATACCAAGATAGATTTAAAGAGTGGCTATCATCAAATTAGAATACATGAGGGTGATGAGTGGAAAACAGCCTTCAAAACCAATGAGGGTCTTTATGAGTGGCTAGTAATGCCATTTGGCTTATCTAATGCCCCCTCCACATTCATGAGACTCATGAATGAAATTCTCCAGGACTACATTGGCAAGTTTGTAGTAGTGTATCTTGATGATATACTAATCTATAGCAGAACAAGAGAAGAGCACCTCCATCATATTGAGTTGATTTTCAAGAAGCTACAGGAGGAGAAGCTGAAGATCAATCTAGAAAAGTGTGAGTTCATCAAAACAGGGATGGTGTACCTTGGATTTGTGCTATCACATGGCAACTTGAAGATGGACAGCAGCAAGGTAGAAGCCATTCTCAATTGGCCTACTCCAAAGATAGCAATAGAGGTAAGAAGCTTCCATGGTCTTGCTCAGTATTATAGGAAATTCATAAGGTAGTTTAGTGCAATTTGTGCTCCTATGTTGGATACCATTAAAGGAGGCATGAAAACTAAGTTTGTATGGAATGAGCAAGCTAACAAGAGTTTTGAGTTGCTGAAGGAAAAGATAGCTACCCAACCTGTTTTGGTGTTGCCAAGCTTTGAGAAGCTATTCACCATTGAATGTGATGCAAGTAATGTAGCAATTGGAGCTGTTCTCAGCCAAGAGGGCAGACCAGTGGCTTTTCATTTTGAGAAGCTAAGTGAAGCCAAGAAGAAGTACTCTTCTTATGATCTTGAAATGTATGCATTGGTCCAAGCACTAAGGAAATGGAGGCACTACTTGCTTCCCAAGGAATTCATTGTGTACTTAGACAATCAAGCACTCAGTTTTCTGAATTCACAACAGAAGTTGAGTCACAGGCACATGAAGTGGGTGGAGTATTTGCAAGCTTACACCTTCAATATCAAGCACAAGAAAGGAGCTCTCAACAAAGTTGTTGATGCATTGAGCAGGAGAGTTCTTACCATTCAAGAAATTTAGTTGAAAAGTATGGGAATAGATCACTTCAAAGATCTATATGCAGATGATGCAGACTTTGCAGAAATTTATAAGGTATGTCTTGAGTTTAAGAACCATTTCCATAGCAAGTATGTTGAATATACCTTGCAAAGTGATTTATTGTTTAAGGGGAATCAGCTTTGTGTTCCTAGAGGTTCTATTAGGGAGAACTTAATTCAAGAAAAGCATAATGGTGCATTGAGTGGTCATTTTGGGATCACCAAAACTCAAGAGCTTGTCCAAAGGTTTTATTTTTGGCCTAAGATGAACCTAGATGTCAGGAAATATGTAGAGAGTTGTGTCGTGTGTCAAAAAGCAAAAGACACTTCTTCAAATGTAGGCTTATACCAGCCACTGCCAATCCCTTCTAGGCCATGGGAATGCTTGAGCATGGACTTTGTAGTTGGTTTACCCAAGACAAAGCAAGGTATGGATAGTGTGTATGTTGTTGTAGACAGATTCAACAAGATGGCTCATTTTATACCCTGCAAAACAACCAATGATTCCAGTCAAATAGCCTCCCTTTTCTTCAAAGAAATAGTCAGAATTCATGGCTTACCAATCAGCATTGTCTCAGACAGGGATACCAAATTTATGAGTCATTTTTGGAAGACTCTTTGGCAGAGAATGGGCACTAATCTATCCTTTGGATCTGCATAGCATCCCCAAACTGATGGTCAGACCGAAGTTGTGAATAGAACACTTGGAAACCTTCTAAGATGTTTGACCAAGGAGTATGGTCAACAATGGGATCAGATTATTGGGCAGGCTGAATATGCATATAATGATATAGTGAATAGGTCAACAGGGAAGAGTCCCTTTGAAATTGTTTATGGACTGCACCCTAGAGGTGTTTATGAGCTGAGGGAATTGAAGGATGGAGTCAAAGGAAGTGGCTATGTAGATGATTTTGCTTATGCAATGCAGGAAATTCATGAGACAGTCAGAAAAACCTTGGCAGAAAATATCATGAAGCATAAGGTTAAGGTGGATGAGCATAGGAGAGAAGTCCAATTCAATGTGGGAGACTTAGTGATGGTCCATTTGAACAAGGCTAGATTGCAAAAGGGAGTTCCTCACAAGCTGCAAATGAAGAGGATAGGTCCCTGTCCTATCTTGGAGAAATATGGCAACAATGCAGTCAAAGTGCAATTACCAGATGACAGTGGACTGTCCCCTGTTTTTAATGTTGCAGACCTTATGCATTACAAAGGACCACAACAATATTTGGATCAGACACTCCATGAAGTTAGTCAAGATGTAGGAGAACTCAAACTGCCCCCTGTTACAGTCAAACAAGCTGGTCAAATCTTGGACACAAGGGTCTACAAGAAGACTAGGACCAAGGAGTACAAAGAACACCCGATCAAGAGGCATGGACAACCTAATTCAGATGTAGTATGGATCAAGGAGGTAGAGTTTAAGAAGTTGGGAATTGATCCTAACTTGCTCAATCCAAGGGTGGATTGAATTTTCTGTTTTGGGGAGGATGGTGCAGGAGCACCTAGGCTGACCTCCATTTTGGTTTGCACAATTTTGGCTTGTTCTTGATCTTGGCCAAATCAGGACTTTATTGTGTTTTTTTTTATCTTAGTAGATCTTGCATTTGTATGTGAAGAGTTAGTCTTTAGGACTAAAACCTTCATTAGGACATTAGTATTAAAGTTTGCTTTATTAAATTTAGGACAACATATGTTAGGCATTTAATATGTGTTAAAGCCATACCCTCATTGTTTGGAGATGCTAAAGGCTAGTTGAGGGATTGTTAGTTCGAGGTTAATGAGGTGGAGATCCTGAAAACAAGGATAATGGCGAAGTTGCAAGAATATTGCAAATTGCATGGCAACATTGTTAGGTTGCATGCAATTCAATTAGTTTGGATTCCCTTGAAATCAGGGATATGGAGGTGTGCAATCTCCCCTTGAATGTTGGAAAAGACTCCAAGATGGAGGTATTGGCTCGTGGCAAGCAGTTAGACATCATGGTAATCAAATTTTTGTTGTGTGGGGTAAAAGGCAGTAGATAGATTTCTATATGGTCTGTTTTTGTAAATCCCGTGTGCTTTCAAGACAGTGAGATATATGATCTTTATGCATTTAGTTGGCATTGGATCAGGGTTATTTAATATATTCTAGCATCTTTCCTTTTGAAAAACAGTTCATTGAATAAGAATATTGGCATTATAGTTAAGCTTTGCAGTGCAGTGAATAGGAAGGACTGTATTTTTTGTGTTTCACCGAATTCTTGAGAAACAGTTGTGCAAAAGCCACTGTATATACAATTTTCTCACTGTTTTTGTGTTTGTTGAATGTTATAGAATGTATTTTTCCCTGTAATCAATTGGCTTTGAGTTAATTTAGTGTTTTGTGATCATAAGTTAAGGTTGTAGGGACTTTTCTTGGTTTGAACAGTCTAGTTTGATTTCTTATGGCTCTCCCATAATCTCTGTCCACGGGGTTCCCCTGAGAATAGTTGAATATGGGAGAGGAGCCAACCTATTGTACATATTTAGAAATAGGAATGGCAAGGATTCAAGCAGTGAGTTTTAATCCCAAATCCTAGGTGAGCTAGGATTGCCCGGTTAGGGAATTGGGAGTGAGAATCAAAGAACCAAGGCAGAGGAAGGTACATTTGTACGAAAAAAGTACACTTCTAGGTGGAATGTGATTAGACACAAGGACACCTGAGAGATGGAAGCTTGAACAATTCTCTTGAGTGAGAAACAAGCAAGTGATCAACAAAACCCTAGGAATTAGGGCAATTAGGCCTCCACTCCAAGAACTCAGGAACCAGTTGTACAGAATAGGCAGAGGTCTAAAATCAAATTCAAGATTTAAAACCCTGAAAAGGGTGTCTGAAAGTGTGTTTTTTTTTCTAGGTTGTGTGGATAATATAAGCAAAAAAAGCCAATTAGGGACTGGTAAGGGCTACAAGGATTAGCCCCTCAAAAAGGCAAATTCATGAAATCGGGTAGGTTGAGGAGTGGACACCAAGGAAAATGGATCAGTTGGGTTGCAAGAAGCATGGAGACAACATCTTCAAATCCCCTACAAGCAGTTCAAGCAACATGGTGAAATTGGCATCTAGACTCTTCTAGGTGTAGGGTGAAAGATTGAAATTTCAAGTGGTAGTTGTGAAGGAGACAACAATTTTAAAGAGTGTTGAAGCCTCTAAGGTAAGCACAAGGATAGTAACTCTTGTGATAGAGTTAAAGGAGGGCTTAGTTAATGATCTAAGTCAGTTTGGAACCTTGTAGCCATCAGGTTCATGAGTGAAGACAGAGAGAAAGGTCTTCTAGTTGGAGTGCAAGCACACCTTGGAGGTTATCTTACACCAGTTAGTTAGGAAAATGTTGGAGGTTATCCTCTAGATATTGATTGACAAGGAAAGAAAAATATGACAAGAACTACCTCTTTGAAAGAATTCAAGAGATAAGTGTTCTATTTTGACACCTACAAAGCCCCAAGCCTTGATGGGGTTCCTCCTTCCTTCTTTCTAGAATTCTCATGAATTGTTCAACAAGATCTTTATCTTTCTACTAAGGAATTTATCAAAATTTGGTTCCCTACTAAAACATATGAACCATATTTGTATTGTTTTGATCCCCAAAATTATGTACTCTAAAGGAATACAAAACTACAAACATATAGGTCTTTGCAAAACCATCTACGAGATATTTTTCAAAAATCATCAGTTAAGCTAATTGAATCTTACTTTGAAAATGTGATCTATCCTAACGAAAAACAAATTGTGAAGGGAATAAAAATACTAGATGCTTTCATCAACTCACAAGAAATTATCCATTCTATGGAAAAAGTAAAAAGAAGGGAATGGTTCTAAAACTAGTCACATCAAAATCTTATGATAGATTTAGTTGGTGCTTTCTGTTTTTCATTCTCAAGAAGTTTGGTTTCCAAGGAAGATTGTTGAGTTTTATCCAATAGTTTGTCTCAATCTGTAAATTCTCAAACCTCCTCAATATTCTTCCCAAATGATTCTTTAGGATCAATACAGGGGCTCTGACAAGGGGATCCATTATCCTCGTATTTTGTATCTTTATAGTATAGGGGTGGGGTAGAAATTTCTTTAAACATGTTTCAAGTAAGATTATCCAAGAGGTTAGAATGGCTTCTAGTCTTCAAGCTTCTTCTCATAAATAGTCCATTGATGATACAATCCTATCTGGTATGTGTTATCTCCGTGAGGCTTCTTGGTGGAGAAAATTCCTAATTGAATATGATCACATGCTCACATTTTAGGAAAATACATGAACTATAGAAACAATATATATTATTCAAAATAGATTAAAAAAATACAAGAAAAAGGAATCTTTGTTATGGATTTCTCTCTTGATACCCTTCATACCAGCTATTTTTTCTCCCTTTTGAAGGGAACACAATCTACTGAGCGAAGAGGGGGTGAATTAGTAGACAAAAATTTATTTAAAACTCATAACTCATAACTCAAATGTACATATAAAAAATGAAACATGAATAAAAGCATAGACTAATGATAAAAAAAATATAAGCACACACATATGTACATGAGAAAACCAAATATACGTGGAAACCCAAGATGGGAAAACCATGGTGAGAATAGCTTCTTGAATCTACTCTCCAAATCTAGCCTCATAGAGTAGAAATATACAAGTGAATATTACAATATGAAGTAGGTACCAACCTACCAGAGGCACCAATCCCCTATTGTGTTTGTAGGCACCAACCCACTTGAGACACCAATATCCAATTGAATCAATGCAATAGGAATAACACTAGTCCTACCAAAATACTAATATAAAACTTGTGAGTATTCAATTGTTCCCTAAGACACCTCATACACTTCTATACTAGCTACAAAAACTCTTCCTCACTTCTAATGATCTTCTAATAATGACACACACTTTGAAATGTAACTCACATTGAATAACTTTAGCTTCACAATCATCTCCTTTTATTTTAACTTTCATCGCTTTATCCAAATTACATTACACATCCTTCGAATTGATGAATATATACATGTAATTACATTATCACTGCTTCTATATCAGTTAGGGGTCCCCAAATAACCAGGACGACATAAGGTAGACCTACATTCAAATTTCATAAAATATGTAATAGGTTAGTGCAAAAGAAAATTTTGTTACTTCCAAAATAAAATTATGTCATGTGCTACCACAACAACATTAACTAGGTCCTATCCTGAAACCACACGCAAGATTTGAATTATGAATGCTACTAGTCATTACACCACATGCCTTGAACACAAACTAGCTAACAAATAGACACAAAGAACCTTCTATTATTTTAATCCTTTTGGATGATGAACATATCCTCTAGAAACTCAATAATATGATGTAACTAATGTAGACATATTGTCTTATGTGATTGTAGAGCCCAATTTCATTTTTGAAAGAAATGTTGACCATAATTTTGTTGCTAGAGAAATCTTTGTGCCTTTAGAACTAAGCTAAAACATTATGGTATAAACTTTCTGACCACCACTGTTATAGTGAATAGATGAATGCATGATATTGCAAGCATATAGTATTCACGCACACTTTTGGAACTATAACTAACACTTGACATATTTCTATAAATCTCTACAACTCAAAATGATAAGTCAAGGGGAATATAATGATAATTCAAGCACTCCTTAACATAATGAAATCCTTTAACAACCTTTGACACTAATGACAACCTATGTTCAACAATCTCCCATTTTGTGATTAATGGTAAATAGAAAAATGTTGGGCCGCGCATAAAACAAACTAGACACACAAGAAGACATTGCTCCCCCTTAGATTGATTTCTTCCCTTGGACAATACAAAATTTTGAGTTTACTTCCTCCCTCTTTGAAATCAATGAAAATGGTCAGCATAGTATCTCTCCTTTTGCATTTGTGGCATTTCTCCCCCTACAAACTAATCCTTCAAGTCATAGGATCATAGCCTTAAATGAGCATAAATGTGGAGCATTTCTCTGAACCTCCTTGACTGGGGCAACACTTTCCTAATTATGTAAGTTTTGGGAACTCCTATGATAACTTATATGTTCTTATAACATTAACATGCATACTTCATACTTTCCTCAGAAAAAATGACAAATCACAAAGTGACATCTTTAAATGAAAATAAATATGGAGCATTTATCTAAACTACTTTAGGAAAACTCCTCCCTGAGCCTATACTACACTACTTTTGAAAAAAATCCATCCTATTTTTTTTACATAAGCTATATTATTTGGTGCAATTCCATCATTGTAGAAGCGATCTTGATCCATTTATATACAAAAAATCAAAATCAAACATTTAACCAACTTTCGTGTTTACACTTTTGTCAACAGTTAAATTTTTACATATTATTCAACTTTCATGTTATGTTTTTGTATAGAAATACATTCAACTATAATCACCTACCATTTCTTTACATTAATTGATTACAAAAGAAAAATTATTTGTATGTATACTTAATTCAAATATCAAGAAATAACTCTAGGATATCTAATCATACTCAGCGTAGTGCATGCAAATCATTTATCAATAATAATATAATTTATGTACATGTTTCAATTTTGTAAAGATTTTAGTTTTAGATGATAGGCTATATCTATTTTGGGCTCATCCCATAGAAATTTAGTATGTCACACACCTATGTTCAATTTTTAAAAATAGCTAGTCATTATTTTAAACTGCAAAGCAGTTGGTGATTTTTGGATTGCTTTTTTCCATAAAACCATTGTAACAAGTGCATTCAAATCAAATTATATCCATATATGAATCAAATTGGATTTAGGTGATCAAATCGGATTTCAAGATCTACCTTATCATAATAGTCAATGATACCTCATTGGCTCTATTCAGTTTCTCAAACAATCAGCATGCCTTCTGTTTGTTTCGACATTTCACATACACGTCTATCATTGCAGTCACAACTACAACATCTTAGTTCTTGATAACTCCGAAGTGCCACTTCAAAGTATTACAAGGATCACTTTTAGTGTGCATCTGCAGTAGCCTTCATGGCAACTAATTCTACTCTTATCTTATAGTTGTGAACTATATAATGTGCAAGTTGTATTAACTTAGTCTCTTCCTATTGTATGCCACTCTTGACTGCATAGTCTTTGTGTGAAAGCTTTGAGTGAACATAAACATTTTCCTTTGTTTTTTTATAGAATTGCACATTATTTTGTGTTCCTTTGGGGCTTTTATTTTAAATTTTTATTGAGAGGTGTTTGCAAAAATTTTAACCAGCACTAACATTAGGATAGACTCTTTAGTCAAATCTACATGTTTTTTTGGAAGATTCATGGCTTTGTGATTTTACTGAGAACTTCAATTTGCAGTCTTTCTATTGCACTGGGATTTTATGTATGGTTCATTCTAGTAGCATAATTTTACAACTGTGGAGGCTATTTAGTACTTGTTTAAGAGTGGTGCTAGAAGATACTTTATCCTATTTAGCAACTGTTGCTAGAATTTAATGTAGCATTTGCTAACTTGAATGTCTTGATATGATATCTCTATTAGGAAAGTAGATTCATGGGATTATAATGTTTATGCACATAAATATTTTGTTTCCATGTATGTTAACCCTGATAAAAGAGATATGTCTACAAGGAAGCACTACCACATGATGGAGTATAACTTGATTACATTATGGGACTGCAAACTATTTATCTTGGTAATTCTATGATGGAAGAGGTTTATGAATTCAGGATCAATAGATAGGTTTTGAAGTCGTAGTTAAGGAAAAATGGCCCATGTTTGTCATTTGTAGAGCAGTGTGATTCCACCATATCCAATTAATGATTATTTGCAAGTAATCAAAGTGCCACGCCTCAAACACCGTGCTTATAGACATAAAGTAGTATTATTCTGCAACATAGTGTGTGAAACTATTTTTTGTCAATAAATAGTCTACATTTGTCATTTTATTCTAGTAAACAAATTTTATTGCATGTTATGTTTGAGCTTTGAAGGATGTAGTCTCAGATACTAAATTTCAAGTCAGCCTAATTAGATTTTTTACATGTAAATATTGTTTTTGTAGGAAATTCTAAAAGATACAATTAGAACTCAGACATACCAAAATGTGATCTATCATAATTCATTTCTCTTCAAGGATAAAGTTGTACTTGATGTTGGAGCTCGAACATAAATTTTATCCCATTTTTGTGCAAAAGGAGGGGCAAAGCACATATATGCAATGTGTAAATATGCTTTTCTCATTTTAAATTTCTTGCTTGCTACATCTTTGACCTTGGAGATACAAGGAATATGCTTTTCCATGCATTTTTGTTTTATTATTACTATTTAGTATTTAGTCTTGCAGGAAAACATGGATAGTGATTCACATGCAAGGTATTTTTTAGGTTTTTTTGTGAGTTGCAATTGAAACAAATGGATGTTGATTCTATAAGCCATTCGATTAAGATTATGGTTCGTAGTTGATACAATGCATGCTCATATTGTTTATTGTAGGTAGAATTCTCTCACATGGCTAACATGGCAATGCAAATTGGCTATGCCGCTATAGTGATGGTATGGGTGTTGGGTTAAGTGAAGCCCAAATTAGCATGTTGCCTTCATAATTCAAAATGCTTTCTCATTTTGTAATTACCTCTATTGGCATGTGTGGCCAATTTAAAAGTTGTCTATTTCAAATGGATTTTTCCATTAATTTGTTGGAGACTAATTTATATAATTAAGTTTTTGGCTAAATGTAATTAATTTAGAACTTGAGAATAATATGAGATAATCCCTGAGTGTGGATGTAGCCATCAAATTGATGGTGAACCATGATAAATATGTTCTTGATTTGTGATTGTTTTTAATCTTTTATTTTTGCAATTTCTTTTTCACTTTATTTTGCAAATTATATTCAACAATTGGTATCATAGCAAGTTGGAGAGATTTGGTGCAGGAAATTGTGAAGAACTTCTATAGCCATGGAAGATGTAGATAAGTGGAAAATCAAAAACTTTGTAGGGAAAAATTTTGGGCTTTGGAAAGTGTAAATGGAATCCCTTCTTATCAAACAAGATCTTTTGAATGCATTGGTTGGCAAAGCCAAAGGGAAAGGATCTCTATTAGATGAAGAATGGGAGAAACTGGACAAAACAACAAGAGCTACAATTTTCTTGTCACTATCCAACAATATTTTATTTAATGTCTCTGCAGAGAAGACAACATAGGAAATGTGGGACAAATTGTCTTCAATGTATGAAATGGCATCTACTTCCAATAAGGTATCTATTATGAAGAAATTGTATAATTTAAAAATGCAAGAAAGAGGGATTATGTCCAATCATTTGAATGAATTTAATACTTTAGTTACCCAGTTGATTTATGTAGGCATAAATTTGGATGATGAAATAAAAGCTATTTTATTACTGTGTTATTTACCAAATAGTTGGGAAGGTGTTGTGATGGCAGTGAGCACTTCGGTGGCTGCCAAAAGCAAGCTAAAATTTGATGATGTTGCAGCCAATTTACTGAGTGAAGATATGTGAAGAAAAAATTAGGAACCCTCATCTGGTGAGGCATTAACAGCTATAAGTATTGGGATTAGAGGTAGAAGTAAAGAAAGAGGAAAATGCAATAATCAAAGAAAGTCAAAATCTAGATCACAGTCAAGAGGAAAAATAGGTGCCTGCTAGTTTTGTGGCAAGCCATGCCACACAAAGAAAAATTGTTGGAATTATAAGAAGGCACATGACTCAGTCATCAAAAATCAAGCAAACACTGTAGGTGAAAAAGATGATGGTGTTTTAATTTTGGCTACTAGAGACATGACTGCAGACTCTTGGGTATTTGATTTCAAAGCTTCTTTCCATGCTACTTCATGTAGACATGCTTTAACAAATCTCAAAGAAGATGTTTTCGATAAGGTTTTTCTTGGTGACAATAAGGAGTGTGAAATTGTTGGTAAGGGTGATATAGTTTTAAATTTAAAAAATGGCAGTAAATGGATTTTAAAGGATGTCAGATATGTTCCTTTATTGAAAAGAAATTTATTTTTTATGAGTGAATTAATTGCTTCTAGGTGTGATGTTAAATTCTCTTTAGAAAATTGGCAAGTAACAAAAGGGGTTTTAGTGATTGCAAAAGGCAAAAAGTTGGGTAATCTTTATATTTTAAAATGCCATGGTGAAGTGGGAGCTACCATGACAGTCATGGAAAACAACTCAGAAATTTGGCATAAGAGGCTTGGTCACATGAGCAAGAAAGGGATTGAAGTAATGCTTCAAAGATATCAACTTCCCATCTTGCAATTGGTGGATTTGCAGTTTTGCGAACATTGCCTCTATGGAAAATAAAGTCGAGCCAGCTTCTTGAGGATAGGCCATGATCAAAAAACCACTCCTTTGGAACTCGTTCATTCAGATGTTTTTGGTTCCACTGAGGTAACTTCATTTGGTGGTGCAAATTACTTTATCACATTTCTTGATGATTATACATGGAAAGTTTGGATTTACATGTTGAATAAAAAATCAGAAGTTTTTTCAAAATTTAAAATTATTAAGGCTCTTGTTGAAAATCAAATAGGGCATAAAATTAAATGTTTACAAACTGACAATGGAGGAGAGTTTTGTTCCTCAAATTTTGATAATTTCTGTGTAGACAATGACATTCATAGAATCATGGTGGTCCCATTCACCCCTCAAGAAAATGGAGCAGCTGAGCGGTTGAATCGGACAATTTTAGAGAGAGCTCGCTGTATGCTTTCCAATGCCAGTTTGGGAAAATGGTTTTGGGAAAAGGCATGCAACACTATAGTACATTTGATTAACTGTGCCCCATCATCTTGTTTGGATTTTTCCATTCTTGAGGAGAGATGGCTTGGGAAGAGAATTTCATATTATCATTTGCGAGTGTTTGGCTGTGAAGCATTCATGCATATTATGAAAGAACAACAAACGAAGCTTGATTTCAAATCAAAGAGGTACATTTTTCTAGGCTATGGAGAAGATCAATTTGGTTTTAGGCTGTGGGATCCCATTGTCCAAAAGATCATTCGCAGTTGGGATGTTGTCTTCAATGAGAAAAAATTCCCAGGTTTGTAGCCTCTGGAAAAATCTTCAGATGAATTTTTTGAAGTTGATTTATTTGAAAATGGTCATGTTAAGAAAAATTCTATTTCTTTCTCCAAACCTTTAATAATTTCTTCAAATTTGAGCACCCCTGTTTATTCACAGCCTCCTTCATCTATGATTGCTCTGCAACAAATTATTTGTTCTTTGCCTATTATTAATGTTCATTCACTGCCTTTACAAGTTAATTCATAGTCAATTCCCATGCCTATTGAGCTTCCACACAATAATACAGAGTTTTCCAATCTATCGCTTCCTACTCAAGTAGTTTCACAGTTGTTCTGAAATGTTATGCATCCAATGAATTCACATTTAATTGATGTGCTGCCTTTAAATTCGCTGCCCTTGGGAGATACACAACCTCCATTAATTACTGTGCAACTTTCAAATTCTACGCTGCCTTCATTCAAAAATTTGCAGCCTTTAATAAATGTTGCACTGTCTCCATCACCTACGCAACATTCCATGCACCCAGTGCAACCTTCAGACACTCATTCACACCTCTTCAAACTCTCTACGTAGCCCTTGTTCATTCACACATAGCCACTAGGATATAATTCGTAGAATTTAATTAATGCACACCCCCCTCACTTTCATACACACTCTCTCTATAACCCATTGTTGCCTCCAATTTTAAATTCACAGTCTCAAGTGGGAGTTGTTAGCAAATAGAGCATTCGAGGAATACAAAGGCAGAGATATGATGGAAATGTGTCAGAATAGGGGAGTATTGAAATACAAGGAAGTGGTGTTCATTTACAGAATAATCAAGAAAATTTAGATCAACAAGGCAATCTACAGTCAGAGAGTGACTCTCAATTAAGGCGATCAACAAGGAAGAGGAAACCACCACATAAATTTGATGATTTTTAGTTGTTTTTAATAAAGGATTATAATTATGAATTGATGCTTTGTGGTGAGGAAGAGTCAATGACATTCAAACAAGCTTGCAAAGATGCAAATTTAGTTAAATGGATGGAGGCAATGAATGAAGAAATAGAGTCTTTGCATGCTAATGACACTTAGGATTTGGTTCCACTTCTGCCAAATCAGAAACCTCTGAAGAATAAATGGGTGTATCTTGTGAAAGAGGAAGAGGGAGGTCATCAACATTATAGGGCTAGATCAGTTGTCAAGTGTTTCGCTCATAAAAAAGGCATTGATTTCAATGATATTTTTTCGCCAATTGTGAGAATGACCACTATTCGAGCTGTGTTAGGCTTGATAGCCATTTGGGATCTTGAACTTGAGCAATTAGATGTCAAAGCTGCTTTTCTTCATAGAGACGTTCAAGAGGAATTATACATGGAGTAGCCTGAAGGTTTCACAAAACCGAGTCAAGAGCATTTATATTGCAGATTGAAGTGGAGTTCGTATGGGCTCAAGCAAGCCCCTAGGTAGTGGTATTTAAAATTTGACAGCTTCATGACTCAACAAAAATTTATTTGTTGTGATGCAAACTCGTGTGTTTATTACAAAAAGCTTCCAAATGATGAGTTTGTCATTTTATTACTTTATGTTCATGATATGTTGGTTGTTGGCAATAGTGTGAGGATAGTTCGTGAGTTAAAACAACATTTATCTCAAAGATTTTTCATGAATGATTTAGGGGCAGCAAAGAGGATTCTTGGGATGAATATAATTAGGGATAGGAAAAAGAGAGAACTTAGATTATCTTAAGACAAATATATTCTAAAAATCTTAGATAGGTTCAATATGAAGAATGCCAAATTTGTGAGCACTCCTTTGGCTGATCATTTTAAGTTATCCTTAGCTATATGTCATAAAACAGATGAAGAAAAAGAATACATGAACGTGTTGCATATTCCTCAATAGTTGGCAGTTTAATGTATGCCATGACATGTACTTGTCCAGATATTGCTCAGGCACTAGCAGTAGTGAGCAAATTTATGAGTAAACTGGGTAAACAACATTGGCAGGCAATATAGTGGATATTCAAATATTTGAAAGGTACTTCTAATCGCGGTTTATGTTTTGGTGGTAAGGACATTCATCTACGAGGTTATGTTGATTCAAGCATGGCTGGAGATCTAGATAAAAGGCGTTCTACCACCGGTTATGCATTCACTTTTGCTAGCGCAACAATTAGTTAGGTTTCTCAGTTGCAATAGGTGGTTGCACTTTCTTCTACAGGAGCAGAATATATTGCTCTTTCTGAAGGGGCAAAGGAAATTATTTGGTTGTAGTGACTGATAGGTGATTTTTGGTTTTAGCAATCTATTTTTACTCTCTTTTGTGATAGCAATAGTGCTATTCACTTATGAAAGAATTCAGCCTTTCATAATTGAACGAAGCACATAGAGTTGTGATATCACTTCATTCACCATTGTATCGAAGAGAGGAAGCTGCAAGTGGCGAAAATTGATACAAAGTTGAATCAAACTAACATGTTGGCAAAAGTAGTTCTGAGGGAGAAGTTTGAATTCTGTAGAGCTTCTCTTGGACTTGTGCAACTCTGACATTAACTTTGCAGCGGTGGGATATCTCTAAGCAGCAATTTGGTCTTCAAGTGGGAGATTGTTCGGTTAAGTGAAACCTAAATTAGCATGTTGCCTTCATAGTTTGAAATGCTTATTCTTTTTGTAATTACTTCTATTGGCATGTGTGGCCAATTTAGAAGTTGTCTATTTCAAATGGATTTTTCCATTAATTCATTGGAGACTAATTTATATAATTAAGTTGCAGGCTGAATGTAATTAATTTAGAACTTGAGAATAATATGAGATAATTCCTGAGTGTGGACGTAGCCATCAAATTGATGGTGAACCACTATAAATCTGTTATTCTTGATTTGTGATTATTTTTAATCTTTTATTTCTGCAATTTCTTTTTCACTTTATTCTACAAATTATATTCAACAATGAGAAGATGCCTCTATAAAGCAAATGTAGATTGTTAAAGAAAATGGCTAACGTGGCAATGCAAATTGTTATTTGAGTCAGAGCCAAGTTAAGGCCTGCAAACAACCGCTTTGTAAACACACTTTTTCTGGGCTCTTGAGGCCAACAACTCGAGTCTCCTCCAATCTCTCTCTCATATTATTGTCTATGTAGGGCATACAATTGCTACCATAAGAGCCTATTTTTATTTCTATTCTAGGTAACAGTCGACAAATTCGTGACCACAATTTTGACGGATTCATATTGTGAGGGCCAAGGGCTTAAATTTTACTAGTCTCTTCGGTGATCCTCATATTAATGTTACCACAGCTGATCATTCACAGCAGTTTATTTCTCTACATTAGTTTTTTTTTCACCAAAAATATTAGAGTTTGTATTTTTAGATTTACAGATTTGAAGGCCTAGAATTTGCATTGTGAGAAGACAGTCTTCTCTGGTTAGATTGCTTATTTCAGTTTGAAGGTGTAATTATGGTTTGGACTCCATAGCTGCTTGATTTTTGCTCAATTCAAATTATGGCTTCAATCCTTTTCAACAAATATTTTTTTCTTTCATAGTGTTGGCGTTTGATTGTTCCTTTCTACTTTTATCAGTGTATTTTAGCTTTTTCTTGCTTTTTCTTTTGCATGCAGGTTTTTTTTTTTTTGTGTGTAGGTGCTTCTAGGAACTTTTTGATCTTGCCTATCTTTATGTACTTTCCCCGAGTGTAATTTATTTTTGTTGCTTTTCTTGTGGTTTTCCTTCAGTCCTAATCTTGACACTTTCATTGCCACTATATTATTGTTATTATTGTTAAGAACATGAGAAACAAAACCAAGTTAAAAAACTGCCTTTTGTGTAGTTTTTTTTCTTTCGATGTATTTTTTGTCTACACTAACATTTCTATGGATTTTTTTTGACAGTCCTGATAGTTCCTTGGCAGTAACCAAAATCCTGACATACTTCAATTTTTTGCATGCTAGCTTTACAATAAATGGCAGCTACTCTATGAACTTTAACCTAAGGCAATGCCATTTCTAGTACCTAAGTCAACCTCAAATCCCCAACTCGATTCATTTTTCCCTTCTGATTGGTAATCTGCTTTTAAGTTGGACACAAATATCCATTTCCCATTTTGATAGCTTGTTTGGGATAAATTGGATGAGAGGATTCCTAGTCTAGAGGTATAGTTCAAGATGTAAACAATGTTTATGAAGCCATAATGCATTATGGTTGTCAAGGCCCATGGAAATGATGAGGTTCTCACTTAGAGTTATTTTCATCCAACTTTTGGTCACAATAAAGAAACCCCATTATCAAAAATTGGAAAGATAACAAAAACTATTAGGAAGCACTTTTACCCTGTCTAAAACAAAGAAGAGCTATTGGAATGTTGGTTCCATCTTTTTTGAGCATATAAGCACTCAGTCCAACAACCGATTTAATTGCCTTTTTTTTGAGTTTGTATGAAGGTTTTTCTCATTTTAATCGGAATTAAAGCTTTCAGCTATCAGCTCGTTGGAGCATGCTTTCCAACTTTCTTTAAGGTGGAATCCAACCACAGAATGGGACCTTTCAATTTGAGTTAGTATCATTCATCTCCAAGAAAAAGTGCTTATTGCTGCTCCTACAAACTCCTCTAGCCTTGCTAGATCATTCTTGAAGGATGTGAATTATTAGCCGATAGGCTTTACCTCTGGGATCGCCAGAGCATTATATCTCTGAAAGCCTGTCTCACGCTCCTAATCTGCTGTCTCACGCTGCTAAATCATCTTCTTTACAAATTTCAGGCACACGGGAAGTCTGTCAAACTATCGGAAAGTTGTGTCATGCCTAAAAATCTTTTTGTAGATCTTGAAATATTCCCACTTACTGGCGCACCCACCTCATCCTCCCCGATCCTGCTACGGAGTTGCTTGTCGACCGCCTCGGACCTGCTTCGTCACGACAAAAAATTGCTATAAATTTGCTTCAGATCTACGTTGCGTTTACTGTGAATAGATTGAAGTATCGGCTATAGCGAGATTGGTTTGGGTTCGTCTCCTTCAAAAAGATTTCAGCATAGGTAGGGTTTCGTAATAGTATTTTTGCAATTTAAATTTGCTCATTAATTGCTTTGGTTTCATCTCATTTAAAAAAAAATGTGCTTTGGTAAGGTTTCGTAATAGTATTTCTGCAAAGCCTGCTTCAGACATATGGCCATCGTTGACAGCAGGAGGTAGTTTGTGCAGAATTTTGAGGTAATGTTGTGGGTGTTGTTTGTTCAAAATAGGGGATTCAAATTAGGGTTTTATTTTTTCATAGAATGTTGGGTTTCTTCTTCAAAAATCACCAGCCAAGGAAATTGCACCCTTAATAGCATTCAGTGACATTGCATGGTACTTCTGCTATCAGAAGGAATCACCTTAGCACTGAAAACAGGATATTTTTGTGGGCTGTTTGTGTCCTTTTGGCTATTTTTTAACAAAATTTTCTGAAAATAGGTATGCCAGATGGAAATTTCAAGAAATTTCCCTGAGTTATCACGTAAAATTTATATCTAATAATATCATCGCCAAAAGACACATGTATTAACCATAAACCCTATGGATAGAATTATTCTATAATAAAAATAACAAAGATTCACCGACCATTCTATGAAGATTCAAATACTATGCTAAAATCCTCTTAATTCACCCACTATTTCAAGGTGTAAAGTTTTAGCTTGATTGATGCCTTTAATGCTTCCCTAGCTAGTCAGGAAATTACCTGTTATACACATTGGTCTGTATGCTTCGGCTACACAAGAAAACCTATTATTTGACACCATACCAAGGAAACATCTGAGAAAGAAGAGCCCTTGGACCTGTATACCATGGTACACTGGCTATGTAAGGGGTGAATTTATATATACTTTCTATCACCAGGTTCATTGATTCTAAATTCTCGGCAAATTTGTCACCATTGGCAGCTTCACAAATTTTTTATCATTGAAGGCCTTCATCCCTTTGTATCTCTATCTCAATCAGACCTCTAATCATCTTGCAAAAGAATCTTGGGTTCATTAGACTATCCCAGGGCTGTTAGGACTATCAACATGCAATTTAAAGACAACTACATGATATTTTTCAGGTAAACAGTGATTAGCGTTTGTAGTTAGATACCTATGAAACACTTATCGTTGTAAATGTTGGGTTTTCTCTATATTCTGGTCAATATTATTACTTTGTACCCTTTGGCTATGACGACTAGTTTGAGATGGATGATTCACAGGTTATTAACCTTCAACCACTATGCATGCAATCCCACGCCAGAACTTCCAAGTACTGTCTCCTCTGTTGAATTCCATTTTCTGTAGCTTATGACTTGTATATGTTGAAAATGTTACAAATGACTTTGTGGAGGGTTGCAGACATTTGTTTGTGGTTTTGTATCTCTGTATAACGGGGTTCCTACAATTTTTGAAACCTTTCCTGCTTGGTTTTGTGTAATGTAGATGGGTGGCTGATTTATGCACTCAAATGAATCTTGGGTTCATTAGACTATCCTAGGGCTGTTAGGACTATCCACATGCAATTTAAAGACAACTACATGATATTTTTCAGCTAAACAGTGATTAGCGTTTGTAGTTAGATACCTATGAAACACTTATCGTTGATTAATTTAGCAAATGGTGAGGTTATTTATAGGATTTATGGTTCCCTTGACTGTTTTGAGAACGACACTTGTACATGCTGAGTTTTCTCTATATTCTGGTCACTATTATTACTTTGTACCCTTTGGCTTTGACGACTGGTATGAGATGGATGATTCACAGGTTATTAACCTTCAACCACTGTGCATACAATCCCCATGCCAGAACTTCCAAGTATTGTCTCCTCCATTGAATTCCATTTTCTGTAGCTTATGACTTGTATCTGTTGAAAATCTTACAAATGACTTTATGGAGGGTTGCAGACATTTGTTTGTGGTTTTGTATCTCTATATAACGGGGTTTCTACAATTTTCAAAATCTTTCCTGCTTGGTTTTGTGTAATGTAGATGGGTGGCTGATTTATGCACTCAAATGTATCAGGGCATCTTGTATTCATCATTAGGAAAACTGTTAAAATTCCAATTTCCACACCATCTTAATAGCCACCTTTGGTTGATTTTTTCACACCATCTTAATAGCCATTGTTTAAAAATTCAAAAAGGCTTCAAATCCTACGGAAGACAAGATCATTAAACCCAAAAAAAGTTTCAGGGATTTATGCTCAAAATTGTGCTCTTTGTTGTTTGGCTTGCTTTAACTTTTATTTGGGATGGTAAAATATATTCATATCTTATTCTACATGATGAAATACTATTTGAGTATGCACCAAGTAATAAAATGACACATTTGTTTATCTTTCAATTCTTCCTGTAGCGAACAACACCATTTTTTATAATTTATGTATTAGGAAAGATGGTTTGCGCGCTGATAAACACAATAGCAATATCATCATCAATCATATTAAATTCTTTTGACCAAGGAGATCAATGACTGTGATTTTGGAAGATTTAGTAAATTCAACAATACATTGGAATTAAAACATTGTGATTTGATGTCTTCCCACTTTCCAACGTATTTAAACATTTGAAGTACCCTTACATCTCATGCTATTGAGTGAAACCAAAGCAAATCTTGAGAATTTCCAACTGCCAAATTTATTTCAGTTATGTAATAATTAAAGTCAGTGTATTCACGTCCAAGGTGATTCACAATAATCAAGTCCCAGAATTAGCTTTTGTCCCTAAGGAATCCAAGAGTGATAGAAATTACTCTCAATTTTGTTTGCTATTTTCTTTTTGTGCTTTCAAGTTTCATCATCCATCTAGTTCCTCTACTCTATACATGGCTAATAAGTTCCATGACCACAACAACAGAGTATCCCCATCACTAGCACTAAACAGAGTAGTAGTAGCTTTCCTTCACTTGTGCAATGTCTCAGCTTCTTACTATTCTATATGTCAATCTTATGTTTATCTTGCTATGGCCTTTCATTGACCTCTCAACTATAGCTGCTACTGCAACTCATAACCCTATACTACCATCCTTACAAGGCAAGCCTATAAGGTTGTAACTGATCATTTCAAAACAATGAAGTTTCTGTAAGGATATTCCAATCATTCCAATCTTTCGGGTCCCCAATATCAAAGAGTGTCAAAAGATGAATCCTCTATCACTTTAACATTAGACATATCTTCAGGTAACACCCACCATTCAAAGTTTCTCCATCTTTATTTAAGATGACTGCTAATGCAATGAATAGGTGCTTCATCCCATTGTCTCTCAAGGTATGTAATCAACTTCATTCGCTCATTGTTTTCTTGTTGGGTGCAGGTAGTGGATTGAAATCAAAGAAGACCTACATGTATGGTTTCTTCAATGCAGCTCTGAGGCTCCAGTCAGACTACACTGCAGGAATTATCACTTCTTTCTATGTAATTCTCAAAGCACTTTATTTGAAGCAGATAATATGTTAGAATTTAAATATACTTGATCATGTAATGCTAAAATTCTTTATGTCCATACCTCTGCTTTCCTATCGGTGTTTTCCTTGAACCTCCCATTGGTGCAAGTGCTAGTTTATAGAGTGGTTCTGCTTTATCTTTGACTTCTCCATTTGACAACGTGAAGAATTATTGTATGTAAGACCAATACTTAAGAAATTATACCAATGAATTTAATGTACTCAAATTAAAGAAGAGATATACCCTGCAAGCTAAGAAGAAGTTGTATCTTTGAGATTTAGGTATTCAATCTTGATGCTTGTAATCCAAAACTTATTCTTATGATTAATGACCAAACCAAAACAATTTCAGAGATTTAGGTATTCAATCCTGATGTTTGTAATCCTCAACTTATTTTTATGATCAATAACCAATCCAAAATAATTTCATTCATATTGGTCAAGTCAAGTAAAGATTGGCGAATCTCATCTCTAACTATCATAATAAGATGTTTTTATCTTTTATAGATATATGGAATAGATATTTGGTAGAACCATAGTTGAAAAACACTCTTAGTAATCAGTGAGTTTTAAAAAACTCTTAGTGGCAACTTTTTCCCACATTTATTTTCCAAAATTGCTTGTTGAATAAAGGACAAAAAACTCACTAATTTTTTGGGGAGTTTTCACCAAAAGCTCGACAAGTCCTCAAAAAAACTCACCTGTCTAAAAGAAAAGGTCTTGTGTGGCCACTAAAAAGACATTTTCATTTCATTTAATTTTCTAGGTACTCTCCAACTTTAAGTTTCCAAGTTTTCATACAAGTCTTCATCTATAATATCATCTAGTTTTACCTCCCCCTAGTTTCCACTAGACATAGGAAGAGGAAGATGTAAATTTGTAAAATGTATTAATGTAGTATTTATTTTCAGTTTTACAAAAACAATTTGCAATTTTTAATTTTGTTTCAGACTATCATTATTAGTGCATTTCACATGAGGATGCCATTTTGTATCCAATTTCCTCTCAAATCAATCAAATACAACTAGACTCAACTTGTTGCTTCTATGTAATCATTTATTGACTCATTGGATGCATCTTACCATTGAATTTTGCAAAAAATATGTGTTTTTAATGAAATTTAAGCAATTTTTTAACTTTCTGAGTTTTTTGTCCAGTTTTTGCCGAGCTTTTACCGAATTTTTGTTGAGTCAGATTTTTTGGGTTTGGTGAGTTTTTCAATTTGGAAAACTTTTAAACAATGGGTAGAACCATTCTTTAAATTAGGAGGGGAAGCTCCATATAAAAAAAAAACTAACCTAATTTGGAAAATATGTATTTGTTTATTTACAATCTTTATAGTGTTTTTTGGAGTGGTTCATACTCATGCCTAACGAAATTAAGGTGTACTTTTTTGGGTTCACCTAGGGAAAAAGGTTGACATGTACTTAAAAGAAAAGAAAAATGTCTTTTATGCTTTTTAATTGAAAATAAATCCTACAACTACATGTTTACATTGCTCATCTAAAAGAAACAATTGACTGATGCAAGTACACATAAAAATTGAATAAGTTTAAATATGAAGACAAGCCATGATTTCAAATATGAATAGACCTGCAATAAAAAAGATTGCAATTTTGGTAGAAGCAATTTAATCTATCACAAGATAGGCATAACAAAACATGTTAGTGGCAATTTAAAAGAAAAATAGACATAATAAATTCTATTGAATGAATATGGAATTTTGGATTAACAATATTGAATACTCAATGAACAACAAGACTAAAAAAAATAGGCTTGACTATTACCATTAGAAACCTAAGTGTGAAATGATATAGATTTATAATGTGTACAAAGTTATTGTATGAAATTAAGGAATTACTTATTACTTCTATTCTAGGAATAATTTCTTGGATAACATGGAAATTTTATTACAAAATCCTATCCATTAAAACTATAACTCAACTTTGAACTACGGGTACAAATTATTACAAATTTTCACTTAGAACCTACATCTCTCTTGTGACAAGAGATCTAAATATATATGAGCTAAGAATAGTTGACATAGGTAAAATAGTATGGGCTATTAATTAGTGTAGGCTAAAAATAGCAATTCTTTTAATATGTTCTTCTCCTTAAAAAGGTGACTGCTAAAATCAGTACAAGTTATTTTTAGCAAGGGCTTAAATCGCATGGGCTATAATTTAGCGGCAACTAAAAATAGCAGTTCTTGGAATATTTTCTCCTCCTGATAAAGGTGATTATTAAAATTAATTTATCTTTCTTTTAGCATGGACTTAAAAAAGACTTCTTTACAGGCAACACTGGAGATAGTTCTGAAAAACCTCTATTGGAAATGAAAAATCCTTGAAGACACAAAAACTATAACATCTTCACTTCCTTGGTGCCTTGAATTTGAATCCCCTTTTAGGTTTTGATAGCAAATTGTTTGTCATACTCTTGATCCATGAAATTATCAGACAAACCTCTATAATACTATTGCAATTTGAATATAATAACAATCTCCTCATGAGCACAGGTACGGGTAGGAAAAAAGGGATTTTGAATATCTAAGCAACGAAGATGGAGGCGAAGTAAGATTAGAGAAATCTCAGATGAATCAAGAGTCATAGAAATCTCAGATGAATCAGGAGCTGGAATCAAGTAAGAAGTAAGGTGAGGCTGATAAGGATGAGGTGGACTCTGGAAAGAAATTCCAGGTGGAACTGGGAGGAAAGGATATTCTGGCAGTTAACTTAGCAGTATCCCCTACCGGCCAAAAAAATGAGAAATCTCAAGATGCGGAGGGGACCACTGTAGGCTTTGGAGGTAATCGCAAACCTTGGATTTCTCTGTTTGGGGTAAAACCAAACAATAAATCATCTTTTCCGCTGGTGTAGAATGTCTCTTCCCTGGAAAAAGGTAAGTTTGCTATTTCTATGCCAGATTCACTTATTGATCATAATATAGCCTTAATGGAGAGAACTCTGGTCAGGAAGTTTATGGGCCCTAGACCAAACATCAAGGTGGTCAGGGAGTTTGTTAAAATTAAATGGAGAACATTCAGAAAAGTCTCAGTTGCTGCTCTTCCAAAGGGGTTCTTTGTGTTTGAATTCTCTTGTAGAGAGGACATATTGGCTGTTAGAAGTGGGGGTCCTTGAGTCATAGGGAAATCTTCCCTGGCTCTAAAGAAATGGTCCTCTAACTTGGACCTCTCAGATTCCATCTTCGAGAATGTCCCAGTTTGGGTTAGACTTTCGAGCCTTCCCCTGGAATACTAGAATGAGGATATCTTTTATGGTATTGTGAGTTCCTTTGGGGAGCTGCTTTCTATTGATTCAATGACAACAGCTAGAAAGAGACTGGTCTTTGCTAGAATTTGCGTGGGAATTTCTCTGAATGCTAACCTTCCCTCATTGATTGAGATCCAGTCAAAACTGGGGTCCTAGATGCAGGATATAGAGTTTGAAATGATCTTGTTTTCCTATTTTAGATGTAGAAAAATAAGGCACTGGGCAAAAAAACTGCCCCTTAAATACCACCAAAGAGAAAGAAAAAATAGCAGGTTCTTTGAAGTCAGTGTGGCGAAAGAAAGTAGGAGGAGATAGCTTGGAAAACAAAGAGTCTAACGTTCAGAGGACTTCTAATGAGGATGAAGAAGTCATGGAAGATAATGGAGAGATCCCGCTAGAACTCCAGCAAATGAATCTTGTGAAGACTTTACTAACAAAGGAAAATGAATGCAATGAGGATCAGTCAGAGGGGGAAGAAAATAGGAACCATAAGGAAAAATCTTTTTTCCAAGAACCAGTCCCAACTAAGAAAAATGATGAAACTCCAGGTCTAGAGGATATTCCTATTCAAGGTTTGTCTCTGGAACTGAACATCCCTCTCCCTTCTTCAGAAGATCCCTTCCCTCCAGGTGTAGAGCACTCTACAGATCCAGGTGTAGAGCACTCTACAGATCCTAACTCTCTTGATGTGGTTAAGGACACCTTTGAAAAATCAGACCATTCTACAAATCTTTCCAGTAACCTCAAGACTCTTCATGGGAATGGTATTATGGAAACATTACCCTGGGTACAAAGGATCCAAAATGAAAAAAGAATGGGAATCTAGTAAAGAGACAAATAGCCATGAAGAGACTGATAAAGAAGATAACTTATCAAGGAAAAAGAAAGGAAAAAATAGGCCAGGGAAGACCCCAAGTGGTATTTCCACTAGATCTAAAGCAAAGGTAGATAGTGGAGCAGTTAAGAACTCTCAAGGGAAAAAATCTATTAAATGGACAAGAGAGCATAACAGTTTTCAAGATATAGCAGATGGATCTCAAAAAACCATCCCGGAGTGCCTCAAGTCTCCTGGTGATTCATGAAGATTATGTCTTGGAATATTAGGGGACTTAATAGTCCCCACAAGCAGGATGTTTTACGCAATTTTGTTAGAGATCACAAGCCTGATATTCTCCTCATTTAGGAGACAAAAATGTCAAAAGAAAAAGTAGAAAAGGTGAAACTTTTCCAACGCTGTAGTATTCATGGTAACAACTCGAATGGTGCTTTTGGAGGTATAGCTACCTTCTGGAATAGTCTCATAATCAAAGGGGATCCAATTTTGGAAGGTACGAATCATATAGTCACCAGATTCACACATATTAGGGACAACTTTAGCTGGATCCAGTTAAACATCTATGCCCCCAATGGAAAAGAAACTAGAAAATCCTTGTGGTTGGAACTGGCTGCCTTAAGGAGGATTTTTGATATAGATTCTTGGGCGGTTATGGGTGATTTTAATACACCCTTAATGAATGAAGAAAAGTTTGGAGGCTCTCAGATCAATGCAGAGAGAAAAGAGGATCTTCATAATTTCATTGATAATTAGGGGTTGATTGACCTGGACTTACATGAAGCTTCCTATACCTGGTCAAACCGCAGAAAGGGGACAGATCTAATATAGGTCAGACTTGATAGATCTTTGGTCTCCAATCATTGGTTTTTTTATTATTACTGCTCTCTTAAAGCCCTCTCTAGGATTGGTTCAGATCGTTTCCCTATTAGCTTTGTTGCAGATCCTATAAAAAAGAAGAAAAATATCCCTTTTAGATTTGAAAAAATGTGGCTCTCTCATCCTGCTCTTAAAAAGGAATTTAGGAAATGGTGGAATTTAAGTGTTTCTAGCACTGCTTTGTTTAGAATTGCTAAAAAACTAAGGGAAGTGAAATGTAATTTGAAAAAATGGAAAAAGGAGTCCTTTGGGAACATCTTTAGGATCAAATTCGACCTTCAAACGGATCTGGGAGAGATTCAATATAAAATACAGAAGGAGGGATATCTGAATGATACAAAGGAAAGAGAGAATGAGCTACTCATCAAGATGCATGACATCATTGGAAAAGAGGACGAGTTCTAGAGGCAAAGATCTAGAGCTCTATGGTTATCTACAGGAGATAAAAATACCAGGTACTTTCATCTTTTGGCTTCAAAATATAGAGCAATCAATAGAATATCTCAAATTGAAATGAATGGTATCAGATACGACGAGGAGGAGGATATTAGGAAGCTTGCTGGTTCTTTCTTCAAAAACCTTCTTTCTGAGAGTGATGAAGTAAATCAAAATGATTAGGATCAGTTAGTTGAGGCTATACTGAAAGTTATCAATTAGGAAAACAACTCTATGTTGTCTGCTATCCCTACTAATGAGGAAGTCAAGCGGGTCGTTTCCTCCTTTGATGGGAGTAAAGCCCTGAGTCCGGATGGCTTCCTTTTTTTTTCTTCCAATGGTTCTGGGAGATTGTTAGAGAAGATGTGGTGAACGTCGTCAAAAAATTCTTTGGTTCAAGAAGCCTCCTAAAAGAATTGAATGCCACCTTCTTAGTTCTTATTCCCAAGAAGCCTGGAGCAAAAACATTTGAGGAGTTCAGACCCATAAGCCTTTGTAATTCAATCTACAAAATTGTTTCAAAGGTGTTGATTGTAAGACTTTTAATTCTTTTACCCTCTTTAATTTTTCCCCAAAAAAATGGCTTTGTTCCTGGTAGACAAATCCTTGACTCTATTTTTACTGTGCATGAGAAT
Source organism: Sequoia sempervirens (assembly GCA_007258455.2). Classification (NCBI taxonomy): domain Eukaryota; kingdom Viridiplantae; phylum Streptophyta; class Pinopsida; order Cupressales; family Cupressaceae; genus Sequoia; species Sequoia sempervirens. The sequence continues at coordinate 686,406,098 of VDFB02058242.1, forward strand.
ATCCATTCGTTGCTAGAATCTAAGATGGAAGGTTTTTTGCTAAAGCTTGATATATCAAAAGCCATAGATGACAAAGTTGACTAAATTTTTTTATTTAAAATTTTAAAGGCTTTTGGATTCTGCAATAGGGTTCTACAAATGGTGGAACAACTTGTGTCTACTGCCTCAATTTTAGTGATGGTTAATGAATCCCCTTCTTTGTTTTTCCAAAGTTCTAGAGGCCTAAGACATGGAGATCCAATCTCCCCTATTCTTTTCACAATCATGGCTGAAAGTCTTGGCAGAAATCTGAAAAAGCTAATTGATAATAATCTCTTCTTGGTCTCAACCCTTCTTCTAGTAACCTGGTATGTTCCCATCAACAATTTGTTGATGATACTATGCTCATGGGTAAAGTGTTGATTTTAGAAGGTAAAACTTTCAAAAAAATTCTTAATAAATATGGAAGAGCATTAGGACAGTTGATCAATAATCAAAAAAGTTCTCTATTCTTCTTCAATACTCCAGTTCATAGACAGACTAAAATTGCTAGAATCCTTGGCTGGAGGGTGGACTCCTTGCCTGCCACCTATCTGGGGCTACCCTTAACCTTAAACCTCCTAAATCCATTCGGATTTCGTTGGTCGAGAGGTTTAGTAAGAAGTTTGTTGGATGGGAAGGATCTTTGCTAACTCAAGCGGGTAAACTTCAACTCCTCAAAGCCTCACTTCAGAATTTTCCTATCTATGCTATGAGCCTCTTAAAGATTCCTGCCAAATTTGCAGATGCAATTGAAAAAATTCAAAAATGATTCCTATGGTCCGGTGTTGAAGAAAATAAAAGACTACCTTTAATTGGATGGGATCTAGTTTGTAGACCAAAAAAAGCTGGGGGATTAGGTCTTAGAAGAATCAGAACGGTTAACAAAATCCTTCTAGCAAAACAAATATGGAGAATTTTTTCATCTTCAGGAGAATGAACTAAAATCGTAGATAGTAAATATTTAGAAAACAATTTCTCTTTCATTATTCTGAAGGATTCCCATCTTCTTCCTAGAGGCTCTAATTGTTGGAATAATTTTCTCAATGGAAAAAATATAGTGGACTCTGGAACTGGTTGGCAAGTTAGAAGTGGAAACCAAACTAAATTCTAGGAGGATAGATGGCTCTTCAAGGAACCCCTTATAAAAATTAATTCCTTCAGTGGATGGGCTAAGTTTTGTAAGGTCCGTTTTAGTTCTTTTGTGAAAAACTATAAAGTGAATGGTAAATGGGTGGATCTGTGTGGCATTAGTTAGGATCTTGCTCCTATTTAATCTTCTTTGATGTTAGTAAGATTAAGGTCTGGTCAATTGGAAGATTTTCTTGTTTGGATTGATGATCCTTTGGGAAACTATTCTATATCGTCTACCTATGCCAGGATTACTTCCTCCCAGAACTCTCCTCCCTTCTGGTCGAAGGCTTGGTTCAAACATCTGATCCCTAAAATCAGCATCCTTTTCTGGATCCTTCTTCAAAATAAGGTTCTCACGATTGACAACCTTTGCAAACACGGTTTTCAAATACCTAACAGATGCTTTCTTTGTAAGATGGAAGTTGAGTTTGCATGCCATTTGTTCCTTCATTGCTCTTTTGTTGCCTCTATCTAGGATAAAATTATCAGTTTTTGGCATCTTTTGTGGGTTTTTCCCTCTTCTATTGAAGACTTTTTCCTTCAATGGAGAGCCCCGACTCACAATTCTATTCTCAAGCTTTTATGGGATTTTTCTTTCCCTCATGTTGCTTGGGGATTATGGAAAGAATAGAACAACATAATATATAGAGATAAAGAAGCTCCGATGGATATTATTTTTGATAAAATCCTTAGATTCCTGAGAGAAAATATCAACATCGTTTCCAGAAGGTTAGCATTTCTAAGAAAGTGGATCACCTATCCTATGATCTTTTACTTGCTAAGGAATGGAATATTAGCCTTGACTTGCCTAGCGCCCTTATGAAAGCCAAGAAGGATAGAGAGGGTGTTCGCTGGTCTTTTCTGCCTAATGGATGGGTCAAAGCTAACATTGACAAAGCGGCTAAAGGTAATTCGGGGGCGGCGGGTTGTGGAGGAGTCTTAAGGGATTCATTTGGTAATTTCCTTGGTGTCATGGCCACTCCTCTTAGTTCCCAATCCAATCATTTGGCTGAGGTTGTTGGATCTTTTCACATAATAAAGTTAGCCTACAGTCTTAACTTCAAAAATCTATGGCTGGAAGGTGACTCCAAGAATATCATCAACTGCCTCCGTGGCAAGGCTCCCCCCTCGAGGACAATAAAATCATGGATTGAAGATGCCACTTCGATTCTTGATAAATTTGAAAAAATTAAAATATCACATGCTTATAGAGAAGCTAATGCAGTTGCGGATTTCTTTGCTAATAAAGGGGTTAGAGGTAATGATTTGAGCACGTAGCTAAATATTAATGATCTAAGTGTTAATGTCAGAGCTTTATTGAATTATGATAAATCACACGGACAAGAGGCGGGTTACCCTTTTAATGAGGACAGGTTGGAGTTATTACATCACAATCATTAGATTGTATGGGACCGAGCTCAGTAGCTTAGTATGCAAGGAAGCTCCGCACACTTTGTGGGTTCTCAGATTCAACGAGACCAGTTTTAGTAAATATTTTGTCTTAGCCTGCCCCACTATGTTTGCTAAAACGGGTGGTGACTGGAAAAGAATTGAGCCGGACAACTATGAGATGCACACAAAAAATGTCAAGGCTTGGAATACAGTTAAAAGAGGTGGGTTACTTCCTTTACTGGAGAAGCTCCATGGTTCCAATTAGGAGGTGATGGATCTTTTTGAGAAAATTTGGAATAATGGGCATCTTACCCTATTCGGCAGGAAAGTTGAGCTAAATGAAAATCTGATAGCTGAGGTGATGGATTTGTTGAAATATGGTAAGAATTATTTTAGGGATAGGCTCTTCTCTGATGATGCTATTAGTATATTTCCAAAAAAAGAAAAAGAAAGACAAAATTTGGTGAAAGTGGCTAACAGCTACTTTGAAGCCATTTCCATAAAAGCCCTCTAGAGAAAGGTCCTTCATGTGATTATGGAGTACATAATAGTGGATGGTCACTTCACCAGGGTTTATGGTTATTATTTTTTCCTGCTCAACCACTTCTGCTACAAGGTTAGGGTTTATTTCCCCTACTATCTTTTTTATTCTCTGAGAAAAAGTTTAGATGATCATAGGAAAAACCTAAAAGATTCCCCATTTTGCATACTGGACTTATCAAATTAATTATTGAGCACTACCAAAACTTGCCTATCCCTACTAACCTAGATGCCCCCACTGATTATAAGGATGACGAGACTGAACCCAGCTATTCAGAGTTTTTTCCTAATGTTAGTCTAGCTAAAACTATCCTTAGCCCACCTGTTGTCCTTTATGGAAAGAAAAACTCTAACCCTTTCTCTACCAAAGCTCATTCTATGTTTGAAACGGGTAGCCCATCTTAAGACTAGTCTTTTTGATAAAAATCCCCAGGTCAAAAACCTCGTTTCCTACTCTGAAGATTCCCTTGATTCTGAGGCGTCTGGTGCCAACATTTTTGTGCCTAGTGTTGACCTGTTGCTGGATATAACTACTAGAGCTGGCTCCCCTTTTACTCTAGACCCTGATAACACTGGCCTCAATACTAGTAGGGACCCTTCCGAGGACATGTTGATTTTAGCCAGAAATAATGCTGACACCCATTTCAAACTCTCGAAATGAACTCTTAATGAAATCAATGAGCTAAAGATTAAGAATTGGACCCTTCAAAGTAAACTAGAGGAGCTGGAACCAAGGTAGCGGCAATGGAAAAGAATTAGATGGAACAAAGAGATTACAAGCTCGGCAAAGATACTTTGTACCACACTGAAAAGAACAAAAATGTCAATATAGAGATTGAGAGAACTAAAAAAACTATCAAAAGTATTGCAAAGCAAAACAATAGAATTTCCAGACATAACGCCATTATAATTAATGCTATGACTGAGAAGTTAGACAAAACCCAATAGGGGTCACTGGTGGTCGACCTGGAGGAAACCAATGATAAAAGCCAGGAGGTGGATGCTAGCATTTCTAAGAGAACTAGGGCCAACCTAAAGTGGAAGGCTCCCCCTACTCCGAACATGATTCAAACTTTTAAGAAGGGGATTCGGGAAATGTAGAACCTGGAGGTGGAAACGGAGTCTGTCCTTAAGACTCTGGGGTAGTCCTGGCCAATTGTTTGGTGTCTGCTCTGCTGATTTCTTTTGCTTGACCTTAATAGTCTACTGTGGTTGGTTGCTATTGGCTCTTTCCTTTGGTGCAGCTGGTTGTTTTTGTTGTACTTTTATTTCCTTTCTTTTTTTTTATAAACTTAGTGGTTTTGGGTCCCTGTAAAACCCGTTTTACCCTTTATCAAAAATAATTGCCTCTAAAAACCTAACAAATCAGCCCATTTCTATGAATAAACTCATTCAGACATAGCTTCTTCACATCCTTGGATTAACTTCACTTGAATAGAGTAAAACCTTGGTGGGACAAAGCCATTTTGAAAGGAATATACCATAGTGGTATACTATAATTAGGCTCCCATTAGCTAATAATACAAAACATTTTGAAGGTTTGCTAAAATTTTGATAAAAACCCACTATAATCAGTTGTCTTTTTGCTGATGAATTACAAAAATAGACAACTCTGAAGATATTTAGCTAGTATTATGACTTGATGTGATTTGTTTTCTTTTCATAATGGCTTTTTGCTAACAATGGTGTTCTAATGTCTTAGATTTCTACCCCATAATTTACTGTTGGCATCCAATTTTTGTTTACTACTCTGCTGATAGTGTGTTGCTTTGGCATCCTTCTTTTCCTTGTAAGCTCTACTTATACCAAACTCACCTCAAGATCCGACACTTTGAATGCTAAAAATACCTGCTAATTTCACAAAGTTTGATTTCACTCTTGAAATTTGTATTTTTCTGATGAAAGTAGTTGTTATTAGATCTGCTCTTGGATTTATACCTTGCAAAGTGCACCTTGTCTATCTTGCATGCACTTGTGAATAGGCCTTAAAACTTTGAAATTTGGAACGCAATTTCTTTGATGAAATGTGCCCTAATTTATGCCATACATGCCTAAAAGCCAAATAACTTGAAATTTGAATCCGATCCTCTACCTTTGTTGAGCACACACTTCATGTTGCCATGTGCACTTGATAATGAATATTGATAGTTAGAAAATAACAACTTCCTTCACAATTTCTTCAAGGTCTTTCACTCTAACAACTTGATTAGATAAGATTATAGAGATTTTTATGACTTGCTTGCAAACCATTTTGATTGAATGGAAGCATTTGGATTTCAAGTTGCTTTCTAAAATCTAGCAATTGGGATTTCTGCTACCAAAATATCTCATCCTTTACCAAGCACTGGTTCAACAACACATGAAATCAAGTTTCTTCCTTTAGAAGCACAACTATCAGGATTGCTTCATGAATAGATTTTGAGGCTTGCTCCAAGGAAACTTTAATAGCAATCTTCTCTTAAAAATTATTTTCGAAAACCTCGTTATTCCATTTGAATGAGTTTTGTTTTCCATGTTTTTATTTGTTAGTAAAGCAAAACATAGGTCTATTGAAAGCCTTTAGGTAGAAGTCACACCAGATGTCCACCAATTTCTAGATATTGCTAAAGCCTATTGAGCTCAAATTTGAAGGGAGCATGTGTTGGAGTAGAGTCAAGAATTAATTTGAGGTAGAGGGGATAATGATTTGAACTAGCCATAGGAAGAATGGAAGATTTTGAATAGCAGATTGTTAAAGCAAGTGAGCCCTTTATAAAGAATTTTTTTCTTAAAAAAAAATAAGCTCCCTATTTCTAAACAAAAAAAGGGCATTCTGAACGAAAACAACTTAGTAAAACACAAAAAAAGAAGCAAATATGGATTGTAAAATTTGAACCAAGTTAAGCCTATCAGTTGTAATCAAACCTTGACAATAATTAGGATATTTTTTTTATATGAGAAACGTATTTAAAGGATTATTATTAATCCTTATTAGTAAAAATAAATATTAAAATTAATACCTTATATATGAATTATCCTTTTTATTTGAAATCAGAAACATTACAAATATTTATGTAGGATATATTTGTTATCTTTTAATAAGATATGTTAAGATTTTCAAAAACATATATGATTCCAAGTTATAAAAATTAATTCAAAAATTAATTCTTTCACTAAAAACATAAATTAAATTAATACTATAATACATTTTCTAACAACAAATATTAATAAGAAATAAATTAATCACCTTTAACTAAAAACCTACATAATTTTATTTTTTAAACTGATATTTACGTAATTCCATGAAAAATATATTGCGATTTATAAAATACATCCATATTAACTATGAAAGAAAATCAATTTTATTCGTCAATATAAAAGTTCTGAAATACCATAGATTAAGTAGGTGGCCCAGCTGCCACCGGAAGAGTTACAATGCAGTCCCCAATAAAACACATTTGAACGACAATTTTAACTTGTTGGAAAGCAGTGGCATCAAAGCAAACCTTACAACAATTGGGTAAACGAAGGGGAGAGGATTGTAAGCATCCAGCTCAAGCACATAAACAAACATAAATGAAACACAGGAAACTGATCTGGATTATTTTGTGAGGATAGTAAGAAGACATAAGAGCAGTTAGTAATTAGCATGTAGTGTCGCAATATCCAATTCCGCTCCCGCAGTCGCCGATGTTGCAGCACTTAGGGGTGGCTGGATATCCTGAACAACCACCATCGTTGACGCATAGGTATTTAGAGCATGGTCCTGCTTGTGCTGAAGCCATGCTAATACTCACCATTATTTTTATTGCCGTTAACACTATAACCACCATTCTAACCAATTCTTCGCTACCCATTTTCATTGCCATTTATCCTTCCTGTTTAGCTTCTTTCCGAAACAAATCAGAGAAGATGGCGTAGCTCAGATGAGAACCCTTGTTTCATGCAACGTCATTAAATAGCTGAGATCAGATTGTCCTCCTCATTCTCATCGTCTATGATTTCATTGCCAACTCCGCCTTTTCAATTTAATTTTTCCTTTCTATGTGAAAACAAAAGCATTGTTGGAAAGCAGGTTGAATACCATTTGGGGTAAGACAAATTGTTCGACTTTACTCTTCTGGCTCCGACAGAAGAAACACAGGGAATAAAAATCTATCTCATACAACAGAGAAAAACTTTGCTGTCCCTTGCAGGCCGGCCTCGACATATTAGTTGATAAAATGTTTCATTGAATATTTTGGTAGAAATAAAATCTATCCAATGTATATCCAATAGCTGATTAAAAGCCATACGTACAACAGTTTCGTATGGACAATATCATCAGCGTTTCTTTGAGTAAGTCGTTAAAAGCACAACTAATTTCGCATGCCTGCCATATTTGTATTGGATTCTTCCCTTATCAATCTTCTCTTCGATCGGTCAAGAAATATTGATCCCACTATTTAATGTACGTTAAGAGTTATTTTATGTTATTTTATACTCACTTTATTTACCCTATAAACCGAGGAAAACATTACTTTCTTGCTGGCCGGCCTATGCATATTAGCTAAAAATTGTGCATTTTTAAAAAAAATATAACTTATCTAAAATTTATATTAGAATAAAGTATATAAAATTTTAGCTCTGTTATTAAATATATGTTGGTTATGTTTATGTTTTATATATAGTTATCACAAAAAGATTCCATACCTTGCTATTATTATAGATGTCTTTTGACATAAACAATGATATATATTTTTCAATTGAATAATGTAATTAGTTTTATTTACACTTCATCCAATGCTTACCACTTATCCTCATATTTATGTACAAGTAATGCCAATCAAATTGGCTTACCTATTTAATTGTGATCACTAATCTAATTATTATCCATAATCCAATCCTATCAAACATAGATCACACCCACCTATCTAACCCAAGTCATATTCAAGGGTTCAAGGTGGACCTTGTAGCCATAATCTTGATCCACTTAAATCCAAAAAATTAAAATCAAACATTTAGCTTAGTAGTATGATATTACAATTTGGTTTCAATTCAATATTTTATAAATTTTCACACTTCTATGTTATATTTATGTATATAAAAGCATTCATTGTACTCGATTCTAAACAAATTTCACTACTTCAAACTTTGGAGAGCTTTTCGAAATCTTGGAAATCCATGAAACCAAAGCTTTTCTGGAATGGTTGGTGCACAAATATTTAGTCTTCTATCCTTAACTTTCATCTATTCATTCATCAATGATTATGATATGTTAAAAAAAATTGAATCTTCACCTATTGTAGTTGATTTGATCATGAAATTTTAAAATATGAATGGAATCACAAATCCATGAAAATATTATATGATATTTTTTTTCCCTCTTTTACAGACTTCCCTAATACACTTCCTTCCTTAGTAGAAACTCTTACTTTACTTATTCAATTACACCTTCACTTACCCAAACAGATTCCAATATATTGTCTCCCCCATTTCTTGAAGAAAAATGAAACAAAAATTAACATATAAGGGAAATCGATGTAGGCTCATACTATAAGTTAGGCAAAGCCAAACCAAGAGAAATAAATTTTAAAGATACTCCCAAGGAAGTAGCTTGTGGGGTAAACAAAAGATTCTAGATATATCTTCCCCTAGAAGAAATAAGAAATAATCATCATCTCCTAGAATTTCAAAGGGATAAATTGCCTTACAAAATAGTTACTTTTTAAAAATTGTATAAAGGAAAGTAGTGTGGATATAGCCTTGACTCAGGAATAAAAAGTGAATAAAAAATCTATTCTGATCATGACCAAAAATATTTGGCTAGGTGTCAAGTATAGCTCCCTCAAAGATACTCACTTGTTTAGGCAATTACTCAAATACTATGGAGGGGTTGTCTTCAAATTTCACTCAAAAAGAGGGTTTAGGGACATAGATCTCCATGGATCCCTCTACACTTGTTCCAATATAAAATTGTGAATTCACTCCATTCACATGAAACATTACTAGTTTCTTATTTGTACTAATTGGGGAACTATTACTAATGTCTCCCTCATAGCCTTTATGAGGGATGGATCTAATCATAACCCATTGATTTTGAATTGGATTTATCCTTTGATAAAAGGTCCTTTCCCCTTTATATATGAAATAATATGGTCCTCCCACCCACATTTCAAAGAGTGTATTGTTTATTAGTGTTGATAACCTCAAGTTGGGATGATCCTATTTAGACTAGTGTCAAAGATAAAAATAATTAAGGAGAAAGCTAGAAAGTAGAGAAAACCCTCGTTTGGATATATATTTGAACATAAAGATAGTCAAAATAAAAAATTAGAACATTTGGAGGATAAATTGGAAAAACATGACAAGAATGAAAATATACACGATGAAGAAGTTGTGAGAGAGGAGTGGAAAAATGTTATGATCAAAGAGGAAATATTTTGGAAGCAAAAATAAAGACTTAACTAGCTTACTACAGGTGATGAACATAAAATTTTATTTCCCAATTAGCTGTCAAACATGGAAAGAGGAATAAAATTTTAAGAATGGTGACTAAAGATGGTATACTAGTGGATTTCATAGAAGATATGGGGAAAATTTGATCCCAATTATCTCAATCTTTCAATAAGGAACATATTAAGGATATAAACACTATGTTAGTTAGGACAATGTTGGATGTTATACCTAGATATTGAGTGATGAAGAAAGAAAAAAATATGACAATAACTACCTCTTTGAATGAAGTCAAAAAATATGTGTTCCCTTTAGAAACCTACAAGGCCCCAAGCCTTGATGGGGTTCCTCCTTCCTTCTTTCAAAAATTCTCAAAAATAATTGCTACTGGGATCTTGTATGTGACTACCATCATGTTTCTCGTAAGGTTTCTTCTTCCAATTGATTTAAAAATATTCTTCCTGATCATCTTATTATGTACCCTGAAGACTCTACTAATTTTAGTGAGTATTTGGAGTTTCCCTTGCCTTTTTTGTTTCCTCCTCGCCCTACTTAGATGACTAATAATCATGTTGCTCAATTTTTTTCACCTATTGCTTCTTATGCTCTAGTTCTAGACAAGGTTGTTATTTCTCCTTCACCTTGTTCTTTTGATGGCATTTCTCCTTTTGTTCATCTCTCTATGGGGGCCTCCCTCCTTTCTTTTCTAAAGGATTCAATTTTAATGACTCTTCTTGGACAATCGTACATCATAGGAAGAAATGTTCTCATAAAATAGACTCCAATTTTCTTGTCCAGCCCTCAAGGGCCTAGTATTAGGCTTAAGCTCTATTTTTTCTTGATCTATTTGTCTTTACTTTGTTGTTTCTATTTTTTATTTTGTTCTTTATAGTTTAAGTTTCCTTCCCTACTTATTTTAATTAAAAAACAAGATTAAGATGCATAATCATTACTATGAGTTAAAATTATTCATACATTATTATAAGTATTCAATTGAACTTAGAAAGACTATTTAAAATGATACATATGACAAAAAAATATAGCCATATAAAAATACTATAAATGTATTATGATAGATCATATTATATTGAATATATTTTAGTCAAAATAGCATCTTGACCAACACATGGTTTCAACTAAGTATTTGCTAGTCAACCTTTGTTTTATTCTAAACACTATTTCGTAGTAATAAACATGGTATTTTAGCTCCTATCTATTTATAAAATAAAGATCAAATTATAGCGTTCACTTAATTTTTCTCAAATCATGAACATTTTCAACAAAACTTAAGAACACTCTTTAGTAGGTTTGAAAGCTTAGAATTCCAAAGAATATATTTTTTAACTATGACTAGGTTACTATAATAAAATGTAAAGTTTGATTGGGAAATCTTTGTGTACTTATAATTTATTTTAATTTAAAAGAATTTATGGTGCACTAGAGTATATACCATAGATTAGCTACTCAAGTTACCTAAGTGGAAAAAATATCAAGAGGGAAAATGATATTTTTTATATTGTCAAGGCTTGTTGACCTCTTTCTTTGAACTTTTATTTAACAATTAAATTTTAGTGCAAATTTTATTAAAAACTATAAAAAAATAATTTTAAAAATTACAAACATAAAATGCACTAAAAATTATAAATTTCATCATTTTGTATAATTTTAAATACAAGACATATATGCAACTTTTATGTGCTTCAAGTTAAGAAATTTGACTTGTGTTTGTCATTTTATGTATAACAAGATGAGACCATTCTAGTAAACCTTTGTAACATTTATTTTATGCATCTATCTTATTGATATTATCAATTTTCATGACACTATTAGGCTTCATACCATTATTCATATACATCATCTTAATCCTATGCTATGTGTTGCATAGATAGTTAGCGTTGCACCAAAATATGAACCTACTAATGCCTAATACAACTGGTAGAGTTAATGAATCCAGGTGAGGCTATTAAACCATGTCACAAACCAAAGTGGTATGCTATATAGCACAAGGAGACCAAGGGCACACACCTTGTAACAATCCCCCCTAGCACAAGCAAGGGGTTCAAACCTATTACCCGGGCTCAAATACCGATTATCGAATGCAAAAGACAACTAAGAGCGGGTGAATTAATTTTACATTAAAATATCAAAACCCTCATAAATGTTCAGATCCACATCAACATAATTAACCCTTAATCTATTAGAATGATTTAGCATGAAAGAAAACAATATGCATAGAAACACATCAAAACCCATGAAGAGAAAAACCATGGTGAGGATTATCTCACAATATAAAGTAATTACAACACAATATAATGGGCTCACTACTAGAGGGATGACTTCCCAAAAGAAAGAAGGGGTCACTGCCAATGGCCCACTTCCAAATTATAGAAAAGAAGAATAGAAGAATGTTACAGTGATAAATCCATGTCAATGTAACAAAAAGGTCCACCATAACTTCACCAACACATTTGAATCATTTTTGAAGATACTAGACATCTTCTACTCACTTCTTCTAGCAGTCTAACTCATTAAGCTCACACTACACCTCACAAATTGGCACTTCACAACTCTACAATTTGAATCACACACATTTTCACACAATTCTGTATCAATATAATACTTATTTATATCTTCTTCGACCTTGAAAACATTATCCAAGCTCGGCTATGTACCTTACTCATGTAAATTAAAATTAGGGTGAAATTGTAGCATAGATTTTTGGCACCCACTTGCTTTTTATTGTTTCTAGGGTTTTTCACCTAAAAGGAGAAAGATGGGCCAAAAATGCTTATGTTACATTCAAATTCAATGCAATATTCCTAGATATAATGCTTGAATGCAATAAATGAATGAGATTGATTGACTAATGAATAGAAACTAAAGGAAAACAACTTGGTTGAAAACACATTGTATAATGCAATAATGAACTAGGAATGAATGCAAAACTTAACAGAAATGAATCAAACTGAAAATGTGCACTTGGAATGTGGATGGAGATTGGAAATTGCTTCTAAAATGTTGTTGATGCTAAAATTTAGGCCTGGTGGGACTTATTCGCCATTCTGGGCAAATCAATCCTAGCTCTGCCAAACTGTATCAAAACCTATTTATGAAAAAAGGGTACTCAAAAATGCAGAATACTAAAAATTAACCCTGGAGTGGGACTCATTCGCCACTCATGGAGAATGAGTCCACTTTTGAATTTTTGGATTTTCAAAGGTGGATTCTTAAGCTTCCGATCTGCACTTTGATGCCCTACAGATGTCCACTCCCGAAACTCTAATTTATGGGTCTGAAAATGGATTTTTGTTGATATTTTGCCTTGATGAATGAGGAGAAGACTTAAGAAACCTTGCAACTTGATCTTCAATGATTTCCAAGCTTCCAAGAGACCTAAATCTACAAACATACGAGACAAGAGATAGAGAGAAATGTTGAATGTTAGGGCATGGGGGTTTTCCTTGGTCAAGCCCCTTTTAGGTAATTAAACCAAAATAATGAAAGAAAGGAATGAAACATGGAACAATGGAATGGATTACCTTGCCATGATGATTAATCTTGAAAGTCTGCAACATAGCATGTAGAATCTACCCTTGGATGTCCTAGGAAGCTAAATTGATGACTTGCAATGTAAATGCCCTAGCTTGCTTGATAGAAGATAGATGATGAATGAGTGATGCGATTGTGAATGTGTTAATGGAGGAATAGATGTAAAAATGAGTTTAGAGAGGTTCTTTTATAGGAAATTCACCTTATTTTCCTGTTAATTAGACCCTTAAGGCTGACATGGAGAAAAATTAAACTTAAAACCTAATTTTTCCCGCTCAAAACCTCAAAAATGGCTCAAATGGGACTCATTCACCACTAATGGTGAATGGGTCCCACCTAGATGGGACTAATTTTCCACTAATAGTGAATGGGTCCCATAGGGGCCATTTTTGCTAGCTGGAATGCCGATAAGTAAGAAAATTAGGCTTATATGATGACTATGTCGGTTATTGGATCAAATTATGCCTTAGGATGCACAATATGGGTTAATAGGGGCCTCTTAATGATGATGTAAATGTTAAATAGGGCTTGGGACACAAAAATTCAATGTGAAAGTGTAATTAAATACACTTTACAACACTAAAATGAAGTCCACATAGCCTAAGAAGGCACAAGAACCAATGTGAATGTGCAAGACACATTACAACACTAGTTTATCATTAAAAAAAATTACAAGCCTTCTAAATTGATGTAATGGTGTTATTAAACACATTTTATAATGTTAAATTAGGGAGAAATAGGTTCATTAAGTCTAGAAAAGCGTGAAAGTATCTTACAACATTTTACAACACCTTTATAAGACCTCACTAAAAACATGTTATTTGATTTGCAACGGTCCAAGACCTAATGTGGATGCATAAAATACCTCACAAAACTAGATTAAGACCTCATTATGTCCATTTTATCATGAATTAATCCCCTTTGAAGCAAAGGGTACTTTTTTCTATGGCACAAAAACTAAGCATTCCTATAGTGGAAAGGAATGAAAGAATACCACATCTTAACTCATACCTAAATTATATATATACACCACCCTATGCTTCCACAATCCTTGAACCAAATCTGTAATTAGTGTAAACACCCAAGGTCAATTGAACCTGTGTAGACACCATTATCATTTAAGTACACACTTGTAGACCACACACAAAATTCCAACACAATATAGAATATTCCAAAACAACCTAAAATCTAGAAAATTCCTTCACAACAACTTTCATTTGAAGAATGTACACACTTAGATAACCTTCCATACAATGTAACTCTATAAACCACCTTGTGGAGTAGTAGATCATGAACAACTTTAACTCAACGTAGATATAAACATTATCAACACACTTCTAGAATTGTTACACTTAGATAACTTCTAGAATTATCAATTGTAACTAAAGTGTGGAGAAATGAGGAGAAAAACCATTTCTCCCAGAAACCACTACAATACAGTTCACACACTAGTGAACATAGCTTCTTCTTCTCAATGATCCAAACCAAGATATTCTAGATATAGAACCTTTAAACACCTTTGACCAACATATCTAAACCTAACAAGTAGATATTCAACACAAAAGAAATACATATGGTTTTTCACATCATGTGTTGCCATGAATGACAACACCAACTACTCATACTTATAACACTATGTGTGATCATACTCATCATCACAACCATGGTAGAGTTATTGACCATGTATTTTATGTTATCTCCACTCCACAATATTTTTTCTTATAATATACAATTATATATGTATTATTAGCATAATTTCATTGCTGGATAATTATATATACTTGTATATTCCTATCATATATTATTGATTTATCACATGATTTTATGTTTAATGATTATTCAATAATTTTTTCTATTGTCAAACTATTCTTATATGCTCATGTGCAACATTGATATACCTAATAAGGTTGTCCTTTAATAAATTCCATGTTATGGGGAAACCAATTGAAAGGGAATACATAATCACTAACATTCATAAAAAAATTGAACTATCTTGTGACTCAAAAGCTACTCATGGAGTTCCCTATCCTTTCCTTGTATAAATTAGTTGAAGAACATATACATGAAAGAAAACAATGTGGAAGGAAAAGTTTTTGAAAGAGGAAAAAATGGGTTTTACAGGGACCCGAAACCACAAAGTTTACAAACAAAAGAAAATATTGTCAAAGACCCTATGAACAAAGAGGTTGTACAAAGGAGAACAAAATGATAAAGCCACAACCACCAAAAAAGGGCTAGAAAGGGCCACATAAAAGACCCAAAAAGACCAGAAAAAATGCCAACAACGACTAAACTTGGGACTTTAACATTTCCACTATCTCAGCTTCCATGTTGTTCATTTCCTGAACCCCCCTCTTTAAGATCTGGACCATTTGGGTAGTAGGAGGCACTTTCCTCTTAAGGTTGGCACGGGTCCTCTTTGATATTCCTTGGTCCTCATTCTTGTTTTTATCCTTGTCCTCTTCCAGATCAACAACTAGTGAACCCTATTGTGATTTTTCCAACTTTTCCATCTTTAATACATCATAAGTTTATTTTTTATATTACATTTAATTTAGACATAATTTGGATGATGATACTTAGAGATCCACGATTTATACTTTGAGTCTCATATGCATCTCAATTATAGGAAAAATATATTGATGAAGATTACATGTATGACACATTTGAAATCTAGTTTTGAGCTTAATTTGGAAAATTTTATTAATTCATTTATATAGCTATAAATTTCACATTTCTAGTGCATAATTGGCCTCAAATACCTAGCATTTATTTTACCTAGTCATATGTATATCACTTATCCCCATGGTTCTATATGTGGAATCCTTATCCAATTGGAAAATCTATTTTGCTTTGAGCATTAATCTAGTATTTAACTATAATCTAAGCCAAACAAGTATAAATTCATCCTAAATTTCTTACCTTACCTATATTGTTTGGTGCAATGTAATCATTGTAGAAGGGATCTTAAATCACTTATATACAAAAATAAAAATCAAACATTTAACCAACTTTGTCCTTTACACTTTGGTCCAAAGTTAAATTTTTACATATTATTCAAATTTCATGTTATGTTTTTTGTATAGAAATACATTCAACTCTAATCACCTCCCATTTCTTAACATTAATTGATTACAAAAGAAAAATCATTTGTATGTATACTTAATTCTAAGATCAAGAAAGCATTATAGCACATCTAATCACACTCATCCTAATGCATGCAAATCACTTATCAATAATTCTAGAATTATGTACATATTTCAATTTTGTAAAGATATTATTTTAATGCTACAACCTTGCTATAAAATCGTAAGAGTGATAAAATAATCATCATCTAGTAGTCTACTTTTTAGAGAATTCATAGTATAGGATCTAGAGAACATATTAGATTGAATTTGCATTCATGAAGTAGACCTAGAATGATGGAAGTGGCCTACTATAAATGTAAAGAAAAATATTTTCATTCTCATCCATCCTTACAATATTCTACTAAACCTCAACAATCACTAAACTTCAATATTTCCCTTGATTTATGTACCTAAGGGGTTGCATATTGTTGGATCATATGTAAAGTGGATCAAAAAAAGTTGAGACATTGATGGATGATATTCCATGAGCCTTTTATAATGAATTGATTTTTATAAAAAATAAACTCCCTATTTCTAAACAAAAAATAGGCATTTTGAATCAAAACAACTTAGTAAAAGGAAAAACTAGAAGCAAATATGGATTGTAAAATTTGAACCAAGTTTAGCATATTAGTTGTAGGCAAACCTTGACAATAATTAGGATATTGTTTTTATGTAAGAAACGTCTTTAAGGGATTATTATATCTACTTATTAGTAAAAATAAATATTAAAAATTAATGCCATATAGATGAATTATCCTTCTTATTTGAAAACAAAAATATTTCCAATATTTATGTTGGATATAGATTTGTTATCTTTTAGATAAGATATATTAATATTTTCAAAAACATATATGACTTCAAATTATAAAAAATAATTATTTTACTAAAAATTTAAATCAAACTAATACTATAATACATTGTCTAACAACAAATATAAATCACCTTTTAACTAAAAACCTATATAAACTAATATTTACATAATTCCATAAAAAGTAAATTAATAATTATAAAATACATCTTTATTAATTAGGAAGGAGAAACAATTCTATTCTTCAATATAAATATTCTGAAATACCATAGATTAAGTTGGTGGCCCAGCTTCCACCTGAAGAGTTACAATGCAGTCCACGATAAAACACTTTTCAACAACAATTTTAACTTGTTGGAAAGCAGTGACATGAAAGCAAACCTTACAACAATTGGGTAAAGGAAGGGGAGAGGATAGTAAGCATCCTGCTCAAACACAAACAAACACAAATGAAACACAACAAACATATCTGGATTATATCATGAGGCGACAGAAGGCCTAAGAGCAGTTGGTAATTAGCATGTAGCGTCGCAAAATCCAATTCCACTCCCGCAGTCGCCGATGTTGCAGCACTTAGGGGTGGCTGGATATCCTGAACAACCACCATCGTTGACACACAGGTATTTAGAGCATGGTCTTCCTTGTGCTGAAGCCACGCTAATACTCACCATTATTGTTATTGCCATTAACAGTATAACCACCTTTCTAGCCACTTCTGCGCTATCCATTTTCATTGCCATTTATCCTACCTCTTTAGCTTTTTTCCAAAACAAATCACACAAGATGGCGTAGCTCAGATGAGAATCCTTCTTTCATGCAACGTCATTAAATAGCTGAGATGAGATTGTCCTGCTCATTCTCTTCGTCTATGTTTTCATTGCCAACTCTGCCTTTTCAATTTAATCTTTCCTTTCTATGTTAAAACAAAAGCAATACGTGGAAGCCAATTTAATGGTTAAGACAAATTGTTCATTGGCAAACCACAAGACTTTATTGTTCTGGCTCCAACAGAAGAAACATAGGAAATAAAAATACAACCTAAAAGAGCTTTACCGTCCCTGCTGCAGGCCGGCCTCGGCATATTAGCTAATAAAATATTTCATTGAGCAAAATCTATCCCACGCCTATCCAGTAGCTGATTAAAAAGCCACTCGTATGGAAAAATCGTAACCGTTTTTTTTGTTATTTTTTTTATACTCGTTTCGATAATACCACAAGCAATTTGCAAGTAAGCCATATTTCTTTTGGATTCTTCCCTTTCCAGTCGTCTTATCTTTGATTGCTCAAGAAATATCAATCCGGCTATTTCAAATATGTTAACCGTTTCGATCTTTCAACCGTTGCAGTCAGCAGTCAACCGCCCAGTTCCGGCTTATGATTGAAACCAAACTCAAAACTGTTCCCGCGTTGCAAAGTTTGGTGGATCCTCCTACAGAGTTTGATCACATAAAATAAAATAAAAATCCTCTCATGGAATATTGTTATTGCAGCGGAAGGCATGTGAAAATGCTCTGATTACATACAAAATGTAGAAGCATAGATAAGGGACGTGCCGAATGCCTGAAAGAAATGTGGTCTCATGTAATGCCATGATAGCAGGATATACGCAAAATGGATTTTTTGGAAGTCTTCATGAACTTTTAAGCAAATGCAACTGCAGTTGTAAAGCCAGACTCCGCAACCTTTGCCAGCATCCTCCCTGCCTGTGCGAAAATGGGAGCTTCGGAACAGGCTATGGAATCCATTCGAGGAAGATTTTCAGATGTTGCGGTTGCAACTACCTTGGTGGACATGTACGCAAAATGTGGAAGCATATCCAAGGCATGTGAACTGTTTGACAAAATGCCTCAAAGAAATGTGGTCAAATGGATTGCCATGATTGCAGGATATGCAGAATAACCAAACTCGGGGTTTGATCAAAGCAAACCCCTATCCACCAACAAACATCAAATTTGTTTTGTATATTTTTGATATAACTGGATCTGAGAGCAGGGATTTCAAGTTATAGGAAGGAATTGCAGGTCTAGAGCTTCAATTTCAAATTTTGAGTTTTCTAGAAAAGCCTACCAGGACATGTTGACCATTAGGTGAATGAGTCTCTGTTAGGGTTGCAAAGACAACAAGTTTTCACAGCTCCTAAGATTCAATTTTAGATTCAGAGTTTTCCATAAAAACCTACTAGGACCCATTCGCCATAGAGCAAATAAGTCTTTGTTAGGATTGTAGAAACAACAAGTTTTGACATGTGCACAACATTTATTATCTTCAATTTCTTAAAAAAGTATACTGATTCCTTCTAGTTTATGTTAAATCTCCTTAATGCACTGTGTAGATCTATGTTCGGAGTTGTTTTGTTTTTTCAAATATTTCTCCCCAAAGTGTTATTTGATCTAGACCCCTGTCCTAACAAAAAAGGGAAATCTGAAGATTCTCACCTTGGATTGACACACCTAAGGATTATTGATCAATTGTTGGTGTAGACCTCATTTCCTAGTGAATTTAGAGAAGTAGGACCCCTTTTCCATTTTTGGATTAAATTTTTGATTTTGGGACACCCTTATATCCTATATCCCTTCATTTTAGTTTGAAACCCTGTTGATGAATTCCAAAGGAATTTATCAGTTTTTACAAACCCTAGTATTGTGAAAATTCAAAATGTTTACCAAATTGATGTGCTCGAGCAACCAAAACCTAAATTCAAAAAGCAATCATCTAAATCTATTGACACGGACCTTGAAGGTGCATTCTCTAGAGTTTTGAGTGGCATAATGCACATAGAGGATGTGTGAATCTGCATTCATACAATGATGTAAGAGAATAATCATTTGACGATAGCAAAGTATTGGGAAAAGATGCTGACTAGACATGACTTTGAGCTAAAACCAGTGTAGGAGATTCTAATGGAGAAGAAATTGGACACATGGAACAATTTCCCCAATTTTTTTATGAGAATATGTGGGGTAAGAATGTGATTAATACAATTCACGAAAAATTCATGTGGTTGAACATGCCACAGATGATTAACAAAGAGGAAATTAGGGTTGTAATAGGTTTGTGCTCTAATGGATTAGTTTCATCAGTATAGGTCATGCAGATCGATGTGGTGATGAATCTCACTGGAGAAAAGTTTGACAAACATGCTCTAACGATAAATGATATTGATGATTTAACACTTAAGTCTACTTCAATGGTGATAAGTTACATGATCTTCTATACAAACAAAGAGAACTCTATTTCAACCACCATAATTCCCACATCTCGCCAAATGGTGAAGGAAGGTAAAGACATATGTTTGTGTGAGCTCTTGAGACTACAATTGATGGAGAATTTGCAAAAGACAAAAGAGTGAAGGTAACCATTCTGATATAGTACTCTTATTTTTTGTTTATTGTTTTACTTTATTAGAGAGTATTGCTGAATAAAGAATATTATATGGGATAATAGTATTCATGTTTCTATATAAGTAAGAGATCACCTAAGAAGGTTTCCTAATTTTGAGTCCTAGAATCTAGCTTTTTGGGGATTTGTTAAAATTTTCAAGACCATATGCAAGAGTAGTATAGGATTCTAAAGAAGTTACTATGGTCAATGCAGACCATAATATGAATATTTTGAAATACGATAGATTAAGTTTGTGGCCCAGGTGTCACCTGAAGAGTTGCAATGTGGTTCACAATAAAACACATTTTAATGAAAATTTTAACTTGTTGGAAAGTAGTTACATCAACACAAACCTTATAACAATTGTGTAATCAAAGGGGAGAGGATAGTATTATATATGTATTATTTGCATAATTTCATGGTTGGGTAATTATATATACTTGTACATGCTTATCATATATTATTGGTTTATCACATGATTATATGATTAATGATTATTTGATAATTTTTTCTATTCTCAAACTATTCTTATATGCTAATATTTATCATTGATATATTTGATAAGGTCTTCCATCAAAAAATTCCATGTTATGGGGAAACGAATTGAAAGGGAATTATATGGTTATATTTTTCATAGATATATCTAATAAGGTCTTCCATTAATAAATTCCATGTTATGGGGAAACCAATTGAAAGGGGATACATAATCACTAATATTCCTTTTGAAAAAATGAACTATCTTATGAGTCAAAAGCTACTCATCGAGTTCCTTATCCTTGTCATGTATAAATTCATTGGAGAACATATACATGAATGAAAAGAATGTGGAAGAAAAAAAGTTCATCTTTTATATATCATAGTTTATTTGTATGCATACTTAATTCTAAGATCAAGAAAGCATTCTAGCATATCTAATCATACTCATCATAGTGCATGTAAATCATTTATCAATAATTGTAGAATTTATGTACATGTTTCAATTTTGTAAAGATGCAATTTTAATACTACAACCTTGATAGAAAATCATAAGAGTGACAATCATCATCTAGCA
>VDFB02058242.1:686427615-686720551 GCA_007258455.2 Sequoia sempervirens
CACATATTTATTGAATCTTATTATTTACCTAACTGATTCTGTATTTCCATGCAAGCTTAAGTTAATCGAACTTCTTCCTAACTGGACAGAAAAACAGAGCATATGCACAATCTACAATCTCCTAAACAAATTCATACCAACCTCATAGGACACACTGGCATAAAAAGAACACCTTTCTCCTTCATAGCTTCACAAAGCTCTTCTGCCCCAAAGGCTGAATCAACTGAAAGATCGACAAATACCTGATTGGAGAAACAAATACTAAGTAATGAAAAAAGCAGTTGTACAAATCACAAACTCTTGCATGGATTCTTCCAGAGAGTAAGAATTGGACATTGCATGTCAAATAAGACAAAAGAGAAAATGTAAACACTTACTTCAAGCAAACAAATATTTTAATCAGAATTAAGTATACTTACAATATTTGTCTCAACTGCATCTAATCTTACATGGAGACCATCAATGGCATTTAAACCTTCTGCAAGGGGAAAAGAAAATATGTAACTACAAATTATTAATTAAGGACAACAATATTTTCTATAAATGGTCACTTCAAATGGTTCAAGAATTGCTAACATCTTAAACATAACAAAAAAGTGGTTGAAAAATGGGAATGGAGAAAACCAGAAATTGAAGAAAAAGCTTTGGGATTAAGATTTTAGCTTCAGAAAAGTTGATTATACAGATTAATAAATTGCTGACACAATGGCTATTTATAAAATCCATATGATATGGGTTTTTCTTATTCCAAGCAAATGCATACAAAAAAATGCTGGTATTTAGCCTTTGCAATATGTTAATGTTAAAATGCTATATTTATATGCAGGTTAAGTTTTATACTATACATTTGTTTGTAATATTGAACCATTGCTGGAAAGGTTTCTGCTGATGACATAAGCTACAAAAGCTGCTGATGACATAAGCTACAAAAGTAGGTACATTCCAACAAATCCATCTAAACCTTAACAAAGAAACAGGACAGGGAATTGGCCTATTTAACACTAGATAACATATTGAATGGAGCATTTTAAATGAACAGTGTCAAATAACTAAAAAAATGATTATAATTTATATACACACCACATTGACCCTATGCTCCACGGGGTTTCGGGGACAGGGAGTACCCGGTACGGTGGGACGATTTTTCGGTACGGGGGTACTTTTGGGTCATTTTTTAGGGGACGGCAGGGGACGGCTGATAAAAAAAAATAGGGAATTTTTTAAAAATATACAGAAATTTCAAATGTTCATAGCATAACATTGATAAAGCATTCATTCTAGACATTTGTATAAGCTTAATACATATCATTAGTCTTGAATTGAGATTTCACATGAGAATCGACAAACAAATTAACAAAATTCAAATGCTTTTCATTATCAATGTGCACACATATCATATAAAAGTCAGATAATTATAACCAAAATGCCCAAAGGCTCCAAGTCTCAACTATGAAATGACATTCTAACCGTAAAACTAAGAAAATATATCGCTGTCCAAGGTCCCTAATCAGCAGAAGGTAGGTCTAAATCAGCATCGCCCTAGCCATCAGAGCTCAAGTCTAAGTTAGTGTCAGTGTCCATGTCAATAGAAGGATCTGCCTCAACCAATGGAACCCCAACCAATCCCTCATGTGCATTCTCCTCAATCTGCATAGCATCTTTGGGATTAACATCCCAACGTAAGGCTGGAGTCTGACGATACTGACTAGTCTGGGGATCCTTTCACTCAGCTACTCTTCTTTTGCTCTCCTTCACTTCACAAGCCAAATGTAAAAATGAGTTGCTTTTTCTCATTTTAGGGCATATATAAGACATAAATTAGGTTAAGTGGCATGGGGTGTCCCTTGTGGGCCCGCCCATGCCTTTTTTTCATTTTAAAATTTTTTAATTTTTTATAAAAATGTGTTTTTTTTGCTGCTGGGCCATAGGGTACTTCTAGAAGTACCCTACGTCCCCTGCCTTTTGCCAAAAGTCCCCTGGAAGTATCGGGTACTTGGAGGGCAAAAGGGGATGGCTAGGAGACGTTTCTTGGCCGTCCCCGCGTCCCCGTTTCGTACCCGGTACGGGAAACGGCATAAAAACACAAGGAACATGTCCCCGTGGAGCATAGCATTGACCAAGACTGGTGATCAAAAGAAACAGATCAGAGAGAGGAAAACTGTCACACTTCTTGAAGCTTCAACACAAAATGAGGAATGTCCAAACATTAAAATGGGGAAACATCAATAGGAATTAATTAAGCCATCCCACTTTATAAAATATAGGATAGTATGATCATTATGAGTGTAATGACTTCTAACATAAAAATTTAATGTGGGGAAGATAATGGATTTCCAGCATAAATGTTTTACATACCATGCAATTTGTTAAAGGATTAGAAACAAAAATAATTTGAACAGAATTATAGTTTTAACACAAAATAAAAAGAAAGAAACTACAAAATCCGTCCTTTGGCCAATAGAACATTTTTTTAATTCAAATCACATCACTACCAACTTATCCGAACAAGAATCTTTCATCTAAAGTTGAAGTGCTGATTTGGAAAGTTCCTCATTCATCATGGTGATGACAAATCAACATCACCACTTATATGATTACACTCAAAAGTGCTAAGTTCATGTAGTTAGGGTATCCCTAGACCTAGACCTAAACCTTGAGGGTTCATGATGAACCTACCTACGTATCCCCTCGTGGGAAATCAGAGGCTTCATAGTTCACCAAACAATGTTAGAGGGAGTTCATTCTCTCCTCTTGCATGAGATCTTTGATCTCACCTTTAAACTGGGACTATTCATTAAACATAAGTTATCAACTTATTCCAATTGTAATATAATGATAACAATTTGCCATCAAGTGTAGATTCCATACCAAACATTACCAATCCTTGAACACACATGAATACACAGGGGTCATATCATACCATAAACCCAATATCATGTACATAATGACTGTCTCAAGAATACATCACACATACACAAGGTGACTAGCTCATACACATCACAAATACAACAGTGATTGGCTCATACAAACATCACAATACAATAATGGCTAACTCAATTGCACATGACAAGTATAATGGTGCCTAGATCATATGTACATCACAAGTACAACAATGATTAGTTCTAGCACACATCACATAGACATAGTGACTAGCTCCAACACACATCACATATAAACAATAACTCATTGACACATCCACAATGGGTAACTAACACTTGTCCATAATACATCCCAAATAGAAAAGAATGTTGGTGCATTGTGCACTACATTGTGGGTCCCATCCTTTTCTTCGATCTTTTGCACCATTAGAAAATTGGGAAGAGGATTTGATGCATCCCATACTACACCGAGGATTCGTCCTCAACCCAACAAAACCAAGTATATCATCTAACAACCGGGAAGGGAATTCGGTGCATCCCATACTACACTATGAGTCCATCTTCCATCCCAAAGCTTTCCACAAGTAGTGAACCTATCCAACCCAATGGATTCCAACTTCAATCGCCTATAGGCCACTGGTGACAAGTTTGTCTACCCAAGAACAAGTAGCTTCCAACATATACCACCTAGTAACCTTAGTGATATTGTTAGCTATCTTCTTGACAATCCCAGGTAGCACTTGGCATCGATCACCCCCGTGCTATAGGTGACTACCAGTGAATGCTCCTAATAAAATGGTTAGCTCTATTTACCGTTACTCATAGGATAACTACTCATGCAACTATTACCATATAAAATCTCAGATAGCTCCTAGTAATCCCCTCCATGAACTGCATGAAGGTTGGTTAATCCAAAAGATACAACAGTAGCTCTAGGCATCCACCATTGGCACGATCCAATGACAACCTACTAACTATTACCGTATCATAACCAGGGTAGCCCTTAGCAATCCACCTCTGTGAACCAAGTGAATGTCAGCTAATCCTAGCAATAGCCCAAACATTGATCAATGGAACGGTCCAATGACTACTTGCCACTACTCAAATACCTTGGATGTTTACACTTGGGCGGGTCATACATAGCATGATTCACAATACTAGTCAAGTGACCTATAAAAGTAAATCTCAATCAAAAAATCCAAGAGCCTATACATAGAGACTTCTAGATATGAAGTTAGATTTCACAAACACATAAGAGTTACATAGAAGCAACACAAGATGGCCTTTACCCAACATATACATATAATCAAATACTGACTATTATGTATTCAAATCCATTATCTCATTCAAATTAGTATTCAGAAGCACTTTATGTATTAATTATAAGTTATTAGATTTACTTAATTCCTTCATACCCATTCGGTACCCATTTCAACCTCAAGCTGAAGCTTATAGAGGAGGTAAGGTCAAACTAGATAGGAACAAACCCATACTTTGGAGTTATCCCCCTAAACCCTCCCCCTAAGGACTTGAGGTCATAGGGACATCCTTCACCCAAGGACTATCTACATACCTACTTCCAAACGAGATCAAAGTTATGTGTAGTTCTCCTTACAAGGTCTCTCAAGGATACCTACACATCGGTTCCCATAACCAAGGTTTTCTTAGTTTTTCCCTTCAACTAATAATAGTTAATATTTATAGTAGCTAGGAAATCATAAGTTCACCATTTGGCAACTCGTACTATAATGCTTCCGTTAAAGATATCAATATCTTTAATCAAACTCTACCCATTTTATTCATAAGGAAACAATCATGCAAAGCCCCAAAAGCTAATTGGGTTAATGGCTACATGAGCACAAATGATATGTTACCTTTACAAAAACCATAGTAGGTAGGATTTTCTAGCACATTTATTTAGACACAAAATGACAACCCCAAAGAAATTAGTGTCATCTTACTTTATTGTAGATTAGATACTTATGATAGCATTTACCCTTGTTAATCTCTAAGGTTGATGATGAAACCTAGGAGCATCCCATCCTATTGGAATGTTGATCACAAAGTAAATGAATTCCCCGCTCACAAACTAGTTTAATTGCTTAGCGATTCTAAATTTGTTTTCAATATAGTTTTAAAACTTAGGCATTTTTTTTTTCCTCTACAGAGTAATAAGATGTTACTAGAATTATTCAAAATGAACAATTGTCCTTATCCCTTTATTGGTAGTAATTACAAACCTTCTCTAAACATAATCAACATTGAGTCATACTAGGCACAAATGGGCAATACCATATTCTTCTTTTGTTCATAAAATAATTCCCATATTGTATTTAAGAGGGTGTGGTTATGTAAAGCATTTACCCTAGTATCAATGGATTATCAAAAGCACCAAGTTTCAAAATTAAAGATATGTTTAATAAAGTGTGGTTGTAGTGCCATTAATGAAGCCATCATTATGTAGGTTTCCTCTTCCTCTTCCTAAGGGGATAAAGTTGGTTCGATGCAAGTGGGTGTATCGTACCAAGTATGCAGTAGATGGTTCCATTGACAAATACAAGGCTCATCTTGTTGCAAAGGAGTTTTCTCAAGTTGAAGGAATTGACTATTTCGAGACCTTTGCTCCTATTGCAAGATAGATTCTATTCACCTTGTCCTTGCTATAGCTAAATCACAAGGATGGTTAGTGTATCAGATGGATGTGAAGAGTGTTCTCTTGCATGGGGATCTTCATGAGGAGATCAATATGGAGCAGCCACCAGCTTTTGCACAAGACTTTTCTCTTGTTTGTAGGCTTTGATGTTCATTATATGGTCTCAAATAGGCTCCTCGGGCTTGGTATGAGAAGATGGATAGTTTCTTGCTTTCTTCCGGCTACACTTGCTGCCATTCCGATCCCACAGTTTATACTCAGAGACATGGAGAGGATCTACTCATACTTGTGCTCTATGTGGATGATTTGATTCTCACAAGGAGTTCTACTTCCATGATTCAAAGTACAAAACGGGCATTGATGGAGCGATTTGATATGACTGACCTTGGTCTTTTGCATTACTTCCTTGGTCTTCAGGATCATTAGACTTCTAAGGGGATCTACATTTTCCAACAAAAGTATGCCCTTGATTTGCTTCAGAGGTTTGGCATGGCTGATTGCAAGCCTGTCCCCACTCCATTTCAGTCAGGTGTTGTATTGTCTACTAGTTGCATTACTCCTACAATTGATCCTACCTTGTATCGGCAGTTGGTTGGTAGTCTTTTGTACTTGACATATAGTCGTCCTAATATTTACTTTGCAGTTGGACTTGTCTCTCGCTTCTCACAGGAGCCTCATGAGAGTCATTGGAAGGCTACCAAATGTATCTTGAGATACATTTAGGGCACTACTCATTTCAGCATTCACTACACATCAAGAGCTTCTCAAATTGTGGGCTTCATTGACTTAGATTGGGCTAGTGATGTCAATGATCGAAAGTATACTTTTGGCTTTGTTTTTTGCCTTGGTTCTGGTCCGATTGCATGGTCATGCAAGAAGCAAACTACAATTGCATTATCATTGACAAAGGTTGAGTATCGAGGTGTAGTTTTGGCTAGCTAGGAGGTTTTGTAGCTTTGTCAGCTGATGATTGAGTTCGGATTTCCTTCCACTCAACCCACTATTTGGTGTTACAACCAGAGTGGCAACCATATCCCTCGCAACCCAGTGGAGCATCAACATACTAAGCAAATTGAGATCCACATGCACTTCATCAAACAACTCATCCAAGATGGTGTTCTCAACTTGGCGTATTTTCCTACAGATTAGTAGGTTGCAGACATCTTCACTAAACCTTTGGCATCGCCTCGTTATCTTCAGTTGTGATCGATGCTTGGGGTGAAAGAATTTTTCCTTGGGAGATCTTGATGAGTCCTCCTTCCTTCTTCAGTTCTCTTTGCAGCTTTTTCTCTTTTGGAGAGGAGTTTTCTCCCACAGGGTTTTTCTCCTTTTCTCCGTTTATGAGAGTTTTTTGTTATGTATATGGGTACCTCATCATGCCTTGTTGTCAAGACCCATATTTTGCATATTTTTATTGGTTTGATCCTCCCTAAGTTTCACTTAAGGGGGGTGTTGGTGTGAATAAGTCTTGTACCTAGTTAATTCTTTACTAGGGAATTAGTGGATTTAATTCACATGTTAAGCTTACTTAGGATAAAAGATTATTTCTAGAAGTCTTAGTTGTCTTATCTAGACTTCACATCATCCTAGGTAGTTATGAGTTAGTTGTCTCATGTGATAGGATTAAGATACTTTTCATGATCTTTTCTTATCGTATCTCTCATATTTTCCTTTATAAGTACGATATCTATAGTATATTTTGCATTGTATTGTAGTAATATTGCATATTGTATCATATTGCAATTCTTGTTTGGTGGAATAGCATCTTCCATTGTTGCTTCTTTCTATCTCTTGTGGAGGTTATTTGGTGTTACAGATTAAAGATCTTAGTTGCTCACTTCAACATGATATCAGAGCTTTGAATCTTGCAAGCCCCTTCTATTTTTTCATTAGAGAGTCTCTACCATCAAGTTTTCTATTGTAATTTGAGTTTCTTTTTTGATCTTGAAAATTCCTTGTATGATTTTCTCTTGCGTATCAATAAGATATTGAGAATCAGAAAGGGTATGCAAAGATTTTTTAATCCTACATTGCATGTATGCATTTTGGTGAGTTATGGTGATTGCAACACTTTTAGCTATAGTGGCAGTATTTTTGGTTGTCTTATTGCATCCAAGAGGCTCGAAAAAATTAGATTTGGCTTTTGTTTCACTCAATTTGGTTACCATTTGCAACTTTGGCAAACAAGGGTTTGAAGCTCAGATTTGCGAACAACTTTTTATTGGAGCATTTTGAGCCCAAACGAACTTTTCCATTGCATTCAGAAGGCCCAAAAACCCTTATTCTGAAATTTTGTATTTTGCCAAGAGGTCGTTGCTGCAGGCCTAATTTCAGCTAGTTTTCCAAAAATTCACAACTTTTCTCCACAATGTCCTTTTTTCACAAACAAGATATCATCGGAAAACTAGTTCAATGAACTTTGTAGTGGTGTAGGTGATTTTTCCAGGTTTTTCCATTTTTTGCCAATTTTTTCAGCCCAAAAGCAAGGTACATTTATTACTTGTAACTGGCATAACTTTTGCATACGAAGTCAAAATTTGGAATTTTTTTTTTTGAAATTGCTCAAAAAAGTGCAAGGAATCTGTTTGTAACCTTACTTTTTCAGTTTTGGCAAGCTCTTTTTTCTGAAAAATTGTAAAAATCACTGTGTTATAAACGGTTGATTTGAGCTTGTCACTTGTAAAAATTGCAAAATTTCTTCATTGTAATTTGCTGGGGGGTTTGCAAATTTAGTTTTAATACATTCTAGGGGGTGAAAGGCACAATTTAAGTGCCACATTGTCTTCTTTCCTTTGGTGCTCATGGCATATCTAAGGCAAATTGAACCACTCACTCCACACAATTATCATACATGGAAGCTAAAAATGACTCAATTGTTACAATCTAAGGGTCTATGTCCAATGTTAGATGCGGAACAACTTGAATTCACAAGGGATTATGAAAAATTTATCCATAGATGTAAAATGGATGAAGCAAAAGGGCTCATTGGCTTACATGTATCTAATAATTTGTTGTTTCATATTGCAGAGTGTAAAACACCTAAAAATGTTTGGGATAAACTTAAAGAATTGTATGGTAAAACCAATCAGTTCTGAGTCTTGCAACTTCAAGCAGATCTACAATCACTCTCAAGATGCATTTCCTTCAATTTAGGATTTCCTTGCACAGTTCAAATTGATTTTGTCACAATTGAAAGGGTGTGGGCATGATAAATCTAGTGATGAATGTATCTTCTTGATTTTGTCTAAGTTAAGAGGCCCCTTCCAAGTATTTTCTTTTACCTTCTATTCAACTATGGATGCCATGGGGAAAGATTATAAAATTCCTACTTTTGACTTGTTTTGTGATCATCTTACTAAGGAGGAGGCCAAGTTGATTCGATTGGATGCACTACCTAGTTCTAAGAATCATGCTTTAATGGCTCAATCATCCAAGAGTAAAGGAAAGAACAAGAAGAAACCCACAATAGAATCATCTTCACGTAATGAGAATCCCTCCAAATCAAAGTAAAAGAACAATCAAAAGTCCACTCCATCTCCTTCTTCTACCTCTGGAGATTCATCTTCCAAGTCCAATAAAAAGAAAGGAGATCCTTGTTCGTTTTGTGGCAAAACTAGGCATGATGCAGCTCATTGTTTTAAGAGACCAAAGGCCTTGGAGGAAGCTATGAAGAAGCACAACATTTTAGTGTCTAAGCCTTCTTCCATGGGCAAAGGTCAAGCTCTTTCAGCATGAGCCATTTATTCATCTTCAAACAATTGGATCCTTGATTCAGGCACTTCACACCGCATGACCAATTCACGTGATCTTCTTGACTCCATTGTTTACACTTCTACTTCTTAGATTGCAGTTGGGAACTCTTCACAGATTCTAGTTTTGGGGATAGGTTTCGTCAAATGCTAGATGGGTGCATTGAGGATGTTCTTCTTGTTCCTGATATTTCAGCGAATCTACTTTCCATATATTAGAATTGTCATTCTCGAGATGGGAAGTCAGTTGAGTTTACTCCACAGAATGTGACTATTCAACACTTGTAGGATCCTGAGAAAGTTGTTGCTACAGGGATAGTTGATCATGAGAACCATTTGTATCGGTTTATGGCTTTGAGTCTTCATCAGGTTCACATTTTGTTGCTCATGCTGATTCAATGAGAAAACTTTGGCATTAAAGATTTGGGAACTTGAACTAAAGGTATCTTCAGCAAACGCAAGCACATAACTTAGTGGTTGGTCTTCCAAATATTTCTTGCACGGATGGTGTTTGTCAAGGTTGTGTTCTTAGCAAGAAACATCAAGATCCTTTTCCTAAGGGTCAAGCTACATGTGCAACCACACCCCTTGAGTTTTTCCATAGTGATCTCATGTCATTCCCAACTCCTTTTTCAAGGGCTAAGTATGTGTTCACATTCATTGATGATTTTCCTGATGCACATGGGTCTATTTTCTAAAGCTCAAGAGTGAAGTTCTCACCATCTTCAAGACCTTCAAAACATTTGTGGAGAAGCAGTCAGGTTGTTCTCTTCAAAAAATACACATAAACAATGGGAGGCAGTATGTCAATCAAGCATTTCAAGATTTTTGCAGTGAGCATGGTATTCTTCATCAACACACAGTTCCTTATACTCCTCAACAAAATGGTGTGGCGGAGAGAAAGAACAGGACTCTCAAGGAGATGGCCAATTGTATGATTCAGTCTAGGTCCATGGCTCCTACATTTTGGGTTGAAGCTATCAATTGTGCCAACTATATTCAAAACCGTATGCCCCATAAGGCAGTGCAGATTATGACTTCTGAGGAGGCTTGGTCTCATCGCAAGCCTAATGTATCCTTCTTCAGAGTATTCGTAGTGAGGCTTGGGAATTCATTCCGGATGGTCGGTGTAAATCAATGGAGAAGAAGAGTCAGCAGTACATCTTTGTTGGCTATTGTGAGGATGTGAAGGCATATAGATTGTTTGATCCTGACACATGAGGTTCATTTTCGACATGATGTTCAATTCACTAAGTCCTTCACACAAACAGATCCTCCTTCGACTTCTTCTTCATCACAACCTACTCAATATTCTTCAATTGATAATGTTTTGCTACTTGAGGAATATTTTGATGATGGTCTTGATCCACCTCCTCCTCATTCAACCACTAGGCCACGATGGGCTCATGTTACTTTTGAGGAGGCTGGCATCATCAAAATCTTCCTCAAGTAGCAAAACATCATCAACTGAAGAAGATTGAGTAGGTTGTGCTGAAGAATTCGAAGGAGGATCTGTCTGTGTGAAGGACTCGACAAACTGAACATCACGACGAAAATGAACCTCTCGTGTGTCAAGATTGAACAATCTATATGCCTTCACATCCTCAAAATAGCCAACAAAGATGTACCGCTGACTCTTCTTCTCCATTGATTTACACCAAACATCTAGAATGAATGCCCAAGCCTCACTACCGAATACTCTAAAGAAGGATACATTAGGCTTGCAATGAGACCAAGCCTCCTTAGGAGTCATATTCTTCACTACCTTGTGAGGCATATAGTTCTAAATATAGTTGGAAAAATTGCCAACTTCGGCCCAAAATGCAAGAGCCATGGACCTAGACTGAATCATACAATTGGCCATCTCCTTGAGAGTCTTGTTCTTTCTCTCTGCCACACCATTCTGTTGAGGAGTATAAGGAATTGTGTGCTGATGAAGAATACCATGCTCACTACAAAAATCTTGAAATGCCTGATTGACATACTCCCCCCCATTATCTATGTGTATTTGTTGAAGAGAAAAACCTAATTGCTTCTCCACAAATGTTTTGAAGGTCTTGAATATGGTGATAACCTCACCCTTAAGCTTTAGAAAATACTTAGCCCCTGTAAAAGATGGAGTTGGAATGACATGAGATCACTATGAACCAACTCAAGGGGTGTGGTTGCACGTATAGCGTGACCCTTAGGGAAAGGATCTTGATGTTTCTTGCCAAGAACACAACCTTGACAATCACCATCCGTGCAAGAGATCTTTGGAAGACCAACCACTAAGTTATGTGCCTACATTTACTAAAGATATCTATAGTTCAAGTGCCCAAATCTTTCATTCCAAAGCTTGCTCATTGAATTAGCATGAGCAACAAAACATGAACCTGATAAAGACTCAAAGCCATCAAATTGATACAAATGGTTCTCATGATCAACTATCCATGTAGGAACAACCTTCTCAATATCCTGCAACTGTCTAATTGTCACATTCTGTGGAGTAAAATCAAATGACTTCCCATCTCCAGAATGAAAAATTTGATATATGGAAAGTAGATTCATTGAAATATCAAGAACAAGAAGAACATCCTCAATGCACCCATCTAGCATCTGAACGGAGCCTATCCCCAAAACTGGAATCTGTGAAGAGTTCCCAACTGCAATCTGAGAAGTAGAAGTATGAACAATGGAATCAAGAAGATCACGCGAATTGGTCATGTGATGTGAAGCACCTGAATCTAGAATCCAACTATCTGAAGATGAATGAATGGCCCCTGCTAAAAGAGCTTTCCCTTTTCCCATGGAAGAAGGCTTAGAAACTGAAATGTTGTGCTTCTTCATAGCTTCTTCCAAGGCCTCCAGTCTCTTAAAAAAATGAGCCACATCATGCTCAGTTTTTCCACAAAATGAACAAGTATCTCCTTTCTTTTTCTTGGACTTGGAAGAAGAATCTCCAAAGGTAGAAGAAGGAGATGGAGTGGACTTCTGATTGTTCTTTGACTTCGGTTTGGAGGAAGTTTCACTGCCTGAAGATGATTCTGTCTTGGGATTCTTCTTATTCTTTCCTTTACCCTTGGATGATTGAGCCATTAGAGCATGGTTCTTAGAGCTAGGTAGTGCATCCAACTAAATCAACTTGGCCTCCTCCCTAGTAAGATGCTCACAAAACAACTTAAATGAAGGAATTTTATAATCTTTCCCCATGGCATCCATAGTAGAGTAGAAAGTAGAAGAAAACACTTCATAAGGGCCTCTTAACTTAGACAGAATCAAGAAGATACATTCATCACTAGATTTATCATGCCCATATCCTTTTAATTGTGACAAAATCAACTTAAATTGTGCAAGAAAATCCCGAATTGAAGGAAATACATCTAGAGAGAGTGATTGTAGATTCTCTTTAAGTTCCAAAATTTGAATTGATTACTTTTACCATACAATTTTTCAAGTTTATCCCAAGCATTCTTAGGTGTTTTACACTCCGCAATAGGAAACAATAAATTATTAGATACATGTAAGCCAATGAGCCCTTTTGCTTCATCCATTTTACATCTATGGACAAATTTTTCATAGTCCCTTGTGAATTTAGGTTGTTTTTCATCTAGCATTGGCCATAGACCCTTAGATTGTAACAATTGTGTCATTTTTTAGCTTCCATGTATGATAATTGTGTGGAGTGAGTGGTTCAATTTTCCTTAGATCCGCCATGAACACCAAAAGAAAGAAGAAAATGTGGCACTTAAATTGTTCTTTTCACTCCTCCAGAATGTATTAGAACTGATTTTGCAACCCCCCCCAACAAATTACAATGAAGAAATTTCATAATTTGTACAAGTGACAAGCTCAAATCAACCGTTTATAACATGTAGTGATTTTTGTTAACGTATTAGCAGCTTCGGTAGCTCCTTCCAGCTCAGCATTCCTTCTTGGAGGACGTAAATTGAAGATAGCCGTTGGCTATTCAATTTACATGTTCTTTATTAGATCATATTCAACTCAAGAAGATTCTACCAAAGCACAGTCACAAGAAGGCCGACTTCTTGTGAAGAAGTTTAGATATTTATCAAGGCGTATAAATATTCATCAAGGCCGACTTCTTGAGAAGAAGTGAAAATATATATCAAGGCCGACCTCTTAAGAAAAGGTGAAAATATATAGGACGACCTCAATAAAGTATAACGGCAATTGTGAAGAGATGAGATATATCAAGGCCGACCTCAATAAAGCATAGAGCGGTCATGAATAGATGCGTCCCAGCCAATATATATTGTCAAGGAAGCCGTGCATCTTGGAGATCATGTTGTTAAGTCTACTCACTGATTGAGGCACATACAGATAAGAGATCAAAAGAGTGCGAATAATGCTGTCATCCCAGTGCGAGTTCATGTGGTTCGTCATTTGTTGGATTTATTGAAGGTTCAGATCAGAAAAGAGAAAAATATATTCTACTGGGTGCGCAATCTGTCAAGTATAGTGCGACTTTCTTCAAGGTTGTCCAGTAATCTTATTTGTACAAGATTTACTAAAGCCTGTTCTCAGTCTTCATCAAAGTACAAACACAGCAAGTTGACCTCATGCGAATCTGAGTGTGATCCAAGCATAAAATTGTCCACTGCAAACTGAATCTGGGGCTCATCATCGAACTCACCAGTCCGACTATGTTGTCAAGTGAAGTGCTTACTCAAGTTCATCACTGAACTTATCTGATCCGTGACATTCAGTGCTAGACTGTCAGAGAGATAAAGCTCAACAAAGAAGTGTGAATATT
Organism: Sequoia sempervirens; assembly: GCA_007258455.2. Lineage (NCBI taxonomy): Eukaryota > Viridiplantae > Streptophyta > Pinopsida > Cupressales > Cupressaceae > Sequoia > Sequoia sempervirens. The sequence continues at coordinate 686,441,653 of VDFB02058242.1, forward strand.
GCACAGTGTAATTTGGCAAACTCTGTGTTCTGCCCTTACCAGGTGTGAGTTAATTAGAGTTAAAGGTTATTATCTTCCTTTTTTTGACTACTGCATTCTGGTCTAGTGTTAGACCGCATTGTAACTTGTAAAGATTATTACTGTTGCATCATAAATAAGAGAGATCTTTGTTGCTGGGTTTTTCTCCCTCAAGAGGAGGGTTTTCCCAGGGTATAAGATGTGTTATTTTGTCTGATTTATGTTTTAATTCTCTCTACATTTAATCTGTTCATACAAATTAACAATTTTTACAATTTTAAGAAAAAAGAGCTTGAAAAAACTGAAAAAGAAGGTTACAAACAGATTCCTTGTGATGTTTTAAGCAATTTCAAAAAATGGTTTTCCAAATTTTGACTTCGTATGCAAAAGTTATGCCAGTTACAAGTAATAAATGCACCTGTACCTTCAAGCTGAAAAAATTGGCAAAAAATGGCAAAATAAAAAAAAAGGTTGCACCACTGCAAAATTCATCAAACCAGCTTTCTGACGATATCTCATTTGCAAAAAACGGACACCATGGCGAAAAGTTATTAATTTTTGCAAAACTGCCTGAAAATAGGCCTGCAGTGACGACCCCCTGACAAAATAAAATTTGTCATAAATCAAATTCATCTGAAAATAGACAAATTTTATATGAGAATAAAGATTTTTAGGCATTTTGAACACAATGGGAAGGTCAGTCTGAGCCTAAAATGCTCCAATAAAAAGTTGTTCGCAAATCTGAACTTCAAACCCTTGTTTGCCAAATTTGCAAATGGTGACCAAATTGAGTGAAACAAAAGCCAAATATGACTTTCTCGAGCCTCTTGGATGCAATGGGACAGCCAAAAATATTGCCACTATAGCCAAAAGTGTTGCAATCACCAGATCTTACCAAAATGCATACATGCAATATAGGATTAAAAAATCTTTACAAACCCTTTTTGATTCTCAAGATCATATTGAAACACAAGAGAAGAGCATACGGGGAATTTGTAAGATCATAAAAGAAGCTCAAATCACAATAGAAAATTTGATGGTAGAAACTCTCTAATGAAAAAAATGGAAGAGGCTTGCAAGATTCAAAGCTTTGATACCATGTTGAAGTGAGCAACCAAGATCTTCAATCTGTATAACAAAGAAGATTGGCAAATATTCAATGTATTAAACAAAAGAGACAAAGGATCCTTAAATATATTTACAAAGACAATGTTTCTAAAAGAAACAAACGTAAACAAAAGACGAAAATAGAAACTATCTAACCTAGATGACCATTATATTATTTAATATATTTAATACTCTCCCTTAATGATCATCGTTCTAACTACACACAGAAACAAGGAAGGCTACCCCCTTCTCTTCATAAAGCTTCTGCAACAAAAGACAAGAGCCTACCATTGACTCTGCCATTTGAGATGAGTCTGCCACCAACCCTCCCAGAAACTGCATAACTTTTGGAAATAACCAAAAATCATCACAAAACGTCCAACCTGATGTTGGGTAACAAAGCTATCCCTCCCTGTAGCCATAGACACCGAAAAACAACTGCCACAATTTTGAGGAAAAACCTGTAAACCCTCCAAACTTTTGCAGATGAGCATGACGCCCCAAAACAGACTGCAAGAAACCACAATTTTTTAGGACAAAATTGCAAAACCTTGAAACTAAAGTTTACAAAACATCATTTTTTCGAAAAAAGGGTAAAAACCCACAAATGAATCCCACGCAACTCTACGAATTACAGAAGCCCAATAACAATTTTTGAGGATAAAATTGAAAAAACCAAACAGGTAGTTGGCACAAAATCTGAAACACGGATCAACATACAAAACATCATTTTTAAGAAAAAATGGTAAAACCTTTCCAGAAACCAGAGAGCCCTCCTGAATTGCAAAAACTCTAACTAGGGCATACAGGAGCAAACCCTTAATTTTTGAGGAAAAAAATTATAAACCCTCCCATGATTTTTTCAAGCAAAAATTCAGAAAACCAAATAGAATATTACAAAACCCATCAATGATTTTTTTTCAAGAAAAAAATATTAAAAAACCATCAATGATTTTTTCTTTTTCTTTTTCGGGGAAAAAAATATTAAAAACCACAAAATTTTTTTAGGAAAAAATTAAAAACCCTCTAGAATTCTTTCAGGAAAAAGATATGAAAAACCCTCCATAATTTTTTTCAGGAAAAAAATATTAAAAACCCTCAAGCAAATTTTTTAAGGGACAAATTATTAAAAACCCATCAAGCAGGTCACACAACCCAGGTCGCAGCTCAAAATGGAGACTCAATTTCTGCAAAATCCCGATAAAAAAATGCAGAAATCCCATAACAAAATTATGTGATTTTCAGAAAAATGTGTCCATGAAATCCATCAAAAACATTGCAGAAAATTAGACACAACCTCCAAAAAATGTGCAAAAAACATGTCATGACTCTTGCAACCCGTCACCTTAGGAAACACCAAAAAGAATGATGAAGAATGCAAATAATAAAATTGCATCCACGAACCAAAAGAAAAAACACATTGAAATACAAAACCCTCCGTTCAGACAAAGGCACGAAAAAACGGCGATTTTCAACACAAAAACCTTCGATTCTGCAAAGAAACCCTTATGCGATCTGTAGAAAAAAAAACACGATGCCCTTAAAAATGTGACCACAGAGAGTGAAAAATCACGCTAGAAATGTGTGCGACTTTTGACTGGAAATGCCCACAATTTTTCACCCTTCAAAGAACTCCAAAAACCATTGAACAAAAATGTGATTTCAAGACAAAAAGAAACCTCGAAAATTTTTGGAAATAAATTCTAGTAGGAAGAGGCTACGAATTTTTTATTAAAAAATTTGCCAAATTTTATGAAACCCCATCAACCCGCTCTGATACCACATAACAAAGAAGATTGGCAAATATTCAATGCATTAAACAAAAGAGAGGAAGGCTCCTTAAATAGATTTACAAAGACAATGTTTCTAAAATAAACAAACGTAAACAAAAGACGAAAATAGAAACTATCTAACCTAACTAAGATGACCATTATATTATTTAATATATTTAATAATTTGCAACACCAAATAACCTCCACAAGAGATAGAGAGAAGCAACAATGGAAGATGTTATTCCACCAAATAAGAATTGCAATATGATATACTATGCAATAATATTGCAATACAATGCTATGTAAAATATGCTAGAGATGCCTCGCTTATAAAAGCAAGGATGAGAGATAGGATAAGACAAGATCATGACAAGTGTCTTAATCCTATCACATGAGACAACTAACTCATAACTACCTAGGATAATTTAAAGTCTAGATAAGACAACTCTAACTTGTCTAGATAAGACAACTAAGACTTCTAGAAGGAATCTTTTATCCTAAGTAAACTTAACATGTGAACTAAGTACCAAAATTCCCTAGTAAAAGAATTAACTAGGTACAAGACTTATTCACACCAACAGTTACCAAGGGTTATCATTATGTAGGTTTCCATGCCTTTCTTATTAATACCTATGCCAATATTTCAAAGTATAATTGCAAAACATGAAATCCCAACCACAACAATTGCATACTGAATAATATGTTTACTTCCAAGTTAACAATGTGACCCATTAAATATAAGTCCCTTGAAGGGGCATAAATACATATTAATGTCTATTTATATATTGATGCATGTACGTGGACACCCTTAAGCACATTCATACAAGCATGTGACCCCCCTACAAATATATGACACTGAAGCACATGCAAGTTTGTGTATGGTGTAAATAAAAGCTTCGTTATTTCCTTTCCCCAATAGTATTCTTTTTAGGATCAAACACTGGTGTAATTTGAGCTCAAGCATTGACCTTATGCTACTTCTTGGCATAAAAAAAATGTAAATAAGAACTTGTTTGATGGGATGTTGTATGAGTATGCAGCGGTAGCCTACTCCAAGCATTCAAGATCCTTCTTTGATAACCAAAGGCTTGAAGAGTGTGAAGTCTATTAAGAGGCAAAATAGTGAAACCCTAATTACCATTACAATGGCAAACATAACACCATCCCAGAAAGTATCATGACCTCCTGAATAAAATTGTAAGCCTCCAACTCATGTAACAATGAATCCTCTGATAGAAAGGGTGCTCTCCCTTTTGAGGAAATACCGCACACCAAGGGAGCACCAATTTGAATGCGAGAAGGAAAAATGTTGCTCTATTTTAATTAAAATTTTCTATAGTATTTTAATAAACCCCTCTTGAACACATATAGCTACAACAACCTTTTCCAAGGCCACATTTGTAGCATACTCAACTTTCTACATAGTGAATACTTTGAGAATTACCATAGAAGTAAATAAACATATGCTTAAAATAGGGTAGTAAAAGAATTCACTTTCATATAACATTTGTTGAACATGATCAATATATGAATGAATAATACAACTTTTGAATTTGAAATATATTAAATGCAACTTGAGAAGTAAGATAAAAATTTATTTATAATTCATACGTGAAATGCATTTCAAGTATACAAGTTTACATTTCACATTAAGTGATACAGGGTCAAGTCTTCCATATCTGGGAATTTGCTTATGTTTCACAAGCCTCGACATTGTGGATTGCAAGAGGGAGAGCATCACTCGAGTGCTTTACCTCGAACCATAGACCGGTAATCCCCCACTCACCTTCCAACTGGAAGTGGCCCTATCCTTCATGAAGAGTATAGACAAAGGAACCAACAAATACATGGTATTTGATTTTTGGTGTTGTGTCCTACATAACCAATCAACCATACAACTTTAGACCTCTTCTAACTAAGTATGACCAATCTAACTAGATAAGCAATCTGGAACACTGTGAACCGACTAATGCAAGCAAAGACTTTTGCATTACTTTGGCCAAATATTTGAAATATAATAAACATTTCCATATGAGATGTAGATGTAAGTTCACACACCTCTAACTCAACTTGGAAACGACTTTAAACCTAAGGTTTGACACATGATTAACTGGTTGACTACTTGTCTAACTTTTCTTAAAGATTTAAAATCATAAAAGTATAACTTACTATAGTTGGTAAACGACTAAGGTGATGGAAACATTTTTCTGACAATGAACACCCGTGTTGCGTACTCACAACATGGCTATTGCCACTTGTTCATAAGTTTTTGCATTTATTTCTAAGAGTAAAATACTCTCCTATTTTCATGCACAATACTTTTTAGATTCCATTTACAAGTTCTAGTGTTTTCAAACAATAACACTGACTCAAGACACCTTGTCTTTCTCATAAATTCTTGTCATCTCGAAATGTAAATAAGAAATAAAAGTATTATTCACCAATAAGAAAATAGCTTCTTTCTTTAAACAACTCTGAATTTTCTGTGTTTCTCTCTTAGTTCTTTGTACAAGAACACATTTAATAATATCAATAAATATACAATATATATTGCTAAATTCTTCCAAAGTATAAGCATATTTTTACGATGTTTAAACTCTTTCAACAATTATGATTACAAATCTGATTTATTCCATTCAACATATCAGAATAAGCTTCAAGCTTATCATACCAGTTTATAAATATATACTACAGATTATAGATTGCACAGTCTATTATATATATAAAAAAAAAACTGCAATTTGTATTTTCCTAAGAAGAGTAGAATAATTAATTCATTCTATCACAGCAAAGTAGCATGTCTCTTCTCTTCTGTGATATACAGTTCTAAAAGAGAAAATAATAATATAACTATAGATAAATATACTCAACTGTATATTTCTCACATGCATAGTTTTATAAGTATATATTCTATGTGTAAACATATCTTTTCCCAATCAATGCTTAGATTCCATTCATTATATTGTCCAGGAATAAAAGAGATCAAAAACTGATAAAACATTCTTGTAATAATACTCGGCCAAGTTTCTCTAAGCATCCATGACTATAGACAGAGACTTGGCTTTTGCTTGTAATTATTCCACAGCATAAACTATAACTGATAGAAAAATGAATCTACAAACCTGAACTTCAGAATCGTTGCCAAAATATGGCACATAATGCATAAGTAGCTCTGCAATGAAACTCCCTTAACTTCACAACATGCGCTCCTTTCCTCTCCCCCGTGGATGTGAATAATGATTAAAAAAAAAGCAACAATCCTAAAACATAATGCATCGATCCTCGTTTTCCTCTCCATTTCTGCGGCCTTTACCACATAACTGCCCCTCTTAATATCTTCCAACTGAAACTTAATGACCAAACACCACATTACCTCTACCTAGGAATTCATTGCATTTTAATCAAGCAAGAATATTGCCTACGTTGGAGGCTTTATCCTCATGTAGGTGATGGAAAATAGTTTAGACTTAAATACTTACCATTACATACCTTTATGGCATGTATCTGTCTTCAAACAATCACGACTATCTCCAAAGGCCATTGGAATATTTGCCAATTAATGATATCATATATATATATATATATATGTGTGTGTGTGTGTGTATTTAGATACTAGTCAATTAGACTTTATATAAACAAAATTGATAAATCGAGATGATGAAGATGATACTTATATAACACTTCATTTTTATCGAAAAAGACTAGGCCAAAGACTTGACAAGGCTCAACCTAACCTCAACCTAACCTTACAACTCAACCATACTTAGTCAAAACACGAAATTAACTCAACAACAAGACTAGAGTTACCCAAACTGGTTACATAAACCTATGTGAGTGTGTGTTCGACTCATTTGGAATTAACTTGTTTATTTCCCGTGTTTATACTCCTCTCTCCAGTGATACTCTCACTCTCCCTCTGGGAGGGTAAGAATCCGATCCTACATTTCACTTAGAAATCCAATAACATAGTCTGTTATTAATCTCAACGTCATAATCTTGATTAAATAATAATAATCATTAAATTGAAAGGCATTGCATTGCATTATAATTTCATCAAAATGTCAAATAACATATAATCATCTACTGATATCAAAAACACATTTTTAATGTAAAAGTTAAAAGTAATTTGCAAGTCAAAATTCAGGGTGTAACAACATTTCTCTCAAACATTTTGTCAAGCAACTCACATGCCTTGCCTATGCTTCTCATTTTTGTGTTCGGATTTACCTAACAGGGTAGCTCCCCATCTGAGAAACTCTTGGTCCATGCCAAATACTTGTGTCTTTCTTTGCTCTCCTCGATTTTATCTTCCCTCGCAATAATCAATGGCATGTTCCTTAAAGAGTCCTTTTCGTGAATCCATTCTATGCATAATTTGTAAAACGTTGCCCAACTGTTACACCATTATCTCTCACGCCTCCAAATAGCCATGCCCCACCCTCAATCTTCCTCCTATCAACCTCCATTGCTCATGTTTTTCCTCCAAAATATCATGTGAATGCCCAGGGAAGGGGGGTCGTGATGATTTAAAGTCTGCCTTCTGCCTTTTTCCCATGCATCCTTCCATCTAGAAGGCTCTTGGAGCTGGGACGCCATGCCTCTTAATGGCACAAACACCCCTCCCACATCCCTCTCCTCTTTAATGATATTTGTCTCCCAATTTAATAAATTCCTTCCTTACTAGTTGTTGGCTCCATCAACAATTTTATTTTATTATCTTTAACCACATGATGTTTCCGTGCGAGATGACCTTTAACAGGGATGTGACAGAAATCAAACCTAGAAGAGATTCCCTCATGGAATGATATACGGAACTAACAACAAACCCAAAACAAGTAGTACTCATAGCCATTCAATTATGGATACATGAACAAAGTTTATGTCAATGCAAGTATCCAAATTCATTTGTTTATTTCCCAAACCAAAAACATGTATGAAGGTTGTGATGTGATATTTCTGAACCATAGTGGCCATATAACATACACATGTTGACAAACTGGGTACAAATTTCCATTAATCAAGTTGGATCTAATTCATGCAAAAGGAATGAAGAGATATTATATAGGAGTATAAGGGATGTCATAATTACTAGGTACATTCAAATCTACATGTCAAATGCCTTTATGAACCTAGTGCACATGTCCCCAACTTCAAATTACAATTCAAATTGTATACATTGATTTGTCAATCTCAAGAAAATTTATCAATAACTAGGAAAATATTTCAAGGCTATAACTGCCAGTGTGTGAAAAATGTGTGTGAATCTACTTAGGTGTGACAGGAATTGGACTATTCAAAATAGAAGAAACAAGGGAAAATTGAGTTTCATACTTTCTATTTAAAGAGTAAGGAATACAAAAGTTAACAATGAACATTCTAATTCAAATTAATGTTCCATATTTTTAAATAATTGGAAAAAACATTAAGTTTGTCAGAAAGGAAATAACTCATCCACCAAGTACTTTGGGGCAGCTGTACAAGAGACAAAATATTTGGGCAGCCAGCTGAAATAAACTTTTAACAGATTCCTCCAATTTTCATTAAGTTTTCACTAGTTCCATTAATTTTCCATCAGATGTATCTGCATACTTTATAGATACCCACCATTATATATAATATCCGTATATATGTGCTATGTAGATATAAGACTATTATCTACACAATGTGTGGATATTACTCTTATAGATTCAGTTTGAAAATAACATAACATGATCCTGTGACCCTTGGCCTTAACATTCAAAGAAATGTGTACAAGGCTTCTGCTGTAAAAATGCAGGTTGTGGCTTTGAATCATGCCCAATCAAGGAGGATGACAGGCCTGTGGTGGTGGCAAAGCAACTTTGGGTTAAAGTTTCTGACCTAATAAAATGGGGTCATGTGCCACAGGCAGCCTGTTGACAGTGACGACCTTCCCAAAGGGCATGTTGGTTATAGTCAGTGATCAGAAAGAAGGAATACAGACAATTAGAAAGGGCCTTCATGAAGGGAAATAATTTTTTTTGTAAGCAATCATGGAAGACATGTGCTAAGCTAAAACAATTAACTTTTCCATAAAAGCATTCAAAGGGAAATGAACAAGGAGATGTGCAATTATTTGAAACGCCTCTCCACTAACCTTAACAAACTTCAAATAATGACCATAAAATAAAACCTGTAATTTATTTTCTGAACATTTCAAAAAGGTTTAACTATTTTGTTCTTGTGCCAATTAATAACCCTTTTAATAGAAATTCCAAAAAAGATATCACAGCCACCACACATGCAGACCTTACAAAATAAGGTTATTTAAACATTACCAGCTAAAATTCTGCTATTTTTGTGATCATCTCTTAGATGACCAACCATATCATTCAATGCAACGAGTCCCGCAGCACATAATACTCCAATCTGTCTCATACCTCCACCTAAGGTCTTTCTGAGCTTCTTTGCCTGCATATAAGTGTGTTAAAATTACTTTACAATAGTCTTCCCTTGTTATACTAAAAGTGAATATTTTAACTTCTAAACTAGCTGAGAACAAATAAGGCCTAGCTATTTTCACTAAAACAGCATCCAAGAGAAGCCAGTATTGACTTTATTAAATCTCAATATCTGAAAAAGAAAACTCACAAACCTTTGCAATAAATTCATGTGAACCCACAATGACACTTCCAACCGGAGCTCCCAAACCCTTTGACAAGCAAACCTACATTCAGACATGCAGACATCAAATTGTTGATGAAATTAAGGATCCAAAATTCTCAACATAAACATAGGATATTCAAGCATCAAGAAGTTATTACAAAGAACCAAAAGGCTGTATAGGAAAACAGAATATATCAAAGGTGACAGATGATATCTTTACACTAAGAGAGAAAACATCAATTTATGCCAATGAACACATCTAAACGTTTCACAGAATTAATTATAAAAATATTAAAATCATTAGACCAAGAAAACCAATTAACCATAGTATACCGAAACAGAATCAGCAGCTTGAACAAGTCTGTCCACAGGTACCCCCAATGCCTGAACATAAGCATCAAACGGTATTAGGAAAAAGGAAATAAATGCACATGTAAAGGAAATAAATTATTACTTACTGCAGCTACCCAATGTTATCAAGCAGAAAAAAATCATAGGCTTTACTTATGACTACATGATTCCATTTCATGTTCTATGAAAACAACTGATAGATCTGGAAATATAACTTTCAAAACAGAAAAAGTTAACATCCATTTCACATTATGCAAATAAGCTACCAATTTCCTAGATTATACAGACTTGCTAGCTAAAGGATTTATGTTCATAAGGATTAAAATGAAGTTCTTACTATGGAAGCATTAAATATCCGAGCTCCATCCACATGCAGTTTCAATCCATAGTGTTTTGCTAACTTTCCTATCTTGTCTGTGTATTCTGCAGTAATACATCTACCTCCAGTACTGCATAGTGACAAAATATATAAAGTTAGCAACTCCTCCAATGAAGAAATGATTCACTTGGTCCTAGCATGCCATTAACCTGATAAATTTTTTACTTTTCCCAACGGAAAAGTTCATTTCAAATCTACTTATTTCCAAAATTGGTGATAAAGTTCCATATCCGTACATAGTTTTTTGACTGATAATCTATTCAAAAGTTGTCAGTCTTCTTGATGAAAGCATAGGTATAGCTTATTTCGACCACCATCATATCATGAATGGTGGATAGAAGCCACAAAAGGAAACAATACTTGAGCTATTTTAAGAACTTGTAAAATTTGCAAGGCATAAGTTGAATTTACATCTATGTTACCAGAAACAAAAAGTGTGTAGCATCGGCAAGAAAATGTGATGAGAAACTAGCATGTGCAAGTTATGCCTAAGAAACAGAATTTTCCTTTCTATATTACTTATACAAATTTTATAGAAATTTCATATATTTACGAATTATTCAGATTGCTAGTGGTATAAACATCAATAGATTTATAAACTCTAACTTTGAAATATGGACGATGTGCCCAAGGACCAGTCATATCCCTTAAAGAAACTCGATCTTAACTTGATGTAGATAGGTGCACTAATTTATTCATCAATGTCAAGGTGCAAGATGATGCAGGTTCAGCCATTTGTTGGCCGAGAGTTCTTAATGCCAACTTCATGTCAAACTATTTGAGTGTATTTCTGGTCACAACTAGGGGTTTGACCAATATGTAACGAGTATGTACTCGTGGATTTTAGCATGTATTAGATTTAAGGGTTAGAGTCTCAAGGTCCTTTTGGCCTTTCTGAATGAATGATTAATACTCGGAAGGTCCTCTTGAGTCTATTATTCTAAATAACTGTTAATTGGTGTTTATTGTTAAATAATAATAATCTTAATTTTAAATAATAATTTATCCAATAAAATATTTAATTCTATGGGTACAAATAAAATAAAATATTATTATTAACTTATCGGTAATTTTAACTTACTGACTTAGAAGGGTTTCCTTTAAAAATACATAAAATAAAAATACAAACAACATATGTGAAGGGCAGAGGAAAATTATTATAATATATAAAACTGCTTAAAGTTGCTCAAGTCTTCAGTCAAACATGTTGTAAGGTACTGTAATGTGCTCCAAACTCTCTGAATGAATCTGCACCCTACATATTTAGAAATCTGAATTTCCAGTGAACAAAACTTTAGAGTGCGGACTTGGGGGTGTAGCAAATATATTCGTGAAAATTAAAATGGTTGGACATTGAGAAACACTAGCACATGGGTATCAAACCTTTGGAAATATAATAATAAGACATTATGGAGCAATGGGAAGTACAGGAGTCAGGAGACTTAAAGTGGGGCATTGCAAACCACTCCTACCCTTGCAGAAAATCTGCTGCAAATAATGCCTGAATGAGAAGATAAGGAATCCTTACAAGCTATTTGGGAAGGATTTTGGAGGAGGAAGCAAAGCCCTACACCACTGAAAAATCTATTCATTTGGTTGCTACTGCTTCATAGTGAGGGGGAAGGAAAGCTGAATGAGGAGATCAGGTTGGCTCTCCATACAAACCTCTTTATGTTCCTTGAACCACGTACACTCCTTCACTATTACTTTCCTAAAATAATGCTTAATTCTGAATTATCCGATCATGCAGATGAAAAGGATTAATCTAGGTTGATTTATACTTATGAGTATGAAATATAGAGTTTGACTTTGTTTGTCATTCTACAATACTATGAAAAGGAAGGCTGGTGCTGTTTGAATTGCACCCATCTTGCATGCCAAACTGGTCCTCATGTCTTCTGGAGTATGTAGTTTATTCTTGAAAATCCTAATATTCGCACTTACATTAATTATTATTTGAATGAAAATGAAAGAGAAAAGTTGGTTCTGTGGTACTGACTGAACGAGGATGGATGTATATTTAAACATAATACTAGCTTCTGGAAGTATTATCCTTATGTATGTATATTTATATCTGTTTAGTTGCATATAACTCTTTATCTAATCATACTTGATTGGGTTTGCTCACTAGTCCTATGCATGCTTCTATTTTTCATTTAAGACATTTTGTCAAATAAATCATTTGCCCTGTACAAGCTTATATTTCTTTGTGATATTTTGTCAATAGATTGTGAACCATGTGCATGCTTCTATATTCTTGGGGCATTTTTGTCAAGTAGATCATGCACCTCGTGCATGTTTTTCCATTTTGCATACATGTCTACCACAACCTTTGTACTATAACTAGTGACAGATTTCCTCTATTCATAATACATTAATGAATGCCCTTACCCTATTCTGACCTCCCATTCTGATGTGGACTGGAAGGATGCCGGTTAGGTATTGTTCAACTCTTAATGTTATATTTATGGTGGAATGAAATGATTGAATGATAATATCTAGAGGATGTTGATTAAATGTTTAGTAGTGGGAATAATTGTGACAGTTGTCTATGATAGAGAAAATGTCTTGCCATTATTTATACTTCTTATAGTTCCTTGATTTATTTTGGGTCACACAAATGCCTTGACAGCAAACATTACCCTAAGCAATTTGCTAGTTGTTGGCGTAACAACTAGCACCTCTGGAGTAAGAGTTGGTATGGACAGCTATGCACACTACGCAATGAGTGCTCTTCAAATTAGGAGGGGAAGCTCCCTCGTTGTGCTTGACAAAAATGCTTTGAAAAGGAAAGTATACTAAACAAAATCCTGTCTTTTTGTTTCAGCTATAGAGGTACAAGGCTTTCTCGAAAACTTCTATATGTTGCAGCTGAGTATTTTTTGGTTTCGCAGATCACTAACTACAACTAGGCTTAATTACTTAAAATCTATCAAGTTTCCTCAAGAAAAACAGACCATGAGGAAATGGAGCAAGGATGACTATCTGACGATAAACAAGTGTAGATTCTCAACTTGAAGGCAAGGTGGCACATCTATCAACTCAATCTAAACAAGTTTATTGGTAACAACATCACACGATAAACTAAGTACGGATTCTCAACTTGAAGGCAAGGTGGCACATCTATCAGCTCAATCCGAATAAGTTTATTGTTCACAACAACACACGATAACCAAGTGCAGATTCTCTACTTGAAGGCAAGGTGGCACAACTATCATCTCAATCTGGACAAGTTTATTGAACACAAAACAGATTTGATCTAACTAAGGAAAGAATTCACCATTATAATTGCATGAAACCCTATGTGGCATAACAATTCATTATAACAGCAAAAACGCATGAACAGATACAAAAAGAGCAATATTGAGGGCAAGGTAGGCACAGCATATATTTCTCTCTAGTGCAAAAGTTATTTACAAATGAGCAAAAGCTCTTATTTATAGACATCAAAAGGTGTAGGGAACCCTAAAATCACCTTGAGTCAACTATAGTCTTGCAATGCATGCAAGATTTATTGCTAAGCCCTAATAAAGTAAACTATACAGTTAACTGGAAAACTACCATCAGTTAACCGAAACATCTAATCTAAAAATGGACAATTGTGCAAGCATGCACGTCCTTATTGAAAGCGAGTTAACTAGAAGACTATCATCAGTTAACAAAAACCCTAAATGAAACTCCAAGTAAATAAAGTTGATCTCAGAATAGATATGCATGTGATGAAACAACGAGTTAACTTGAAAGGGTAACGCCAAGTTAACTCTTGTGTATAAAGTCTATTCTGAGAGGTAGGAATTGAAGTCTATTGATCATGATCTCGAGCAACCAATCCCTCAATGAGATTGTTAACTGAATCACTGTCTGGAGCTCTGATACTCTGTTGAAGAATGCTATGCCTGCGTAGCATGTCTTCACCAGCTGTGATCTAGGACTGAAGTTCGCCCCTACTCCTGGTTGCCTCATCGAACAATGCTGACAAGACTGTAAGCTGATTAATCTTATAGCCAATGGTCTCCCCACTGAAAAATAGCATGAATGAGTGCCTTAAGCTCTAACTGAACATCAGTAAGCTCAACATAGGCACCACCCTCAATCTGATATCGACATGGTAAGCAAGATACTAAAGTCCTCACAAACCGAAGTGCACTAGTAACGTACTCTCTACTCTCAGCCAATTCTGACACCATAGTCTCCTCTATCTTTGCCTTGAAAACCAATTGTGTTTTCCAAGAGTAGATAGCTTCTCTATCCTTTGCATCTGTGACTAATTCATATGCCATACTCAGGTGAGCAATCATAATCTCATCCCGGGGTCTGTTAATTGCCATTTCTTGCTCCTCATCCTGGAGACGAAGATGGAGCTCTCGTGCATTGTACCGTAACTGATATAACTCTGTGAGCATAGAACGGCCTTTGGCAATGAACTCCTCTTCCCACTCATCCAAACGCTTGCCATATGCAACTAAATGATTAAGTTAGCCTTGTTCTGTTGGAGGCTCAAGCATCGGTGGGAGTGTGGTAATGGCATCTGACCTGTGAACAAGACCAGAAATGTATTGACAAAGTTGTCTAATTTCAGCCTTGAGGGTTGCCTTATCTTCTCCGTCCTTCAGTATTCTATCCCTGGCACTATCTGTAGCAACTTGTAGTAGATCAACCTAAGTCTGGCATGTGCTACGACCAAGGTTGACTGTGATAACCTCGAAGTCCTAAGATTCCAACTCGGCCAAGCTCTTCCCCTGTGGAGGTATAGCAGTCTCGACTACGATCTCCATGTCAGTATTCCTTTCCATGTGGACCATGTTCTTGATCCTTTTGTCTGGCGTATCCTGATAAATCTCATACAAATCAGAATGATTAAGAACATAGGATAATCCGATTCAAGCACTATATGTCTCAACGCGTAGCTGGAAGGACTTACAAGAGACATCTCTAGAGGTGATGAAGCAAGAAAATTGCTTCTAAGACCTCAAAAATGTAAGTGCGTATTTTATTTAAAATATACGCTCCATACTTAGCCATTTTCTGGATGTCTTCACTTTTCAACACTTTGTCAAAGACCTCACGCGAACAAGCGTCTGCCAAATCGCGGAAGCTGATGGTTGGGCTTGTTGAATAGATAAAGTAATTACGCTCAAGTCTCGTGAAGACTTCGAACGCGAACGAACTCATCTGACATGCCTAAAGGCTAGGCGCTTCTGGACTGTAGAAATACAATGAAAATTTTATGCCAATCCGCCCGCAAAATTACGTGCTTGGTAGAACCTCTACCACAATCACCTAGAACGTCGGATTAACAGGCAACTTGGTGCAACGCGAGCTGGACCAGAGTAGTACTGATGTCAGGAAGACCTCATCAGCAAACTGGACCATCTTAAGGGTCATTTTGACAAGCGTACCTGAGCTATAGTTGCATTGGAAACACAACGAAGAAGCTCAAAGATGTGAAATCTCCATTATAAGCTTATCTTCAGACGTTGGCTGCCGGAGCTCTGGGACTCGGATGACTGCGTTTGATAGCTCGTCGAATAAGCAAACTAGTCGTGAAGAGATTGACTGCATCAGCCACTAAAAGTACCAAGATCCACCCCCCCTTTAAGGAGGGCGCCCTCAAGCTATAGGCGCGTTTAAGCTAGAAAAGGACAAGCTTTTGCAATCTGGAACTTTGGAATCTTCAACTTTTGTTGCCAGTTGCCAGAGTTTCGGGTCTCAGATAACTTCGCTGGATAGCTTATCGGATAGGCAGACCAATACTGAAGAGATTGACTGTATTTATGAGCATTTTCGACAAGATCTTGACCTTCAAAAAGAAGGGCGCCCCTGGGCTACAGGTGCGCTTTCTTGCTTTCCTTTGAGAAATCTTCAAAAAATAGACTATTGAAAACATCATTATAGCCACTGAAATGACAATAAAAAGTATAAGTGTTGTCTTGAAATGCTCCTTCATCGTGAAATGCTTCGTTCTGAGCCTCTGATTCAGGTTCTGATAAATGAAATGGTGCCTTTGACTGACAAACTACTGACAAAACTCCATGTTGGATATTGCCCAAAAACTGTACTTGACATCATTTTAGCAAGATTTAGACTCTTTTAAACAAAATGCCTTGATGAAGCAAAAATTTTGGTTTTGGGTACAACATTAGGCTCCGTCTGGTGACCATGTCGGATACCTACGACATAGGAGAACCTAAGAATCTCAGTGTTACGTAGACCAGTGACTTATAATTGGGCATTGGAGTCAGGACTTTTTCCCTAATCACCTAAAAATATTGGAGTTTCCTAAAAACCTAACCTAAAAATCACCTAAAACACGACAAAACATCACAGAATGGGGAAACACAATACGACATAACGAATAAAGCATAAAAAGTACTTACAAAATATTTACAATATTACTCCTCCCCCGGAGGGTTGAAGTGCTTAAGATATTGTCCGCTGCATGGCAGCGGGAAGAGCCTCCCACCGATGTCGTTTCTGCCTGAAAGGCTTGACTTCTCTTCTGATGGGAATTGCAGGAGGCAATCCTTCTGGAATGAAGATTCTCAGGTATTCATATATCCATGCAAAGGTACTCTGACAACAGTCAGAATATGATGCAAATGGGAAATTTAATACCCCGAAGGTATTAGTTCAGTTGTCGTCCATCCTTGGGATGTTGAATTCTTCAAACCAGTCAATCGAGTTCCCAAATCGATTTCTGTAATGCCATAGGTGATCTTTTCTGATCTGATAATATCCTTTGATCGGATCATCGATCAGCTCTACATCACCTTTAACACATAGGAGTTTGATTCCCATGTCTTCAAAATCTTTGAGGCCTTGCAAAAGCACCTCTTTTTCAGTTTCACTGAATTCCAATTGCAGGCAATTTGCAACTGGGTTCAACTGTCCTTTAGGGGAGATGATCAATTCCCCTGTTTCTAAAAATTTTGTTGAACAATCTCCATCAAACTGTATTGTCCATGACTTTGTATTCTCTGTCGGTCTCTTTTCAAAACAAACAATGTTCTGGTCTTCAACTTTTATTTCTGATAGAGTTACACAATTACCAGGACCCGCTTCAGACTTTGCTTTTGCTGGAACAGATGACTTGAGCATAGCTTGCTCCTTTACGACCTTAAGAATCTGATCTACTTCTTCAGGATGATTTTTAAGATATTCCAGTTGGGAGATTTGTACCTTGGTCTTCATCATGGAAGCTACAATGTCAAAATTTGTTGAAGACGTCTCTTGAGCAACTGGCATAGTAATCACATGTGAAGGTTTGGGTTTTGAAGTGAAAGGCACTTCTTCACCCTCTTTGTTTGATTTCCGCCTTTCTTCTTCTTCTTTTTGTGCTTTGAAGTGTTGAGCACATGTAAACACAGGAGGAGTGTACTGACGGTATTCTTCTTCTTCTTGATTTACGGGTTCTTCATCAAAATATCCCGCTGCGGAGTCGCCATTGAAGTTGTCCATCTGTGGTGAGACAACATTTGAACTTGGTGTTGGTACAAAACTAGAACTGGGAGCAGCTTCAGTGTATCCCATGATTTGGATCATTCTCAGGTTCTCTGGACATGTGGATCCGGAATGTGCATCATTGTCATGAAAAGGACAAAATACTGCACTGTGTGCAGCCTCAATCATTGATCTTGGTGGAGATGTTGACAACCGTGGCTGAAGATTATCTCTCTTTGGCTGGTGCAGTTGCTGAACTGGAGATCTGATGAAATTTGCTTTCATCAAGCCGGAAGTGATCATATTATCTTCCAACTCGATGGTGTGTTCTTGTGCACTCTTCAACTCTGTCTCTTTGGCCGTCTTCAAGAAGAAGGCTATCTTTGATGGAAGAGCATTTATGAAACAACTTATCAGAATCTCCGGTGATGGACTGAATGTAGAAGAAATTCTTGTAACAAGACGATTAAATCTTGCTACAAAATCCCTCATGTGTTCTTTGTGTTCCATCTTTGAATTTGTGAGTTGGGCGAACAACATATGATTGTCTTCAACGGGCTTGAATCTCGCCAAAAACTTCTCGCTCATAGTTGCCCAGCTTGTGATACTGCCTGGCGCCAAGTGATTGAACTAGTTGGCAGCATTTCCCGCGAGAGTCTCGACAAAGAGACACACCGCAATGTCCTCATATGCTACGTGCAAGACGGTGCAAGCCGTTGTGAACGCAGAAAAATGGTCCTCTAAGTGTTGAGTTCCATCGCCGTGAAACCGAGGAAAACGCTTCCTTGACCCTTTAGGTAACTCATGATTTACCTCAAAAGCCAAAGGTCCAATGTTATTACCCCAAGGTAGTGGGGGTGGATGTCGCCTGTCAGCATTGTTGTTATTATCATCCATTGCTTCTGTGTGGATCATGCAATAGGATGCCAGAGTGTGATCATTCCCGCGATATAAAAGCGTTTAGCTTTTCATAAAGTTTTCTTGCCTCGTGCCCCACGGTGGGCTCCAGAAAACTGTTGGCGTAACAACTAGCACCTTTGGAGTAAGAGTTGGTACGGACAGCTATGCACACTACGTAGTGAGTGCTCTTCAAATTAGGAGGGGAAGCTCCCTCATTGTGCTTGAAAAAAATGCTTTGAAAAGGAAAGTATACTAAACTAAATCCTGTCTTTTTGTTTCAGCTGTAGAGGTACAAGGCTTTCTCGAAAACTTCTATACGTTGTAGCTGAGTATTTTCTAGTTTCGCAGATCACTAACTACAACTAGGCTTAATTACTTAAAATCTATCCAATTTCCTCAAGAAAAACAGAGCATGAGGAAATGGAGCAAGGATGACTATCTGACGATAAATAAGTATAGATTCTCAACTTGAAGGCAAGGTGGCACATCTATCAGCTCAATCTAAACAAGTTTATTGGTAACAACATCACACGATAAACTGAGTACGGATTCTCAACTTGAAGGCAAGGTGGCACATCTATCAGCTCAATCCGAATAATTTTATTGTTCACAACAACACACGATAACCAATTGCAGATTCTCTACTTGAAGGCAAGGTGGCACAACTATCATCTCAATCTGGACAAGTTTATTGAACACAAAACAGATTTGATCTAAGGAAAGAATTCACCATTATAATTGCATGAAACCCTATGTGGCATAACAATTCATTATAACAGAAAAAACGCATGAACAGATACAAAAAGAGCAATATTGAGGGCAAGGTAGGCACAGCATATATTTCTCTCTAGTGCAAAAGTTATTTACAAATGAGCAAAAGCTCTTATTTATAGACATCGAAAGGTGTAGGGAACCCTAAAATCACCTTGAGTCAACTACAGTCTTGCAATGCATGCAAGATTTATTGCTAAGCCCTAATAAAGTAAACTATACAGTTAACTGGAAAACTACCATCAGTTAACCGAAACATCTAATCTAAAAATGGACAATTGTGCAAGCATGCACGTCCTTATTGAAAGCGAGTTAACTAGAAGACTATCATCAGTTAACGAAAACCCTAAATGAAACTCCAAGTAAATAAAGCTGATCTCAGAATAGATATGCATGTGATGAAACAACGAGTTAACTTGAAAGGGTAACGCCAAGTTAACTCCTGTGTATAAAGTCTATTCTGAGAGGTAGGAACTGAAGTCTACTGATCGTGATCTTGAGCAACCAATCCCTCAACGAGATTGTTTACTGAATCACTGTCTGGAGCTCTGATACTCTGTCAAAGAATGCTATGCCTACGCGGCATGTCTTCACCAGCTGTGATCTGGGACTGAAGTTCGCCCCTACTCCTGGTTGCCTCATCGAACAATGCTGACAAGACTGTAAGTTGATTAATCTTATAGCCAATGGTCTCCCCACTGAAAATAGCATGAATGAGTGCCTGGAGCTCTAACTGAACATCAGTAAGCTCAACATAGGAACCACCCTCAATCTGATATTGACACGGTAAGCGAGATACTAAAGTCCTCACAAACCGGAGTGCACTAGTAACGTGCTCTCTACTCTCAGCCAATTCTGACGCCATAGTCTCCTCTATCTTTGCCTTGAAAACATTGTGTTTTCCAAGAGTAGATAGCTTCTCTATCCTTTGCATCTGTGACTGATTCATATGCCATACTCAGGTGAGCAATCATAATCTCATCCCGGGGTCTGTTAATTGCCATTTCTTGCTCCTCATCCTGGAGATGAAGACGGAGCTCTCGTGCATTGTGCCGTAACTGATATAACTCTGTGAGCATAGAACGGCCTCTGGCAACGAACTCCTCTTCCCACTCATCCAAACGCTTGCCATATGCAACTAAATGATTAAGTTAGCCTTGTTCTGCTGGAGGCTCAAGCATCGGTGGGAGTGTGGTAATGGCATCTGACCTGTGAACAAGACTAGAAATGTATTGACGAAGTTGTCTAATTTCAGCCTTGAGGGCTGCCTTATCTTCTCCGTCCTTCAGTATTCTATCCCTGGCACTGTCTGTAGCAACCTGTAGTAGATCAACCTGAGTCTGGCGTGTGCTACGACCAAGGTTGACTGTGATAACCTCGAAGTCCTGAGATTCCAACTCAGCCAAGCTCTTCTCCTGTGGAGGTACAACAGTCTCAACTACAATCTCCATGTCAGTATTCCTTTCCACATGGACCATGTTCTTGATCTTTTTTTCTGGCGTATCCTGATAAATCTCATCAAAATCAGAATGATTAAGAACATAGGATGGCTGCCTCCTCTTCCTTCCCAATTGAGACTCAATCCAAGACTGATCTCGACTAATGCTACTGGAGGGGTCTGTACTAGCAACAGGAGGTTGCGACGAAAGTGAATGTGTAGAGGAATGACTGTGAGATGGGGAGTCTAAATCCAATTCAATGTGAATCGGGACTGGTGACTGCTCTGGAACTGGTGTAGGAACTTGAGGCTGCACCTTAGGCATTGGCGAACTCTGAACTGGCCTCTGACTGGCTCTGTGATAGGCTGTCTATCAGGCTCTGTGTGTGTATTAATGGCAAGCGCCTTGCCCTTCGAATTGTTTGGCGCTTGACCTTTCTTAGGAGGGTTACTCCTTTTCTTCTATTTGGGTTTTGACGAGGAAGGTAGTGAAGGATTTACCACTACTAGCGGCTCTGCTCTGGGCACACTTACCCTCCTAGTCTTCTTGCTGTCGAGGTAAAGTATACTATTTTGAATAACTCTACTTGACCTCTCTTTCACTGTCGCGTACTCCTTGGCGTACCAATGAACTGCTGGCAATGGCTATGTGTCGACCTGCTCTCTGAAAAACTGAGGAAGAACTTCTCCCTCGTCATCTGATAAACCTCCCACATCTTCTGATAAGAAAACAAAAATCTGTGAGAGAGAGAAATGGCCGTAGCTGCGTCTGCGAACCTCGAAGTCATCTGCGCAGTTTGCCCAGTAATCCACCATAGAAGGCTCATGAAATATGCTTCCAGCAAGGCGAGTTGTCTAATGACCTAAAATATCATAGGCACGTGCTTCAACAAGATACTTGAGATGATATTTCTTGAGCTCCTGCCCTGCAACTTTGGCATCAACCACCATCTTGCACCAATACATTCCAAATTGAAGAGGAAAATTGATAGATGGTTTGTGCCTACGGCGTAAAAGACGATGAACACCATGCATCTGTCTCGAGAACTCCATAAAGATTGTCTTATCCGAGGGATAACGTGGAAGCATAGTTGGATTTCCTGTAAATCCGTATACTCGGATGTAGGTATATGTCGGGAACTGAATAAACCAATCTGCCCAACTATCCATCGCTACCCTAGCAACTGCCGAGATACGAACGTGCAACTCCCGGTGTAAATTTCTCACTATATAAGTCAGGAAAGCCTCATGAACACGCTTGAAATGACATTCAGCCTTAGTGAACTCAATGCTGATCATAATATTGATAGACTTTCTGAACACTTAGATGCCCACGGTGTTTAGTCCTCGGAACCGACCCTGAAAAGCAATCAAGTACATGAGATATGAACACATGTGAAACTCATGAGCAACTAGGAAACCGGTGATTTGCTTGTGGATAATATCGCTGATGAAGGATGCCCAATCATAATGTTCCTGCCCAGATATGATGCGACCAATAATGCAATACATCCAAGGCTGAAAAATATTAGCATGTGGCTAACCTAAGACATGATTCAGGAGTGTAATTAGAATCGCGTACTCATCCTTGTACTCACCACGACCCACATTGTTTGGCAATATGTTCTTTGCTTGCTTTAACCATCTTTCTGCCATCTTTTTCTGACATTTGTCCATATCAGCATTGAATGCCTGCTCGCACTGCTCCATAGAAATAACCAGACTATTCGAGTGTTGAGGTATACTGAAACTTCTTTCGATGTCCACAGGCTTGAGACTACAAATAACTCGTCCATCAACTGACACTATCTCACGAGTAGTAGAGTTGTAATGCTTAATACAAGACATTACGAACTCAACACAATGAACGGAGATAGGTATGGAAGCGGCCTCCAATAACCCAGACTGCTCAATATTTTGAATAATCGAAGCTCTGATCTTAACCGGATCTAGAACTGCTTCTGGCAACACCTTGTGAAGATCTGTCTCAACTGTCCCGAGGAAGTCGTAAGGACTGATTTGGTCCTATATTCGAGCTGAGTGTACTGCATTCTGAAAAACTCGCCTGTTGACTGTGAACTTGACTATGTTCTGACAAGATTTCTGGAGAGCTAAAAATAGCCTGCTAAGGCTAAAAATAGCCTTTTGAAGAGTTATTTTCGGCGAAAAATCTGAGATATGGGTTTTGTCCAGAAAAAGAGTCTAAGACAACCCAAAATGTCACAAATGTGAAAATCTAACCTCTACTCGATCATGCAAAGAGTTTTCAGTTGAGAAAATTAGTAACTCGAGAATGAATGTTCTGAAGTTAAAAATTCCTGAAAAATCAAACACACAATTTTAATTCGAGGAAGTTACATAGAAACGATCCAGATGTTTAGACTTATCAAATTTGCCAATTTCAGGAACATGCAAATTGGATTTTGAGAGAAATTTGAGAATCAAGGAGGAAAAAGACGTTTTTTGTATGCTCTTCTTCAATGAAAATCGCCCTTGAATCCTTCAAATTGCTGATAAATATGAACTTAAAACCTACAAAAGGATATGTTAGATGAAATCGCCTTTGAAAATTGATGAAGAATTCGCCTTTGCTCTGCAAGAATTCGCCTTTGTTTTGCTAAAATTCGCCTTTGCTTTGCAAGAATTCGAATTTGCCTTGAAGTTGCGCCTTTTCCTTGAAGAAATACGAATTTTACTTTGAAGATATGAACTTCTCTTAAGAAAAACGAATTTCTCTTTAGCTTTGTTAATAATAAATGAAGATGGCACCATGTTTAAATAAGAAGAAATTCGCATCATCTTGTGAACTGCAAGATTTAAAACCCTGATTGAAATAGAAGTCTTTCAATTGGTCTCCCTTCAGTTGAACTGCCACTGACTCGAAGTTCAAAAATAAATAATAATAAAATATTCATTATCATGCAATTTGCAAAAGGCGCCAATTTTAGAAATTCGCCATTTAATGCTAAAAATGCAAGAATAAATATTAAATATTATTAAACTTCAGTTGACAAATTGAATGAAGCTTTAGGCTTCACCGCTAGACTTCACTGATTTTGAAAAGTCATCATTTGAGCTCATTAGCGTCCATTTGCTCAAGTTATTACACTTTTTATCAACTTCCTACTTTGTAGCTAACTACAAAGTTATAACTGGCCATCTTCGACACTGATTTCTGACTGACCGAGTGATGCTGAGACTGAATTGGTGAATTGAATGCAAAGCTTGCTGAGCAAAGAAGAAATGTCTGCTGGGAGTCATCACTGCAAAATCCATCATTTAACACCCCAAAAAATTAGGCACCCTTGATTAAATTCATTTACAGGTGCCAGACTTAACCATTTTCCTAAACTGCCATCTGCTTCAAGCGCTTGACGGTGAGCGGTGAACCTGTGAACCGGCAAGTTTCGCATGTTCAGCACACCTGTCCAACGACATACGCGAGGCATCACGAAAGTGTGCGGTAGGACCTCAAAGTAAAAGTGCCCGCTTGCTACAGTTGCACTAACACCATTTTGACAAAAGTACAACTCTCAACCAGATGCCCTACTTCGACCTCTGATATGGGAGGGAGATAATTCGATTCACTAATCAATGTAGGAAGGACTCTGAACACGAAGAAGCAAAGAAAACTACTTCTAAGACCTCAAAAATGCAAGTGCATTTTTATTTAAAATATACGCTCCATACTTGGCCATTTTCCGGATGTCTTCACTTTTCAACATTTCGTCAAAGACCTCGCAGGTACGAGCGTCTGCCAAACCCGAAGCTGATGGCTGGGCTTGTTGAATAGATAGTAATTACGCCAAGTCTCGTGAAGACTTCGAACGCGAACGACCATCATCTGACAGGCCTAAAGGCTACCGGGATGTAGAAATATAATGAAATTTATGTCACCACCCGGAAATTAATGCTTGGTAGAACCTCGCCACGATACCTGGAACGTCGGAAACGGCAACTTGGTAACGCGAAGCTGGACTAGAGTAGTACTGATGTCAGGAAGACCTCGTCAACAAACTGGACCATCTTAAGGGTCATTTTGACAAGCGCCCCTGAGCTATAGTTGCACTGGAAATGCAACGAAGAAGCTCAAAGATGTGAAATCTCCATTATAAGCTCATCTTCAGACGTTGGCTGCCAGAGCTCTGGGACTCGGATGACTGCGTTTGATAGCTCGTCGAATAAGTAGACTAGTCGTGAAGAGATTGACTGCATCAGCCACCAGAAGTACCAAGATCCACCCCCCCTTTAAGAAGGGCGCCCTCAAGCTACAGGCGCGCTTAAGCTAGAAAAGGACAAGCTTCTACAATCTGGAACTTTGGAATCTTCAACTTTTGTTGCCAGTTGCCAAAGTTTCGGGTCTCAGATAACTTCGCTGGATAGCTTATCGGATAGGCAGACCAATACTGAAGAGATTGACTGTATTTATGAGCATTTTCGACAAGATCTTGACCTTCAAAAAGAAGGGCGCCCCTGGGCTACAGGTGCGCTTTCTTGCTTTCCTTTGAGAAATCTTCAAAAATAAGACTATTGAAAACATCATTATAGCCACTGAAATGACCATAAAAAGTATAAGTGTCGTCTTGAAATGCTTCGTTCTGAGCCTCTGATTCAGGTTCTGATCAATGAAATGGTGCCTTTGACTAACAAACTACTGACAAAACTCCATGCTTGATATTGCGTAAAAATTGTACTTGACATCATTTTAGCAAGATTTAGACTCTTTTAAACAAAATGCCTTGATGAAGCAAAAATTTTGGTTTTGGGTACAACACTAGTTAGGTAGATGTTACTGCAATTAACTCCTGATTCATTAAGAGAATGTTGATGCCAATTGGTATGATGCCAATATGGTGATTGCAATTTTAACCCCTACTCCATGTCAAATAGACTAAATTACATATATATTTATTGTATAATATTACATGATGGATGAGCTGTAAATTTTTCCGTGTCTTCTTACCTTGGCATTTGCATTATATTATTGAAACACAAGATCCCATCAAAATGGTTCCGAGTATTCTTTTGTCCCTTTTTAGGCCTTGAGATGACCTTTGTACTATGGTAGATTGCCAACTCAAACTGATGAGATGGACAAGGTTGGTATATCAACTACTTTCATGAATTTATAGGTGGTGAATTACAGTAGTTCAATTGGCAAAGAACAATGTAACCTTGTATTGGCATTTGAAAACCTTGTGATATTATTTATAATAGGAACTGTACTATTAGAAAAGGTGTCTCAACCTTGTATCTTAATGTTAAGAACACAAAAAATGAAATTTTTGAGCTATAGAACAAAAAAAATCAACTTTTGGGCTATATAGATCGTTTTGGCCCAAAAATATGTCAAATTGGACTATAACTAGCAAGCCAATTATGGGGAATAGAGATCTATAATTAAAAAAATGGGCTCAATTAGCTTCTTGGATCAAAAGTTATGGCCTTTGAAGATGTGTCATGCCCCCACCATAAATCACAACACCCCCGCTCACAACACTTTAAACTAAGCCTAGACAAAGGGAAGCGATACATATTAAATGGGCAAGACTAGTGCTACTTATTAGTATGCAACGATTCCACAAGGGATTAAATAATTAATAATTAATAGAATTTGTGAGGGTGGTGATTGGGAATAAAATAAAATAACATCAAGTTTGAACAAAAAGTCATAACCTTTGGAAAGGAGATCTCTATTCCAGAGGGTGCATCATTTCATAAAGATATGAAGATATAAAGGGGAGTCCATTTTCTTGGGAGAGGGATCATCAATCAAGCAGATTGGATAAAAGGGAAATAAGAATTTGAAATTATAAGAGATCTATTGGAATAAATATTATTTTTAACAAGAATATTGTTGGGAAGTAAGTTCTAAAATATAATTAGGAAGAACTATGTATACATATGTATATGTATATATGTATATACATGTATATATATATATATATATATATATATATACATGTATATATATATGTATATATGTATATATATATATGTATATACATGTATGTATATATGTATACATACATACATATACATACATACATACATATATATATATATATATGCACTATAATTGCATAAAAAAATTATATTTGATTAACAATTAATATAATAAGATTCATTTAGTAGGGGTAGAGGGCCTAGCTCGATTGGCTAAAGCATCCTATTGCAGGCAAGAGGTCAAGAGGTCTAGTCTCCCCCCCAAACCTGTGGTACCTAAGGGCGTGTTACGTCAATGCCACCGGTCACATGAAATTTTTTTACCAAGCACATTGCAGTTTATAGGGGGACGAATACCCGACCGATTTCTGCAGTCTAAAAAAAAAGATTCATTTAGCAATCTATTTTGAATTTTA
Source organism: Sequoia sempervirens (assembly GCA_007258455.2). Taxonomy (NCBI): domain Eukaryota; kingdom Viridiplantae; phylum Streptophyta; class Pinopsida; order Cupressales; family Cupressaceae; genus Sequoia; species Sequoia sempervirens. Next base: position 686,468,815 of record VDFB02058242.1, read on the forward strand.
TAGAAGTGTTTACAAAAAGAGAGGCTGATCAACCTTTTTGGTCCATGAGATGGGAAGGATCGGCTTTGCTTTCATCAAGTATGCCACCCTCAAGATGCAATGCTCATGGGGTTGGGAGGCATATGAGTGCTCCCGAGCTTGTTGAGGGAGGCAATTTTCATGCATCTTATCAAGCACACCACCTCGAGATGCAACACTCATGGGCTGGGAGGTGAATGAGTGCTCTTGGGCTTGACCAAGGAGGATGGAGTGCCTCCAAGGTGGATTGAGAGATGGTGTGGACTTGAGATCCTTCCATGCTCATGGACCAAGAGGTAGATGAGCGCTCTTGGGCTTGAGAGAGACTTCTCGAGTACCCAACCCCTGAGATGCAGCATTTGTGGAGCCAGGAGGCATATGAGTGCTCCTGAGCTTGAGGGTCTTCTCAAGTATGCCACCCTGAGATGGATGGACAAGGATCCACCGTACTCTAGCAATACAAGGACAACCATCCTTGAGATTGCAGTTTGTATAATATTTCTAGTGAATTCCTAATATGATTGGTTATTGGAATGTCTTGGGCTAATCATTAGTGATGTTAAGTTATTTGGCATTCAAATATTAATGATGATATGAACTATAGATCTAACTATTATGATGTTTTAGCTATAATTTATTGCTCTCAAAGTTATAATATTTGACGTATTAATCAGAATATAACCATAAAATTGATACATGTTATTACTAATATCAATTTTTAGTGTTTATTATTGTTTTGCAGGCCTAGATCAAGGAACATCCCAAAAGCGGGCATTACAATTGGAAATTAGAAGTACATAACCCAAAAGAATGATGGACAATAAGTTAAACACAAACTTTTGAGGATGGTATCAACCACTCTCCAAGGAAATCATTGCAGTATAGAGTCAAACATAACCAAGACAATCATTACCAACTGTACAATTTTCAATTCCCATTGCATGAGGACAAGCAATATTGGGAAGGGAAGCTTGTCATGCCCCCATCATAAATCACAAAACCCCTACTCACAACACTTTAAACTAAGCCTAGGCAAAGGGCAGCGATACGTATTAAATGGGCAAGACCAACACTACTTATTAGTATGCAGGATTCCACAAAGAATTAAATAATTAATAGAGTTTGTAAGGGCAGTGATTGGGAATAAAATAAAATAACATCAAATTTGAACAAAAAGTCATAACCTTTGGAAAGGAGATCTCTATTCCAAAGGGTGCATCATTTCATAAAGATATGAAGATATAAAGGGGATTCCATTTTCTTGGGAGAGGGATCACCAACTAAGAAGATTGGATAAAAGGGAAATAAGAAATTGAAATTATAAGAGATTTGTTGGAATAAATATTATTTTTAGCAAGAATATTATTGGGAAGTAAGTTTTAAAATATAATTAGGAATAATATGTTTATATATGCATTATAATTGCATAATGAAATGATATTTGATTAACAATTAATATAATAAGATTCCTTTAGCAATTTATTTTGAATTTTATAGAAGTGTTTACAAAAAGGGAGGCCGAACAACCTTCCAGGTTCACGAGATGGAAGTACCAACTTTGACTTCACTAGGTACACCACCCTTGAGATGCAACACTTGTGGGGTGGGGAGGTGTATGAGTGCTCCTAGGCTTGTTGAGGGAGGTAGTATTCATGCATCTTATCAAGCACGCCCCCTCGAGATGCAACGCTTGTGGGCTGGGAGGTGAATCTGGGGTTGATCAAGGAGGATGGAGTGCCTCCAAGGTGGATTGAGGGAAGAAGTGGACTTGAGATCTTGCCATGCTCTTGGGCCAGGAGGTGGATGAGTGCTCTTGGGCTTGAGAGAGACTTCTTGAGTACGCCACTCCTGAGATGCAATGTTCATGGGACCGGGAGGTGTATGAATGCTCTCGGGCTTGAGGGTCTTCTCAAATATGCCACCCAGAGATGGATGGACAAGGATCCACCCATGCTCTTGCAATACAAGGACAACCATCCTTGAGATTGTGGTTTGTAAATATTTCTAGTGAATTCCTAATATGATTGATTATCGGAATGTCTTGGGCTAATCAATAGTGATGATGAGTTATTTGGCATTCAAATGTTAATGATGATATGAACTATAGATCTAACTATTATGATGTTTTAGCTATGATTAAAGGTATAATCGACCTTGAGTGAGTGTCTCCATATGTGTAATGTACATTTCTAGACATGTGTTGATTAGTTGGCGAACTAGATGACTATTAAATCTTCACAATGATTTTGTGATGTGTCTTCTTAGAACAATAAAGTGAATGTATAGGTATGCTCATGGATTATCAAGTAGACTTATTTAATATTCTGCAAACATCTGTTATTTTTATGAATGTATGTGTAAAGCCCAAATTGCTTGTGCATTTTGATAGACATAGTCTTTTGTGATATCTTGATTAAGGTATCAAGTTTGGTTATAGTTATTACACTTTTGTATGAACTTAGAGACTCTATTGCTCAACTAGATAATGGCACTGATATGCTACTTCTTCCATTTACCCATCATCCCAATGCACTCACAATAACTTAATATATCTCTTAGCTTAATTTGGTTTTGGCTTTATACAAACATCATAAGGGGTTATAATAAAACACATTCTCATACACTCATATGGGAAATTATTTACATTCATAAGGTAAATAAATGAAGTAGGCCAACATATAGGCACGAAGTGACAACCGAAATAGGGGTACACTATGTAGTGGGTATGGTTTATGTTAGGGTAAGTATTTAGTTTCTATGGTGATATCTATTGCAGCACCTTAGGGAAGCCCCCTTTAGTTCAACAGACCCAGAATTGAAGAAGGTCCTTCCACCTTAGCAATTGGTTCTCAATTGCCCAACCTAATTATAGCTTATATGGTATTCTTCCCAAGTTTGACACCCCTGGCACTTGGGAGACTATCCAGCCTTAGGGATGTAGGGCCTACAACTCAAATCACTAATAGATACGATTTTGAAAGACTTCAAAGGCAATTTTATCTAATTTATTGATTTTAAATTTTGCTCACAATCTAACAATTAAATAGAATGTTAAGAAATATCTTATCACGCTGATATTAACAAGTATGTGGTATCACATGGAGGTTATGCCATGTGATATTAAAAAAAAATCTCTGTATTCTTCTACATTTAATACTCTATACTGTATGAGGTTTGAAAAAAGCAATATGAAATCACGATTCTCCTTCAATAGCAAAGACGTCATTTCCTTGCCATCCTGCATGCTCTTAATATTTTGACATTACATGCACTTGTCCATTTGATATAATTTCGCTCAATCAAATTGCTTTTTTTTCCAAAAAAACCCCACAACAGCTGCAATGTTGCGGGGTGTGTTGCTCTGGAAATAAAACTTAACTCAAGGCCTTGAACAATGCAAATGGCATTTAACAACTTTAGAACATGTAAGAGGGTCATTCTGATGCATTTATGGTAACTAAGGTCCATATAATATTGACGTGCAAACTAATATGCGGATTCAAAATGGAGAAAACTGATAAGGCTAGAATCAGGCTGTGCTCTTTCACAAGATGTTCTGAGTTGAAGATTCTCTAACTGAAGAAGCAGTAATGCTGTTGTTCACACATTGATGTTACAGTAAATATTATGAAAAGAAAGGAAGTTGGCTTCTTATCTATATTAGACAAATTTTGTAAATTCCACAAAGCACCTCCCAACAGGAAGGTATATCAAGCTTACAAATCCATTTGGCTAAGAATCCACATCTGACAGGTTTCTATTTATTTCTACTGGTGGCTGCATACACAAGAATCATTACCAGTTGAGCTTAAATTCAGGTTATTGTTATGGCAATTGCTCCATCTTAGTATAAACAGGGGTTGTGCTTAGAAGAGCTTCAAGCCAAGTCACCATTATAGAAATTGGTCCACTCAAAAATCTTGATTGTAAGAAAAACTGTTACTCACCAATATGAGGATGCTTATATTCATAACTTCTATGAATTTAATACTAACTATGAATTAAAAAAATGTCAATATCTATATCAAGAAGTTTTCAAGACCCATGGCTGCATCCAAGAAAGAGTTTCTTCTGGCATTCTAAAATGTGCAAAGCTAGGCAACACTAACAAAATTTGTGAAACTTCTGCCCTTCCATTTGTATACCCACGGAGTATATGAACTGAAGGAATTTTTGGGTTACCTTTAATGTGGCTGTTTAACATAGCTAAAATTGTACATAACAGCAGAGAGATTCCAGAGGGAACAGCATTAGCTTACTTTGCATGTGTGTTTTCTATGCATATAAGGCGAGTTGTAGCATAATACAGGTCATCATCACCAGAAGGCCGGATTGCAGCTTCGACTTTTTTCATGTCCATTGTGCCATCTGCTTCATTCTCAACCAGATGGGGATAGACATGCCCAATTGTTGAAATTCCACCATTTTCATAAACATGTATGTGGCTATTTGATCCAACTATCACTTCACTACCTCGCACCTAATACAATGCCATAAAAATGAAGCAAAGTTTTTCTTTCTCAATTCCAGAACTATCAAAGTAAAAGATAAAGATAACAATTCTTAGAATAATCAGGAAAGGCGGCACTTCATAAAAAGGAAGTTAAAACAAATGGTATTAAAGATGAAGTTTAATAGCTTTTATATTGGATAATTAAAAGCAGGGCCTTTGAAAACAGAGTATTTTCAGTGGAGATTTTACTTTATAGAAAATACAAAGAGATATCTTGTGCATTGGAAATATCATATTGAAAGAGATCCTATGGCTGTTACTTTGCACGTGTTGTATTTCGGTAGGGCCATTTTTTTTCACGAAGAAAAAAACTGCATAATTTGCACTGCAAGTATTTGTATGAAAAGAGGTCTGGTTCCCATTATTTTTCAACATGAAGTAAGATTTGCAACAGAGCCATTATGTTTCAGAAAAAAATGAACTGCTTTCACAGAAAGCATACTTTATTCATCAGAAAGTCATCATACAAAATTAAAGATAACCTCAATTAACTTCTTTTTGACCAATGAAATTTGAACAGAGTCTAATTTCTCCACAAAACGAACCAAAAAAAATCATTTAAACTTGAGCATGGAAACCAACAGCATGCCATTCTAACAACTTTTACACTGAAAATATTACATGAAAAGAGGTCCAACAATCTTTATTTTTCAAAAAAAGTTATCAGTTAAAAGTTTAAACAGAGATATAACTTGGTATGAGTTTTCCACAGTCCATTGCAGTAGTGATGATAGCTTTTGGATTCATACACAGTTGAGTGCAAAAGCTAGCATCACTAGAGATATAACTTTTAAGAACAAAGTGAAATAATTTCTAATAAATAGGTTCCTTCCCTGCAACACCACCATGACGACAAGGCAAACCAAACTAGAGATAATCATCAATGAAGATGGTTGTCCTTTAAGACAATGCTGTCTGTATAATCTTTCAAAACATATTTACCTTCGTTTTTGGCTGAAGGTACTTAGGGCTAAGTGACTTAAGCCTGAACTAACAAGGTGATAGATTTGACTTCCTTCTAAGATACTATGCCACATATTTTTGACTGAGAATTCTTGGATTCACTGGAAAATGTCAATCCTGTCACTTCCAATCCTAATGTTGCTGCCATTTTGCATACTGGTCACCTGGACCCCACTCTACACAAGGATTCTGTGCCTGCTGCTCCTGTCATCCCTTGGAAGTCAGGCCCAGATGGTGCTGCGCATGATGCTTTGGGGTCTGTTGTGCTGCTTGTGGCTTGTTCTTCAAGATTTATGGTTTTATTGGCAAACACTAATATTCCTAATGCCTCCTACCTTTTGTGGCATGGGAGAATCAAATGCTACATCTAGATCTAGTAACCTTGTCCAAGTGACCATCCTGTTTTAGCCCTAGGTAAGGATGTTTTGCAGGAAGAGGTTAAGTATACCCAATTGGATTTGATTTGTAAGTTCCATATCTGCATGCTTGGAATTCTCAAACTCGGCACTCTAGCCTTCAATATTTGTTAGAAACTTAGAAGTTCTTTGTAGTGCTCAAGGTTTTTCTGTTCTTCTTTGTAAATCACTTGAAAATAGGACTCTAATATTGGAAAAAGGATCATGGTTATGGGGTTAAAATGTTTTAGTGGTTATGCTATGGTTTCCAGCATGTAACCCATTGACACAATCCTTTCAGTTTTACCTATTAGGTGCAGCTCCCTTATCTCCTGCTCCAATTCTGGGTAGATTCATGTTTAATAGGATATTGGTAATACTTGAGAAATGTTTCTTGCTTTAAACTTGGAAATCGATGGTTTGATCCACTCCAATTTTGCAAGGGTTCAAGTGGAATTGAACATTTCCAAAGGCCTACCAAATGAAATATGGCTTCAGGTGGAAGATTGTATTTGAAAACAAATTACTAACTATGAAAAACTAGATTTTAGATGTAGACGTTGTTTCCAGGTAGGTCGTGTGGTAGTGGATTGCCCTTTTGGTAAACCAAAAACCCCAAAAAAGACTACTTGGTAGAAGGGCACCTATTTATCACACTTATCTATAAAACAGACCCCACTACATTCTCCAAACAATGTTGAGCAGTTCCCTTTGTTTGACCCCCTGAACCATTCACTTGTTGGTTAAGCACAACTTGTTATATCGCAAAAGGAATCTATAGATACATCTCCTTCTTTGCCTACTGGTTTGTGCTTCCCTAAGGGCATGTGTTCTACTTGTGCTTTCTCCTAGTCTAGCGACTTCAAAGATGGGTGTGAAAATGTCTGGAGAAAAATATAGAAGTTTTCATACTACTACTTGGTCTTTCCTTCTTTTCCCTTTCACATTTTGACACACTGACATGGGCTTAGAGTAATGAGCACACCACCAAAGAGGTTAAAGTGAACTAGGGGAGCCCGAAGGCAAGGGTTGAGGATCTCACAATTCAACATTTAAGCCACCCTAAGTTGAGAGGTTCGACAAATAGGACATGGTCAACTATGAGATGAGTAAAATGCAGAGCAAACCCCTTCTCAATAGTGTTTCTAGAATGTTAACACACCCAAGTCTTGTTGGTGCATCAAATTCTCAAACTATTACTGACTGCACCATCAACAAGGTTAGACAGAAGTAGGGGAGCCTAAAGGCAGGGTTTAAGGGCTTCATCACTCAACAGCTTTGACATTATCTCAAATTGAGGAATGGGGCATACGTAAACAACATTGGCTTCTCTACTAGACATGATTAATCAATCTGTGTCTACCTCTTCTATTGCTTTGGATTATGAGCAGGATGACACAGTGGGTTGGACTATGGTTAACAATATTAAATCTGCTCCAAAGAAACAATCTTTGGGACATATGGTCCTTCACTCTCATAGGAAAAAAGGTTTGTCCTGATTTGTGTAGATTATATTTATGATTGTAGATTCTTAGCCTGCTTCACCCCTGTTGGCATTTTTTTAACAGGTGTCTTGATATCATTATTGTTTATTTTTTAGTTGTAGTTCTTGGGCTAGGGCCCCATAATAAAACCCCGGGATTGCATCTTAAAAAATGTGAACTTAAGCCTGAAAAATTACCCAACTTCCAGTACATGCCAACCAAACTGGAAAAATAGAGATATGACATGAATTTGAAGAATCAAATTTAAGCATTTACTTTTCTGCTCATAGGACAATTTTTGTTCATCACGTCCAAGCATATTCGCATCACCAAAAAACATGGCAAAAAGATAAAACTAGCGTGTCTTTGTTTGTTTATTTACCATCACACTTTTTCTTCTTGTTATCATTCTCCCTTCTTTGATTCAATCACAAAAAGCCACTACTATATCCACATAGAAACAGTTTTTAATAGATAGAAAGTTTTCCTCTTTTTTACTCCCATTTCTACAATTTTTAAAGAATAGAAATGTCTTTCATTCAAAGCAAGTTTACTTCTATAGTAAGAATTTAGAAAGCATGTTTACTTCTATAGTATGAATTTAGCTTAAAAAAATTATGTGATAAGTTATCAGGATTCAACTGCTAAGTTTGGAGTAAATCATTAGAAAAAAATACCAAGTTTTTTGCTTGGCAATCTCGAGGATAAAATTTATAAATCAAGTTATAATGAAACAGTTTTTTATATTTAGAAATCTTTCCTCTTTTTTACTCCCAGTTCTACAATTTTTAAAGAATAGAAATATCTTTCTTTCAAAGCATGTTTACTTCTATAGTAAGAATTTAGCTTAAAAAAATTATGTGATAAGTTATCAGGATTCAACTGCTAATTTTGGAGTCAATCATTAGAAAAAGATACCAAGCTTTTTGCTTGGTAATCTCGAGAATAAAATCTATATATCAAGCCATAATTAACCAATGGGCTTTTCCTTGTGGTCTTTCAAGCCCAAAAAATCCAGTCCATGAAATACTGTATCAGACAAATTGTCTCACTTTATGAAGAGAAAAAACTACTCTTCTCAGTACAGCAAAAACACTTTCCATCGGCACATGTACATATTCCCTATCTGCCAACCAACAATAGCTCTTAATGGTGCAGAGGTGCTACTTGTAAACATTTGTAAAATGGTCAAAGAAATGTATTGCATGACAAACAGCAGCTTCTTAAAATGGGTAGAGAAATGCAATCTGTCAAATCATTCAAGCTAGACATTTTACATCTTCTTGTTTCCTAGGCATTGTCAAAGTATCTTAATCAGGTCCATTAACAAGTTTCAGTATACAGTTTATAAGGTTGACAAAATTTCAAGAGCAATTCTCAGAACAGAAAAAGAAAAAATCCATATTACAAACCTCGCAGTGAACAAGAACGCTAATTAAGTTGCCCATGGTACCAGAGGGCACGAACAGAGCGGCTTCTTTGCCCATAATTTTTGCCATTTGCTGCTGCAAGGTGGCAGCCGTGGGATCAGAACCGAGGACGTCGTCGTCCACCTGGGCCTCCGCCATTGCTGCCCGCATGGCATCTGTCGGCCTCGTTACTGTGTCGGAGCGAACATCCACCACCCTTTTCATCTCCCCGTTTGCCAAAACAGAATCCATGGCTTTTTCACCCAATTCCCCAAACTGCATTTCTCAGTAGCGCAAAAAGATAATCACAAGCTCGGGGGTGTACAAGCAACAATTGATTTTCTAACAGGTAATATTCTCGCATGCAAATGCATACTACATAAATATCTGTGATAAAGATTCAAACAACTGACAAGTCGAAAGATTTTTGGAGAAAGATCCAATTAAAATGGCGTGTCATGAACGTGGGTGGCGAAGCACGGAAGAAAATTCTCCTTCGTTAGGGAGGGAAAAGAATTTTATGAAAGAAAGTGTTTGCCACCTCAGCTTGCTTGCGTGGAATCCAATGTGATGTGACAGAACTTAAAAATTAATCTTCACTCCATTGGTTGTCTGATGTGGTGAAGAGCTGGAGGGTAGGGAAGGGACAAATAATTGAGGGGACAACATTAAATTTTGCTCATATGGTGTTGTTTGAGAAATCAAAACATTGTCTTATACGAAAGAAAATGTTTTTTAATGAAAAAACTATATAATAAAATCATTTCCTTAGATTTTAAAAATTGTATAATAAATTTATATGACTACTTTTTGGTTTTATAGTATTTTTTAATTTTGGTGGAGTTTGAACATTTTTGTAATGGTCATGATTAAGTGATGTTGGTTTTAATATGTGAGTTGTTCTCCACATCACATTTTGTTTAGATTAGTTGTGGTTATCTTGTTTGTTTGATGAATGAAGAGATAAAAATAAGAAAAAGAAAGATATTCAATTATACATGAGTTATTAGTATTTGTTTTATCTAATACTATTATAATGCAATTTTGTTTCTATCTGTTTAATTTGTTATTAACTAGCTTATTTATCTTATTACATAATATATATCGGATATGTCGAGATATGTCATCTTGTTTTCCTTTTTTTTTAGAAATGTATAGTTCAACCACATGTCTATGATATTGGATTTCAACTCATTTGGTAAAATAAAGGTCGATGATTGTAAGTGCCAAGGATCTTCTAGGGTTTCAACTCATACAAATCCAATCACCATTAGAGAAACATATTTTAGTTTTTAGTTTTCCCCTATCCTAGCCCTATCATTTGGGTGGAAACTTCAAATTCATTATCATCTTGAACATAACCTATCCTATTTTACTCGATCCTATATTATCAATATAAATTCCAAGGTATCATTGCCTATGAAAACCAATGCATCCATCCCCCCTTATCACATAATCCCCTTGAATCCTTCCACTTCTACCTATCTCCCTTTATCTAGTGTTGTTACATTAGCCCCATGAGATATGGGAATTTCTTGTTTTCCTAGTGTTTTGTTTCCATATTGTATCCAATGTCATGTTTAGTATATCATTTCTAGTGTTTGATCTATGTTCGGTTTTTCATGCATGTTTTAATGTTATTTATATATAGTTTTTGTCCTTATATATACAATATTTTTCATGGTTAGTATATCTTATTTACTATAATGTTTATATTTCATATATTATATGGTGTAACTCTTGTATATGTATAGTGACTACATTACTTTGATGTGGTTCATTGCAAGAATAGGTACATGCACATGAAAAAATGCACAAATGAAGAAAAATGTAAAGATTTGTATCCTTACATCAATACAATCCTATGTTTACTATAATTTTATTTTACCATGTGCTTCTTCCACTTAGTATCATTATCCTAGCTAAAAGTGAAGGACAAATGTAAATAATAAAAATTTCATACCCACAACTTCCACATTAGGTTTTTGCCTTTATTTTGGTGTTTTTTTCTCCTAGTGCGTTTTAGCCAAACCCATTTCTAACCTCTCAGAGATCATGTATTAACATTATAATCTTTCTATCCTTCTTAGACCACATCTAGAAAGTAGAATTTTATATCTTGAATGGACATCTGTGCCCCTAAGATCCTCAAACCAAAATTTTCCCAATTTTTTCTACCCTAACTCTAACTAAAAAACTCCAATTTGTTTCTACATTTATATTTGAAATTTTCTAGATGCACTCATTCCATTTTTATGCTTCCTTTCTTTTTCTGTAAATATTTTTAATTTTATAAAGCATTCTCCATTTCCCAACTCTTGGATTTGAAATATAGGTCAAATTTAAACTTATTTATTTTAGTTATGAAGTTATTTCTAATTTATATATTTAATTAAATACTTAAAAAATAGAAATGTAATTCTTTGTATTCCTTACAATTTTAATAATGAACATTTATTTTTACATATTTTGTTTGACTTGGTGTGAAAGAAAATGCCCTTCCATGATCCATGATGCTTAACATTTTGTACACCTAACTATGCTTAGACTATAGAGTAGCCTAGAGCATATGAAACTACCCTACTCACTATCTAGACTTAGAATAATGTATATACGAGCTACTCCATAAGGTTGTGAACCTATGCCACCACCATTTAAATAATTTTTAGAATAATGCTTAATGTCACCTCCATTCAAATATATTTAGAATAATGCATGTATACTCTACCCCATAAGAATGTGAAGCAACCTCCATTCAAATACAAGCTCTTCTTAGTAGGTCCACTTGTAGTACCTCTTAGCTTGGTCCAAGCTTATCTTGATGAATTTTGGGTTACAAAATATGACCATATGTATTGATATTTTTTATATTAGATTTTGGATATCAAGTACATGACCTATTATGAGCACTAATTTTTGTCCTCTCAAAATCTTACATGACCATTTCAAATCACTCCCAATTTTTTACAATGACTGGAAAGGCCCTTGCACTAATGGTCTGCTGCAGTGAAGGATACTGGCTCGGGTTCTGCGGAGGTCGTTGCAAGGGCAGCGCAAGCTAACTGGACTGGGAGGACGACTAGTGGAGGGTTTATCCCTGTTTCAAACGCCATTTATGTGGCTCTGAATGTGGAGGCAGAAAAAGAAATTGATGAGAACGTTTATGAGCTCTCTGATACGGGGGTGATATGTCATTTTAAGGGCTTTTGGCCTAGCCTCCCTCAGCTACACTCTTAGATTTCCAACAAATGGCAGCCTCTAATCTCTAGTAAAATTCTCATTTTCCCCATGGCTAAGGGGTTTTTTGTGGCTAAATTTGACAATGCTCAGGACATAAATATCATTCTTTGTGACAATTTTTTTAGCTGGGAGAATAAATTTTTGTTGATGATTAAGCCTTGGCATACTAATTTCAACCTTGCTTCTGAAACTTTTAGCAAAATCCCAATTTGGGTTCGGTTGCCTTACCTTCCCCTCCACTTATGGATTGCCCCCCTTTTGGAAGAAGTGGGTGATGCCCTAGGCGATTTCTTATTGATAGATGCTGCTACTTCTGACATACTTCATTCCGCCTTTGCCCGAATTTTGGTTGAAATGGATGTTACAAAAGGGCTGCCTGCTGAAATTTTAATTAAAACTTCAAAGGGTTCTTGGATACAGTCCTTGGACTATGAAGGGATTCCCTTCCGCTGTAGAAGATGTTTTAAAATTGGTCATGCAGTAGCACAATGTGGTTTCGAGAAAAATGCTTCATCTTCTTGGTGGAAGGGTGCCTCTCAACATCATTATACAGTTGAGAAGATTGTTGATCAACATAGGAGCTTTTCTGAGGTGGCTGCTTCAAAATGTCAAGCTCATGAGGTATCTAGGCTTCAAATATCTCTTCTAGTGGGGTTGTTGAAACTGAACATCTTGTTGAAACCCCTAAAGTTCGTGAGGTGGCTGCTTCTGATTCCCTGGGTTTTGGGACGTCCCCTCTGGTCGTCTCAAATGGCGAGGTTGTTAAGGCAACCCCTATTGTGTCTTCGGCTGCCATTTCAAGGGAAGGTGCCTCAGCTTCCTTTTCTAGTGGCTCTTCAAAAATGTCCTTATTTGCGCAAAGGATTCAAGATTTTACCCCTAATACTTTGGCTGTTGGCTTTAATCTTCATGAAAGTTGCAAGCAAGCATGGCATGGTAAGGCGATGCAAGTGGAAGATGGTTGGATCATTGTTAAGGGCAAAAAAGATAAATCCTCTCAGTCATCTTTCAACATGACTCTCCGCTCTCACAAGAAAAATATTAAATGTAAATCTTAATTGGTCTTGTTTTGGAGCTATTTCTTCTTGCTGGCTGCTTGCTGTCTTTTCTATAACCTTGCTCTTTTATCTTAAAGGGTTCCGGATCCCTTCAAAATCTATTATTCCCTATATCAAAAACTAAGGTTTTAAGTCCATATCATCAAATATGATGACGCATCAACATGTATTTTGTTGAGGTGTCCAAAAAGACCCCAAAAAGGGGTCGACAATTATGCATTAAGTCATGTTTTATTGGTGCACTATTGTGGTGTGACATAGTTTGTTGCTTAGATCTAAGGAATACTTTTCATTCAATTATGATACCCATGATCAACACTAATAATTTTAAAGTCACAACTACTAATACTATACTATTAAAAATATTGAATATTACATAATTAATAAATGTTATCACAACTATTAGAACATGTTCAACTACTTAGTCCTCTCACCTAATAAGAATGCTTTTTCTTTTTTAAAGTAGTAGATGAAGAGAAAATCTCCCTATATCAATCATGCAATTAATGAGTTGTTGCTTCCTTAATCAACTAAGTATGCATGCCATGTTATTCTAAGAAAAGTAAATGAGACCCAAAAAAGGCATGCTAAAAGATTTATTATAAGGACAGTTCAAAGAATTGGAAAAATTCAAGGTGAAAAGGAAATGAGGCCAAAAAAAGACATGCTAAAAGATTTATTATAACGGCAGTTCAAAGAATTGGAAAAATTCAAGCCGAAGGTAGAACACTAATTGTGAGATTTCATTCATCACAAAGTTCTCATGAATTGACTTGGATTGTATGCGAGTAGAAAGGCTATATCTTCAAGTTAATGGGAAATAAATAACACTAAATAAAAGATGAATGTCTACATCATATAAATGGAAAATGAGATACATTATCTAAAAGCCTTCGTTGTCTCTGTCATGATTTAGGAAGATAAAATCATATACAAAACATTTTGTACTTTCATTGAAGTAAATGACATTATCTAGGGGAGAGGGACCTATAGTGGAGCACCTTAATTTCCAGCTTATGAATTTTTTACGTGGAAATTTCAAATCACTCCCAATTTTGTACAGCAGTTTATTTGGCAACTCGCGTGCTTCTATATTTCATTTTAGGTCCACATCATCAAATATGATGCCACATCAACATACTCTTTGTTGAAGTATCCAAAAAAACCCAAAAAAAAGGTGAGACCGATAGTGGTGCACTAAGTTGTTTTATTGGTGCACTGATGTGGCATCACATGCTTTGTCAATTTGTGTACTTTATGGATAAAAAGTGTTGCAATTGGATATTAAGGTGCTCCACTATGGAACCCATTGAGAACTACTTTTATCCTCACTATTGGACCCTGCTCCATTATAAGCCCCTCTCCCCTATAACTAATATAAATGATATTATTTCTAAGCCGCTTCAATGAGAACAGCAAAAGAATGAGTCTTTCATTCCTTACAATATTCCTATCGAACGACAAGGAAGGAGATAGAAAACTGAATATTTATTTTATTACATACAACCAACAAAGAAATTATAGAGGACTACTAACATCCTATTGAGAACTAAACTCTTCTCTACTAATGAATTTACTAGTACATTCATGATGGTCAATGGGTGATCATTAAAGTAAGCTCAATGGCTAGAAATAATAGTAAAATTATAGTAGTTATGCATACAAATTGAACTAATAGCTTTTTAACAATTCAGTGTTCTCTTTGTTCAGCCTTAGTCTTGGTTCTCTACAACCACAATTGCTCTGCAAGTGTTGTGCCTTGTCACTTGTTGAGAAGGATTTTGGCATCCAGTGCACCACTTATTAGGGTAGAACTGAAAGACTTTTCTGTCATGGAGGATGACTGATCAACTGAATCCACTACATGAGGCATTTTTGGAAGAACCCTAAAAGAAAAGAAATAATAAAACATGTCCTCCACACAAGCTGGAACAGATTGACATTGAATGCCCCAAGTAAAGGAATTGACAAGTGATAAAATCAATTGCCCAACTTTCAACAAATGCAAACAGAGGCTGGCAGTACACTTGCATCCAAACATATTTAGTTACAATTTAAGTGCAGGGATAAGTGTGCATTTATTCAACTCTTTGATATGCGCCAACCAAATGGATAACAATGGCGGCGTTGGCTCAATCATGGATTGTAGCCCAGAACCTCGTTTGCATAGCCCATGCACCCACATAGCATGTAGAACACTGTTGTTCTTGAGGATTGTTGCCGGCTGGGTACATTTGCATCCAAACATATTTAGTTATAATTTAAGTGCAGGGTAGTTATGGAAAAGGTGCATTTATGACTGATAGGCTTACCTGATATGCGCCAACCTAACAATGGCGGCGTTGGCAATATCAATCATCCAAAATGGGATTTAGAAACCAAACCTGTGACAGATTCCCGCACCTCGTTCCCAAAAGCTGCATAGCCCATGCACCCACAAGCATGTAGCCAACACTGTTGTTCTTGAGGCAACAAGCAACATTGCATTGCCGCCTTCATTTCTTTTTTTTCTCAGCTAGAGGGGATTTATTGTGTCCTGCAAACCCATCAATCAAATAATGTCAAATTCATATCATTCATAGTCGACCATCGTTGCTTTTGGTACAACTTAGACTTATACCTGAATTTCAATGAGGATCATAGAATAGGAGTAGGCAAATGAAATGTTTTCAAGAGCTTGGAAGGTCCTCCAGATATTTTGTGCTTCTGTGACTGAACCGATACTTATGCCCATCATACTCCCTCTGAAATGTCCCAATTCTGCCACAAATAGAATGCAAGCATATCAATCAAATAATAGAAAATAATTACCATCGCTGGTTGGGGCACGTACATGGGCTAAAACGTCCTGAGCATTCATTGCCATAATAGCAAACATGATCAACACCACCACCATAACTGTGCTAATGAAAGCGATGCTTGACATTTTGAAATGGTTAGGCAAGAAACGGTTTCTCATTTTCAAAAAAAATGTTGTTAAGCACATTATTTATAGAGAAGATTTAACCAAACTCTTTTATGTTCATTCATTATGAATTATCGAGGATTTTTAAATAAATGAAGGGTGATGGTTTTAAGAAGTCTCCAAGATTTAAGGTGGAGTTTTTATGTACACACAAATGTCATTGTAGAAACATCTCTCGACATAATAATAAGTAATATTTTTGGTTAAAAAATTTCATCTTATTTGAGATCTTATTGCAATTAAAGAGAAAAAGTAGCTATTATATATCTACTTTAAAAAAAGTATTTGTAAAGAAGTCATAGTCTACAAATAAAATGCACACTTAAATAATTTACTATTATTCTTTTTTATGCTTCAAGCAAAATATAATATGTTATAATTATAATAATTATCTTTATATTATCATTTTATAATATTTTTTAAATTATTATAATAATAAAATACTTTAATTTATTAAAAATATAATTTTAAT
This sequence comes from Sequoia sempervirens, assembly GCA_007258455.2. Classification (NCBI taxonomy): domain Eukaryota; kingdom Viridiplantae; phylum Streptophyta; class Pinopsida; order Cupressales; family Cupressaceae; genus Sequoia; species Sequoia sempervirens. The sequence goes on from VDFB02058242.1 coordinate 686,485,332, forward strand.
TCTTTTAATATAATTATTAAAAAAATTAAGTGGGCGGAAGGGCGAGCGTCTCTCCACATCAAGGGGTGGAGAAACCACGACTGTTGTCAAGCGTTGGCGACTAGTGGCCATCTTGGACCCTACTTGGCTGAGTCAACAACCCGGTGTTCAGGTGGAAATTACAAAAACAAGAAACCAGTGGTGGGCCAGTATCCCCGAGGCCACACGAAGGAAGCAAATTGCAAGCTATTATTGTTTAGCATGCCCTGGGTTGGTAGCACTGGCCATCATTACATATCGCCTGGAGAACTGGGCTTGTTATGGTCGTAACCCCAGTTGGCATTGGACAGTGGATAGACAACGAGCCTTGGGACAGTTGGACGACGGACAGTAAATCTGGTCGGGCACGTTGGTTAATGTACAAAATAATAAGCTCATGGCAACTGACTCCTTTATACAGGTTGATCAAGCTTCATTTTACCCATCATCTTCTAAAGTTTGTCTTCAACTTGCTCTGCAAAATAACTATGACAGAACGCTCCAAATTCATTGTGGAGATTTTGACGAATGCAGTGGTTAGTGTTGGACTTGACACTCCAATTCAACTAGACTGTTAGGTGCAACAAACGACCTTTAAACACATCACCGACCAACGGTTGAAGCGGATTCTTTTGAGGATCGACCCTCATGTGGTGGTGGCAGTGAAAATGGTGTTGGGGAAAGAATTCGTACAAAATCGGGAGTCCTTCAAGGTTAACACGGTCCACATAGCCTTTCGTTATCTCACATCTCTCCTGGATGTGAGAACGCAAAAGGTTGAGGCAAAGGCCATCATTTGCAAATTGTTCAAGAGTGAGATTCTAGGTGGATTGGACGAGGTGCTCAAATCTGCATTGTTGGGGCGGGGTGTGTCGCGGGCTCGTGATTTTCCTTTGGTGAAGGTGGTGGGAGAAGTCATCCATATCTATCCTTTTCTATTGGAGATCAAGGGCTTGGCGTTGTTTCACCACCACCAGATTGCGACCTATGGGGTCAACTTCCTAAAGAAGTTTCTTGGTTGGAGGTGGTGGATGGTCTAGACTGGATGGTGGAATTCAATCAATTTGCTAAACTGAATGGATTTTAACTTGGTTCTACGGGGCGGGTATGGTGGCACGCGTGGTGGTTTGTCTGGTGGGTTTAAAAGTTTATGTCTATAAATTGTTTTGTTGCTTCCAGTTCTTTTTTTGGGGTCCATCTGGTTGGCTGCGGATTTGGTGGGAGTCAACAGTTTGTCTTGGTGGCCAGATTCTACAATTTTGTGGGTCTTTCAAGGATTGGGTTGCATTATGAAATTTGTATCCCTGCTTTGCAGACGTACTATAATATTTTTTTGATAGCTAATACAATACTCCTCTTACGAATAAAAGAAAAATTATTAAAAAAATTAAAATAAAAACAATAATTATAAAAAAGTTATAATAATTATTAATTGATTGATTTTCAAAATTTATATAATTATAATTATTTTTTATTTATTTTTAAATGAGATAAAAAAAATTAGTTTAGATTACAAATATATTATAATACTTACCAATTAATTTATTATTTATAATATTGTAATACAAATATTTAAAAATTACTAATATTTTTAATTAACTTTTGATTTTTAATGTTTATTAAAAAAAATTTACATAATAATTATATTTAAATAATTATTAACATAAATTATTTATTAGTAATTTTGTTTACTAGTATTTTATCATATTTTTTAAAATCTTAACTAACTTATTATATCTTCTTTTTTATACATAAGAGGTGAGTTTTATATTCATGCAAGAATTTTGCCTAGCCCGTACTAGGTGAGATCATAGATGAGGGATCTCATCCCCATGGTTTCAGATTGCATATGCTTTATTCATCCATGGAAATACTACCCCAAATAATTTTCAACATACTTGTTCAATCAGAAAAGTCTATAGCTAGCAAATTACCAATTCAACCCTACTATATAATAAATATCTACTGAGAGTTGATGCTAGATTTAACTTGAGAACACAATTTGTTACTAATCTCCTCTAACTTGAGGATAACATTATCCTTTTCTTGAGCTCTGAGTAATTCATCATCTCCCCCAAAATTTTGTTCCTCAGTGGCAAAAATGGTGTGACGTTGAAGCCGTATTCCTTTGCATACATCCCTATTTTGACTGTTGCACTTCTTTTTCCTTATTGTTTTCCAATCGTTTTCTCCAAACCCAGATTAGTAGAATCCTTTTGTGCATGTGTTGGAGCCTAAGAGAGGGAACACTCAGCCACTGTGGTTTAAACACCCTCAACAAAAACAATAGATTCTGGAGAGAGCTCACCCAACTTCCCCTCCTCTTTTGTGTTGAGATCAGTCTTTGAAGATCCACAATTCTTGGGCGAGCTTGAGACAGAGTAGTGCTTGGGAGAGGAATCTTTCCACCAAGACGCCTCCCAATTAGCTTGAGATTTACCATTTGAGCATTCTAAGTTGTAATGTGTCCAACTTTGTAACATCTTCTACATCTGAAAATTAAAACTTTGTAGTCCAATGTTTGCAACCAGTTTTTGCCATTTGCATCTAAGTTGATTTATGTCGGGAGGGCTTTGGAGGTGTCCAACTCAACCAATATCCTAGCAAAGGTTGTGTGAATGAAATTTTTGAGATCGCATCTATATGTAGATGAAGTTACCAAGAGAATTACCAATGGTTGCAAAATACGATTCAAACCATTAATGCAGGGGGGAGATTTGGAAGGCGAACCTAGATTGGCATAACTGAAAGGGATTCAAAGGTTGAATCAAAGTTTGGATGCCACGATTTTAGGAGGAGTGTACTTTCTCCCCACATCTGTGTGATTAAGAATGGCCCTTTTGTCTTGCTTGATGTCAAATACCACTATAAAAAACCTTTTTACACTAAGATAAATTTCCATATTTTTTTCCATTAGAGGACCCCATGAATTTGAAATCCATTCATGCAATATATGAAGATTAGGCCAAAATTCAATGAGCCTACCAATCAACCCATTCTTAGAGAAGAATTCTTCGTTTTCACGTAGCTCTTTTAATAATATGGCATCGAAATTCACCTTCATAGGTTTACCTAAGCTTTGAACTGGCCTTTTGTTGGTTGTTCTTGAGTTTCCTCGCTTTGTTGAGGCCTCAGACAACTCATACCTAGATCTTGGCTCTTCCAAGGGGGCGCGAAGCAAAGAGGCATTTGTAAATCGTGTGGCAGTGCCCTGTCCACATTTTACTACATCTATAAAGGTGGATTTTATAGCAGATCTATCTCCCAGGTGCAAAAGCTTGGAGGGTTGTGGAGATATACCAATCATGCGGGGATCTTCCCCATTTGCAACCCGTGTGTCCTTGATATCAGAGGAAGGCGCAGGGGAGATAGGTTTATGTACAGATGCACCCCCAATATCACCAACAATCGAGCCATTTAAAACTTCAGGCAGACCAATTTGAACCCTACTCAAGCCCATCGCCATCGACTCTTTCCTGTTTATGAATTTCTTGGGCCCTTAAACGTTTCCAACACAATCTGGCAAAGGAGGGGTTTCTTTGAGGGTCTGCAACAAAACATCTCGATCACCGTGAGAGCCCACAGACATAGGCAGAGAAGCCATATGCGCAATAGAGAAACCAAACTTGCCATCCGTGAAGCCCCATGAACCTAGAGCAATGTCACCCGACGGAGCAGACACCCTAGCCGAAGAAGCTCCCAAGCATTTACCCAAAGCAGCGCCATGAGAAGGAACCCTAGGTGCAAGCGAATTCGATAATGTTGTCATTTTCAACATCGAGCTTATTATATCTTATTATTATATGATAATAACTTCACATTTTTACAGATCAAAAAATAACTTCATATTTCTAATTTTACTATATTTTTATTAATATTCTGTACACATCGATATATTATTATTTTATTGTTTAAATAAGTAAAAAAATTACTAGACACACTAATAATTATTGAGAGATTGTTCATATTTATTTTGAAACTATATAAAACTAAAATATATTTAAAACAGTTATTTTATTTTAAAATTATTTAATAATTAGTTTATTTTGAGGAGTTATTTTTATTTGGAGTTACTTTTAATATAAATAAATTAAGTATATATGTTTAACATATCAATCTTGAATTATTTTATTTATTAAAGAGTTCTTTCATTCTTCAAACTTTAAAACAATTTTATTTATGTAAAAACATTTTTTTTTTTTTAGAACTAGTAAAAAAATAAAATTATTATTTAAATTTTTTTATTTATTTTTTGATCCGTAAGGTGGTATTTTTATAGATAATAAAGAAATTTACATCCATCGGCTAAGCAGGAAATATATCAACAGAGAAAACCATCAGTCAGCCAAAAAGGAGCTAACGAGGATAAACAGCTCCATACAGTCCCAAACCAAGAAAGAGTAACGAAACAGAGGAGGAGAAACATAGGCCTAACCTCCACAAAAAACCAAAAAACCGGTAGCACAAGTTCGAAAATACAGAGAATAATAAGTCGAAAGCTAGCAAAAACCAGACAAGCAACAACAAATACCCCATGAGTTCACTAGAAACCGTTTACCTCTGCAAAACAAATGAAACCTTCCAACCATTCCGTTCCATCAACCGGCACTATCTTCAATTTTCGCTTCAGGAAATCCACCGCCACATCTGCAATCTTTCGGTGCCTTGATAATGCGGGCCCTTTGAGATTCAAGAGAAAAGGATAAACTTTGACCACTTCATCAGACTCTCATAGAGAAGCTAGGTTTGCAGGACGCGGAATACCCTTACCAATAAAAGCTGCCTTCGAAGTCGTTTCAAGGCCGCCAAGCAAATCATCCCGGAATAGATGAACCATCAATTCCATGGCCACTACCTTCAGGGTATCAAAATCCAGGAGCACGGCAAGAAACCGGGAAGAAATGTGAGCATTGTCTCGGGTGAATTCATTCCTTTCTAAGTGCCCTTTGCCAAGGACCATCTTCACAGCAACAATCGACGCCGGGTCATCCAAGAGCAAGATGCGCTTTAACCGCTGATCCGTGACCTCACGAAAGGAAATTTGCCTCTCCTTAGCCACTAATGAAACTGGAGTATTGACGCCGAAGGATTCTAGACCTTCCGCCGAGATGAGAATGGTAAACTTTGACTTCGATGGTCTATCCATTAACAAGAGTTTTCCAGTCGCACCCTGCAACAAAAACACAGAAGGCAAAGCCAAAATGCAAAACCCATGCTTAAGAAAGGACTTCATTAGCTTAATAAAAAATCGGAATAATGATCAGTCAGACTTTGCATACAAAACAGAATTATGGCGAAGCAAAATTGTCCTTGGCATGAGATGAAATACGGCCACCATCCATCCAACTTAGAACCATAATCAATGCACTTAATGGCAATTCCCACTCGGCACGTCCGCGAACGGTTCAAGGATTGTCGTGCCCGACGTGTCACATTGGCGACGTCGTGAGAACTGAGCCCAACATGCCACTAATCCAACTCCAGAAGTTTCAAACTTCATAGACAGCCGATACACCAAGCGAGGAACACCCACATTTCACCAAATTTAGAAGGTTTGATGTGACTAAAACAAACCAAAGCCTAAAACTGCCTGTCCGACCCGTCCGCCACCTCTCGTCCACCCTGGACCCCCAATGCTTATGTGAGGGGCAAGGGGGAGCCTACCCATCCACCCACAAACCTATTATTTTAAAATTATTTTATAATTATTTTATTTTGAGGATTTATTTTTATTTGGAGTTACTTTTAATATAAATATATTAAATATATATGTTTGACATATCAATCTTGAATTATTTTATTTATTGAAGAGTTCTTTTATTCTTAAAACTTTAAAACAATTTTATTTATTTAAAGAATATTTTATTTTATTTTAGAACTAGTAAAAAATTATTTTATTTTATTGGCTATCAAACTCAAAATCAACCAATCATATTATAAAGGTTTTTGAAAAAAAATCATTTGCTCATAAATATTTTATAAATATTTATTTTGATAAATAAATTCATCTTCAACTATGTCAATCACGATACATTCAACTTGCAATAATTTATAAATATTGTATGAATCAAGTTTGGGGTCAAAGTCAACCCTAACAACTATGATATTTTTAAACCTAGTAATATCACGATACATTCAACTTGCAATAATTTATTGATCTCAAACTATTATGTATCCTACCTTTAAATTGTTGTCATGACTCATCCATCAACTACACAACAAATACTTGCATTACAAGCCTACAAAAATAGGTTCTTGTCATTGTGTAGCTACAATACATATGACTTGTAAGAATTAATTATTTCAAAAGAAGTCTTACACTTTTCTTGGTATTAGTCTTACTGAAACAAAGATATAACTTTGCAGTGCTTATGAATTAATTTATATTTTGTGTCATTCTTAGTTTAATATTAAATAATTGTTAATGAACTATGAATATCTAGAAATGGATGTCCTTAGCTACCTACGAGCTAATATGGTAGCATCTATTTTTCAAAAGGGTTAGCTTGGGAGTGCATTTTTTAAATCTAAAGGAGGTGGACTAGAGCCCATTGTGTCGCCTAGTCTAGGTTATGCACCAAATAGGTAAAATTAAGTAGTATTTAACAATATATTCATAATGCTTGTTTAAAGTGGAGTAAAACAAAGGTTTAAAAGTTTAGGGTATATAATTTCATCCCTTATTTTTTTCCCACTTTGATGTGTGTGTGAATCAATAAGAATTGAATGCATTTCATAGTAAAATATGATGTAAAAATAGTAGCCAATCATGAAGGGATATGGTGTTGAATATTTGAACAACACCTTAATCTTTTTGTTTACTTATAAAGATAAGTCATCTTTTTTTTTAGACTACAGGAATCAATCAAGTATCCGTCCCCCTATAAATTGTAGTGTGCACGGTAATTTTTTATTTTTTTCACATGACCGATGGCGCTGGCACAACACGCCCTCCGGTACCATGAGGACAGTGGGGAGACTAGACCTCGTGACCTCTTGCTTGCAACAGGGTGCTTTAGTCAATCGAGCTAGGCCCACCGCCCCAAGTCATCTTTTGTATTGCACATAAAATCATCAATTATATTTACACAAATTGTTAATACAAAAAATTTCATAACCCTTAATAATTGCTTATGACAAATATGAAATAAAAATAATGGTAATGTGAAAGTTTACAGTGTTGTAGTAGTTTATGTCATGGTTTGTATGGTAATGTGGAGTTATGACCCTTGTAGATCATGAGCATGAATGCATTGAAAACTAGTGTAAATAGAACCATGACACACATGAAAATTGTGGAGTTATTATAGAATATGGTAAAATCCAGGTTAAGGTCATAAATCAATAAAACTCAAACCCTTAAGCCCTAAACCAACAATGAAGCACAAATGAACATAAAAACATAAAATATGAAGCAATATCACCAAATATCTCTATGCCATGGTTGATTCACCTCGATTGTCCTTCTCCATCATGTTTTATATGCTTGATTTCCCTCAAATTTTAAGTATGCAACAATAAGCCTAGCGATAATGATAGCAAAATATTGAAGATTGTACTTGTCTCCTTGAATAGCAATAGTCTAGGTAGCATAAGATGTAGTGTTGAAATGACAATGATAGGTCTCTTTTATATAAAACCAAGTCTGAATGAAGGGATAGGATTAAAAGCCAATATGACATGACAATCAATGGCCAAGATTGAAAGTTGCAGTATGAAATGAGGTTAAAAAAAAATAGGGCAAAGATAAGGATGAATGGTTGCGATTAAATTATAAAATAATTCAATCAAGCGTGAAAATTAAATGAGACATGAAGAGATAAGAATGAAATAGATAAAGATGATGGAATAGAAAAAGAGGTTGTTGGAGGACTTGAAATAATTATAAAATAAATTTAATTTGAGAGGGAAAGTGAATAATTAAATAATGAAAACATTATTTAATTATAGAAGAAGTGGGAAAGTGGAATTTTCAATTAAATAATGATTTAATTCAAAAGTGGGAGAAAAGGACAAATTAGTAATTCATTAAATAAATAAACTTATTTAATTTATGGAAGAAGAGGCTAATAAATAATTAAATAACTGAAATAATTATTTAATTATAGTAGAAAAGATGACAATAATTAAATAAATAAAAATTTATTTAATTATAGAAAGAATTGGGACATTAGTGACGTAATTAAATAAATAAATAAAAATTATTTAATTAATCAAAAGAAGAAATAAAAGGACATTAGACAATAATCAAATAATTGAAATTATTTAATTATTTAAAGAAGAAAGGGGAACTGATGAAGAAAAACAGTGTTCGCAGGCCTAGGGCAATTTTTAGTGTCTACATTTTGCCCCTCTTTGATACAATGCAATTTATCGCATTGTGTCAAAGAATTTGAGTTCAAACTATGCCCCAGTGGAAATGGGATGGAATCATGCCCCCTCAATTTTTTTTATAAATTTTCCAAAAAATTCAAGAAAATTTTGGAAATTATTTTGATAAGCCATTTTGACAGCCAATAATGCATTTATGACGAAAGGATTGATTTCTAGGACCTTCGGGGTGATAGTATGAGGCTTTAGGACCCTTCAACAAGTGCACCCAGTAAAAACCCTAACCCTAACCCTAATAGGGATGAGGTATAAATAGAAATTCAATGGTAAATTTGGCTCATTTGTGAATTTTCAACCTTGGTGAATAGAGAGATCTAGAGAGACCTGCTACCAAGATGTCGCCCATTCCACATGATGTTCAATGCGATTTTTGAGTTAGGAACTTCTAACAACCAAAGGGCTCTAGGGACTCGGTAGTACCTCATACCCACTTTGTGATTTTGTCAATTTTTAGTAAATTTAGGGCTTTGAATGTGAGCAAGAAAATGTAGTGAACGCCATTCACTGCAACTGCTATCGTGTTCAACACATATGGAGGTGGTTCGCAACATCCGCACAGTGCACCACATGTATAGATAGGGTTTTGGAAAATTCAATGTAGCGCAAGTGTGAAGTGCATCACATTTTCCTCCTGTACCACATATGTGGTTAGGAATGATGCAAACACAAATGAGAACCACATGCATATGATAAAATGACACATATAAAACTATGGCACACAAGTGTTTAGGGGTTAACTGCAAGTGACCCTAGCGATGCATATGCTGAGGTGTGTGACACGAGTGTAATGATGCAACACATATGCAAAAGTGTGACACAATTATCATGCGAGACACATGTGTAACTTAGTAGTGCGACACAATTGCCTGATTTAATTTTCTCTCCAGTTTAGGATGAAATTTCTTTTGCAATTTAGGTATGATAGGTTTGACTAGGGTTTTTGATTGATGTAATGACTTTTGCTTGTGACCACAAGCCATATTTTCCTTGATTTACACTAGAGAGAGTCAGTTGTCTACATTCAGGTTGTAGGAGTAGTTATCTGATGTTGAGAAGAGTCAACTCATTCACCTAGTCTTATATTATGTGACATACATGCCCACCATCAAGTCAAGTAGGGGACTACTAATTTCACTCACTGAGAGATGGCACTCTGAGACTAGCTCATTTCATTTCCCAATTGGGGATGCAATGGTGACACTAGAGGATGCTTGTCAGATCCTGAGATTTCCTATCCATGGAGAGTGGGTGAGATATGATCTAGAGCACAAGTATTGATCCACTGAGGTCCAGTATGAGTAGGACATCATAGAGCTGGGTGTCGAGGAGTACGAGATTAGATGGGAGTGTTTGGCAGAGAGGTATGAGTGATAAGACTACATGTTGCATACACTCATGCTAGGATCATCATTCCAAATTGTCAAGGGCATGGATTTCCAATTGGTTGGGGTGAGGTGATCATGGGGATGATGTCCAGAGGGACAATTTATGCATGGGGGGCCTACTTACTAGCCATGTTGTACTTTCAATTACACGACATTACCTACTGTGGCACTTAGTCAATCAACTATGGTGTGACATTATTGATGATATGGGCATGGGAGAACATTACCATGTTTCATCCACTAGTGGGCAGACAGACGTTGGGTGATGTAATGCCTTAAATGTCTACTTGTATGGTGGGGTAGTGATGCAGACTCATGTTGGGGGTGTGGAATATTGGTGCCATGCCATTGACCTGCTTGCCAGTTTCATATGGAGGCCTTACAAAGGTTGTTAGCAGTGGGCAGATGAGGATGAGCACTTGCCATGGTACAGACATCCTAGGTACCTAATTGGATGGACATTACAATCTTAGCATATCATAGAGATGTACTTGCCAAAGTGGGTGTAGAGATAGTTTGGTGAGATCTAGGGTGTTCTTGTAAGGAATGTAGAGTATGCATGATCTCGTGTGAGATACAAAATTGGGGTTAAATGATACCAGTGGCAAAAATAGAGCAGGGCATAGACACACTGTAGCCTATGCAATGGGGATGGAGGGATGGGGATACATATACATGGACCTTTCCCGATTATGATGCATGGTGGGTTACTCATAGGTTGGACCCTTGATAGATCCAGACTAGCCAACACCAGTAGAGTGTCGAGGTAGGGGCCCATGAGGCCAATTCAGGGGTTGAGGACGAAGGGGAGATGGAGGACAACGAGATGAAGGGAGGGGAGATCATGATGGTGGGGATGGTTGAGGAGGCAGAGGAGGGTGACCTCGATAGAGGAGGGTGAGGAGACAGTGAGTGGTGGAGCATCTCTCACCAATCACTGAGGAGGAAGAGCATGAGGAGGAGAGAGAGGATGAGGAGGAGCGATAGGATGAGGGACCACTTCCTAATGTCAGAGAGTAGGATGTTGCTATGGGGGAGGTGAAGCGAGAGATGGAGGAGGAGCGACAAGAGGAGGAGGAGATGGGGGAGGCAGAGTGGGTCCTCTGAGAGAGGATTGTGATGGTCGAGGATGTTGGAGAGGGGTTGGAGGATGTGCCTAGTCAAGGTGGGGACAAATCAGTAGACCAAAGGATAGCAGATCTACATGTGTAGTTAGATGTTGTGAATGCTAGGATACATGCCTTAGAGGCAAAGGCGAGAGCACATAGGAAAAAGAGGGATACTATAGTTATTGGTCAATAGCGGGCCAATCAACGATGTGTGTATTTTATGACCACTCTCAGTGGATTGACTGCAAACATGGATCAAGAGCTCTAGAGATCTGGTAAGGGGGAGCAATATTATTAGGATTTGTATGAGGCTATGGTACCACCTAAGAGGAGGGAGTCGAGCTTTACAAAGGTTATGAGTAGATCTCAGAGTAGGTCACACAACAAATAGTCACATAGCAATGGGGGTGTGTCAGGACTAAGATGATCTTCTCTGTATAATCGACCTCCAAAAGAGCACAAGTCATCAGGGTCCACACTAAGAGGACATGTAGAGTCGCTAGCCATCACCACAGAGATCACTATCAAGGGATCAAAGTAGCTCTGGCTAGAGCACATTTGATATTGTATCAGGACACTTATATTTTTGATCTTCGAGCCGACAAGATCTATTTTTGGGAGACATCTTGACTTTGTACTATGACACTTTTTGAGATATATATATATATATATATATATATGTATATTTGGCGGCAAGTGTATGATCATATGTGTTCCTGTGTGATTATGCATTTATGATGTCATGTGATGGATGATCATGCTTTATGATGTTCATTCATTTTATATGATTGTGTGATGATTATATATATATATGATTCCTAGATGTTTAATGGATGCATTATGCTATGATGTTATGGATGTATCTTGGATTTTGAATTATGTATGCAATGATATGTGGTGCAATGTTTATGGATTATGAATGCGATGTTATGTATAATTTCATTCTATATGATTCCCATGTAATGTATATGTAATGAATATGCAATGTGGCTTATGACAATAGATTATGATTATGAAATTCAATGTGAATGTGATGACATGCTAAATGTGATGTGTAATGCAATGTATGATGACTTATGTATATATTTATGCAGTGATTATGTTGGCTATTATGTGATAATATGTATGAAATTGTAATGTTGTATGGATACAAGATGACATGAGATGATTATGATGTTGGATGCCTATGTGAGATGCATATATGCCATCTATATTTTAGTATTTTCTAATGCAATATGGATGAACTAATATGTATGTATGATGATGCTTATGATGCTTCTAACATGATTATGTATGTAGGATATTTTTTGTGTCACATGATTCCATCAAGATGCAGATATAATAAATGTTAGCATGGAGGATATGGGCATTAGGATGGAGTAAATGGAGACAATGAGAGATCAATATTTTGCTTAATAGATTCTAGGTGTTGCATTTAATCATCATTGGGCAGTAAAATATGACAAATGGACAATAAGCACCATGATATGATGTAGACCAAGGTGTGCAAAGTTATCCACTTGAAAAAATAGACAATCAATAAACAAGGAATTTCTTGACTAATACCAAAGGTAAAGTTGCCCCAATCTTTTTTCCAAGACAATCCACAAGTAACAGTCAAAGAAAAAAAGGTCATGAGACATCATCACTCCTAAATACTTTGCAAGACATCTTTGAGGTGGCTAGTAACATGACCCAAAAGAAAAATAAAAAATATAAGACAAAATATACCAACAAAGTCAACAACTATTCAGATTGTTTGCCAATGTTTGCCAATATGTGATTGACTAATCGATTGACGAGTTGATTGTTTGACAATGCCTGGATTCATGAGAGGAAATGTGTCGTATAAGATGTCAAGTCTAGTTTTGATCATGTTACTACTTGTATAAGGCGAATGCCAGAGTTTGATAATGACAATGTTTGGTTTTAGGAAGGACACATCTTGTATAAGACAAATGATTGAATAATTGATCGTTTGATGTTGATTTGATGTTTAGCTGATTTGACTTGATGACTAGTTGGATAAGTCATCTTGTTGATCCATGATTTATGTTGAGGTTCAAATGATTATTTGTGTTTGATAATAGTGCCCGATTTATTATGGATGATAGTGACTGACTCGAAAAACCCTAAGGGACCAACCGAAGGCCTTGGGGGCTCATCGTCTGATGGCCTTACCTATGTAACAATGCACATAGACCACGTAGTTTGACAGACTTGACTTTGACCTTGTTTTGTTTATTAAGAGCTAATTCCTGATTGACTTTATTTGACAAACCCCAAAGGACTGACGTATGGCCATGAGGGCTCATCGATTGATGGCGTTTCCTACGTTATACACACAAAGGAAGCATAGTTCAACCAGACATGGACTAACATGACTGAATCTGACTCTGTTTTTCTGGATTTTTTTAAGTTATTTGGACGTTTTTGTGTTTTTGACATGTTTTGATTTTTTTGGCTTTTTGAAGTTTTTTTTAATCTTTTTGGCATTTTGAAGTTTTCTAATTTATTTATTTATTTATTTTGGATTTTTGGGACTATTTATTTTTTTTGGATTTTTGAATATTGTGACCTCCAATGACAAGTGTAGAATCCAATGAAGATGTAGGTTAAGTACTTACCCCCAATTGAGTATAAGACCAATTTATTAGTGGTGAAATGGGATAAGTTTATTGCAGATGGATATGGAAGGCAAAAATATGCATAATGTCAATCGTTCTAGGCCGTGGGAAGGACAACAGAGAATTATTATGTATGTCATGACAAGTGTGAGGGAAAATTTATTATGAGGGGGAGATGGAAAAACTAGATAAAATGATGGTAGATGATGGAGAAAAGATCAACTACACATGGCGTTTGTTTTCCATGTTTTCACCATGGTACTTATCCAAAGTGCCACCGAAGTGGTTTTCACTATTAGACAAATTATTTCTCTTTACTATTTTCTTCTTTTTAATTTTTTTTTTTTTAGTGTCACCAAGACCCAAGTGTTATCAACAGGAGTGCACCTATATGCGAAAGCATAGAAGTTTTGCAATCCTGTGTAACATTGGAATACCTTCAGGTTGTGGGTACCCTATATGAAAGTAAAACTTTGGATTATGGGCAAACTACCTTAAGATTTTCTAATGAATAACATGTTTCTAAAAGGGAAAGGGATAGAAGGAAATGAAATGAATGCATGAACTGAAATCTAAACTATGGTGATGCACCTAAATGGAAAGATGATAAAACTTGCAGACTGGCTCATAACTATTCTCAGGAAAATTGTTTACACAGTTCAGAAATGATCACATAAATGTTTCCAAGGAAGGCCAAATAACTTGTCTTTCCAAAAGGAAAATAAATCTAGGTAGCTGGTCAAACAAATAAATTGAACCTTCCTCCTCAGGTGGTGCCTTCTCCAATGAAACCTTGACAACTTGTCTTTGTGACAGAAGACTTACACCCTGTAGCCTTTACATTCAGTTTTCATTCATCTCATAAAAATCATTAGAAAACCTCTCAAACGAATCAAAGTGCAAAGGATTTAATATTAAGCTTGAACCAACTTCCTCTACACATGCATTATGCTCATTTTCAGCTGGAAACACACTATAAACAACAACAACCTCTTGCTTCACATGCGATTTTTCTGATTTGTTGGCATAAAAGGGACTACAAGAACCTTCAACTACTGAAGTAAGATTACTAAGTTCATTATAGAGTGTTTTAGATTGCTCCTGGCTATGAATTGGTTGTTGTATTGGAGGAGCACTCCTAAAACTTGGAACTTTAATTGGTTTGGACTCTACAACCCCTTGCTCCCATTCAATCTTTTGTTGCTGTAAATGGTAAACCTCCAAATCTAAATGCAATGGATTTACATTTCTAATCTTCTCCATGATAAGTGAGCTATACTAATCAATGGGATGCTTTGTAACTACACTAGGTTGTACTTGATTACTTTCCTCAACTTGCAAAGAATGTAGGCTTATAAAATTTGGCTGATTTGCAGAATTAAGAGGCTCATTTTACTTGAAACTTGGAATTTCATACTTATAAATCTCATCTTGAAAGGGTTGAATCTCATCTTGAAAGGGATGATCTAGAATGAAGGGAGTTGTTTGCACCTTATGATTTTGAGCAAAGAAAAACTTCATTTTCTCTTCTTTTGCAACTAACTTCCTCTCGAGCTTTTCTTCAAACTGTATCCATTGATTCTCCAACCCATGTTCATGAAGGTAGGCCTGATAGTCTAATTCATTTCCAAATCAAGCTCTTGTTGCCTCTTGTACTCTTCTATCTACTTTGTGATGTCTAACAATATTTCATTGGTTTCATTCATGTTATTCTTCATATCCTCAACCTCTTGGAGCTGATTTTTGACATATAAACTTTGATATGAAGGTTGAGCAGGGATGGGTGGGAGGTAAGCATGTTGAGCATGCAAATATGCAATTGTCGCATGGTTGTTTGGGATAAAACCAACAGTGTGATTGGCCTGATATGGCTGATACCTGGTGATTGGTTGAAAGTATTTTCATAGTAAGGGGGTGGGTATACATGATATCCATGAAAATCTATCATTTATATTCATATAAATGCTAGAAATCAGAATATTTAGCTTGTATTTAAAACATACCAGCACTTGATCACTTGAAACCGGTAGATTTGTTCGGAGTTGCCAAGTATAAACTATAACCTCTAAAAGGAATTTTATTTTTTTGTATATACTAGAACAACAGCTTGAAACATTTGAATTCTTTCTTTGAAGCGTGCTTCAGAGTCCCAATGGGAATGCAAATTTTTTTTTACATAGGATTGCAAAGCTTCTCCACTTTCGCAGACGAGTGCACTCTTGTCGATAACAACTTGAGTGTTTGCCAGGTTTTTATCAAGGCAACAATTTTTTATGTTTTTCAATTTTTTGTATTTTTTCAGGTTTTGACATGGCTCTCTGAAGCTAGGTGTAGAATTTGTGCAAGTGCAAACTATTGATAGGCTCTAACAAGGGTTCTCCTTCAAGATTCGAAAGTTGATACGCCCCTAATCTGAAGACTACTGTGATGATGTAGGGACCCAACCAATTAGGTTCAAGTTTAGATGACATCTTAGATGAAGGGATCTGACCTAGATGGAGGGTGTAAATGATGGATGCAAATGGTGGATGATGTGGCGAATGAGGGGATCTAGGATATGATTCATATTTTGCACACTACACGGGCCATCAAAATTCATCCAAAAAGGAGTTTGGGTGACTAATGCGTTATAGTATGTGAAGGGGTCATCGTCAAAGGTCCATCAAGAAACATCGCCAAGGTAGATAGAGTGACATGATGGATGTGTGGATTTGGATGGATTCGATGGATTGAGTGAAAGTGATGAGGATGTAGACTTTGGATTAACAAGCTCTTCTTTTGACATTTCGCTTTGATAAATGCGCCCAGTGATTTTTGATGAAGAGGCATAATTGGAGATCAACTTTTGCTTACTTTCATTTTTGACTTTTATTTTTGTCTTTGATTTGTCCAATAGCTTTTGATTTTGATTATAGGACTTATCTTGATCTTTCTTTCTTTGCATTGTGTCTTTTAATTCTCGATCTCCTTTTGAAGAAGGAACTTTCAACTTTGATTCTTGAGGCACTACTTGTTGATCCATGTGAAATGAATAAAAATAGGAGGGGTCCTAGGATTTCCCAAAATGGAAAAGTGGATCCAAAGAGGGAAAAGGGATCCTAATTATCTAATTTCATTATGAAATGAGATCCACACAATGAAATGACTAACAACCTTGAGGTGAATCAAGTCAAAGTGTGAATCTACTGATTTCCCATTTTTTGTTAGGATAGGGGTCTAGGTCAAACAACACTTTGGGGAGAAAGATTAAAAATAGAAAATCAACTCCAAAATGCAATTTATAACTTGATTTGGAATATTAAGAATAAAACTGATGGAACCTACAAAGCTTCTAGAAAATATGGAAGGGATAAATGTTGTGTACCTCTCACAAAAAGGTTTTTTAGAAGCTAACTAAGGACTCATTCACCGTATGGTGAATGGGTCCTGGGTAGGGCTCTCCAAAATCTATTTATGGGTTCTTTGCTCCTATGTCTGTACTTCTAGATTCTCAATTTTCATAGTTAGACGGTTGAAAATAAATTTGAGATACGAGTTTCCGTGAGATGAGAAAAAAGGTAATAACTTTGCAATTTTGCAACTTTGAGATCTTCAAATTTTCTTCAACCTGCAAATCTACAACACACAAAGAGAGGGGGAAAATGTTTGTTTTTGGTGAATGGGGGTTTACCTTGGTAAAACCCTGTTTTGGTAATTAAACCTTGAAATGAATAAAATCATGAAAGAAATGATGAATGAACAAAGCAATGTCACAACTCACCAAACCCTTGAATGAACCTTGGAATATAGATCTGCAACTTGCATGAAATGGCTTCAATGGATGTGGACATTGATCTTGAAACTTGATTTGAAACAATACCTTGAATGCTTGAATGAATCGTGAACACAACATCAACATATTAGCTCCAATAACATGCATAATGCAAGAAGAATTTGACATGACAATAGGATCTTGATTGTTGTAATAATAAATCTGATCTTGAATGCTCTTGAATTTCTCTTGTGAAAGTACTCTTGATATCATAAAAATTGCTTAGATGAATTTTCTAGAAAGTCTTAGGTGAAACATAATGAAATGACCTTATATTTATAGGTACATGTAACATTAATTCCCCAAAATTCAAATAACACAAGGCGAAATGTGAATATAGATTTGAAATCGTTAAAATACCACCAAAAATATATTTATAATTTAGGTCCTAGGTCTAAGTGAGGATCCATTTGCCCATGGGCAAATGGGTCCTAGGTCACTTACCTAGGAACACATTTCCCAATGAGAAGTGTTATGTTATGGCATTAATGAATGTCAGGTTTCATCTTTAGAAAATGTGATTAATTAGGCTTGGATTTGAATTAAAGGGGCCAATTAAGGAAAATTAACCTCAATTAATTAAGGGAGCCCTAAGTAAGTGTGAAAGTGTAAAGGGGTACACTTTACAATACCACATTAAGGAACAATTAAGTCCATTTTAATTAATAGGGCCCTAAACTTAATGTGAATATGTAAAATACATATTACAACACTAAATTAAGGCATAATTTAGTTCATTTTGATATTAATTCCTAATTAAGTGTGAAAAAGGGATACTTTTTCTTACACTATAGTTAGCCCCCACGTTAGTGAGAGGGTGACCTTACGTCAAACTCACACTAAAGTAGACTTTAAAGAAACATGTATGCAACAATGACAAAGATACTCAATCATACAACATCAAAGACCTAAAGAAAAGGGAGGAAGATCAAGATTTTACTATCTAATGCGATGTGGAACACGTCTCAACTATTTTTCCAGGGGAAGGGGGTGGATAAAGATTCGACTATCCAATGTGATGTGGAGCACATCTCAGTTTTTTGTCTAGAGATGTTAATAAGTAGAACTCAATTTCCACTATGAAAATGATGTGTGTGCTCACTCCAGGATAATGGAACCTCAGGAAATCCACTAAGTGAGCCCCTAGGAAAGTGGCTTAGTGAGAAAGTCATGCCATGTCTACAGGCTCTCACTGTACTAACCATACCAAAGCTATCCCTCTGATAACTCCAATCTAGGGTGCCACAAAATTAAGACTAGGACTTTGGACTTCACAAGGTTAATAGGTTGTATTATGCTAAACACTTATGAACAAGGGTGCGGGCAAAGGTTTGTTCAAAGGGACTTTGCTTAGTTCATGTAAGGTCTCTTATTAGGGATCATCATGCCTAATGTATCCAAGAGAGGACAAGCCAAGGATAAGAGAATCACAACTTAGGGAAAGCAATGCGTAGCATCACCACTAAGAGGAAATTCATATGCTCAAAAATATCACGCTCTAAGAGGACATCAAACCCAATGAAATCACCAAGAAAAAGATGCATCACAAGAAAAAATAAAATCGCATAAAGAAAAATGAGGATGTCAAAAGTAATGCCAATGTATGCTCCCACTTTAAAGGAATTGCTATACCATTTCTATGAGAAATTGCTTTAAATTAGCTAATGAAGAAGACATGAGAGCCTATTCTGAAAGCACTATGCAAATTCATATGTTCCTGAATGAAGCTACATCATGAGAAAGAGAGGAAGAGGGGTTGCCCCCAAAAACACATAAGGAATCTATAGATTCAAGGTCAGTATAACTTTGCTACAATATTATTATAGAGCTTGGAGATTCCATCATTCCCTAAATACTCGCAGAATAGGAAGAATGACACATAGAGAGCGAAAACAAAGAAAAATATTTTGGGTCAACATGGAAGAGACCTAAATGTCTTGACACCTTGCATCATCCCCAAAAAGAAAACACGATACAAGAAAAAAGATAAAGGTTTACAAAATATATAAGAAAGTAGATATAAATAGAGGAATGCACATAAAGGGATAGATACATCAAATATAAAAATATAGGGGATCACATTACGCACATGCAATCATGCAAAGAACATGCAAATGAAAACAAATCAAGATACTAGTAAGGCACATGTGAGTCAACCTATAGCAGGTCATTTGCATCCCAATATTGATTGATATATGCAAAAGGTAGGAAACTAGCCAAAGGGATAACATCAAGTTTCGAATTAGAACACACACCAAGTTCAACACTCTTATTAGTAGAATCATCATTTAAGCTCATAGAAGAGGAAAAAATTAGACTTATCTCATTATGCACTTCTTCATCAATCTAAGTGATTTCAGTGTGATCATTCAGATTAATCACAATGGGAGGTCTAATGATAATATCCATAGAAGTTTGTTTATGTTGCGGCAAGGGTGGAGAGGTATCATGCACTGCTAGAGAAAAATTTGGATTTTGGTTTTCTATGTTCTTTTCTTCTTTTGCTTGTAACGATTGAGCAATAGAATGACATCTACGCCTACACTTTCTAGCATTTCAATTTATTTTCATTCAGTTTTCAAGTTTTATTTGTGTAGGAGTGGGTTTATCAACCATAGGTTTCTTTTCTTCCCTTAAGGGAGGAACAAAAGGAACCATGGGAGGTTGTTCAACCATTTTCTCTTTAGCTTTGTAAAATTGTTTGACTTTAGGAGGCACTACAATATTTTTTTGGTTATCTCGTGGTCTCTTATATGAAATGGGTAAAGGATTTTTCATATAATAGTCTTGGATACTTGAAAGGGATTTTGATGCAATCATGGTTTTATCAAGGATAGGAGGTTCAATCATGGGTTGAGGAATATTTCTAAGGGATAATTCTGCTATGCGCTTTGCCTTAAACTTTTGGTAGGATTTGAGAAATAAGTCTGCATGAGGTCTAATAAGTTCAATAGGCTCAGGACAAAAGAAATCTAATAAAAAGTTCCCATGGGAAGACACAAGATTAAAGCCATTATGATGCACTATGAAGATCTTATTTCCAAAAGAAAACTTTAAACATTAATGCAAACTAATAGGAAAACATTCATGGAGCAAAGCCATGGATAGCCTAACTTCACACGAAATTGGTCTAACAATGGGATGTGGTGAATGAGACATTTAATTCTTTCGATCTAACATTTAGAGGGAGATTTGTCAAGCCAATCGCAAGGAATGCAAAACCATTATTCATTTTGATCCATGCTTTCAGTCTTATATATGTATCTTGATAGAGATCATGCACAAATAGGAATTCTTCAGTAATCACATTCTCTACGCAGACAAGATCAATTAATATCCCATTAGTAGGCTTATCATTGATTCTTCTAGCTATGTAAAGAGGACCATTGGGTGCATGTCTAATTATGTCTTGTTGTGATAAATAAATATCAAGTGGCATCTTAGTTGGGCCCTTATGAGGTTTAGCATCAATAAATGCAACCAAATCATCCATAAGGTTGTTCTCATTGTCTTTTGTATTTTCATCATCTGTGTCAACATTCATCACATCATTCTTTGTTTCACTAGATTTGACAAAGAATATATTATGATTAGACATAGGATTGGTAAATATTTGAAAGTTATGATTAGGAGGAGCTACAAACTTATTGCCTTGATCATTAAAACCTCCAATTAGGATATGATTAGAACCAATGAGGTCTTGTACAAGATGTTTAAGATGATTACAATGTTCTGTATCATGTCCATTTTGTTGATGGAAATGACAATAGGAATTTGGTCTATTTTTTTAAGGTAAAGGCTTAGTAGGATCATGAGCTCTAACAAGAGGTAAGGAAATCAAATTATTTTCTAAGAGCTGCAACATGGTATTATGAAGGGTATCATGTAAGGGTGTAAATTGTCTATTTCTATCCACAAAGGCATATCTTTTTGTCGTCTTTATAGCAGCCACTTGGGTGTCAACATTTTGATTTGATTGAGGGGGATTAAGTTTTAGGAAGCCCTTATTTTGTTTCTTGAAAGGTTGATAGTTGGTTTGAGATGTGGATTCAAACATTTCAGGGTGGTTAGAGGGAGTTTTCACTTCACGACTGCTAACCAAATTTTGATAATCACGAAGGGTTGTACACTACTATGTGAAGGAAGGAAATATAAACATTTCAAGATTAGTTTGAATTTCATCTTGCAAATTGGAAATAAAAATTCTTTGAAGGTCGACATCAAGAATCTTAATGTTTATTTGTGAATAGAGCATTTGGTATTGCGCTTTGAAGTTAGTGAATTTTTCATCAACCTTTTGTTTACATGTCATCAAATCAACTAGGGTAATCTTGGGACCCATGTGAATTTGAAAGTTGTTGTAAAAGGCATCAATAAGTTCATTGAATGAACCAATTGAATTATCTGGTAAGGAGAGAAACCACTCTAAGGAAGTTTCTTTCAAGAATCAAGGGAATAGCTTAGCCAAGAGTTTCTTCAAAAATGAAGTCACTACATAAGGCTATGTAAGTGGAAACATGACTAATAGGATCTACTTTCCCACCATATTTCTCAAACTTAGGAACCTCTATACCTTGTGGCATTTTTGTTCTCAATATCTCCAAGGATAATGGATTGGTTTTCATGTATTGTGAAGGTTGGTCATTATTATTTTGGAACTTAAGGTGGAAATTTGTTGTTGGAGGGATGAAATGTTTTGTAAAAGTGTGTTAAGGATGGGAACATTGTTGGTATTGTGAGATAGAGGTGAATAAGGTGGTGTGGTGTATGTATGCGAAGGGAAAGTGACTTGTAAATTTGTGAGGGGGGATGGATGAGAAGATATGAGATTTGAATTCACAAGGATACAGGGATTCCTAATGGAAATACTTAAGTGTTGACATTTCTAGTAGGTTGGATAGTTGTGGTAACATGAGTTCTAGTGTATGTAGGAATAGAGGTGAGGGTAGTGGAAGGAGGAATTTAATTTCCACCTTGGCTTTGAGTATACCCCAAAGATTGAGCACAACTAGTCATGGTAGGGATGTTTGTATCAACAATATGAGCTAGAATTTGCATAATGTCTATTTCATGTTCACTTTCAAGCATTTTCCTCATGCTATCTAAAGCAATAATGGCACTACTAGTCATGTTTTCAGAAGTCACAAAGTGTTACAATTTCTCTATTTCTTCATCTATCCTTATTATGTTCTCTTGCGGGATTGTTTCAACATCATGCACATTGTTTGTAGGTAGAGAAGCCATTAGAAATGAGGTATGCAAACTATGATCCATAGAGGGTTGATTATCAACACTATCAGAAAGAGTTAGAGAACTCAAGATCCAGGACGAATGGTGTATCATAGGATGACATGAGCCTCAAACTACGTCTCACAACAGTATTGCTAATAGGACACCAAGTTGTAAAGCTCATACAAGTTTCACAAACTTGGTATGCACCCAAAATAGAAAGAAGGTGAAATGCAATAAAGTAACCTAGAATTTAAAGTGCAATGCAAATATGTAAAGGGAATTTTTTAGATTTCAAACAAGATAAATTTTTTATTATGCTATGTAAAAAACTGAAAAATAATGTCTTGTAAATGCAATTTTGAAATCACACAATGCACTAAATGAGGCTAGATATGACCAAATCCAATTAACAATTTTTTTGAAAATTGAAATAGAAAAATAGAAACAACAACGTAGAATGCAAAAACAAATGTTTTATGCTTAGAAAATCATGAAATGACCCTGATTGGACTCATTCACCCAGGAGAAAATGGGTCCTAGGTTAGGGTTTTTTTTTTTAATTGTAGATTTCTAAGTTGATTCTAATGGTTTCCAAATTCTGATATGAAATAGTATTTAAGTTATAGTTTAAATTTTCTATGAAATTAAGGTTGTATGCAAATGAAAAATGTGACAAAATGACAAACTAGGAGACCTAATTTCATGTGCAATTTTGTTTCAATTTTCAAATGTAAATGAATGATGATACAATGCCATGGAAATGATTTGCAAAATAACTAATTTTTTAATATTTTTTAGATTTCAAGAATGCAAAGATGCAATCCTAAAACCCCTAAATGAAATGTAAGTTGAAAAAACCTAAATGAGATTCAATTCAATACAATGAAATGAAAATGAATGCAAGATCTAGATCTATGGTGAAAGTGGAATCCAAAATAAAAAAAATACAATGATCAAACTTAGGTTCACCATAATGAAATGAAGAAAAATAGGAGGGTTCCTAGGGTTTCCGAAAATGGAAAAGTAGATCCAAAGAGGGAAAATGGGTCCTACTCTAATTTCATTAGGAAATGAGATCCACACAATGAAATGACTAACAAACATGAGGTGAATCAAGCCAAAGTGTGACTATATTAATTTCCCTTTTTGTGTTAGGACGGGGGTCTAGGTCAAGCAACACTTTGGGGAGAACGATTAAAAATAACAAATCAACTCCAAAATGCAATATATAACTTGGATTTGGAAGATTAAGCATAAAACTGATGGAACCTACAAAGATTCTAGAAAATATGGAAGGGATGAATGTTGTGTACCTCTCACAGAAAGGTATTTTTGGAAGCTGACTGAGGACTCATTCGCCCTATGGAAAATAGGTCCTGGGTAGGGCTCTCCAAAATCTGTTTCTAGGTTCTCTTCTCTTGTGTCTGCAGTTCTAGATTCCTAATTTTCATAGTTAGACAGTTGGAAATAAATCTAAGATCTAAGTTTTTGTGAGATGACCACAAAGGTGACAAATTTGTAACTTTTCAAGTTTGAGATCTTCAATGTTTCTTCAACCTAAAAATCTACAACACACAAAGAGGGGAAAAATGTTTATTTTTGGTGAATGGGGGTTTACCTTGGTCAAAACCCATTTTGGTAATTAAACCTTGAAATGAATGAAAGCATGAAATGAATGATGAATGAACAAAGCAATGTCATAACTCACCAAACACTTGAATGAAGCTTGGAATGTAGATCAAAAAATTGCATGAAATGGATTTAATGGATGCGAATGTTGATCTTGAAACTTGATTTGAAATAATTCCTTGAATGCTTGAATGAATCATGAAGTCAAAATCAACATATTAGCTCCAATAACATGCATGATGCAAGAAGACTTTGACATGACTATTAGATCACCAAATCTGCACCCTATTTGCTAAGCTCTTAATCACACTTAGTAGATTTGGACTAACATGCAACTACTTTCAGGTTGTGGGTGACCTGTTTGAAAGAAAACCTCCAGTGATAAGGGTTGGCTTCCCATTTTTGATGCCACCTAACTACTTTAAACTCTGAGATAAGGGTAATAAATTACAAAAAATAAACCTAATATAGAAAGAAACTAAGGTGATAAACCAAAAACCTAGACCTACTAACAACCTTGCACATTCAAATCAATATTTCAAATCCAACTCACACAACTTTCTTTCCAATACAGCTCACACCAGTAATTTATAAAGAGGTTTGTAACAGTGTTTTCAAAAGGAAAAAATAGACTTCACAATCAATAAAACCATTAAAAAACATAGTTTATAACTTGTAAACATGCATTTTTTCTCAAATGAATGCATGAAACATGGGACAAGTTGTAAGGAAAATGACTTTTCACAAAATAGACAAATCAACCATTAATGACACACCATAAAACATGAAGAGAGAAGGTAAAACACTCCAATCTATTAATTCAAAGTGCTTACTATATAATAGGCATGTCCGAGTTACAATGCAACTCCATGAAAACAACTCCAAGAAAAATCAAGCTATCCTTCAGCTGGAAAAAGAAAGAACTCCCTCAAAACTCAAGTATGAAGATACTTAAGCAAAACTAAAACCAAAAGCCCACACAAATGTTTCTAGAAGATTTTGCTTGGATAAAATAGAAAAGGCCCCAAAAGAACCTTCTAGAACCCTCTAAAATGCTTTCCACATGAAGGAAAAGTATGCCAAGTCAATGGTCACCCCAAAAATGTGACAAAAAAAATCATCCAGCTGGCCTCCCCATGACAAAATTAGTCCAAACAGCATCTCACACTTCCCACACTTCTGCAAATAATCATTGGTCCTATTACAACATTTGACCATATTCCCATCATGCAATATGTGTGTTTTCAAAAACACATGGCCTTTTAAAGCATTAAATATAGTGGTTTTGTTAAGTGATTTATAAAACATCACTTAACAAATCACTTTACAATTAGGCACAAATTAAAGGGCCCCACCATTTAAAATGCATTACAATTTGCAGCAACTAAAAGTGATTTTAAATCACTTACATGATATTCCAAATATTGAAAATCAGTGCAAAATGATGTGTTAAAAGTTTACAAAAAGTCTCCAAGGTATTGACCACTAACTCACCATACTCTGCATCTTGACCACACATGTCATATTCATTGGTTTGCAAAGGCATATAGTCATTAGTAGCACTTAGCCAATATGGCCAAACTCCAAGCCTCTTGGAAATCATATTCCACCTTGCATGGCATTGGACAATTACAAAGCATCACATAAGGGTCACGTGGAAAAATATTGTTGTACACTCCCTTGTTGTATGTTGAAAAACACCTAGCAATGATTAGAAGGGGGATAACCCTAAGGCATAAAATGCCTAAGTGCTCACACATGAGGTAATGTGGAATGAAGACTTAGCAATGTTTAAATAAAATAGAAGGCTTGAAAGAAAACGAATGCCTAAGGGAGAAATAAGGTTTCAGCCTCCCCTTCACATTTCACATGAGTTGATTTTTTAAAAAAGAAAAGGGATAAAAATCCCATCGAAATGCCAAAAAGACACAAGTCAACCCTAATGATAAAACAACAAAATGATGAAAAACATCATCATTCAGTCTTTGCAGAATTTGGAAAACTTGGTTTGTCGCCATGAAGGTTTGGGAAGAACACAAAAAAATGATGATTTCAGTGGTTCTTAGTCAATTTTTGACATTATTTTGCATAAAAGTAGCATGGAAACTCAGGTAATTGCTTTACTTGGCATAACCTTGCAAAATATTTACTTGAAGGCCATTTTTGGGCTCACAGGCCACGGCCTGTAGCATTTCATAGGCTTATTTCAGCTCATTGGCCGTGGCCTTGAACAAGGACAAGGTGTTATATGTACTATTTTTCACAAAATCCTTTTGTATTCTCTTGATTTTCCTTCTTCTTTTTCATAAATCTTGATAAAAGTTAATAACCTAGATGGGTTTCTGGAATATAGGAAAAGAAAGAGCAAAAAGTGGCTCGACCCTCATTATGTAAACTGGGTGTTCTTGCATTCATGATTTTCTGTCTTATTTCTGCATTTTGAAAAAAAACCTTTGCTTGGGTCTCCTTATTATGCAATTTTTTTGAATTCTTCCATTGTTTGCAAGAAACTGAAATGGGTCATTGGATTTTCTTACAAATCTTGGATTTTGCGCAGAATACTGATGATTCTTTCAAATTTATTTCATTTTCTTGTAACAAGAAGGCAATGTTGCTCCATTTGATTAAAACCCCAAGTGGTTTTCTCATAATTGCAGGGAAAAGGCTACTGCTCACCACGACCTGCATAAATAGATTTTTTTCATTTTTGTAATTCCTGTAACATGCTTTTCATATCGCCATTTTCTGTTAAGCACTTCATTTATGTAGAATGCAATAATGTTTCAGAACAAAAACCCACATGGGTTTGGTCATTGTGAACAACTTTCCATTTACTACTTTTTGAAAATGCAGTGATTACCTTGCTTCTTTTTGTGCAATAAATAAAGAACTTTTAGTTCTTTTTATAATGAAATACCCTCCAACATCAAACAAGCAAACACCCTCTTTAAATGGCTCTTTAGTGCATGTTTGTTTTCCACATTGTTTCAATACTGCTCTGTTGATATCGATGAGAATACCATTCACAATGTATCCCAAGCCTTTTGAAAAGTGACATTTGACCAATGAAACTCCTTTGATTTCTTTTGTATACACCTCTGAAAGAACAGGGAAGAATGCTTTGCATGAAAGACACCAGTAGGAAGAAATTGAAAACCCATTGTTTTCCCTTCCAACTGCTCTATTTTAACTCCCCAATGTCAAAGGCAACATTGTATCCTTAAGATCCATTACATGACTACCCTCCTCAATCCTAGTTAGCCAATGCCTACCCAACTGTCTTGTTAGAGACCCAACTTCTCTTTTGTTTCCTGCTTCCCAAAGTTGAATCCTGTGCAAAGACCATACTTAACAAAATCATGGAAGGAGCTCCATTTAAGGATGCCTAATTCTTGCATCCTAGGCAAGTTCTCCCAAGAAAAGTAATACATCAGGCCCCATTCTTCTTACTCCACCATGCATGAAACCTCAAACTGCATTGTTGGCAACACTACCCATATGCTCAACAACAAGATCAGCTGAAACAAGTGTTCCTTGAAGGTTAACAAGTGAAGTCATTTTCCCTTGTGAGTTGGGGTCTAAAATACTATAGACATCATAGGATCGATCCATAACCTTGTAATTCAACCTAGAGGACTGCCCTATTGAATTAGCAAAGTGACTGCCCTCCCATGATGACAGTCCACTCTGTCTCATGATGTAGACCTGTTTATCAAAAATGCATTTACACTCAAGACCACAATCCACTGTCATTCTTGTCTCATGCCTATGATCAATGTTATGCCTACCTTTAAATCTGCTTTGTCCTCTGGATACTGTGCTTTCAATTGATTGATGTGTTAAGATTAAAAGCAGGTTCTATGCATGTTTCTCTTCATCATGGTAGTAATGCATTGTGGTTAATGGAAATACCTTTTCTTTTTTGGAAAAAAATTCCATGATAACTTCAAGAATATTCCTGTATTTGCAAATTTCTTTCATAGATTTCCTCTAAAAGGTTATATAAAACTCTGCTCCAGCTTTTCACTGATAAGATACTTTGTATTCTAAAGTGTCTTTTCAAGGACTTCACCCACATCAAGAGCATTTCCTCATTTTTCTTTTGTAGCTAGCTGTATGACTATTGGGTATAACTTCCTTTCTTGATTTAACACATATTTCCTCTGACTTCTTTTTAGTAGAATGCATCTTTTCTTTCATCCTTCAATTGAGAAGCATCTAGAGTTTCTAAGTGTTGGTGATTGTCCTGAGTGCATCTCTTATGACTATACTCTTTATCATTGCACCTTGTCTGATTCTTTTGAACTTGTGATGAAACATTTATAGTTCATGGATTGATGGATGCTTCCCACCATTTACAATCCTCTTACATATCTTTTGTCACTTCACTGTCACATAACTTCATTGAATGTTGCCTCTATATCATATCTTCATTGTTGCTGTCCTGTTTCATGAGATCAACATGCATTGTTGATTGTTGTTCATATACACTTGTACCATTGCCTTGATTCAACCTCAACCATTGCTCTTTCTTTTGTTATGGGTAGTAAATACACATGGTCTCCTCATTCTAACTTTATTGGACAACCACCTGTCACATATGTGGGTGACCTAATAGCTCACTTTCCTATGTGATGTGTGATTGCCCCATAGGGTTACGGTGAGGGGAGCTTGACAACAACTTGAAATTATTCCTCATTGTTTAGAAGATGCATAATTGAACTTGATGCATGTATGAAGACACCTGATGCATTTCCAAAATCACTTCTTTTTTATAAAATGGATCAAGGTTCCACTTAAGAATATTGAAAGGCATATCAACATAGTATGTTGCATCTTTTGAATCTGATAATGAAAGTTGATCAACTAGTGTGATTCCATATTGATTTAATGCATTGATAACAGATAAATCTTTGGTCAAGTTGCTCAATTTACTTTTCTTTCAAAGCATGTTGAGCTCTACCCTTGTGGGAGCCACATTTAACCCACATGCTATCATTTGATTTGATAATGAAACAATAATTAGACTTGTCCTAAATCTACACATGAAGCAAACAGTTAGAAAATAAATGCATATCTTGGATGTTTTTGTTTAATTAATTTATGGATTAGTTTATACATGCATAGGTAGGTGTGTATGCAAGGATTGAATCTTTCATTTCTTAGAGCTTCGCTCTAACATCATGTTTTCTTCAGATGCAGGGTGAGGAGCACTACAGAGCTGGGAGGGACACAAGTGGTTCGGGGCATCAACAAAGCAGTCAGGTAACCTACAACTAGTCATTCTCAGGAAATGGCTGGTTCAATTCTTATATGCACATTTCCTTTCTCTACTCATTCATGCATGGATTGTTTCATAGGTTCATTGAATAAGAGAGTTAGTCCCTTGGCTTGTGAGG
This sequence comes from Sequoia sempervirens, assembly GCA_007258455.2. NCBI lineage: Eukaryota > Viridiplantae > Streptophyta > Pinopsida > Cupressales > Cupressaceae > Sequoia > Sequoia sempervirens. The sequence continues at coordinate 686,514,933 of VDFB02058242.1, forward strand.
GACATGTATATTTCAAGATTATCAATAAAAGACTACATTTGTATATCTATGATTCTCTTTCACATTTGCTGCAATGCAACATTGAAATGACAAAATGTAATCTAATTTGTTTTGACAATCATTCCTTCATGCATATTGAAATTAGTAGTGTTATGGTTTATCTTTAAATGTTTTAAAAATAAGAAAATAATTAAACACTAAGTTACCCAATTTCAATTGAAAGCTAAAAATTAGGTAATAATGACAATAGGATCTTGATTGCTGCAATATTGAATATGCTCTTGAATGCTCTTGAATTTGTTGGGAAAGTGTGTCTCAACCTTACAATTATATATGATTTATTGTTAATAGTATGCATATATATTTCCTAGTTACACCGATAGGTGTATACAATGTCAACAAAGAGAAAAATATGAGTGTGTTAAATTTTTTAGGAAAACTCATAAAATGGCCAACACATATTAAATAAATGATATATTGTAAATATGAACCGAACATTATTAGGTTTTAGATCTAATGATGAATATTTTGTTGGCCTCTCTTGCCCTAGAATGTAGCCTTATTTTATGAGGGCGTTATATTATGGCTACGATAGAGAGAGGGTGATGTATTTTGAGAGTTTGATAGAGGTTGTGTTGTCTCTTGATCTCTGAGTGGTGATATTCTTGTGAGAAGCTTGCTTTGCAAGTATATTGTATTCTTTGTGATTTTTTGAATAATATATTGGGTGGATTTTGGAGTGTCAAATTTTTCTCTCGAACGAGTTTTCCCAATGTAAATCACTATGTCATGCTATGAATGATATTTATATTTATTTCTTTTTAAGTTTCTGTAACTGTTAAAGATTTGTAAAAGTTTTACATTATTCTCCTCTCAAGATTAGTGTAGGAAGTTGTTATGCTACCTTAGCTTCCTTACAAGTGGTATCAAAGCTTGATCACCTTTGGTTTCAGTTGTGGGTTGTTAGGGTTTTTGAACTAATCCAGATTTGAGTGGGAGCTTGTGAAGAAGATACTTTGTGATCTTGTTGCAGGAATTTTTAGATGGCAAGTTCATTAGGGAGAATAGAGGTGGATAAATTTTCTAGAAATAATTTTGAGACATGGAAGCTAAAGATGTAGGATTTTTTGATAGATCAAGATCTGTGGGATGCTATTGATGAGAATATTTCAAGGCTTGCAAATCCTACTAAAGCTACTCAATATGATGTTATGGACCATAAAGCTAAGGGTCTAATCAAATTATGCTTGGAAGAATCTATTTTAATTAATGTCCATGAGGAGACCTCTACATAAAAACTATGGAAGAAGCTTGGTGAGATGTATCAGGCTAAATATTTATTGAACAATATTTTCTTGAGGAAGAAGTTGTATTCCTTGAGAATGGAAGAGGGTGGATGAATCACAGACCACCTAAAAGCATTCAATATGTTGATTGCTCAATTGGCATCAATTGGTGTCAAAATGGACAAGGAGAAATGTTAGATCTTTCTTTGTTCTTTGTCTGATTCATGGGATTCTCTTGTTATGGCTATTGAGAGTACTTCTATTATAGTGATGACTAAAGATGTGGTGGGTTCTTTTCTTTTTGAATAAATGACGAGGAAGGTATCCATCACTACCAAGGAGGCCCTAAATTTTCATGGAAGACCTAAGTAAAAAGGAAAGAAGAATGAAAAGCATAAAAAATCCAAGTCCACGGAGAGATCTAAATCTCCTAGAAAGTCCAAAGTTATTTGCTGGAACTATGGTAAGCCTAGGCATGTTCATAAGGAATGCAAAGAAGAAAAGAACAAGAAAAATAAAAAAACTAATTTTGATTCTAAGTCGAAGAAGGAAGATGGTGACACATTCATTGTAGCTTTAGCAACTCATGCAGGTAATGATGCATGGTTAATTGACTCAGGTGCATCTTTCCATATGACCTTTAATAGATATTGGTTTCTTGAATATGAAAAATTTGATGGAGGTAAGGTGTACTTGGGTGATGATTCTCATTTAGACATTGTTGGTCGTGGTAAAGTTAAAATCAGGTTTCTTGATTGTAGAATAAAAAGGATTAGTGGTATGTTGCATATCCCTATATTAGCACATAATTTTTTATTTGTGAGAAAACTAATAGATGCAGGTGTGTAGGTAGTATTTTTTTTATGCAGGATGCAAGATGGTCAGAGGTGCTATGGTGATTTCTAGAGGTGTTAGATATGGCACATTATATAAGCTTGATGCATCCACTGTTGAGTGCAATAGTACTTCTGTGAAAAGCAAGTCTATGGAATAAGTGAGGGTTTCACCTTTAATAGATGGTCATGGCTTTTGGGTACCCAAGGGTGCTCTTTCTTCTGAGACAAAGTTACCTGTAGAGAAAACTATATTATGGCACCAAAGACTTGGCCACATTAGAGAAAAGGTTCTAAGGACCTTGAAAAATAAAAATCTTGTTAAAGGTTTGTCTGATTGTAATCTTGAATTCAATTTTTGTGAGCATTGCATTTATGGAAAATAAAAACGCATTTAGTTTTACTTGATTTCTCATAAATCTTGTGGTGTATTGGATCTTATTCATTATGATGTGTTTGGTCTTGTAGATGTTCCTTCGATTGGTAAATCCACATACTATGTTTTATTTATTGATGATTATAGTAGAAGTTCTTGGGTATATTTTCTAAAGAGTAAATATGAAGTTTTCAGTCAATTTAATGAATTTAAAGCAATGGTTGAGTTGTAGAATGGAAAGAAAATAAAATGTTTGAGGACTAATAATGGCTGTGAATTTTTCTCTAATGATTTTGATAGATTTTGTAAAGATTGTGGTATTCGTAGGTAGAAGACAACTCCATATTCTCCACAATAGAATGGAGTTGCAAAAAGAATGAATAGAAAATTGATGGAGAAGGCTAGGAGTATGTTGAGTGGTGTTGGTCTAGAACAAAGGTTTTGGGCTGAAGCTATTGCCACTACCCATTACTTGATTAACAGGTCTCCTATATCAACTCTTGTTGATAAGACACCTATACAGGCATGGTTGGGTCACAAGACTTCATGAAGACATCTTAGAGATTTTGGTTGTGAGGCATATGCACATGTGCCAAATGAGAAGCGAACAAAGTTGGAGAACAAGGCTATGAAATGTATCTTCATCAGATATAGTTATGGTGTAAAAGGATACAAGCTTTGGGATCCTATTGCACATAAGGTAATACATAGTAGAAGTGTTATTTTTAGAGAAACTAAGCCTTCTTCTGTTACATTGTAGCTAGAACAAAGTAAATAGGATGATGTGATTCAATTTCCTTCTACACTTGAGAAAGTTGAATTGAGGCCCAAGGATAAACAATAAGTTGAGGAGAGCTCATCTAGCTCTGGATCTTTAGAAGAGGAGGAAAAACCTCCAACTTAACTTGTTCGTAGGTCTACAAGACATAGACAACCATCTGAAAGGTATTCACTTGATGATTGGAGATATATTTTTTCTTTGAATAATAACATGGATGAACCCATATCTGTAGAAGAGGAACTAGGTATGAATGATGCAAAATTTTGGAAGATTTTTATGGATGAAGAAATGACATCTTCGAAAAAGAATGATACATGAGATCTTGTACCATTTCCTGAAGGACAAAAACTTGTTGGTTGCAAATGGGTGTTCAAGAAAAAGACCAGTTCAAATGGAAGTATTGAGAAATACAAGGAAAGTTTGGTTGCAAAGGGTTACTCTCAAGTTGAGGGTGTTGATTATGGTGAGATATTTTCTCCTATTGCAAAAATGACATCCATTAGATTTTTGCTTTCTACTGTTGTTGGTTATGATTTAGAGGTTGAGCAAATGGATGTGAAAATTGCTTTCCTTCATGGCGATTTGGAGGAGGATATTTATATGACACATCCAAAGTGCTATGTGGTGAAAGGTAAAAGTAAATTGGTTTAAAAATTGAAGAAATATTTGTATGGCCTAAAAAAGAGTCCTAGGATGTGGTACCATAAATTTGATACATATGTGTTGAGTTTGGGATTTGAGCACTCTAAATCAGACCATTGTGTTTATTATAAAATTGATGGTGATCGTTTCCTATTTATTGCATTATATGTTGATGATATGTTATATATTGGAAGAGGGAAAGGTATGCTTTTAGAACTAAGATCTCAACTTGCTACTAAATTTGAAATGAAAGATCTTGGTGCAGCTAAAGACATTCTTGGGATGGAAATTAAAAGAGATAGAGTGAATAGAAAGCTATGGTTTGGGAAAATTAAGGATTCAACTCAATTTTATAGAGGTTTGATGTAGGATTGTAGACCATTGTGTGTTCCTGTTTCAGTTGGAACAAAGTTATCTATGTTAGATTGTCCAACATCTCCATCAGAGATGGAAGACATGAGCATAGTGCCTTACTAGAGTGTAGTTGGAAGTTTGATGTATGTTATGGTTTGTACTAGACCAGACATTGCTCAAGAAGTAGGAGTTCTTTCCAGATATATGTCTAATCCTGGTAGAGTTCATTGTGATGCAATTAAAAGAATATTCATATATTTGCGGGGTACCTCAGATTATTCCTTGTGTTATCATAGTAATATGATTGAATATGATATTTCCCTTGATATTCATGGTTATGTGGATTCAAATTGGGTAGGTGATGTTGATAGTAGAAAATCCACCAGTGCTTATGTTTTTACGTTATTTGGTGGTGCAATCAGTTGGATGGGTAAGTGATAGGCTGTGGTTGCTTTGTTTGCTATTGAAGTAGAGTATATGGCAACTAATCATGCTTGTAAAGAAGCCATTTGGATTAAGCGAATTTTTTTAGATATTGGAATAAAACAAGGTGCAATGGAAATTTATTGTGATAGTCAGAGTGTGATATGTCTAGCCAAGAACCCAACATTTCATGCCAAGACCAAGCACATTGATGTACAGTATCATTTTGATAGAGATATGGTCAAAGATGGCAGGGTGAAGCTAGTTAAGGTAGAGACTTTGATGAATGTTGTTGATTCTTTAACTAAGCTTGTGAGCACAAAGAAGTTCAGATGGTGTTTAGAGACTATGGGCCTTTCGACCCCTAGCAATTAAAGAGATGATGTTTACACCCTCATATTGCTCTTGCAAGGTGTTTGACAAGTGGGAGATTTGCTGGGAAAATGTGTCTCAACCTTACAATTATATATGATTTATTGTTGATAGGATGTATATATATTTATATATATATTTCCTAGTTACACTGATAGGTGTATACAATGGCAAGAAAGAGAAAAATGTGAGCATGTTAACTTTTTCAGGAAAACTCATAAAATGGCTGACATATATTAAATAAATGATATATTGTAAATCTAAACCATACATTATTAGGTTAAATTAGATCTAATGGTGGATATTTTGTTGGCCTATCTTTCCCTAAAATGTAACCCCATTTTATGAGGGCATTGTAGTATGAATGTGGTATAGAGATGGTCATGTATTCTGAGAGTTTGATAGAGATGGTCATGTTTTTCTCCCGAAAGGGTTTTCCCCATGTAAATCACTGTGTCGTGGTATGCATGATATTTATGTTTATTTTTTGTTTAAGCTTCTATAATAGTTAAATATATGTAAATTTTTTGCATTATTCTCCTCTCAATATTAGTGTATGAAGTTTTTCCACTACCTTAGCTTCCTTATAAAATTTCTCTTGTGAAAGTACTCTTGATCTCATAAAAATTACTTAAATGAATTTTCTAGAAAGTCTTAGGTGAAACACAGTGAAATGACCTTATATTTATAGGTATGTAACATTAATTTTTTGAAATTCAAATAACATAAGCTGACATGTCAATATAGATTTGAAATCATTAAAATAACGCCAAAAACATAATTAAAATTTAGGTTCTAGGTCTAAGTGAGGACCTAGTCGCCCATAGTCGCCCATGGGTGAATGGGTCCTAGGTCACTCACCTAGGATAGACATTACTCAATGAGAGGTGTTATGTTATGGAATTAATGAATGTCGGGTTTCCTCTTTGAAAAATATGATTAATTCAGCTTGGCTTTGAATTAAAGGAGCCAATTAAGGAAAAATAACCTCAATTAATTAAGGTATCCCTAAATAAGTGTGAAAATGTAAAGGGGTACACTTTACAACACCACATTAAGGCACAATTAAGTCCATTTTAATTAATAAGGCCCTAAAATTAATGTGAATGTGTAAAATACATATCACAACACTAAATTAAGGCATAATTTAGTTCATTTAATATTAATTCCTAATTAAGTGTGAAAAAGAGATACTTTTTCCTACACTACAACATGTCTATGAGATGGGTGGACGTGAGTGAGTTGGATGAGCCGATTGAAATGGATGAGGTGACAAGAATATGTGATTCATAAAAGAGATTGGCAATGCACTCAATGGATTCTTTGGGACTATCCTTTTCACTACAGTTAACATCAAAGGAAGCTTGCACATCCTAAACGAATTGGAAAGATGACTTAGGAGAGGCAACAATAGGGGATGCATACCCTAACCCAAGATGGTCAGAATGGAAGGATGGTGGTTATGAAGATGGAGTTTGAGGAAAAGAGTCATGAGATGCAGAAGGATGATCTTGAATAGGATTGTGAGCGTATATGGAAAAGACAGAGGTGTCATTAGGATCTCATAAAATTTCAATCCAAGCAGTGAAGGCTGAGTGAAAGCATTTGTTGTTCTCCTTGCCATTTGTTTGTATATTTTATAAAGTAGACTGAACATCATTTTTGAAATCCTAGCTATCCTTAGCAGTATTAAAATTTTCACCTGTGGGTGACTTCTCAACAAAATATGAATTATCCATGTGATATTGTCCAGATCCCATGTCATTGAATTGGCCTTAGTTTTTGAAGGTGCAATAAATAAAGTAGATGAGTTGACCAAGGAAGATGGATCGATTTAATGTGACAAGGTGGAGGATGAAGCTTCTTGGTTGATAGGAACTTGCAATTCAATAGTTCCTCTCAAGTTACTAGAATACTGAAAGGGGTCAGGATGGCTAGCTATTGTTATTTCAGGGCCATTGTGGTGGAACTTTGGGCATTCATGGTATGTGGATGGTACAACCTTCATAGAATGGATCCATGGTCAAACAAGGAGGAGATTGTATGGGATATCTAGGTCCAAGACTTGGAATGTGATATCCAATATTGCAGGCCCAACTCTAATTAGTATTGTTATGAAACCCTTGGAAGAATGCTCTTCATCATCATAGGATTTTATGATAATTCTCTTTGTCATGTCCACACAAGATTCAAAGAAACCTAATGCCTTAACCACTTTAAGGGTGCAAATGTTCAATCCTACTCCACTGTCTACCAAGAGTCATTTGATTTTATGTTTATGAACATAGACTTGTAGGTGCAAGGGGTTGTTATGATTGGACTTTTGAGATGAATAATGCTGGTCTAAAAATTTCCATTTACTGGAATTGATTGACATCAAGGTTAGTAGGTATGGAAGTGTCTTGCAATGCCTTGTCTAGAACAATTTTGTGCTTGAGAGATATACGGAGTAACTCAAGGATATATATTTGAGTAGGTGTCTTCCCCAAGTGGTATAAGAGGTTATATTTGGACTTTTTTTGTTGTTTAGGGAGAGCACCTTGTAGGGTCACCTTGCTTCACCATGTGTTTACTACACATTTTGGTAGCTTCTTAATAGTGATGGTATTGACATAGTCATATGAGGCCCAAATGTGATTTATGGTAGTTTAGTCATGAGCGACAATGGTATAGTTGGAATGGTTATTGGTCTTTGAACCTGAGCTAGAGGTATTTCCTATCCCATGGTCATGCAATGGATTCTTAAAGATTGCATGATCACTATTGGAGGTCAGTTGTTGACTATCCACTTCGATGATACCATTTTCGATTAGATCTTGTATTATGTTCTTGAGTTGTTTGCATGAAAAAGTTGAATGTCCTTTGATAAAGTGATAATCATAGAAGGCATTGTCATCCCACCATGAAGGTTTAAATTCCCCTAGATTATAGGGTTTCAGGTCTAGAAATTGAATGATCTTCGACTGCAAGAGTTATTTCAAGAGAAATTCAGTTGGTTCCCCTAAGGGAGTATACTTGCATCTTGTTGGAAATTTCCTTTGAGGTCTTGTTGATGGCGATTTTGGCACCACAACAATGCAAGAAAAATATTGCTATCCTACTTCTCTTGAAAGAGAAAGGCAACACATGGATGCCTTAGCTCCCAAGGTCTTGGTAGTTGGGTCTCAACTATGCTAATGTTGCTCAGTGGCCAATGCAATAGTAATATTCAAGGGGCCTGTTGGTGTTAGGGTTCTGGACTATTCTTAAATCAACCATGAAATAAATCCTATACTAACTAGGGGTTTTAAAGAAATATAAAAAAAGATAGACTAGGGTTTTGAAACAGAAAAGGACAATAGTTCATCCAACCTTAACCAGACTTTGCTAACTTCAAGGAATTTGCTAACTAAAACTAAAGAACAGAATTAACTTGTGATTAAAACATAGTATCATTCATTCACAGTGCTGATTTTAACAAGTGATTATAAACTACCATTTAAGTAAAACATAAAATGCGATTTCATTCCTTGAAAGCCTTCAAAATAAAATGATTAACTTTGAGATAAATACCGTTCTGGAACACAATATGAAGTAGATTCGAATCTGGTTGCTTCTACTGTGGGTGAGACAGGTAAGCAACATTTACAAATCTAGCACAATCACCAATGTACAGAGAAATCTGTGTCTTCAAACTGCTTCCATTTATACTAGGAGAATTTTAAAAATACATTATAGCTTATACCCAAATCTAACTGCTAACCAAGAACGCAAGAGAAGCTCTCATTACTAAGAATCAAGATGCAACTCGATCTCCTATTGCTAGCTCACTAATTCCTAACAGTTCTAGCTCTAAAACAGTTCTATAAAACCTAAAAGTTGTAATCTAGCCATTCTAACATTAAAAAAATGGAACTCATTCATCTCCCTTTTTACAAAGAGGCAAGAATGCCATATATACGCCTTTTTTCGAGAAGAATGTTGGCCCTCATTTTTAGGGTTTTACAAAATATCCATCGTGTTAGAGGGTTGACATCCAGATCTTTTTAAGGGAGTCAGTTCTGTAATAAATCCGAAGCCTTGCTATCCCATGTCGGTGAAGATTTCCTCCTAGAAAGGTCTGTAGATTTTTTACAGCTACCACACTTATTTCTGGCCTCCGTGTCCATTTTCAAAATCTAGCAGAGCTGCTTTGAGTGCCCCAAAATATCACCATTAATGCCGAGCTACCCCTATTAGTAGATACTAGCTGTCCATTTGACTCACGGCTTTATCTTCTTCCTTCGTTCGGTGCCCTTTCCATTCCAGATCCGCTCTTTTGCAAGTTCGTCGGTGTAGCACAGGCCAGTCGGTGAGAGGTTCTGGTGAGCCACAGAGGTCATACCGATCTTCACAAAGACCCTTGGCAAGACCGCTTCCTCTCAGCAAGCTCTATTTTTTTCAGTGCGCCCCATTTTTAGGTCGGCAGGACATTCGCCTTCAATAAGATGTCATGGCGGACGCCAAGAGCTACAACAATATGTTCCTTCATTGGCGGATTTTCCACTATCGGCAAGACCAACACTAGTCAGGAAGACACTTCAGCAAGCTCAACGTATCACATTGAGGGCACAAAACATGTCGGTTCATTGGTGGATTCGCCACTATCGGCAAGACCAACACTAGTCAAGAAGACGCTTCAACAAGCTCAATGCATCACATCGAGGGCACAAAACATGTCGACGAGACCCCATTGGGTCGGCAAGACCTGATCCTACAAAACAAGGTCCTCGTTAGAACAATACATTAATATCATGCTTTTTACCCAAAATAAACCTAACTCCAGTGGAGGTGGAGCCAACACGGGACCGGGAAGCAAAATTAAACAAGTCTTAGCAGAACTAGGACCGGAACAAAACATGACCCAAAAATGACATCCCCCTGTCTTCAAAAATGGCGGGGTGGGGCCAAATGAAAACCGGAACCGGTACCAGAGTTAGGGTGGGAACGAGCCAGGGAAACAATCAACATTCCTAAGTTCATAGCTCGTCCCGGCTCCGCGTCCGCGAGGAAACCCAAAATGTAAAGGATGGAAACAAAACACCGGCGGAGCTGGAGCAAAACGACGAACAAGGCGGAACTAGGGTTGGAACCAAATCTGAACCAAAGACTTCTCCAAGTTCCGAGTTCAGATTCCATTTCGAATCCACCTCCGACATCATCCAAAAAAAAGAAGGATGAAAGGAATAGAAAGAGGAAGAGGAAAGGGGATAGACAACCCCTTTCCAAAGCAAAAGAGACAAAAGGAAAAGAAAGGGACAAGCGGAACTGGGATCAGAATAGAATCCAAACCAGAAACTTTGAGGAAGTTTCAGGGTTCGGACCCAGTTCCGGTTCCGAGTCCACCAGAACAAAACAAAAAGATGCGCAAGGCATAAAAGACCATAGCAGCGAGACCAGGACCAGGACAAAACCCAAATGAGAAACCCTTTGAGAAGTTTAACATTCGGATTCAGACCTGAACCCTCCTCCAAGCAAGGACAAAAGATGAAGATAAAGGGTTGTTAGATCTAGAACAAAATAAGACCAGAACTTAGAGGGAAGTTCCAAGTCAGGTGTTGGTCTCGGTTCTACTTCCGACATAACTTTAAAAGAAAATGCCTAAGGCAGAAAACCAAAGGCCAAAGAAACCAGAAAAGAAAAGGGGGGACCCATTTTGATCCATATCAAAGTGGGGTGGGGTTATGCAAGGCATAACAGGTCTTTGTTCTTGGTTATTTTGAAGGGAATTTGTTGTTTTCTTAGGGACACATAATAGGTTTTTTGATGTATTAGGTCCTTTAAATGTGAGTGTAGGAACATGTATTGCCTTTGCATCAACAACTCCATCATTTGTGGCATTCTTATTGTGAGCCCAATATTTACTTTTGTCATTTGAGGTACTACCTTGGGAATTCTAATTTTTGGTATATGTTTTTAATTACCCTTTTACAATGAGGGCATTCTCAAGTATGGTGACTTTTTTCTGTAGGTCAACAAATGTGGTGCAACAATGGGCTTGCAATTGATATTTTAGGTCTGTGGTCAAGTTTTCTATGAACATGACAACTCTTTGTTTTTTAGGAATCTCGATAGGACATCGATTAGCCATAATCCTCCATTGTTGGAAGAATGTTATGAATGACTCACATTATTCTTGTTTTGTATGACATAATGTGACTATGGTGATGTCATTTTTAATGTTATAAGAAAAGTGTTATATTTTTTTTGGCTAGTTCTTCCCATATCCTTATACCTATGGGTAAATGGGTGAACCATTAAAGTGCTTGTCCTATAAGAATCCTAGGGAATAATCTCATGAGATATGTGTATTCAGATGCAATGTCTATCAAAGTCATGTGAAAATCCCTTACATGTTCAATGGGATTCCCCTTTCCTCTATACTTGGGAAAGTTTGGCATGACATAGTTGGAGGAAATGGAGGTATATATATGCATCTATCAAAGGGGTATGGAAATAACCCTTGTGTTGAGTAAGTATTTTTTGTTGATATTTTTATGTTATTCACTTGTTTTTGTAAGGAAAGAATTTGGTTTGCTAAGACATCAAATTGAGTGAGGGATGTGTCCACTGCATTTGTAACTGCATTATGATATAGGCCCATGTTTGTGTTTTATAATCCAATATTTTGGGTGGATGAATCAGTGTTGATTCTAGGTATGTATGATGTATTTTGGTTTGGGATGTTATGAATAAATGATGAAATTTGTGTTTGGATATGTGGTGTAAAAGTTGGAATTTGAGTTTGGATATGTGAAGTGAAAGTTGGGATGTGTGAGGTGTTCATATTACGTTACATTTGAAATGGGTTTGAGCTAGTGTGACCTTGTGTGTTGTGGTTGCTATATTGTTGGAAAGGCCCCTGTGTGTTGGTTTGTTGGGAAATGCTTGTATTAGGATCTTATGATGTGTTAGTGCTTGAACTGTTGATTTGTGTCTTGGATCCACGGATATGAACCTTTCGTATTTTTTTTCTACCCAATGGAAAAGAATGAGATGATGATGCACCCATGGCATGAGATGTTCCAATGGATTAAATGTATTGCCAAAGGGTTGTGTCATAACTTCTATCCCAATTAGTGTCACGTGGATTGTTGTATAATATTGTGTTGACCCTCCTAATGACATAGTTGATGAGCCCAAAATATGCTCATAATTTGGATATCATGATGTACTTTTAATACCTTTACTTTTATTGTTCATGGTTGTTTAACTCTCTTGAAACCTTTTATTGGGGAATATCCTATAGCAACACACTTTTATGTTCCTACAACCTATCATGTTGACATGTTTATATTTATTACCCTGTTTGACTTCCCAAATGACTGGTATAATGCATGTAGTTTTTGAATGGTGAAATAGATTTAAATATGTGATTAATGAATGGATATTGTGTATGTGCCATGTGCCTTTTATTTCGCATTTGTTACCTTGTGTTTCACAGGTTGTTGAAGAAAGTTTGATCGAGTCGGGCATAGCCAATCTCGGCCTTGCAGTAAAGTCCATTTCTTGCACGACTTCAAGGAAGCTCTTGCCAAGACTCTTTGACCGAAACTGTTGGGAAGGATTTTAAATGACATTTAATCTAGAAAGAGTGGAGTGCTAGATTCTCTCTAGATCGGGTTGAACGGATAAACTCATTTATGAAGTCTGTTCCTCAATTTCGGGATACATTTTATATCCACGTATTTCTCTATTAGGGTTAGTTAGTTAGTTGTTCTGCTGATTTTAAAACAACTGTTCCTCCTGCGCAGGTGAACAGGAAGGAGATAGATAGAGAAGAAGATTATGTAAGAGTTAGAGATATAATATGAATCAGAGTTTTTGTTAGTTTTCTGAAGCAGAACATTCAATGTAAATGATTTCACGTTATGAATAAAAGTTGATGGAGTTCTGAGCACAATCTTTTGTGTAAATTAGTTGATGCTTGCTAAGGGGGCCCACTTAGTAATTATCTATAGGAGAGTAGTTGTTTATCCTTTATTAATTCAAGTTAGATTTCATTTTAGAAGTTTCAGCACAAGCTCAATCTTATACTATTCCTGCAGCATCGAGAATCCATCCCTGTATTTTTTCCTACAACATAAGGCCAGTTTATAGTTTGTCTCTCAATTGTAGCTATTACAATTTCCGCTTTGGTTAGATTATGATTGAGTTAAGAGAACTTTGCATTACCTTCCTGTAACATAGGTATAATTTCTTTCCAATTATTTATTTTCAATAGGTCGTGACTAAAAGCGATTCTTAGTGTACATATAGTGCCGCTCCATTTAAAGTTTATGTTCCCTGGTTTGACAAGTAAATGAATGACCACGGAGAGGTATTAGTCACCTGCTGGAATGTCCAATTCTCAGGATAGGTTTTGCTATGATTTTCATATCCTTTTGTGGGCACGACCATTTTTGGTGTCATTGCCAGGGATGGTGTCAATCTAAGAACCTGCTATAGTCATTGCTAGCAGTAGTTTTTCAAGTATTTTCAAAATCTTTTAAAATACCATGCATTTTTGTTGCATGCATAAACGAAGAGATGCTCAGGGAAGATTTCTCCATAACCTGCCATCCATTGCTAAGAAAACTGAACCATCTTATAGCCTATTTGAAGATGAAGGAGACTTAGATATTGACCCATTTGCTGAAGGTCTATGTGCTGACTTGCTATTCATCCCATTTGACGAAGAACCTGAAGAAAATCCATTTGCTTCTATACTTAGTTAGGTGAACATGACACGTAATCCACCCAATCAACCTCCTACTTTTGAATTCCCCATTATTGCTCAACAAAACAACAACCTTAAGAATATTCCTTCCTCATTACTTCCCAAGTTCTATGGCTTAGTTACAGAAGACCCAGAGACCTTGTTTGAGTTTGATATCCTTTGTTGCAGTTATGACTACACTTCAGATGCTCACAAACTAAAATTGTTTCCTGCTACCTTGAAGGAGGGAGCTCTCAGATGGTTCATGAGTTTGGGAAGGGGTGTTGTCGATAGTTGGGCAGCCATGCAAACAAAATTTCTTGAGAAATACAAGGAATATTGTAAGAGTGGTAGTAAAGGTGATGATATATTCTGAATTCAACAGAAGGAAGATGAAAGTTTGGAGGATTATATATCAATGATACCTGCATAGATGCCTTGGACCTGATGGGAGGCAGTGATATCACTCAACGATCTTGGGATGATCTGATGAAGATATGTCTCAATTACTCCCGAGCAAATGTGAAGAAGGGTAGAGGTCATCACGCTACAGTGGGAAAGTTTTCTTCCAGTGGAGTCTCTTAGATGGAGATCACAAATTTGCTATCTGATTTCAAGCAGGACATCATAAACAACATGGCTACATAGTTCGATACCATGCAAGCTCGCAAGAAACATGCAGAGGTTGAGGCAATCCTAGCTGAGTTCTGTCCACATTGTAAACAAAAGAAACATGACTACATATGCAAGATGGTGGCCAATATGGAGGCTAAATAGTTACCTACTGATTTTAAGATGACAGAAGGTGATGATGACCAAGTCTTCTTTGTTGCACAAAGGAGACCATGGGCTCCAAGACAAGGTATGCCTCAAGATACTTTGAGTTTTGGTAATCCTTACTCTAATTATAATAACCAATGACAACCTACATATGGCCCATCTCCACCTTAGAATGCTCCTCGACCATATTGGCCTAACTATCAGAGCCCTCAATGGAAACCCCCTCAAGGAGGTTGGCAGCACCCACAAGGACAATGGACTCCACCTCCAGGTAACTGGCAGCAGAACCCTTAATGGAGAGGTTCTCAGCAATGGTAGAACCAACCCCCTGGATTCCTGTAGTCTCAGCAGCCACAACCTCTAGCCCTTATGCCACCTCCTACAACACCTACAGCAAATAATGGCCCTCCAAAACAAACGCCTATGCCTACTCAACCATTGCCAAATCTCAATAATAAGCAACAACAACAACAACCTATGTATTCTGCAGAAGTCAACCAATATCCAACTTATGCCCTGAATATTAATGATGTCCATCTCAGATCTGGAACCACTCTCCCTGCTCCACAACCACCTGTAATAACAGAGATTCCAGACTTTGCTGCTGAACAACCTACTAATCATGTAGAAGATATACCTGTATCAGCTACTGCCTCTAAGGAACCTATCCTGCAGCCTCAGGCTACACTTTTTTCTCAGAGATTGTAGATTACTACACCTAAGACCATTAAAGAGCCCACCTTTGATATTTTGGAGTAGCTAAAGAATGTACAAGTCCAAATTCCTCTTTTTCAAGCTATTAAAGATGCTCCAGTTTATGGAAAAGCCATTAAAGAGGCTTGTTTAAAGAAACAAGGAAGAAATAAAAAGGATCCCCAAACTATCCATGTCCTAGGACAATTAGTCGATATTATGTTGGGGAAGGTTGTCATTCCAAAATATACTGATCCTGGAAGTCCTGTAGTAAAAATAAATATTAATGGTCAAGTAATAAGAAATGTTTTGGTTGACCTTGGTGCAGCCATTAATGTGATGACCAAGCACACTATGGAGTGTTTGAATATTCCAAACATTCGGTCTACGCTGAGTATCCTACAACTTGCTGATAGTTCTACGGTTACACCTGATGGAATGATAAAAGATGTCATTGTCACTCTTGAATCTTGGGAATACCTTGCTGATTTCACCATATTGTCCACTAAGGCAACCTTAGTAGGATATCCTATTATCCTAGGCAGACCTTGGTTAGCTACAGCTAATGCCCTTATAGGATGCCATTCAGGAGACATGAAATTTTTTGATAGTTATTCAATGAAGAAATTGGCTTTATACCACCTGCACAACCTCTACCAGATTTATCTCAACCAGTTTGGCCAGATCTAGGAGAGGAATCTGAAGAAGTCAATTCATTAGCTCAGTTAATGATGCTACGAACTGATCCATTTTCCCAGCTTCAGAGTGAAGATAACTTGCTTCTACACATTTTGTAGTTTAGTTCTGGTTTGAATAGCCCATCCATTTTGGACAACTGTTCTCAGCAATATTTCCTGCAGTAGCTGGATCCTGAGAGCCATCATGATTTGCTATTATGTGATATACATGCACCTCCTTTATCAACAACCTCAATAAATGATCTCACCAAACAGATAGAAGTATCTCCAGGCCGCTGTCTGCATATTAATAATAAGTTGCCTCCATCTCAACAAACTACCCTAGCCATAATGCTACAAGCCCACAAAAAAGCTTTTGCATGGGACTATGGGAATATGAGGGGTTTAGACCCAAAACTCTACACACATTGCATATACATTAACAATGACTTCAAATCTATCAGGCAACCTCAAAGAAGAATTAATCCAGCTTTGAGAGAAATTGTTAAAGAAGAATTGCAGAAAATGTTAGCAGCTGGCTTTATCTACCCAATCTCCGATAGTCAGTGGGTTTCCCCATTGGTCATTGTTCCTAAGAAAGGAGGAAAATGGAGGGTATGTGTAGATTACAGAGAGCTCAACTTGGCAACAAAGAAAGATTACTTTCGTCTTCCATTCATTGATCAAGTTCTAGATAATTTAGCCGGGAAAAAGTACTTATTCTTAGATGGCTTTAGTGGGTACAATCAAATCAAGATTGCTCCTGAGGATTAAGAAAATACTACTTTTACATGCCCTTGGGGAACATTTTCCTATTCAGTTTTTCCTTTTGGTCTCTGTAATGCTCCTGCAACTTTACAGAGGGTAGTCATAAGTATCTTCTTAGACATCTCATATGATTGCATAGAAATATACATGGATGACTTTAATATTTATGGTACAAAATTTTAGGAAGCTGAAGCCAACTTGGAGAAAGTACTACAGAGATGTGAAGATCACAACCTATCACTTAATAGTCAAAAGTGTTTCATGATGATGCAGGAGGGAATAGTGCTTGGTCACTACATTTCTGTTGCAGGAATTCAAGTTGATCCTGCTAAGATTGAAGTCATCTCCAAGATACCCTCTCCTGCCAAGAAAAAAAAGGTACGGAGCTTTCTAGGCTATGCCGGATACTACAGAAGATTCATCAAGGACTTCAGCCAAACAGCAGGCCTCTTATACAGTCTGCTGAAGAAAGATGCAGATTTTTCTTGGACTGAGGAATGTGAAAAAGCATTCCTTGACTTAAAAGTTGCCCTTACTCAGGCACCTATTCTGAAAGGACCTGATTGGTCACTTCCATTTCATATTCATACTGATGCATCAGATTATGCCATTGGCACAGTGTTAGGGAAAAAGGATGGTTCAATAGAACATGCACTCTATTACATAAGCAAAAATCTGCAAGGGGCTGAATTGAACTACACTGTTACAAAAAAAGAAATGTTGGCAATCATTTATGCCCTCAATAAATTTAGGCATTATATCACTGGTTATTAGATATTTGTTCATACTGATCATGCCGCAATTCGGTATCTCATAAACAAACCCTTAATATTTGAGAGACTGGCAAGATGGTTATTGCTGATGCAAGAATTTGACATTACAATTGTGGACAAGCCAGGTAAAGCCAACGTGGTTGCCGATTTCCTTTCTAGATTTCAAAGGCAAGATGACTCTGCAGTTATTGAAGACTCCTTTCCTGATGAGCACCTATTTTCAATCAAGGTTATTCACCCATGGTATGCTGATATAGCAAATTATCTGGCCACAGGAAGAACTCCTCCTCAATTCTCCCCTAAGGAAAAGAGATTATTGGTAGAGAAAAGTTTTAACTTTTCTTAGATTGTAGATTGCATGTTTTATAAAGGGTTAGATCAAGTTATGAGGAGATGTGTACCAGAGGACACTCATGATATACTGCATGCCAACCATGATGAGCCGTGTGGTGGAAATTTTACTGCCAAAAGGACAGCGATGAAAATTTTAAATACTGGTTACTATTGGCCAACTTTGCATAGAGATGCAGCCAAGTATACTAGGAGGTGTGACAGATGCTAAAGGATAGGAAGACCAACTCGATCTGAGGAGATGCCTCTATTTCTACGAGTTGTAGTTGCACCCTTCGACAAATGGGGACTGGATTTTGTAGGACCAATTGATCCACCTTCTAATGGTAAGTCCTACATCCTTGTATGCACAGATTATGTCACAAAATGGGTAGAGGCTAAGCCTATGCAACATGTTAGGGACAATAAAGTGGCTGAATTCCTCTATGAGGAAATATTTACTAGGTTTGGTGTTCCTAGGGAAATAGTGACAGATCAAGGAGCATAATTTACTTCTACAATTATCACAACTTTAGTCAATGAATATAATATATGGCACAGGAAATCAACTCCTTATCACCCCCAGGCCAATGGCTAGGTTGTAGTCACAAATAGGGACATAGAGGCCATTTTGACTAAAACTGTAGATTTGCATAGGAAGGACTAGGCCACAAGGTTACCAGAAGCTATATGTGCCTACCGTACTATATAGAAGACTGCTATATGTGCCTGCAGCACACTGAGATGATACAAAATCAGAGAATAAGGTGGCATGATAAATACATTACGGAGAAGAAATTCAAAGTAGGAGATTGGGCTCTGCTTTATGACTCATGATATAAGGACATTCTAGGAAAATTACAAACCAGATGGTTGGGCCTGTATGAAATTGAGAATGTATTTGCTAATGGCTCAGTGCAACTTGTTGCAATTGATCCTGTTAGATTCAAGCTATTAGTTAATAGACACCGCCTCTAGTTGTACCACAAACCAGTCTCAAAAGAAGAATTCATGTAACAATTCATTCAGGATACTGCCACTAATTCTCCTACAGCTGAAGGCTTTAGCCTTTCTCCTGCAGCTTCTCCATGATTTTGTAATGCATGCTCATAATAAAGGTTTCCTTTTTAAGGGAACCCCTTTTTCTTTGTTTCCACTTTTCACCACATCTCACTTCTTTATCTTCCGTACCATCCATCCATTCCATCCATTCATCTCGTTCGTCCACATTGTCCATCCACCTCATTCATCCACACCACCCCTAATTATGATCTCTGTCCCAACTGTCATGTCATGTTGAGGCCGTCAACTTTCTCAGCACATACAAGCATTTAATGAAAGGTACACAATATCTTTTGATTATCGCATTTTTGATTTATTTCGTTCTATTCATTTACTGCACTGTCTATATCAGTCATTATTACCCAATTTTTTCCTATTCCTTAGTACATGTGAGGACACATGTCATACTCTAAGTAGGGGGTAAGATAATCCACTTTTCAAACTTGTCCTTTCACCACTGTCACAACTGCTCAAATAATCTTTCTTTATTATTTTTCTGGTACTTTCCAAATATGATCGCATGTCTTTTTCATTGCATGTTTTTCATTGAAAATCACATTCAAAAACTACTTGTTTAAAAAGTTCATTTTTGGAAAAGAAGAGAAAAGTGATGACGGAACAGAAGAGAATCAGAGAAGAACAGGGAAATTTTTGATTTTTAGAAAAGAGTTGAGTTTAGCTAAGGCAAAACTGTGAACATGGGTGGTCAGCTGGTAAGGCATGAGCCTGTAGCTCATGAGTTGTTAATGCAAAATCCTCAAACGGCCCAAGCATTCAACCTCTGTGGTTGGCTGAATTACTTTTTGAGTTTAGATGTTTTTAATGAGGAGGTTGCAAGCGAATTTTTGAGAACCCTTTCTGAAGGGGAGGCTACTATATGGGGTCTAATAGTTGTTGTAACTGAAGAAAGAATTGCAGAAGTAACCGGGCTCCCAACCGTTGGAGAAAATTTTTCTTTGGATGTTGCCTCTGCAAGGGCAAAATTTTCAATACCCACTGATGGACCTTTGGAGGTCTCAAAGCAGGGATGCAAGCGAGTTTGTTGTATCCTCCATACCTAGAATATGTTGCTTTCATAATCAGGTATTTAACTTGTGAAGGCCATTTCTCCTACTTGCATTCTTACCACTTCAAATTGCTAAGTCATATGAGGCATGGATTAGCTGTTAATGTTTTGAACTTTTTGTTAAAATTTCTGGAACAATGTGCCCATAGAACCCAATAGGGGAAAGATAATTCTATTGCTCACTATGGCCTCATAAAATTGTTGATTGAACATTCCTTGAGAGATGTATCACCTCTTTCCTGGCAAGAATTTGTTGCCCAGAAGAGCCTACAATGTCTAGAACCCCCTAGGGTACTTACCCCATAGCCTCAAAAAAAGAAAGAGGAAATGGCATTTACCAGTAGGAGAACAGGGCAAGCATCATCTTCTCCTACAGCTCTCACACTAGAGTCCTATGCCCGGGTGCAAACTATGGCTGCCAGTAGGAGAGAGAGAGGAAAAACAAAGGTTAGAGAGTCATCTGGGGTGGAACAAACCCTAGAATCTTACCCTCATTCTCAGAAATGGCAACGTTCTTCTCCTGCAGCTTCTTCCCCTGTAGCAGTGTCTCCTACATCAACACCTGTTGCCGTCACCAGTTCACCATCATCCTCTAACAAGGCAGAACCTTCTAGGCAATTCAAAAAGAGGAAGGCTATGAAAGCACCTCCTGCAGCTGCAACATTGCTAAGAAGAGTTTCCACAAGAACACAATGTAAAGTATCCCCCGCTTCACCTCAACCTGAGGTTATTATAATTTCAGAAGAATCTGGAGAGTCTGAATATGATGTTTCTCAGAATGTGTCTGAGAGTGCTGCACATAGTTCATTTTTTATTCTTGAAGAAGAACAAGTTGAGACAAGGGAAGTTGAGCATAATGAAAGGAGAGTACCAAGTCTTGATGACTTAGTTGCTGCGGCTATACAGATTTCGAAGGAAGCACAGTCTTCTCCATTGCAGCAACATGAATTTATCCTGTAGCAAAAGGAAGAATAGACTGAACCGTTGGAAGTGGCCAATGAAGCCTCCATTCCCCCTGCAACTTATCAAGCCATTGTTGTTTATAAGAAGACACTTTTAATTGAATTTTTAGAATATTTCAAAGCTACATGTAGACCGGTTACATTACAAACCCTGAATTTCCACCACCTGGCCAAGACTGAAATGTAACAAAGTCTTTGGGAGGAGGAAAAGAAGAAACTAAAAAAAGAAATTGAAGGGCAGAAACTGGAAATTCAGGAGTTAAAAGAGAAAATGGATGAAATTCTAAAGGTAACTGGTCAAATTATGGAATGCAGACCACCACCTAGAGTTTATGCTCTGTGCCTCAAGGAATAGTTCTTGTGGTTCCAACTGATGAGAATTTTCAGAAATCAAGATCCTATTCTTCACACTGCTAAAGAATTTTATGATGCATACCAGGCAGCCCCTAATTGGCTCAAAAATTCTTTGTGTGAATTTTGTTTACATGGATTTTTAATTCCATTTGAAATAGAGTGGAATCCCCTTCTATATATTGGTGACATCCATTTGAGATCACTTATGTCTTGGGCAGTAAATGAAGCAAATTATGGCAGGCAATGGGAAACATATGAAGAAGCCGAAAGGAATGAGCCTATTCCATTGCATCCTGAGAGTTCAGACCCCCGCACAATGTTGAAAACCTGGCTTACTCTGGCATATGGTTTTAATATTGATACAACTAGAATGAAAATATTTGATCTCAGGAAACAGGTATATGATGAATTTCAAGAACAGTCATACTCGTTTTGGAGACTGTCATACTCTAGAATTGAAAAGAGGTGGGAAAGATTAAATTTTGGGTTAAGAAAGTCTGAACCTCACAATCCCCTAAATTTTAAGATAGCTCTTAAATGATCAAGCATATATATATAGTTGGGACTTCAAAAGAGGTTTGAATTGTGGTTGCCATTAACATTTAGACCTCCTGTGCTAATGTGGCCCCTTTATCCTTACCAGGCTACAAATCTTAATGAAGACACAGAAGCCTATAGGTATGAAAGGTGGCAGAGTTACAGAGGCTTTTGTTACAAATTTGGAATTCCATTTCAGGGTCATGCCTCAAACATTGATTTTAGAGAGACCACTAGGAAGTTTAATGCTGGAGGACCAACATTGGGTTAAGTAGGGGGAAAAATGATGAGCCCAAAATATTCTCATAATTTGGATATCATGATGTACTTTTAATACTTTTACTTTTATTGTTCATGGTTGTTTAACTCTCTTGAAACCTTTTATTGGGGGATATCCTATAGCAATACACTTTTATGTTCCTGCAGCCTATCATGTTGACATGTCTATATTTATTACCCTATTTGACTTATTTATTACCCTGTTTGACTTCCCAAATGACTGGTATAATGCATGTAGTTTTTGAATGGTGAAATAGATTTAAATATGTGATTAATGAATGGATATTGTGTATGTGCCATGCGCCTTTTCTTTCGCATCTGTTACCTTGTGTTTTGCAGGTTGTTGAAATTTTTTTGATCAAGTCAAGCACAACCAATCTCAGCCTTGCAGTAAAGTCCATTTCCTACACAACTTCTAGGAAGCTCTGGCGAAGACTCTTTGACCGAAACTGTTGGGAAGGATTTTAAATGAGATTTAATCTAGAAAGAGTGGAGTGCTAGATTCTCTCTGGATCAAGTTGAACGGATAAACTCATTTATGAAGTTTGTTCCTCAATTTTGGGATACATTTTATATCCACACCTTTCTCTGTTAGGGTTAGTTAGTTAGTTTTTCTTCTGATTTTAAAATAAGTGTTCCTCCTACGTGGGTGAACAGGAAGGAGATAGATAGAGAAGCAGATTATGTAAGAGTTAGAGATATAATATGAATCAGAGTTTTTGTTAGTTTTCTGAAGCAGAACAGTCAATGTAAATGATTTCACATTATGAATAAAATTTGATGGAGTTCTGAGCACAATCTTTTGTGTAAATTAGTTGATGCTTGCTAAAGGGGCCCACTTAGTAAGTATATGTAGGAGAGTAGTTGTTTATCCTTTGTTAATTCAAGTTAGATTTCATTTTAGAAGTTTCAACACAAGCTCAGTCTTATATTGTTCCTGCAGCATCGAGAATCCATCCCTATGTTTGTTCCTACAGTATAAAGCCAATTTATAGTTTGTCTCTCAATTGTAGCTATTACGATTTCTGTTTTGGTTAGATTATGATTGAGTTAAGAGAATTTTGCATTACCTTCCTGTAGCATAGGTAGAATTTCTTTCCAAGTATTTATTTTCAATAGGTCGTGACTGAAATTGATTCTTAGTGCACATATAGTGCCGCTCCATTTAAAGTTTACGTTCCCTGGTTTGACAAGTAAATGAACGACCACGGAGAGGTATTAGTCACCTGCTGGAATGTCCAATTCCCAGGATAGGTTTTGTTGTGATTTTCATATCCTTTTGTGGGTGCGACCAATAGTAACATTTATTTGTGAGATAGAATATTTAGGAGTAGATGTATCATGTCCCTGGATTTGTGTAGTCTCCTTGTTTGGTGTTTTCATTACTTGAAGTGTGTTAACATAAAATCCATGAGGAAGCTTAGCTTGAAGTTCTATGTAATAACTTTGCTAGGAATTGTTGTGGGTCTAGTGATACTATCTCATACTTAAGTCATGCTACTTCGGGGTCTTGAATGACTGCCTCTATTTTATCCTTCGTTATATCCTCAATCATGAATTTTATGAAAGGATTATGAAATGATAATTGTGGCCTACGTACCTCATGGGAGGAGGACCCAAAGTTCATGTTGCTAGTATAGTTGTAAAGGTAATCTTCTTCTTGGAAGAAGTCCATTTCTTTTCTCTTCTGTTACGATCTTGTTTGGACCATAAAAAGACTTGCAAGTATGATGAGTGGAAAATGAAGCCAAAGAAATGACAATTCAAAGGTGAGACTAAGACCAAGGTATACAAATATGCTATCTTTTTTGGATTTTCAAGGTATAAGGGATACCAAATGATGGTGCACCAAGATTAAAGATACAAAGTGACAATATTCAAAATTGAAATGTAGTAATGTCACAATGATCCAAAATCTAAGGTATGATTGAGAATAAAGTATGAAAATGTAATTCCAATATGATGTTGTGATGAAGGGGTGTAATGTGACTTAATATGAAGACTAAGCACTTTTGATGAACCTAAGAAGAGGTCGTCAACTAAACTAAGATAGTCTAAAGTAGAAAATATGCTTATCAAGACCATAAAGGGGACAAAGACTAAAGTGATGATGTTTGACAAGGTGGCATCAAATTGGACTTATGAGTTTAAAGAACCAACCTAAAGGACACAGACTTGATTGATGAAAAGATAAGGTCAAGATAATATGAATTTGAGATTGTGGTCTGATCTAAAGTCTAATAAATTTCCTAATCTAAGGTTTGCAAAGGTGTATGCAACTAATAAATGACCTAGAGTTTGACCTATGATGTGTGAACCTAATGCAGAAGTCGAGCTAATAAATGAAATGGAATGGTAGATATGAGAACTGCAAGTATGTGGTTTGATATCAAGATTATAGTCAGGAATTGATCAAAAATAGGACTATACCAAAATTCCCTAAAAAAATTATCAACTAGAAAATACGATGCATGGCCTATCAAATGCGCCATTTAGAGATACAAATACAGTGCAATGGTTTTTAGAAGATGTGGTGTTTTGAGAATAAATTGTGGTTTTCAGTGACAAATATAGTGAACAAATTGTTTTTTTTCCTAATTTGATTGATTTTGATTTATTTTCATTTTGGTCTTTGTGAATTGTGATGAAAAACACAAAAAACAATATGAAGAAAATGTCTTGGCTATATGAATGTCAAAATTTTTAATCATAATGTGTATGTTATAGGGTTATTCACCCCAACTGCCATAGGTCTAACACAATTCAAAGACAATTCACACACATAAGATTATTCCTACCCTAATGTTAATGACCAATGGTGTGATGCTCATGCCCACAACTTAGAAGCTCTTTCAACTCAAGTGGAGGGATGCCTTTAGGAGGTTTTTTCACTCTTGTACTTGAGAGAGGACATATAGGGGCCTCTTGGAATGAAAGGATAACCCAAATCACCGTTTCATTGGAAAGCTACAACTAAAACAAGTAGCTTATGCTAAGCCAAAGATTTTTTTCTCATCTCAAGGGAGTTCATATGGTGAGTAACTTTTAGGGCATGATGCACATCCCTTGACTGAGAGTGATGCCAATAAAAATCAATCATAAAGGGTGGGCATCTAACTAATTCTTCTTTTAATCACAACTCAGGGACTTACCCCCCTACGAGCGTACAATAGGGCTCAGAGCAGTTCAGACTTGGCTTTCACATTATCCTTTTATGTAGTGACCTGAGGGAAAACCCACTTTGAGTCACCAATGATTTCTCTGTATGGATGTGTCTCAATTGGTAGGACCTATCTAATGGGGTATAAAAAAATTGAGACAAGTACAATGTTTTTGATATCCAAGGTCATACCAAGATGCGAGGAGAGAGCATACACAATGTACTTGCTCACACTAGCAAGAGTTCATTAACCTTTAAGAAAACAAATGTGTGGTGTGAAAATGAAAATTTCAAGAAGTGTTTTTGATTCCCAAGATCACTCAAGGTGCGAGGGAAGATCATAAACACCTCAAAACAAGTACAAGGCCACAAGACAAAGACAACAATGGTTAATTTTAAGTCCCAAATTGAAGTGTGAGAGTTGCAAAGACACTTGATGCAAGTTGTTTGTTCTTTTTAGACCCAATGATTGTGAAAATGAAAGTTCTTTTTAACCCAAATGCGTGAGAAATGCAAGATTGTTGTTGTTGTTAGACCAATGAGTGAAAAATGCAAGATTATTGTTCTTTTTAAGACCAATGAGTGTGAAAATGCAAGTTGTGGTTTTTTTTAAGCCAATGAGTGTGAATGCAAGTTGTGGTTCTTTTTAAGCTAATAAGTGTGAATAAACCAAAAGATATTACAAAATCAAAACACATATCTTAACAAGAATCAATCATGCAAAAGATAAGTTAGTTACTCCAAATGAAAATGTCTCCTCCAACCTAAGCCACACATTTCCAACTAGAAATCAATAACCCAAAAATTAATAATCTACTGAATGGAAAAGCATGAAATTGAAAATTCCTAATCAAGACCCTAATTAAGAAAAATAGGCAAATGCAGTGCATAAAGTCATTAATGAAGCTCCTTGATCTTGAAAAGATGTGGTATAGTAAACAATGAATATGACATTCAATATGTTGACTGTGGCACACGATCGAAATCAAACACAATGAAGTCCTAATCATATGTGTCGCACAAACATGGAAGATGCAAAAACACTTAAATCCAACAAAATTTGGAAAAAATTGATAAAACATAAATGATATGATTATGATGTCTAAATGTTAGAATAAAACCAAAGAGTTGAAAAACAACAAAAATAATGAAAATAGACTCAACAAGATGATTTTCCCTATATCTAGACAAATGTGTCTCTCGAGACAACAATTACAATTCTCTATTTTTTTGCAAATGCATTGTGGGACCTAGAAATTGTGGTGTGCTATACCACAAATGTGGTGTTATATCAAAGAAAATGTGTCGTTCGAAGTCATAGTTGCGACGCAGACTTGAAACTCAAAATTTATGAAAAACTCTCTCAAATATGGGTAGTTCATGTCAGGTTCACCAATGTAGAATAGGGTAAAATCTAGGTTAAGGTCATAAATCAATAAAACTCAAACCCTTAAGCCCTAAAATAACATGAAGCACAAATAAACATAGAAACATAAAATATGAAGCAATATTACCAAATATCTCTATGCGATGGTTGATTCACCTCCATTGTCCTTCTCCATCTTGCTTTATATGCTTGATTTCCCTCAGATTTTGAGTATGCAATAATAAGCCTAGTGACAATGATAGCAAAATATCAAAGATTGTACTTGTCTCCTTGAATAGAAATAGTCTAGGTAGCATAAGATGTAGTGTTGAAATGACAATGATAGGTCTCTTTTATAGAAAACCAAGTTTGAATGAAGGGCTAGGATTAAAAGCCAATATGACATGACAATCAATGGCCAAGATTGAAAGTTGTAGTATGAAATGGGGTTAGGGTAAAATTAGGGAAAAGATAAGGATGAATGACTTAGATTAAATTATAAAATAATTCAATCAAGGGTGGAAATTGAATGAGACATGAAGAGATAAGAATGGCATGGATAACTAGGAGGGATAACAAAATTTTGTAAAGCAAGAGAAGTGGTAATTCCTTGTAACATTCGAATGGATCTGCAACGGTCAAGGTGCCAATGGCCATCCAACGATCAATATGTAGAAATGGATAGGTCCCTAGACAAGCAACATAATCAAACTCCTATCAGAAAGTCAAATCATCAACATGGTTACACGTGGACTCAAGGGTAATATCATGCAGCTCCAAAGAACCCGTCAACTAGACACTGGAATTCAAAGGGTCATAATGAAAAAAATGACAAGTCATTTGGTCCTCATTAGCCTCCAAGCTTTGTCAGGAGACCTAGTCATCATCAAGGGCCCATGGGAAAAGTAGGGCAACTCCATGCGGGAGATCAGAACCAACAGGTTAGACATAGGTTCGCAAGACCTAACTAGAAACCATTCAAGCAACAAAGACATTTGGACAAGACTAAACAACCAATATTTGATATCTATGAAGATAGGGTTTTGCCAAAAGATGACAAAAGTCATTTAGATTGCAGATATGTAGAAAGTGAAAAGGATTTGAAGGAATCCCACCAGCAAAGAAAGTTGAATTCAGATAGGGTTCCTAAACCTTCAAGAGATCTCTTCAATCCAAAGACATCTAATGCAAATAGACTAATGTATGCTGTTGCTTTAGGGAGAGGAAATGACAACCCTAATAAAGAAAAGGGTATTTCTAAAAGCCCGCAAAAACCAAAACCCCTCAATGATGGGTATATTTCAAAGATCAATAAAGGGGAAAGACAAGGTCACCAGAATGAAGAGGTGTTTAAGTCAAGGTTCACGCAAGTTCAACACTTTAATCAATAGAAGAAGATTGGCAACAATGGTGATAAGGGTTATCAGAGAAATAGAAATATAAGGAATAAATCAAGGTCTTCATCAAAATAGATAAAGATCAAGCAAAGGAAAATATGGAGAAGGAAAGAAACACAACAAGGGGTTATTATGCAAAAAGAAGGGGTTGGCTCTCCGAAAAAGGTGGATGATACACATCCAATAGATGATCATGAATTCATTAAGATAACCTTTCTAGACCACATGATCCAACCTCAAATTACATTTCTAAGAGAAAAAGCAATCATCTGTAAGTTCTGGAACCTTACTCTAGATTTAGAAATCCTAAAGAGCATAATTTTCAAGGAATGGGAAGGGGCTATAAAAGTTTTTTTATCTAGATCAGAGTAAAGGAATTTTGTTGTTTTATTTTCAAATAAAACATTTAAAGATGATGTTTTCAAAGTAAAGTCATGGACATACCAAGGATTTGGCTTATACATGCAAAACTAGACTCCAAATTTCAAGCCTGAGGAATTTGTTGTTCATTTTTCCCCTTTTTGGTTACAATTACAATCCCTTTGGAGTATAGGGAACTAGATTTATTAGAGATCATGGCTAACTAGATAGGAATTTTTCTAAAGCATGACTTCTTGTTCTTTATAATCCTGCAAAAATGGTTAGAATGTTAATACTGCAAGATGCAATGAAAAAGAAACCAACTCAAATTGAGCTGAAAAATAAGTTTGGCAATTGGATACAAAAGATAAGGTGGGAAACCTTGGAGAATACATGCGCTCAATTTCATATGTTTGGTCATTCAGTTACAAAATGTTCATTGCCAAGAAATATTTAGAATCAAACCCCCTCTAAGCTAAATCGGGGGCAAGGCAAGATTTAACCTTAGGTTTCACCAAAAAAAAGGCAATCCGTAGAGGTTAATCAAGGGGAGAAGAATAATAGGGTTGTTCATGGGAATAAGACACAAATAGAGGTAGTTAAACAAAGGCATATAAACAAGAATAAAATTGTCAGCTCTTCTGTATATCAAGGCTTCAAAGGGAAAAATCAACTTCAGTCAGGAAATAAATTTTTAGTCTCCATGGACCTCTTTGCTCTTTGACTAGATAAGCACCAGACATAACACCCAAATCTTGAACCTATATTCCCCATCTCTTCAAATCAATGAACACCAACTAGAAGTACTCAAAAAATAATGTTTCAAGACTCAGAGGCATTCATTCGCTTTGGACAATTGAATAATTAGAATAGAAGCTTGGTTCTAGTAAAATATTTCTCTATGGATGCAAAATGGGATTGTTTGTTGGATATACCAAAGGAAAATAAGATTGAGGATGCAAAATTAGAGTTATTAGCATAAAATATTTTGGTATCGATGGGTTCAAAAATTGTTGAAGAGCTAGTAGATGAAGTATTGGAGGAAGGTTCCTTCTGGGATTGGGACAACATTGATGGTAAAGGGGAATTTAATTGCCTCAAGTAGTAGGGTTAGAAAGTTCTGGTCAAATCCTTAGCAATTCATCAAAATTAGGTGTAAGTTGTAAGTGATGATGAATTGATTGATTCACAACCTTTGGATGCTTCCCAATAACCTATTGCATTCAACTAAAGAAATTGTTTTGGAGGAATCACAATCACATGGATTGAAGAAAGTTGTTGGGGAAGGGATAAGTGATTCTTCTGAATTTGATTATTCACAATCTCTGTCCATAACCCAAACCCTTTATCAAACAACCCCAAAGAAGTCTCCAGGTAAGAGAGGTCACAAATCAAAGTTTACAAAATTGCAAGAGGAGATAGAGGTAGGGCGACAAGCAACTTTAATTGACACAATGGTGAGTTCAACAAAAAAGCATCCGAGGAGAGCATGTTGCTCTCCTCGGGTACAATGAAGATTATATCATAGAATGTCAGGGCATTAATGCCCCTGACAAGCGTGCTCACATCAAACATCAAATTGATGGATGTGGAGCTGATATTGTCATCCTTCAAGAAACAAAATTATCAGCAAACACATATAAAATGGCATTTGTGGCATTCAGAGCATTCCCCTACCCAAGGGGCTTCTAGGGGATTAGTTGCACTCTGGAACCCAAAGCAAGTTTCTGTGGCTTTGATTAGAAATGGGAGTAATTGGAAATTGCTAGAAATAACCAAATTTGATATTAAATTTTGGCTATTCAATATTTATGGCCCATCGTCCACAGTGGATAAGAAGAACCTTTGGATCGTCTTATTCAAGAAATCTTAGAGTTGGGAGATGAAAAAATTATTTTGGCTGGAGATTTTAATGCCATTACATCTCTTCAAGGTAAGATTGGGGGTATAAGTCCCCTATCCAAAGTTATGGAAGACTTTAGTTCTTTCATCAGTTCTAATGCTCTGAGGGATATCATGCCAGTCAAGGGTAAGTTCACATGGACTAATAGAAGAAAAGAATTTCTTCAGATTGTAGTAAGATTGGATAGATATCTCATCTCCTCAAATTGGTTTAACTTCCACCACTAATTATCATCTAAGATCTTGCCTTTTCCTGACTCTGATCATTACACAATTTCTCTTGCTATATGAAATATATCTTCTCCACCTTTCAAATCATCTTTTAAATTTGAAAGTATGTGTTTCATATTTCCTAATTTTGTAGATTTGATTCGTCAATGGTGGTTATTATCCCCTTATGAGAAAGGAACAATGATGTTCTAGTTGTGTAGAAAGTTGATGTATATCAAACATCAACTCATGAAATAGAACTGGGAGGTTTTTAAAAATGTCTTCCAACAAAAAGAGATCATTTGTAAAGATTTGGAAGAGGCTCATGCACAAATTATTCAACAGGGCTTAGATGAATTGTTGTATGAAAAAAAAAAGAGGCTGCAAATGGAATGGAAAGAGTAGTGTGCAAGAGAGGAAGTCTACTGGAGACAAAAATCATGGGAATTGTGGTTGAGGGAGGGTGATAGAAATACTAAGTGCTTTCATGCATCTACCTAGATTAAAAGGGCTGCTAAGGTTGTTCAATTTGTTTAGGAGATCCCCATGGGAAATTGGATTTCTAAAGAGGAAGACATAAAAAGAGAATGTGTCAGATTTTTCTCTGAACTCCTATCTATCCCACATGTTAAAGATGAGAAAAATGAAAAGGATGAGGTAGAATTACTGGATTTAATCCTGACATCTATTGCTGCAAAGGAGAATGAAGAGTTATTAAAGCCATTTACTATATAGGAACTTAAAAAGGGTAGTATTTTCTTTGCTCCCATATAAAGATCCTAGGCTAGACAGTTTTATTGCACTTTTCTTTCAAAAATGTTGGGATATTGTGTGTTTTGACCTTTTATGGGAAATTGAAGAATCAAGAAGAACAGGTTCTTTACTCAAACACTTTAATGTAACCAACATAGTCATTATTCCTAAAGTTAAAGATCTAATATAATTTGTGGAATACAGACCTATATCCTTGTGTAATACAATTTAAAAGATCTTTTCTATGGAAATCTATTTGAGGTTGTAGCTTATCATACGAAGGATAATTTCTCAAGAAGAAGGGGGATTCATTCTAGGAAGAGAGACATATGAAGGGGCTATTGTAGCTCATGAGACCTTGCATTCTATTTCAGTTAATAAAATTCCTTCTATCATCATCAAATTGGATATGATGAAGGCTTATGACAAGGTCAATTGGAGTTTTTTGAGAAAAGTGTTGTTAAAATTTGGGTTTTCTGCAAGATGGTGCAGATGGATAATTGCATACCTCTCAGGGGCTAAATTTTCAATAATTCTTAATGGATCTCCCACAGGTTTCTTTAGTGCTTCACAAGGAGTGTGGCAAGGGGACCCACTTTCCCCTTTCTTGTTTACAACCATGGCAGAGGCATTGAGTAGATTTATCACAAAAAAAAATTCTCTTGGGTTATGGAAAGGGATTCAAATTGAAAACATAGATTTAGTATTTACTCACTCCCTTTTTGCAGATGATACAAACTTATTTGGGAAAGCAACACTGGAAAAAGAAAATCAGATTAAAGAGGTATTAAGCAAAGAAAATCAGATTAAAGAGGTATTAAGCAAATATTCTTTAGCATTAGGTCAAAAGATAAATGCCTCAAAATCCAAATTTTATATTCTCAACACAAGTGAGGCCATAGAGAAGAAGATAGTTAAAATTTTGGGTTTCCAAAAAGCAACCTTACCATGTTCATATCTAGGGATACCATTATTTTTAGGCCCAAATAAAGTAGGATATTGGGTGAAAGCAATAGAAAGACTTAAGTCAAGGATCTTGGTATGGAAGGCCAGATGGTTGTCTCTTGCTAGGAGAATTTTATTAGTAAAAGCAGTATTTTCTTCAATACCTAACTATTTTCTTGCAGTATTAAAGGCTCAAAAATCTATTATTGTAGAAATTGAGAAAGTGATTAGAAGTTTTATTTGGAAAGGAAATATTGATGAGCAGAAGAAGGTGCCTTTAATTTCCCTTGAGGCTATGTCATGTGATAAGTCTCAAGGTGGAGCAGGTATACTAAACCTTCAGAAAAGGAATAAAGAATTTGGTGCAAAGCTTGCTTGGAAAATGTATGTTAACCCAAAAGCCAAATGGTGTAGAATATTGAAAGGAAAATATTTAGACATGGATCCCACAAGAATATTCACTATTGCTAGGATATCCATCTCAACAACCACTTGTTCTTTTGAAGTGTCTTGGTACAAACTTCAAAATAGGGCATTATGAGGTTGCACAAAAATGGTTACATGTTACTTAAGCCCCATAATTACAGGGAATGGTCAAGGAAAGAATTCAGTTCCATCCAGCTCATTATTCGGCATGAAGATACAGAACAAAGATCACAACTTTCCATCACATGCACTTAAATATCTCTATTTTTTGTGTTTTGCAAGTGTTTAGTACTAACCCTGCTTATCCCCTTACAACTGCATGTGTTTAATGCAAGGTGGCGGCTTCAAAAGCAAACCTGAGGAAAGAGTTTAATTGGATTTGACATCTAAATATTTTTCAATTTACAATGTAAAGATCACAAATGTGCTAATCCAGAATTGATATCATTCCAATTATGGATGGGATTTACATTCACTTTTAAATTTGATTAAATTATTTGTCATTTCCAAAGTTAATGCCTTCCTTAAGTTTGTGTCTTTCATTCTGCTTCTGTTTTGTGGGTGCGAAGCTGGTTCGGTTTAATTTCTGCTTAGAATATGCTGCAAAATGGCTAACGAGGGGTGGTTTCAAATAGCTTAGAATTGTGACCAAGGAACTACAGAATGTCGGTGGAGATTCATCCATGGGAGCTCCCTATATCTGATTGCATCGAAGATCAACACTTGCAGTAGGTATTCAAAGTAAAAAGCACACAAGTTTTAAATTGTATTAAAAATTTGATTGGAGATGAAATATTGCACACTATGTTGTAGCGAATAATATTTCCTGCAAATCTCCTCCATCTTTTTATTGAATTCCATGGATTTGCTACAAAACTTCAATTCTCCGCAATATATTGCTAACAAAATTGTCAAGGTAAAACATTTGCAGAACAATGGTTTGTTGCAAAGTGTTCAAGGATACAAATTTACACATGGTGAAGGGTTCATCGGTGGCCTCTTTCCCAGAAACTACCTCTATCACAAATAGAGGTATGTTGATACCTATGAAGCTTTCAAAATTTCTTTGCTAAAAGGGTCATCAGCCTACCTGTATCAAGCCTTGAGCAGATTTCATTTCGATTTCGTCAAGGAGGAAATTGATAATTTCAAAAGGAAATACCATGCTCTGTCTTTTCTTCTTTCACACAAGTGTGTTCAATATTTGTAGGAGAGGGCCCCTATGCCAAATCGTCAAGACAATAGGGTGAATTTGCAAGTCCCATATATAAATATTACGGTACAATCCCAAGTGTAGGAGCAAGCCAAGTCCAGTTGGTAGCAGTGGAAGGTCAAGGAGAAAATTTAGTTAATTTGGGAATTAGGGGTGGTTAAAAAAGGTTCAAGTTTAGGTTTTTTAAATTTTGGGATTTTTCTATGTATGGGTCAATCAAAATGTGGCATCTTGCATATTTTGTTCAAGAAATCCTGGTGGGCTGTAATTGGTAGATCCATATAATGGTTTTGCAAATCATACTATAGATTCCTTTTATTGGGATGATTTTGTAAAAACTTGTATCTAATCGAGCTATAATCAGAGGTTTTCTTCCTGGTACTTTCTTGTCAGTATGCTCTTTTGAACCAGGTTTTGTAATACTTTATTTAATATAATATAATATATTATAGTGGCTTGCCACTTTTGCTAAAAAAAAGAATGGCATGGATAAAGAGGATGACACATAAAAAGAGGTTGCTGGAGGACTTGAAATAATTATAAAATTATTTAATTTGGGAGGGAAAGTGAATAATTAAATAATATAAACATTATGTAATTATAGAAGAAGTGGGAAAGTTGACTTTTGAATCAAATAATGATTTAATTCAAAAGTGGGAGAAAAGGACAAATTAGTAAGTCCTTAAATAAATAAAATTTATTTAATTTATGGAAGAAGAGGCTAATGAATAATTAAATAATTAAAATAATTATTTAATTATAATAGAAAAGATGACAATAATTAAATAAATACAAATTTATTTAATTATAGAAGGAAAGGGGACATTAATGACGTAATTAATTAAATAAATAAAATTTATTTAATTAATTAAAAGAAAAAATAAAAGGACAAAATTGAATTAATTGAATAATTAGACTTATTTAATTAATAGAGGAAATGTGACTATAAAAGTCTGTAATGGTGCTCTCTGCTACTCATAGTCTGGGGCTCGAAAATATAAAATCCTTTTTTGATATTAATATAAACTTAATCTTGCCAATAGTGGCATGGAGTGATGGTTAAGTTGTGTTTTTATTCTTACCATCAAGGTTGAAACCCCATTGGGGTGTAATGGTTGAGAATTTATATTGGGGATGAGGTCCCTCGTTTGTGACCTCACTAGTTCATAGCTCCAGGTCAAAAGCATTTACCCCTCTTTAAAAAAAATATAAACTTAATTTTACCTATAAAAAAAAGAGGAAATGTGACATTAGACAAAATCAAATAACTAAAATTATTTAATTATTTAAAGAATAAAGGGGAACTAACGAAGAAAAATAGTGTTCGTAGGCGTAGGACAATTTTTAGTGTCTACAAACCAATGTGTCCCCCATAATGTATGTGTGTGAAACTATGTAAAACTTGTCTAATTTGAGATAAATTTGGTAAGACTATATTTCCTCTCAAATTGAATGTATGATGGCACTATGTAACTTGATTTGAGGAGAGAGGAGAGACAATATATATATAGTGATGTAAGCTAGTTGAGAACCAAAAGTGTATAGGTATTATGGTTGTATTGGTAAGGATCATGTAGCAGACGAGCTTATGATTTCCCACATTTTTTTCCTTGAAGTGAAGGATTTTTTTATGTAAAGTCTATGATCATGTGCTAGATGTTAACATGTAAGAAAATAATAAAGATTCTTTTTAAGTTGTTATCTTGTAAGAACTATACGAGGAAATTCTCATCGCATGAGAATTATGCTATAAGGATTCATCATGTGAATGAAATAAAGGTGTCATATGAAAGGAAATATTTATAAGTTTATACTTAATCCTATATGGGAAGAGAGTTCAAGTTATTTTATCTATACAAAATTCAAAATAGAGTTTTACCATAGTAACAACACTAAATAAATGAACTATATTATGAAATATATGTGTGGAAGGTGGCTTAGCACCACTTATGGAGTGTATAAGTGGTCATGATGAAAACATTTCCATCCAGTTTACAAATTCTTAGAATAGAAGGCAGGTCAAAATGGGAGGGATTTTTTTTGAATTCAATCAATCAGTTATAACACAAGCCACAAGTTTATCATGAAATGGGAAAAAGATAAAAAAACACAAGAATGTACAAGATTTGGAGAATATGCACATGTTCTTCAAAGAGGGAGAAAACCTGTTGAGTTGCATGCAAGTTACAATCATGAAAAACTCCCCAAACCTTGAGACAAGGTATGCTTTATTTTGATGAAATATATCATGCTTGAGGGTCATTTTAAACATTACA
This sequence comes from Sequoia sempervirens, assembly GCA_007258455.2. NCBI lineage: Eukaryota > Viridiplantae > Streptophyta > Pinopsida > Cupressales > Cupressaceae > Sequoia > Sequoia sempervirens. Next base: position 686,551,005 of record VDFB02058242.1, read on the forward strand.
ATTTTTATCACCTCCCTCTTTTAAACCATTTTAGAAACAAGGTGCTAATTAGCTTCCCCTTCTACCAATTATCCTCACCTAATCTTTCTGTGAAAGAGGCCATTGATATGCCAACTAATAACTTAGACAAATAATCCATTTTGCTGAGCCCCTAGGGGCTCATTCTTATATTGTATCATTTCCATCTTGCTCTATGTCCTCCTAATCCCATTAGGGCCTTGTTGGTGGAAAAAATGTATGTTGTTCCTTCTCCTTTTGGAAGCCCTACAAACCCTTGTAATGAAGAAATTGTTAAGCCTCCTTCAAAAGGAAAGTTGATTATGCTTGCTAAGCAAGCAACCCCTGAACCAAATTAAAATTCCCCTAATTTGCAACCCAAGCCTACAAAACCCTAGAAAAATTTGAGCCAAAAAGTTGTTACTGCTAGGTTGTGTGAGCTTAAACACACCACCCCAAATTTAAAAGACTCACCCAACAAAAAGAAAAAGAAACACACAAAAAAATTATTTGTGGAAGAGGCTACTTCTGATGAGGATGAGATTGAAGATAGCAGTAAGAATATGGACAAAGAAGAGAGTAAAAAGAAATTGGCCTAGCTATTGATGTTGATTATGTTATCCCTAGTGTTTGAAGATCTCATAGATTGGCTAGTAAACATACCCCTAACATAATTGTGGATGAAACATTTAGTGATGAGGTTGAATAGGTTAAGGAGGAAGATGATAGTAGTAAAAACCATGACGCTTCAAGATAAACGACTAAAATTCTAAATTAGAAATGGCTACCTACAAATAGCTAGTTTCATGTGTGCAAACCATTACTATGAAAATTAAGGTGCAACTACTTTTGTTCTAAAGTACATGATGGTGTGGTATGATGATATGACATAATTGCTATACCCCATTGTGTTATTACATATTTACTGTTACTTTGATGAGTTAAAATGTTTTAATACATGATTATGTTTTGTATATTTTGATGGAAAATGTGATGAATGAATGTACAATGAAAAATGGATACTTTAAGTGCTTTAAAGATGAAAATATTTGATGCATATGAATGTAATATTATTGGATAACTACTATTGTGATGCACTAAGTTGGATGTAGGAAAAGAATCAAGCCTCCAGAAGAGAGGGGGAGTATCACTTAGGAGAAGAGCTTGGTTTGGTAACCCTTAATGTGCCTATTTGAGCTATCACACACTCACATCCTAAGTTGGTCAAGTTGAGTCAAGTTAGTTTGAGAATTGGCAAGTAAAATTTCAATCATAGTTTGGGGATGATTTCTAATGGTTTTGGTTTAGTCTTTGATCTCTTGATTGTTTTCTAGTTTGGGTCATGGGACTAAATCTTTGTATTGAGTATAAGTTATTTATGTATTTATACTTATATATTAATCAATAAGTATATACATAGAATGCATATATGTATATATGTATGTGATTGCGACAACTCATACATATGAGTATATACATGTGTTTGTATATGTAGGTAGAAATATTTACGCATGCTCATACACAGATATATCATATGCATGAGAATATCGATTGGACATATGGGACATATATATATATATATGTATATATATGTATATATACACATATACATATACATACACACACACACACATATATATATGAATATGTGAGTATATGTGTTTATTATGGATACTAAAATAATAATATATGTATATAATATATATATACTAATATATGTATATGAGTACATGAATGTATACATATATACGTACATATTAATTGATGTAGGAGCATCTAGGTAGATTAACAACAACATCAACCAAAAATAAGCTTCAGGGGTCTATGAGATACCATTCCAAGCTTGCACACCAATTTTTGTGCAAATCATATAACTTTCATTTTTTTTCCTACGAGCACTCGATTCCGCACTTCGAAAGCACCAATTTGATTAATTTTATTTTGCAAAGGTATTATGGAGGCCATGAAAGTCAAATATCATTTTTTATTTCATATTTAATTGTTTATCTATTGCATAAATCATATGGGGGCGTTTGAAACATAAAAGAGGTAAAAAAATTAAGATTTTAGAGCTTTTAAAATTCCCATAATAGAGAAAAACGCCCATTGAGTAAAGACAACATTTAGAGGAGTTTTTGGAACTTTAAATGCCTCATTTAAGGCTGAATAAACATAGGATATGCAGAGCTATTCTTGGGGAAAGTTGAGAACCCATTTGGGGCAATAATTGATGATTTTCAATGCATTTTGTGGGGGTTTTTGAAGAAAAACGTGGGAAGAAGTTTGTGAGGAATGTGAAGGAGAAAAATACCTCTATAGAGGTATTCGTCGGGGGGTTTTGGTTGCAGGTTTGAGCAACACTAGTGAAGCAAAGACAAGGCACTAGTGTGTGAGAGGTGTAGAGATTTTGGAGTTGTGTGAAGGTGTGAACAACAAGAGAGCTTTGGAGCATCAAGAAGAAGCTACAGGGAGAAAATTTATGGAGATTTGATTTTAAAAATGTATTGAGCAATTTGTATTTGAATAAATTTAAATGAAATAAGTTTTAGATTTGATTTGAAATGGTTTCTCTCTTTGTTTAATCTCTGTTATTTTGTGAGTTGTGGATTGGGTGGTTTTTGTCTCCAATATATATATATATATATAATGTTTATATATATATATTATATATTAGCAATATTATAAAGTAAACTTTAGTGCATATATAATGTGAACCATACAAATGGTAAATGGCTTGTATAAATCCATCCAGTATAAGCCATATGTTGTGCACATGTGATGATGTTTAAATGCAAATAAAAGTGCATAGTATGTGGCACATAGTATATAATATATTGTTTGCAAAGTGAATGGTATTTAATTAAGTATGAGAAGCACTTAAAATCTACGCTATGCAAAAGTAAGGAGATGCATTTTATTGTTAAGTTATTGATTATATTCAAACCAATGCACAACAATAAAGGGCGTGTAATATATAATATGTTGCGTCATAATACATGAAGTATAAAAAAAATAGAAGTCAAAGTGTTGCGCCGAAAATCCACACACAACCATATTGAGCATATGACTTGGTCAAAAGCCATAAGTTGGCTGAAGCAAAGGAAGAGGTCGACTTGCTATGACAACCATAATGCAAATAAGAAACCTGCACGTACATTTTTTTGTGTTTGACTTAGTAAAAGAGTAGTTGCTAGCAGTTGAAGAGGGTGACTCAACCACAACTGAGAGACTAAAAATGCAAGGACTATCTATGTGTTTGCATATCAATTGTTTGAGCAATTACATTTCTCTTCAATTAGCTTAGTCGACTCATTTAGAGGAGAAGTTGGTTTTTGCTATAAAGTGGTGGCATTTGGAAGAGAAAAGGTGGCAGATTGTGAGCTTGTTTGTAGCAATAAGTTTCTCAAATTTTAGTATAAGTAGAGGCAACTTCTTAACCTTTTGGTCCTTCATTCATTTTTTATCTTTCAATCATTCTTTTGAAGTTCATTTCTGTATTTTTCTATACAAATAGGTTGTTGAGTGCATTAGTAAGAGAAGAGAGATTTCTTTGAGTTTTTAGTTTGTTAAGAGTTTTGAGAAAGGATAGAATTGGAGATAGTCTGATCATAGAAGGAGCAACAAGCATGACTGTGGGAATTAAGCTTAGGAAGCAATATCTTCGTTAGGAGATATAATTCTAGGTATGCTGATTTTACTTCTCTATTCTTTTAATATTTCAATATCATATCTTTTATAAATACAAGTGTTTGAGGGAAAGATGATTATATGTATGTTAAGCTTGCTTGCATGAACTTTGATGGATTCTTATTTAGGTGAACTTGTATGATCTTTGATGAATTATTTTGGTGAAACCTTATTGGTGGATACCTATATATTTATCCATTATGTTGAAATTTATTTGGTTGTATCTTCTAAATGGGATAACCATAGAGTATTAGTATAATACCAAGGTTGATATAGAGCATATGTATGTTTTCATGGATCATGTAGTATGGGAAAAAATATTGCATTGAAATGCTATATTGAAATTGTTAGGTTATGATGCAAATATTTGAATATGATTGGGTGCTCTGTGGAAAATTATTCTAAGTTTGATTATTAATCAAAATATTGGGTTGATATAGGAATCTGTTCAAGGACAACGACTGTTGACAGGGTGGGCACTGGCTTATATACAGCCAAAAATGTCCTCCAGATTACATATGAATGTAATGGTCTTATTGAAAGAAAGGATTTATGATTGTTTATGAACATGGTAGGATTGAAACCTTATAGGATAACTTGGAATGATCCATGATAAATGGAGAATAATCAAAAGGGTTGGGAAATGGTAAGATATAGAAGTACCATGTTGGAAATGTCATTATGTGACGTCATATAAACCAATATATTATTATGAGGTTTAATCCTTGGATTAGGATAAATCGAGATTGAGATTAATCTATCTGGTCAAATTGATTCACTTGATTGTTGCATTACTTTTATTTTGATTGAAGCCATAGTTTGGGATTAACCTATATGGTTAATTTGAACTCTTGATTGTTGAGATTATAATTTTGAAATGGAGTCATTTAGTGTTGAGATTATACTTTTGGAATGGATCACGAGATATGGTAAATGATATTGAATTGAAGTGCTTTATTGTTAGTTTGTAATGTTATAAGAACCTATGTGGGTAATGTGGTTATTCCTAGGATTGGGATAAATCCATGGATGGGAGTAACCTAGTTGGTCAGTTAGTTCACTTGATTATACATCATCTTTTTAGGTTGGTATTATGTTATGTTATGATTGAAAAGAGTATGTGTGGTCATTTACCAAGTCGAGGTAAGGGGTGGGTGAACATACAACTATGCTTAAAGTACTAAGTGATTGTATATATATATGAAATATTTGGATAAAGTAGTGTAAGTAGCCACTGATTACACTTTTCGGTTCACTGTGAGCTAGGTTTGCATAACTAGGTTGGAAATTTCATGTATGTAGGTGTAGCCAACGTATGGTAGCTCTAGCTATATAGGACACAACACCATGCTCAAGAAGGCTAGTAGTACAAGGTTACCAAACCAATCTCTTCACTGAAGGGTAGAGCCATCTTACTAGTTAGGTAGATGTGTGGGGGACTGTAGTAAGTCCATGATTAGCAGAAAAGTGCTTGAGTGATACTCTCCCTCATACAGTTGGTAACTATAATTTGAGGATGTATGCCTAGGAAGGGACATCTGGACCATTTGTACTATGTTTCATTAAGCTCTTGGAGGATGTGTATGTATTCATGTATCTCTATCTTTATGAAAATTGTATTTGGAAAAATGTTATCATTACATGGGATTATGTAATATGAAACTGTTACTTGGGATTATGTAATGTTTCTTTATAAATTTAATGGTAGTTTGAAATGGGATTATTTTGAATGTGCATCTTGTTATAAATTTAGAAAAGAAAAACCTTATTGCTTTATGTTGGTAAACATGAACTAGTCACACGTGGGTTCAAACCTAGGTAAAATTAATAGGTAAAACATTGGGCATGTTACAATAATATTATGCCTTAGAAAATTAGAAAAATGTATAATGTATTAAATTACTCAACCGTGTAATGAACCTTTGATGGATGGTTGTAGTTAAATTATGGAATGAAAGGAACAAAGCATTAGACTCAAGAACTTAAACCTCCAAAATCAACCTAGAACTGTTATATTTACAAATATCAATGGTTGAGAATTTATTTGAGAATATAAGATCAAATGATGCCACCTCTCGCTAAAATTGATCAATTAATTGAAGTTACAAAAATATAGGAAAGAAATTGAATTTAGTTTATAGTGTCAACATAAAATTATAATGCACTAATTATGTATTTTGAAGGTAACACATTTCATTCACTTTAATATTTGAGAATTGAGGAATAGAAAAAATAAGAAGTGAAATTGCTACTGCTAAGTGATTTTATTTTGAAGTGAGAGGGTCAAGACACAAGAAGATTGCTCATTGCAATGTACCAAGGAGATTTTGGGATCCAACACATCCAGTCTACACTTGTTAGTGTCTTTGAGTTCATATTTTCAAGAATAAAATTCTAGTTAAGTGAAATGTAGAAAAATGGATCCCTTAAGTTTAATGTCTAAAACCTAGGGTCAATTCCATCTTTCCTAGGTTTTCATTAGGATGTCAATCAACAAGCCAATTTGATTGACTTTCAACCATTAAAGTGAGTAAATCAGACCTGGTTTTGATCCTTTTGAGTCTTGGAAATTTATTTGAATTGAATTTTCCCCAAATAACTCTTTGAAATTATGTTCCCTAGACTAAAAATACAAGATTTTGATAACTAGAATTTTGTAACAAAAATTTAGACAACAAATCTGAAAAAGGAAAAACTTTGTGCCCCTGTCCTAAAAATTTGAAGCTGATTTTGGAGGACACCAGGGCATGAGTTTCCTTGTAGATATTTTCCTTAGTCAAACTCCTTGTTAGTGTTTCCACTTCCATACTAGAAATGTCAATGATAAATGGATAAATGATAGGAAGGAATGATGAATCAACAAAGTCCTACAACTCACCACCCTTCAATGGCTTACTTGAAGGGATGAAGTCATGCACATCACCTGAAGGTCTTGGATCTTGCTTGCTTGATTTTCTTGAATGGCTTGAATTGATTGGAGACTTATAAAGATTAGCCTTCATAAACAATATGAAAACATAAACATGAACACACCACATACATTTGGACATGATGTTGGATCTTGAATTCTTGTAATAAATCTCTAAAATATTTCTCTTGAATTGCTTGATAATGCTCTTGATAATAATTCTTTCTCTTGATGTTCACTTAATTCTAGGTCTCTCTTGTTAGATTTGAAATAATACAATAACTAGGTATTTATAAGAATTTATTCAATTTCTTAAAAATTAAATCTTAATGGTTGAATTTAGACACTTGAATTACAAATAAGAATTTCTGACATCGACATATTTGAAATTGGAGCCAAAATAGGGGGACACTCATGCCCAGGGCTTGAGTGTCCTTGCCCTATTTTTTAGGATTTTAAGTGTCAAGGGCAAGGTATTAGATAAATGCATTTGTTTCCCACTTGCAATTCATCAATAATTGTTAAAAATGGGCCACAGAATGCATGCGTTAGGAAATTAAGTACTCAATTATTTCCAATAATTAAAGGGGGGACAAAACATAAGGTGAAATTGTCAAGGGTGACAATTCATGATGGTACATTTAGCCCCCACTTTAGTGAGAGTATGAACTTACACTCAGATTCACACTAAAGTAGAAAATCTATGTCAAGAGGGGTTTGATTGACCAAATGTTGAAGGGATAGGATGACTAAGCATCTAGGGGGAGTGTGCAAGCCCCCAAGATCCAAGATCCCATGGCAAACCAAAATAAGCACAAAGGAACACACACATGTATAATATGCAACAAGACAACATACACAAACATACATGTCAAAAAACATGAAGCATACACGATGAAAACACATTGCAAGATGGAATATAAATATGATGCTAAAATACAAAAAAAATGATGTACACATGAAGAAGACATACAAAAAAAACAAGGTTATTACTAAAGGGATTTGAGTCAGTAAGGAAAAGAGACCTCGGTCTTAAATTATCTCAAATTCCAAACGTCATCCATTAAATGTGTTGTTTAACAAAATGGTGCTCTCACAAGGATGTAAAATCACTTATGAACATATGGCTCCATTGGAAAGCAAGTTGTGTTATACTAGTTGGCCATGTTAAACATCTTGGGGGGAAAACAAAGTTTAACATCTCAGGTGATGAATAAATTTTAGCATCTTGGGGGAAGAACAAAGTTTAATGTCTCGAGGGAAAAATTAATAACCACACCTCAAGGGGCATTACAAAAAACACCACTGCCAAAGGGGGTATGTCAATAGGTGAAATACTAGAAGACTAAATGGATAGGGATAATATATTCCCCATTCAAATGTCAACATACTTGCTATGTTGGTATTTTAAGGAGAAAGAGGGGAAGAGGGGATCCTTGAAAAGAATGCAAACATCCCAAAACTAGTTATCCTTTCCCCCCAAGCATAGAGACAAGGACAACCACACCAAGGGTGATCATGTTGTTGCCATGAAAAATATGGTTGCACTTAAGATTGTACCACCATGAATGGTGATGATCAAAACACATAAAGCTACAAATTCCACATAGTGATGAACAACACAATAGGATGGAGATCATTATTGATTAGATGAATTAGGTACACCAACATAAGGAAGAGCACCACTATCCCTAAGATGTTTTTTATTACTCAAGGCTTGACATTCATTGGTAGAATAACCATGCACTCAATGGTATACATAAAAGGGTTTTTATTGTAGAATTTCTTTCATGTTCTTAGAGGAAGAGTAATCAGCTGGTCTTTGAGAAGCCTCAACAAGATATTCTCTTGATCAATAGTAGGGGAAATTTTATTTCTCTTGTGAATAAATCTTGTTTTCTTATCACAAGATGTCATACATACAATAGATGATGAATTTAGATGAAGAGGAGGAATTTTGGAAATCTAGACCTTACTTGGAAAAATATGGTAGAGAACTCACTTGATCCATATCATTTTGTTTCATGTTTTCATTACATCTATGTTTATAAAGAATTTTGTATCCAAGACCATAACATGCTTCCAACTCAGATGAAGAGATATTATCTACATGCTTTTGAGAAATATTGGCTTCTTCTCAAGTATGCAAATCCTTTTCAAGTTTTTTAAATTTATGCATCTTCCTCTCATGGGGGGTAGGAGTTGAAGAGCCCCCATCACTGCAATGGGGTGATGTTGATTTAGAACCAAGTTTACCAAATGAAACACAAGAATATTTTGGTTTAGATTGTGATATTTTGTACTCTTCCATAAAAGAGGGTTTAAAATCTAATGAACCTCAGTCATCCCCAAAACATGTGTTTGAAGATGAATCATTTGTATTTGAATCTTTGAACTTTGATGGTGAGACTTTAGAATCCCTTTTGAAACAAGGTGTGAAATATAACAACCCCTAATCATTTTCTAAGATTTTTTTTGTAGGAGAAAGACAATTAAGATTACCATCAAATTGTATAGGTTGTATCTTTGCAATTGGAATAAAAAAATTCAAGGAGTTGGAAGTGTTATGATCATTTAATGATATCAAGTTTCCATAGTCCATAATGTTAATTGCTAAGTGATTTTTGGCTTCGATTGTGTGTGAATTTTTTGCATCAATATTTCAGATCACACTCTATGATCCATCATCAGGATGACAACAAAGAGCAAGAAGGATGATCAATGTTATGATCATGTTGAACTTTTGAAATTGTAACTTTGTTCTTCTACTTTAACTGTGTATATCTTGTTATTATATTCATACTTCAATTCACAGTGAAGAGTAGACAAGACTCCCTTAATGACATGAATCCATGTTCTAACTTAGAGGAGAATATTGTATGCAAGAGGTTATGGCATGATATGGCCAGGGGTAGGAAAATCCATGAGTCCAACCTTAATGGGTAGTGTGATCATTCCTAATGATTTTTTATTAAAATTATCAAAGCCATGAATATTAACATCATTGGGTTATGTGAGATTCTTTATCCACACCAATTTTATCTAGGAGGTCAATGCTACAAACATTAAGATACGCTCCATTTTCTGTGAGAGTACACCTAAATCTACTTTCATTAATGATAACCTTTATCATTAGGGCCTCATGTTTATTTTGGATCTCAAGCGAGGGTAATTCATTTTGAGGGAATGTAATATCTGACTTTGTCACTTTCATACAATCAAACAATGTAGCTATGTCATTTGGTCTAATAGAAGGTGGGACATCAATCTTCTACAAAGCCTCTTGGAGCATCCTATGGTATGTAGGTGATGTTTGAATCAAGTCCAAAGGGAATTTTTTTGTGGAATACTATGTATTTTCTCAACAAGATCATACTCTCTACCACTACATTGAGGAATGTTATATATGCGATTAACTACGTGATAAATTAGTTGTTGTGACACATGTTTACTAGTGAGTTGTCTTGCCAAGTTCAACAATATCTTTCAAGAATGGTCTAAGGGGTAAATTTATAAATTGGATTTCCATCCACATGGGATAGTGAGAATGGGAAGGGCCTTCAGGATGAAAATCAAAGGTCCAATCTTGAAAATAATAAATTTGTTCACAAATAATCCATGTGTCATACTGTAAAACTGCTTAAGCATGCTCAATAGACTTAAACATGTAGGATACATTACGTTTACCTGACCCCTAATGGATTTAATCACCCATCCCCTATTTTCCCAGTTTTGTTAGCCCATTTGTAAAAGTCTAATTAAGAGGGGATTCCTTTTAAGAAAAAGCAAAATAATAGTTCTATTTTTATTTTCAACTATGCTATAACAACTTCATTAGGCAAATAGAATTCTAAGGTATTACCTTGGATTGCATAATCTTGATTCTCCTCTTCTTTTCCTCCATTTGGAATAGGGGTTTCCTCTTCTAATATTTCTTGGTTATTTTGTTGTCCTTCTAAATCAAGAGAATCCTCCAATAAAACATCACCTTTGTTGGATTCCAAAGGAGGAGCTTTCTTGGCCATTCAAGATTGCTTCTATTTTCATTCTCCTCTATAACCCATCCTTCCCTAGTAGCTCACACTCTAATCTTTTATCCTGGAAATATTTTGACTCATGGGTATCTTCCATTTTTTTATGTTTCTTTATCTAAATCATCTGAAAGGTGTTGTCTTTCCAAGTGGTCTTCCAACTTCAACCTCATCTGTAGTGAAGATCATTCATTTTCTCATCTTAAATATGCCATAAAATAAAAGGAGGATATGAACATTAGCCAACTGTGAGATCTAAATCTCTATGCCTTCCCCTACACTCACCACAGAAGGAAAATCACTGATTCTAGACTATTCTTTTGCTAGGGTTTGTTTGTTGCTTTATTTGCATTTTTCTCTCCCGTCACCTCAACCAAGACTAATTTAACCAATATAATAACACTGCAGAGTTCCTAACTAACAAAGCAATAAAATATTTGCAAAACAAGAATTATTGCAGACTTCTAAATTTTTTGCATTCTACAAGATGAGTTATGATTGTGACCTGGGTTTGGGCTCATAAGGTGAGATATGGGAGTCCACAATGTTGTAGGACTACTCTTTCATCAATGTAAATCAACTTGTTACTAGAAAATATGTACATTATGGTTGCTCATCACCAAATTTAAAAGTTTAAATAGTGCTTGAAATTTTGTTCATTTGTAATATGACCTATGCCCCAAAATTATTATTCTGTTGAATGCAAAGTGCATTAAAAAGGCCAAGGAAATGATTTATATGAATTTTCATGTTAATATTTCATAAAATAAAAATAAAATAGAGTGTAAGGAAAATTTAAGGCATCTCAGAGAAACCTCCAAGAACAACAATGCCTTCAGTAACTTTAATTTCAATTAGATTGCCTCAACGACACGTACAACTATGTCCTAAAGCAGAAACATACACAGTTCATTTCCCACATTAATCCTTCTGAGAGAAGCACATGTGAATTCAACAAAAAGCAATAACATATTCTAGAAACATAACCAATACAGATGAAAGGTAAGACAGAAACAAGAACACAAATATTTACGTGGGGAAAACCCTTTCGGGTAAAAAACCCCACCCTCCAAAGTTTGAGCCATTGTATTATTCAGCAACAAAAGGTTACAATACAATTTTAGGCTCATAGCCTTTTCAGAGATTACATCTTGTTCATTCTGGATACAACCTGGTAGCAAACTCCCTCTGTACATTTCCTGATCAACCTCTCAAACCAAACAATCTTCACACTGTTGCAATACCCTCAACAATATACAGTACAGATCGACATAAGTGATCGACCTTGGCATTCAATTCTTGATCAGGAGAGATTTTGGCAACATAACCCTACCTCTCTCTTTTCTCTGTTTCAGCCTCATGGCCTTGGCCTTCTAGCCAGCCACTCAGCCCTCACTCTATCGCTCTCCTATTTTGAACATCCAATTCACTAGAACATAGTTGTTTTCCTTTTCTCACAAATAGTTTGTCTTCCATGCAGAAATGGTTGCAACAAACAGTTCACATTCTACCCTATCTAATAGGTCCAAGTCACACCACGTAGGATAGTATTCAATCAGTCAACAATGTTCAACCTATGTTCGCATGTCGATGAGACACTGACTGTGTCTCCCCGATGCCACAAAGCCCAACCGTTGATATCGGCAAGAGTCATCACTATCAGCATGACGTTACATTGAGTTCACAAGCTATCACTCAGACTTCCCCTTGTCGCCAAGACATCATACCGATATCCATCACATGTATCACTATTTGGCAATACCATCGTTATTCGATGAGACATCATACCGATGTTCAAAGGTCACATAGATATCTGCTTTCCCTTTGGTGAGACTATCGCTCTTTGCCAAGAGATTACACCAAGCCCTTCAAGTCATACCAAAATGAACTATCGTCGGAAAGACTTATCCCTATTTACTGAGAGTTCTTACTAAAGTCTCCAAGTTACCCCGAGACTACCTTTCGCCAAGAGTCATATCGATATCCGATAACAAACACATGTTGCATTGTTGGAAAGACTTACCGCTATCGCCAAGAGGTTACATCAATGCTCACATCCATCGACGAGAGGAACGCTATCGATGAGACATCACACTAAAGCAAATCTTTTGGCCAAGGGTCTTACCAAAGACTTCGAGTGTAACATTGTCGATGAGACAATCCTCCATCGCTAAGAGTTCACACCGAAGCCTTTGTGTTACTTCGATGACACCAGTCGCCATGAGTCTCCCCAACCACCACTTGACACAACTATCAATATTGGCCAGACTTTCTACCATCACCAAAACATCATTCTGACTATCCAAGTTACGTCGATCGCTAAGACAAATAGGAGGTCACAGTGACAGTTTAGGATCAACTAGCAGATCGGCTAGACATCTCAACAGTCACATCGAAATTGATCATAAGAGGTTTCAGGCTGTGGGATTGAGGCACACAATTCCAAAAATCTCCCACTTGACGAAGATCACACAGGAACCTCCAAAGCAACTAGAAGCTAAGATCACACTAGCTCCACCAATTCAGACCTCGCAATACTCAAGACACCCAATCAACAAGATTCCATAGATAACAATCCATTGGACAATCTACAACAAAGACCAGACATCCAACTGCAACTCACTGTCCAACTAAGCAACCGAAATGCAACCAATCATAGCCTTCCAGGAAATCATATAGACCTCAAACATGCTCTCATGCTCCATCAAGAATTCTACACCAACATCCAAGATGTCCACCATTCAGGCAACAATCCCTTCATCTTCCAACATGCCACCTATGGAAGAAAGAACACGCCAAGGTGAATAAGCACCTGTCCAATGAACACAAGCAAAAGATCCCAGTGATACCATCAATGAGATACTGCTACCACTTCATTGTGCTCAGACGCTATACAAAAGCAATATCAACTTCAAAGCCTCAAAAAAAACACAACAGTGAAGTCTTCTCCAAAAATAAGACAAAAACACCAGCTAGAACAACAATCAGACTGACTGCTTCCATCCAACTGATAAACCCACATGACTGAAAATAGCACCCACAACTCATGCTATTCCATCCAATTTCACATACCTCAAAGGTATCAACATTAGTAAACTCATGTCGCTCCAAAACCAACTTATTAATAGCAAATACAAGCTCCAAGTGCTGACTAGTCGAAGAAGACAAAACACAACAAGAACTCCCACTACCCGAGTAATTCCAAATATGAAAGATCAAAGGCATACCAAGTCTACCAATAATAGCACATAGAAGGTGTAACCATGAGGTACCAAGGAAATATCCACAATGATATGCCCAACCTGCAACAAATTGTTACAAGAAACATTTCTCTCACCACAAGTCTTCACAGTTCTCCCAAGTTCTCCAAACGCAACAAAATAAAAAAGGATTAAGAACCTCCATGTCATCACCCATGAACATGAGTGAAAACACATGACCGCAAGCAAGTGATCACTATAGCTCCAACCAAACCTCAAACCAATGTAATGTGAAACCAAACATCCAGGAAGTAAACCAAGACCAAAGAGAGAAAGTCTGCACATCATATTCCAGTAGAACATCTTCCTACATACACTTCTAATAGCCAGTTGTGTCAAGAATGATCTCCTTCTCATCCCAAAAGAAAATCCTTAAAAACATCCAACCGTTCAATCACCAAGATCAAACCAACTTTAAAAACATGTAATCAACATGGATGTAAGCCTCTCAAAGAAGACTGGACTACTTCATTTCCCATTTTAGGAAAACAACCCATAGAGCATCTCCTACCAATTCTCATCAGTAAATAACATAACAAAAAAGCTCAAGGAGATAAAACAAGATGTATATCTTCCACTATGAATCCTCTAGAACCATTAAACAACAATCCAAAATCCATATCATGAAAGTGAACATATAACACATCTAAAAAATATAATGGGCCAAATACCTCTCAAATAAACTACCGAGTAGACCAAGAGTGGGAACGAGAATACTCCTTCAAGATATACAAGCCATCATGACTAATCCAAGAGTAATCTCCTTATAGGTCTCTTATTGAACTCACGTTCAACCAAGATGTAGGCTTCTCGTACTTTTTGCTAAAAACTTCATCAAGAGTAACAAACACCAACACTTCTCTCATAAGAGAAAAATAGTCTCACCTTATTCTTCATGTATCCATGAGTACTAGCAACCAATCATCTCATGCTAAACTCCAACTGCATTACTGCACTATCACAAAGTATCAAATAATAAAAGCACCCAATACACAAAGAATTACCAGACCACTGTCAAAGCTCCAATCATCTGAATCAGGAAATTATCATGACACCATGATCTACATATCCCCTTAGGAGATACCATGCTTCAAGTGACTTCACCATGGTCTCAAGTACAATAAACAATTCCAAAACTCTAGTGCACAAACAAGAGTATACCACGACATAAAGTAAACAGACTCAAAACCAACTTCACCTATCAAGCACCACTATGAATCCTCCAAGATGTACCTTAGCCAAAGACTCAAAGCATCCTCCATGGATCCAAGATGTTGCACATCTTCAAATAATGTCCATGCAAATGCAAAAGAACCCTTTTGCAGCAACAGGATCTAAAAGCTCCCCCTTGAAACATCTGCAACACTAAAGAAGACCATTCACCACCATGTGATGAACCCTCAGTTACTACTAAAGCTCCCATTGAAACGTGACATCCAAGCTCTCCAAGCATCATGACCACCTACTTTAGGTTCCCATAACTGACTATTCAGGTACTCAAATAATATCCATCCTCTCATCTCAAAGAAATCACACCAATGCACAAGTGACCACAAACAAGGCCAACTAACAAGTCTGCACTAGCAATAAATCAACCTCATGGATAAAGACAATCCACATCCAAGTTATCTCACTGCAGCTAATGGATAGCTAATCCACCAACCACATAACTCATAGATCACAAACATCAAACATGCAAACCCATCATCGCATTGGAAACTGCAACAATGAGATTTCAAAGAGAATAACCACATAGACAACATGACTCAAACACCAGCTCATGCCAAACCTGATTTTCCAAACACATCTACAATGAGCACCATAATCAAGGAACCCACAAGCACCACCACAAGAATGTTAAGTGACAAATCATGTACCAACACTCCCATGCAAAGAAGAAATCACACCTCCTCAAACCATGCACAAAGCATGCATGCAGAACTGCAACTATCTCATCCAACAACACCCTAAAAGCCAGGGTCTAGAAAATAGCTTAACAACTCCACATAACCACAAGTTTGACTTAACCATGTAAAACATCCAAGAAAGAGAGAAAGGCTATTTCAAAGGATTGCAAATCATCTAATGATTAACTCCATACCCTTCATGTATTCGAGGTCAACAGGAAACAATGCCTTCCAACACCAGGAAATACCACCCAGCATAAGCACTCTCTTCCATGGCTGAGAAACAACCTAGGCTTCTCCATATCACCAAGGAGCCACTCACATAGACACCCAATATGAAAGCTTTACTGCTACATAGCCACAAAGCAAGAAAATCCACCTCATACACCAAGGTTATATTGCTACCAACCAGGAGACACAAATCACAAAAAATAACATGATCAACTCCCTTTTCTCCATCTTCACCATCCTTCAAGTTGCGTGTTTTCTCTGAATATCACAAGACTTCCACTAACCAAAGGATCAATAAATCAGATGATTCCTCCAGATTTCCTCCAACCTAACAAACTGAGAAATCTTCATAGGAGAAATACCTAAAACTAGCAACCAAAAGATGGATTTGATACCACTTATAAGGAAAATTTAGGGCATCTCAAAGAAACCTCCAAGAACAACAATGCCTTCAGTAATGTTAATTTCAATTAGATTGCCTCAAAGACACATACAACTATGTCCTAAAGTGGAAACAAACACAGTTCATTTCCCACATTAATCCTTCTAAGAGAAGCACATGTGAATACAACAACAAGCAATAACAGATTCTAGAAACATAACCAATACAGATGAAAGGTAAGACATTGCAACTTTGGTTTGCAACTTGCAACCAACAATCTCAAATTTAAGAAAACTTTAAAAATTGAATTACATCAGTCCAAAAAGGATAATGGGGCTGCAAAAAGCATTTACAAGACTTCTGGAAATCACAAAAAAATATTTTCAACAACAAATCAAAACCTTATAACAAAAAATTTCTTGAGCTCTTGCAACAAAAAATCTCTCAAAACAATCTCAACAATTCAAATCTGCAACTACTGGTGATGTTCATGCCTCTACAACTAGTCCCCAATCTGCAATGAAACCATTAAAATTCCTTCCTGGAGGTATGGCATGCCTCCTTGTTTCTCCCGTAATCTGGAAAAAATTCTCTTCAAAATGAATTTATTTTTCTTTTACACAAACTGTCGTCTACATGAAATGACATGTGAGTTCATTTGGGTGAATTTCCTCACATTCCAAACCCACTCCTAGAAAAACCATGCCCAAATCTAGGAATCTCTAATTAAATTAAATTCCATCAATTAAATTGATTTAAATAAGCTTTTGAAACTTCATGGCTTGTTGGGTATTGGTGGTAGTGTTTCCATGGCTTTCTTACTTTTATGAATAAAGCAAAACAAAATTTCCAAACTTGGGAATCCACCTTTAGTTTCCCTAATTTTTAGGAGTTTTGGAATTTAAAAATTGGAGTTACAAATAAAATTAGAGGTCTCCCAAAAACCCACACCTCCATTTTCTTTTTCTAGCTTTTTTTTCTTTCAAAGCATATCCTCCACTATCTCCTCTTATCCTATTTTCTTCAAATTTACTCCAAATTGCAAATTCAAATTTCAAAATGACATGACATCCAAATGCACATAAAAAATATGAATTTCACAATACAAGACATGAAATTCAATTCATACAAAAAATTGTAACTAAAAAGTTAAGCATCTTTTTGTTGACATAGGATAGCCACTGCCATGGATACTCCTACATCAAAAACCCACGGTAGAAGAAAAGTGATCTTATCACTTCTCAAGAGGATATACAAGATGAGTAACCTTAGTCTTAGATAACCATGAAGAATCCTCCACAGGCCTCCCAAACCATTTCACCAAATACTCCATGTATTTCCTTCTCCTCGGGCTTCTTTTCACCCTGCTGTCAAGAATTGCTTCAATCTTTTCATCCTCTGAAGTAGGTGTGAGTGCTTTTGGCTGCCTAATTGCTGCAAATTCATCATTTTCACCTTCATGAAATATTTCCAGGTCTGAAATATTAAAAATTGGAGAAATATTAAGCTCATTGGGGGTGAACCCACAAAAATGGTTTACAATTGGAGTGAGGAAGGAAAAGTTGAAAAAAATGATCCCATGCAAAAAAAAATTGTTTTTGGGGTTCGAATGAACCAAAAGAGGGTTCAAATGAACCAGGGTTTGAGCGAACCCATTCAATGAACTTCCCACCATTCCCACCAAAAAAACCAGAACCTTGGTTCATTCGAACCCCTAGGGGTTCACTCGAACCCCCCTGGTTCGCCCGAACCCCCCTTTTCCCACCTTCCCACTTTATGGCACATTAAAACATCAAAAATTTTCCCTTCGAAGCTCAGGTTGAGGATGAAAATAGAGGAGACTTCACAAACCCAACTAGATGATGGTAGTCCTTGAAATGAGCTATCCAAAAAATATAATTTTAATATGTTATGCTTTTATTATGTATTTGTTTTTTTAGTTTTATTAAACATAGGTTTTTCACTGAAAATCAAGCTCTTTGTTCTGCACATGTGGAAAAATAGTAGGTTATCAAATTTTTTTTTTGAAAAATATGAGTGCACCAGATATTGAAGTCCTTGATCCAACATTTTTTTTTTTTGAATTTCGATACGTACAATTTTTTTTACGTGTTATACAGTCTGCCTATGTCTTAATTGTAATTGGTTTGAATTCAAAACTTGATTAAGGAAAAAATATTCAATAAAAAACTATCTAACCAATTAGAAGCAATAGATATTAGAGTTACAAATCTAAATTTGAAAGAATTAGAATTTTATCCTTCATGGAAAAAAAGTTATGCGTTATACAGTGAGCGTCACTCCTTAAAAATGTTGTTTACTGAAAAAACTAGTTTTCGAAGGAGATGGAAAAAGAAGTGCAATCTGATTCCAAAAATTTTGAAAAAAATATATTTAGAGTCTACAAAAAAAATGTCACAAATCACTAGTTTGTATCATCTTCAAATTCCTCACAGCTTAGCCGCTATAGGTGCCCGAAAGTGAAGATTTAGTTGGAAAAAATTATTTCAGTGTCCAGTTTTGCCAAAAATTGTAAACCAGTATTGTGGGATCACTCTTGGGAAATTCTATCTCATATGAATTACCAGAATCATGCCTTTTCACAATCATGCACGGTCCAAACTTCTTCATCTTGAGCTTGTTGTATGTACCCATTAGAAATATTTCATTTCTTAGATGCACCATCACTTCATCTCCAACCTGTAGCTCTTTGTGTCTACTCTTGGAATCAACATTAGTTTTATAAGAAAAAATAATTTTGCTGATATGTTTTCTCACCACATCATGTAATCCCTTCATATTCTCTAAAAATTCCTCTACATCTGCACTCTTTTTCACATCTTTATCAATCTTATTCAGGTTTGAAACAACTCTTGGGCTGCTATCATAAACAATCTGAAATGGTGACTTACCTATGCTTCTATTGACTGAGTTGTAGGAAAATTCAACTTGTGGTAGGATCAAGTCCCACCCTTTTGGTTTGTCTCCAACCAAACATCTCAGAAAATTTTGTGAACTCCTATTCACCACCTCCATTTGACCATCTGTTTTAGGGTGGTATGTTGAGAAAAAAAATATTTTAGTTTTGAGCTTCTTCCATAAAGTCCTCTAGAAGTAGCCAAAAAATTTGGTATCCTTGTATGAAACAATGCTATTTGGAAGTCCATGAAGTCTCACAACTTCCTTGAAAAAAAAATATGCAACATTCACAAGATCATTAGTCTTATGACAAGGGATAAAATGTGCCATTTTAGAGAATCTATCTACCACAACAAATATGGAATCATGTCCTCTTTGTGTCGGTAAGCCAAGAACAAAATCCATACTTATTTCCTCCCATGGATTCTTTGGTAATAGTAGTGGCTGATACAAACTAGTGTTTTGATTCACCCCCTTTTCCATTTGATAAACTCTGCAACCTTGCACATATTTCCTCACATCTTGTTGCATTTGAGGTCACTAATACCTCTCACCTACAAGTGCAATAGTCTTATCCATCCCAAAATGACCTATAAGACCACCACTATGCTTCTCCTTAATTAGATTCAATCTCATAGAACTCCTTGGAATTCACAATTTGTTACCTTGGAATAACATGCCATCTTGGATAAGATAATCCAACCGTTTTGTCCTATTTTCTAAAATAGGATTCTTGCAAGCTCTCCAAACTTCTCCAAATTCTGGATCTTCCTCATACAAATCCTTCAACTCCTCAAATCCTACAACCTCCACCTGAATTTCAACCAAAATATTTTTCCTCCTACTCAAAGCATCTACAACTCTGTTAGACTTCCCATTCCTATGTTTCAAAACAAATGTATAAATTTGTAAAAAATCAACCCATTTCATGTGCCTTTGACTCAACTTCCCTTGACTACTCAATTATTGCAGTGCTTGATGATCGGTAAACAAAACAAATTATTTTGGAAAAAGATAATGTCTCCATTTCTTAAGTGCTTGAATGATTGCATAAAACTCTTGATCATAAACTGAATACCTTTTCCTAGCATCATTTAACTTCTCACTAAAGTAAAAAATAGGTTTACCTTCTTGGCTCAAAATAGCCCCAATAGCATTACCACTTACATCACAATCCACTTGAAACATCTTGCTGATATCTGGAAGTGCTAAAACAAGTTGCTTTGTCACTTTATTCTTCAACAATTCACTGCCCCTATAGTCCACTTAAATTCCTTCTTATCACCCCTCATAGTCTTAGTTAGTGGTGCACATATGCTACTAAAACCTTTTATGAACTTCCTATTGTGACCAATGACATAGTACAGGTTAACTACACTCGATCCATACAAATTCAAGGCATATTTAACCCACTAAGGATCAATCCCATCAAGATTTTCCCTATAAACAAAGATAAATAATCCATTAAAACTAGCATTATAGATCATAAAATCTTGACAAACCTCTAATCTAGAAGACATTGAAACCTATCCTACTGGGGGAGTGGTGTCGCATCGATGTGGAATGGTGACCCTTTCCTAATCCCTTGGATAATGAGCTTGTTTCAATCGATTCTATTAAAGAGAATCGATGAAATTGATGAAATATGTGTGATAAAACATTATTTAAATGCTAAATTAACATGATTAATGCTAAGATGATCAATATGGGGGTATGCAAATCTACTCTAAATGTATGCACGCTTCAAAAGATTAAAACCCTAATTACAAAATATGTTAAATGTATGCACCTATGCTATCATGGAATCCATTAATGGATGCTTTAAGCTAATGATGCAAGTAAATTAAGCTAAAAGGATGCTAAATAAGTGCTAAATATGAGTTCAAGTGAAAGTGATTTTAACAACATAAGTTTTCTCTTAAAAGATGGATCCATTTGTCTCCAAATAGTGATCTATTTATAGGAGAGCAAATGAGGAATCAAGGGCTAAGATTAAAAAAGTTAATCAATGGTCAAAATTGGAGGAAAGATGAAACATGGATCAAGGATTCTCATCAATGGATGAGAATCAATGATCACATGGATCAAGAAAAGAATCAAGGGTTCATATTCTTCCAAACAAACACACTTTCAAAACTTGCACAAGAAGTCTTGTTGACAGTTTGTTGTAAGGAGGAATATTCCTTTTTTCAAATGAGTGAAGAAAGAGAATATTCTCATGGGTGAGGAAAATTAGATATTTAGTTATTTAAAACCAAATTAAATTGTGCAAAGGGGAAGGAATATTCCTTTTGGAGGAATGCACAATGGAGGAATATTCCCTTGCAAGTGGGAGAATTAGATTTAATTATAAATTTGATAATTGAAACAAAATTTCAATTATGCAAATTAGGGGAATTATATGATATTCATTAAACAATTGATTTAATGGAGATCAAATGAAAAAGCAATGGATGAGATTGATTTGATCCATCAATGGTCACAAATGAAAGGAGGATGAAACATGGAACAAGGATTCTCATCAATGGATGAGAATCAAAGATCACATGGATCAAGAAAAGATCAAGGGCTCACAATCATGCAAACAAACACACTTTGCAACAAATTAAAAAAGTTGTTTCAAATTTTGTTTGGAATAATCATTACCTTTTTTTTGGAGGAAAAAATGTGAATATTCCTTTGGAATATTCCCTATGCAAGTGGATGAGAGGGAAACTAGAAATTTAGTTAATTAAAACTAAATTTGAATGTGCAAGATGAGGAATGTGAGGATATTCATTAAATTATTGATTTATTTAATGAAAAGGGGATGGAAATATGATATTTAATTAAATAGTTTAGGTTATTTAATTAAATAAGAGGACTTAGGGTTAAAATTAAATAATTTTCATTATTTAATTAAACTGGATGAAATGTCAATGCGAGAGGGGGTGAATTAACCCAGTTAGGTCAATTAGATTTAATAGGTGAAAATGAGACATTTAATTAAATAATTAGGATTATTTAATTAAACAAGCAAAAATAAGATGGATTATAGGATGAAGTGATGTTAATATATCAGATTCAAGTGTGTATATCATTCAAGACATTTTTAAGTGTCTACATTTTTTCCTTCTTTGAAGCAAGGTACCTGTTATGATGTTTCAAAGACTGACACTTTTTTTGGATTAAATTGCTGCTTAGATCAAAATATAATAAATTTCTGATTTTTGGATACCCCACTGTTGCCCCAGTGGAAGGAATAATCTGGTTCCCTGCCCCCTCGAGAAATTGGGCAATTTTTTTGAATTTTGGGTTGATTTCTTGAAAAAGCTAAAATATAGGTTCAGGATTAGTTCAACTCAGAGAGGACTAGAAAGCGTAGATGTCTGATGTTGAAAAATTTGATGATGTATAGACAATAATCAACCATGGGTAGCCTCATGTACATTTTGATATATCACACAAATTTGATACTTGGATAGAAATGTTAGTAAATATAGAAGAATAAGAAGAATGGATTTGACCATTGATTTTGAGGTACAACAAGTCCATGATTTATAGATAATTTATTAGATATGGTGATGAGATAGATGATTTTCTCATATTCAGGATTGGGATTTTTTGTCATTCCTTATGTTTGATATAACACATAGACATGATGCATCCTGATATTGAAAACTAGGATGGCTTTGTATCTAGTGTAATGGACTTTGACTCTACAAACAGATAGGATAGTTCTTGTTCACACCTTGACATATGGAAACCTCATCAAAATGTAGTTTAGTAGTTCAAAATATATTGGACCAAAGCATACACAATAGTGAACAATCTACTCCAAACCTCCTTACACACAACTAAGCAAGTATGCACCAATATTATTTTACAAGAATATCTACAAGCACAACAAACAAAAGATAATGATTGATGCCCTATTCCTTTCTCTCTAAATCATTGAGACATTATCGAGTGGTCCTCCGAATGGGTCATTAAGACAAATCATAGGAAAATATCAAAGAAAAACAGTCAGTGTTATCTATATCTCTTTCTAGTTTAAGATAGCTAAGGTGATTTTTGATGTTGATGTCCATCGAAGGAAGGATACATCCTAGGACATGCTATCAAATAGTTTGATTAGGATGAGGTTTATGATAAATCATTAATACAAACTCCATTGACTCGTTTACCTATGATCTAGACTTTAGGTTTTGACACTTAGGTTCTCACTTTACGACTTGTGTTACTTGCTTTCTATTTGTGTTACCAAAGGTTGAAGACGACGATTGATTTATTATGGGTGAAGGTTTATTGCAGGTGAAAGTGAAATGGGATGGATGGTTTTGGGTTTTCTAGGAATATTTCAATGTTTTTGTTATTTTGGAAATGTTTTGAGGTTGTTTTTGGTTTTTTTTTCAAAAGTTTATATGAATGTTTATGTTTTTTTGGTTATTTTGAGTTTGTTTAGGGTTTTCCAATGTTTTTGTGTTTTTCTAAGTTTTCCAAAATTTTTGGGGTTTTCTGAGATTTAGAATGTATTTGTGATTTTCCAATATTTGGATGTTTAAGGTTTTTCTGACATTTGAATGTTTAGGGATTTTCTAAGTTTTGACCAAGAACCTAACCTAAAAGACCTATCCTAGGGGCCTCAGGGGCTAATCAAAGATGAGCCTTGCCTACGTGATACACGCAGAGGCCACGTAGTTTGAATGACTCGACTTATTAAAGATGAAGATATTAAAAATTGATAGGATGCTAGTTTATTATGACAAACTCCTAAAGGACCAACCTAGGGTGTCTTGGGGGTACATCAATGATGGCCTTTCCTATGTTCAAGCTTAGAGAATCATAGTTCGACATGGTTCTATTTTTGGATTTTCGATGTTTGACCTATTTAGGGATTTTGATGTGTTTTGGATGTTTTGGATTTTGAAGATGTTTTGAATGTTTTGGATATTTTGCACAATGTTGATGAGTGTATAGATATGTAATGATTTTTAGTGATATGTTTTTGGATTTTGTTGAAAACCAAGCTAGGATTGATTGATTGGATTGATAGATTACTGATAGTGATAACATTGTTGAGGATGCACAATAATGCGATGATAGTGTTGAACAACACAAAGATTAGAAAATGATATATCCCAAGACGATGAAGGATTGATCAGATTTGATTGATCAAGATTTTGAAGCTCGGTTTGGAACAAAATCTACTCGAATGATTTGATGCGATGATGAAGTGCAAGGTAGATTCAACTGATATTGATTGTTTGGATTGATGTTTGATAAAAGATAAAGCTTGATAAGGAACATCTTCTCATAAAAATGTGTCATGGGCTAGTGATTTGGATTTTCGCTTACAAATGATTTAACCAATTTGATTTTGGGTTTTGCAAATGTTTAGATCATCGCATAAGTTATAGGATATAGCTCAAGATTTATTCCTGGAGTGAGATGTAAGTATCTACCCCCCAGTGTCTAGCAATTTAGGGAATGATATGGGTGGATACATGGATAAATGAATGGATGGATGGATATGGATTATCTTGTGATAGGATAACATGTTTGGATAGAGTATGCCTCTATGACAATGCCTCATGGCTTAGATAATGCTGGTTAGGATAGGATCAATGATAGTGACCCATGTCAAGATGTTTACCATAAGCAAGTGCGAAGTAAATACCAAACCTTTTCCAAGATCAAGACGAGTTAGATGGGATGAAAATGGATTGGACAATGAAGGGTTCCTAGATTTATTATGGATGGGATGAGATGCTTCCACCTGAAATGGTGCATATAGATGTTCGATTCTACTCATGATGCCTATTTGCTAGGTTTTCATCATAGTACTTTTCCAAAGCACCACCAAAGTAGTTTTCACTAGAGGATGATTTTTCTTTTGACTATTTTCTTGATTTTTTAATTTTTTTGAAAGTTTATGCTCATGTTGAACCACCTAGTGGTGTTGATGTAGACATTGTTGGTGTTGATATAGATGTTGTTGCTATGATGATGTGCCAATGATATCCTTCTTGGAAGAGTTATTTTGCTAAGATACAAGTGCTTGAATGTGACTACTGGATCTTTTCATCTTCTTTATTGATACCGGAGTTAACCTTACCTAGATGTGCACATTGTGATAAAGTGCCCTTAGAGTCCTTATGATGAAGATTTTCAATACGTGGTCAACACAAGAGGTGGATACCATGGATGTCAAAGTCGATGGTGAAATGCATTGAGGGATATGAGATGTAGATGGATTGGTCAATAGTTTGGAATCTTTGATTCTCCAAACTTGGGATGATGACCAATGATGGGTGGATATGGAGATCGATTGGGACCATCTTCTTGATATACCTTGCAGGTCTTTCTTGAAGCTTTCTTTTGTATTGATGGATAGTTTTGATGGATGAACTTCCATTTTTTATTTTTCCCCATAGTTTCTTTGACTAATGGAGCACGATAGGAATTATTTTCTTTATTTTTCTTTGGTATCTATCTGAATTTTTCTTTGTTGATTCTTTTTCTTTAATAATTTGCTCTTTTCTTTGATATAGACCTCTTTCTTGTGGTTGGTCCCAATTAGTGTGTGGAAAGATGCATGGACAATGACTCATGATATGAATAGTTGGAGTGTTGGTAGCTATTTCATCATAAGGACTCTTCATGCTCCCCATGTTGGTGTTTGCACTAGATAAATTTTTCCCCAGTATTATGGAAGTATTACTAGCATGCTTTGATTATGTTGTTGAAAAACTAAGTCCTCGTTGTTCAAGATTGTTTAGCTTTGTTGATTCTTGATAATGTTTGATATCCTCATACTCACTTTCCTCAATCTGTATGGAGGATGTGTTCTGATTTTGATGCTTCTTCAAAAGGTGTTGATGTTTACAATCCATATAGGAGTCTTCCTCATGATTCATTTATGCTTTATCTTCAAAGGATGTTTCTATTTCACCATCCATGTAGAGGTATTCTTCATGATCAATTTTTGATATGTCTATGGATTCTTCTATGCCTTGATCATGTGTAAAGATATTAAGAGTAGGAGGCTCTTGTTCCTTGGTAATGACATCAAGAGTATGAGACTCTTGTTTTGGATGAAGATCATCTACATGCCCATTAGGAGTAATCATCTCATGGGTGGATGGAGGAGTATGTGAGATATGGATATGATCATTATTTGTGACATCTTGTATGGATTGGAAAATACCCATTAGATCATGGTAGTATCTTGGAGATACAGATTCTTGATCTTGACTTTGTGTGGTGTTATCTTCAATATGATTGAGTTCCTATTCTTGACATGGATCAATTTCAAAGGATGGATTGTTTGCAAAGGGTTCTTGAATGTATTCAATATGCATGAGTATTGGCTCAATATTTTCTTGATCTTTCAGTGGATTTGGATCAAGTATTGAATTGAGGATTCCTTCAATATCTACAACCATGAGGTCAAAGGATTTCAATATGTCTTGGAAAGGACCATTGCTAGACTTTGGTGAAAGATGTTGATCATGCTTTGGAATAAATTCTTGAGATATGTCCTCTAACTCGTTAGGTGATATAGAGACATTTTCAACATGATCATTGGCAGATGAATCTTGAATTTTGTCCTCAAACATGGTGGTTGAGATATTGTCAATGTTTTCAATCATAGGATCAAATGATGTTAACGCTTCTTGAAATGGATCATTGTTGGATATTGTTGATGGATATTGATCATAATTAAAACATGACTCTTGATGTATGTTGATTTGATTGTTGGATGTGGTAGAAAAATCTTCAAGGTGATTATTGATGGATATATCTTGATTAGTGTTTTCAAAAATTTTGGTGGAGAGATTGTCACTGCTATCATTAATGGTTGAATCTTGATCATTGTCTTCAACAGTTATTTTTTCTTGATCAAGAAGGTCTTGGATGAGATTTTTGAGTTCGATACAATTTGATGTGTCATGACCTTTTGTGCTATGGCATTCACAATAATCATTATCATCATCCCATGGGAACTTGATATTAGGTTCACCCCCATTTAATGATTTTGAAAGTTTGATATGTTTAGCATGGACTAACGTTTTTAATGCTGATTCAATTGGTTCCCCTAAAGAAGTGTATTCACGTTGGTCATCTTGTGAGATTTGTGCTTGTTGAGATTGATCTTAGAGATGTGGTGATTGATCTTGTTGTTGAGGTTGTTGATTTTGATATCCAACTTCTTGATATTGAAGATGTTGTTCTTGATGTGGTGCGGAAACAACTCAATATTTTGATGACATGGTTTAACCAATGGGAGAGTGTGTTGATTTTAGGGTGGAGATGTCTCTTGGTGATATGAATCAATGAATTTGGTAAGTATAGCAATTTTATTTCACACAATTTTATCTTTATTTTGATTTTGATACCCTTGGTGTAGTTGATTTGGTTGTTGGTCAAACATATTTGGAATATATGCTTGTGGTATTTTTATGGGATCATGCACAAATTAATTTTGAATAATTTTCTGATTTGGGATGATGTTTATATTTTGAATTATAGGTTGGAATTGAACATTATTGTGGTTGGTAAACACATTTCTTTGATTTAGGTAACCTTGATTTTGCATGGTGTTACATTGATTTGGATCAATACATTGAGTTGTCAATATATTGTTTGGATTTTGAACAACATTGGTATGATTTGCAAACATATCCATCTGATGCAAGAGAATCTACTAAACACCCAACAATTAGGGGTACTTCTAACCCAAACTCAAATGGAGAAGATCAAATTAAACAATTCCCATTGATTCTCTAAACTTTTCAACAAAAGGCATCAATTTCCTTTAAATTTCATAAGGCTACCTAACTTCAATTCACCAAACCAAGTACCAATCACCTACCAAACCTTTAGAAATCCTCATAATGGATGTTATCAAGAAAAATACTGATTAGAACATCTGGATCAATCCAACTCTTTCATCATGCACCAATTCACTTTTCACTCTACAAGGCAAAATGTAAAAAAACCATGCTTTCTTGCTACAAACCAGCTATCAGACCTCCAAGACATAGTATTCAACATGTTTTAGATTGAAATAAACCAATGACACACTTACCAAGCTCTAAACCATCAGATTTCCTATTCTTTGCAGTCAAACACCATTTCTTGCACATTGGAATCACATTTCCAAATCACCAAAACAACATATTCTGCCTCCCAACTTTGTTCAAACATTTAGACATTGTTAGTATCATCCTTTTGATAGGATTGACACAAAACCACAACATCTTAACTCTATTTCACCAGATAAACAAACTCATGCACCCAAGGACCTATATTCTAGTAGGTCAACAAACCCTTGAAACATGTGATTACTCTTTGGTATTTTAGTTTCTTTGCAAACCCAATACACAATTAGAGAGCCATTTTGATCAACTTTAACATATCAAAACCTTTATAGAGGTTGTTTTGAAAGATTATGTAAAATCATGACTGTAACGCTAGAAATTACACTCAATTAGCCAAAAATTACAAAGGAACCACCATCAAATCAACTTGAAACAACTAAACAAACCTGGGAAGCATTAAAATAGGTTACAAAACTTACATTTCACCAACTTCTAGGCACTTAAAAGACCCATTATTGCATCATATTATAAAACCCTTGATTTTAGGCTTAACATTACAAAAGGAATGAGGGTTTACAATAAATTGACTTTCCAAACCTCAAACCTTCAAGAAGATGCTTCAAACATGTTGTGTTTGGTCTGCACATACATATTAAACCATTTACCATACTCTTTGAATGCATATCCAATCATTCCTCACTTTGGACCACCATTTCATGAAGGAAATTTTTGCTTTTCCTGTGGGGTAGCATCTTTATCTTTGAATTCTTGTCTTCCCCTGCATTATTCAACATAAACACAACATACACATATCAAATAGACTCTAATCAACCCATCCCATCGAACAACTAAACCTACATCGATGGGATGGAGGAATAATTCCTTAAAAGACTCTCAAAACCCCTATTCTAAGGGTTACAAATTGAACTTCAGTACACTCAAAAAAATGATATACTCATAGGATTCCCTTATAATTGGATTTAAATGAAAGCTTACTCTCTGACCTAATTGGAACAATAAGATTTAGAGTCTAAAACTTTTGTGCAGGCTCAATAAATTAGTAAATAGC
Organism: Sequoia sempervirens; assembly: GCA_007258455.2. Lineage (NCBI taxonomy): Eukaryota > Viridiplantae > Streptophyta > Pinopsida > Cupressales > Cupressaceae > Sequoia > Sequoia sempervirens. The sequence goes on from VDFB02058242.1 coordinate 686,580,482, forward strand.
AGAAAGAAAACACATAATTTCAAGAACATGATACTTTTATTAATAGATACTCTTCAAGAATACAATGGATGAAACTTGCTCACCCTACAAATTATTTTATAGATGTTTCCCAATCAATAATTTCCTTTTCAACTTCTTTCACCGACCACAACCTTTCTTTTTCCCTCATGACCCTTCAACTTCCCGCTTTTTGCTTTTTGTTGCATTTTACAATATTGCATTGACAACTTTAACAATTTTTGCAAGTTTTTGCTTTTTCCAACATTTTGACCACCTAAGACCTAATTGAGATTTTAAATACATCAAATATGACCTCTCAAGACCTATTACATACATTTCACAATTGAAAATTCATTTTTTGCAATTTTTCCTTTTGAAGGCATTTTGTGAACAAGGTGCACTTGCACCATATAACCAACCAACAGAACTTTCCAAGTCCCTTGGAAACTTGTTGTATCCCCTACATATCAACTTCAAATTTTTCATAGAATACTTCCTCTTTTTGTCTCTTGAATATTTTTCTTTTCTTTGTCTTGGTTCCAATCTTTCCTCCAACCTTTTCTTCATCACCATCTTCACTGTCTTTTTCCATCTCTCTTCTCTTCCTATCAGGTTCATAATCATTCTTCTCATTCAAAAGGACATAGGAATATCCTTCCACAACTCTTAGCTTTCCCCTAAATCTTTCACAACCAAGGACATAGGATTGTCCTTGCAAACTCTCCTCGTTTCAACAATTCATCCTTGACCTTCTCTGACCAATCATCTTTTCATCTTCTCATCTACTTCCCTCAGTGGAGTACTCTTCAAACTGCAAACTCAAGTGCTTCTTCATTCAAGTATCCATCTTCCTTACTGCCTCACAACACCAACTCAACAAACCATCCATCTTACCCAACAATAGATCCTAGAAGATGCCTCACTCTCTTTCCTTGCACCTTCCACCTAGATTAATCTCCATTGGAGGATGGTGAAACACATACCTCAATTTTTCTACCAACACACAACTTAAGAATTCTTCCTCTCTGTAGCTTAGATAGATCAAGCACTACAACAAACCAACAACTCAACAAACCAACTTCAACAAACTACCAATTCAAAATATCCTCAAAATCAGCTAGCTCTAATACCAATTGATGTAAGAGCATCTAACAAACACCCAAAAATAAGGGGTACTTCTGACCCAAACTCAAATGGAGAAGATCAAATTAAACAATTCCCATTGATTCTCTAATCTTTTCAACAAAAAGGTATCAATTTCCTTTAACTTTCATAAGGCTACCAAACTTCAATTCACCAAACCAGGTACCAACTCACCTACTAAACCATTAGACATCCTCATACTGACTGTTATCAAGCAAAATCCTGATTAGAACCTCTAGATCAATCCAACTCTTTCATCATGCACCAATTCACTTTTCACTCTATAAGGAAAAATGTCAACAAACCATGCTTTCTTGCTACAAACCAGCTATCAGACCTCCAAGACACAGTATTCAACATGTTTTAGACAGAAATAAACCAATAACGCACTTACCAAGCTCTGAACCATTAGATTTCCTATTCTTTGCAGTCAAACACCATTTCTTGCACATTGGAATCACATTGCCAAATTAGAGAAACAACATATTCTACCTCTCAACTTTTTTCAAGCATTTAGACATTGTTAATATCATCCATTTGATAGGATCAACACAAAACCACAATATCTTAACTCTGTTTCACCAGATAAAGAAGCTCATGCACCCAAGGACCTATATTCTAGTAGGTCAGCAAACCCTTGAAACAGGTGATTACTCTTCAGTCTTTTAGTATCTTTGCAAACCTAATACACAATCAGAGACCCATTGTGATCAAATTTAACATATCAAAACCTTTACAGAGGTTGTTTTGAAAGATTATCTAAAATCATGACTATAACGCTAGAAATTACACTCAATTAGCCCAAAATTATAAAGGAACCACCAACAGATCAAATTAAAACAACCAAAAAACCTTGGGAAGCATTAAAACAGGTTACAAAAATTACATTTCACCAACTTCTAGGCATTGAAAGACCCATTATTGTATTATATTATAAAACCATTGATTGTAGGATTAACATTACAAAAAGAATGAAGGTTTACAATAAATTAACTTTCCAAAATTCAAACCTTCAAGAAGATGCTTCAAACATGTTGTGTTTGGTCTGTACATACATATTAAACCATGTACCATTATCTTTGAATGCATATCCAACCGTTCCTCACTTTGGACCACCATTTCATGAAGGAAATTTTTGGTTTTCCTATGGGGCAACATCTTTATCTTTGAATTCTTGTCTTCCCTAGAATTATTCAACATAAACACAACATACACATAACAAATAGACTCTACTCAAACCATCCCATATACCAACTAAACCTACATCGATGGGATGGAGGAATATTTCCTTAAAAGACTCTCAAAACCCGTATTCTAAGGGTTACAAATTGAACTTCAGTAAGTGCACTGAAACAAATGATATAATCAATGGATTCCCTTCTAATTGGATTTAAATGAAAGCTTACTCTCTAACCTACTTGGAACAATAATATTTAGAGTTTAAAACTTATGTACAGGCCTAATAAATTAGTAAATAGTAGAAAGAAAACACAAAATTTCAAGAACATGGTACTTTTATTAATATATACTCTTCAAGAATACAATGGATGACACTTGCTCACCTTACAGATGATTTTATATATGTTTCCCAACCAATAACTACCTTTTCAAATTCTTTCATTGACCACAACCTTTCTTTTTCCCTCATGACCCTTCAACTTCCTGATTTTTTCTTTTTGTTAAATTTTACAATATTGCATTGACAACTTTAGCAATTTTTGCAAGTTTTTTCTTTTTCCAATATTTTGACCACCTAAGACCTATTTGATATTTTAAATACATCAAATATGACCTCTCATGACCTATTACATACCTTTCACAATTGAAAATGCATTTTTTGCATTTTTTTCCTTTTGAAGGCATTTTGTAAACAAGGTGCACTTGCACCACTATCCCATAGTTCACCAAGTGTGGATTTGATGTGTTCATGTGTTTGGTAAGTTTGTATTTGGTATACTCACATTTGGCATGTATTTATTTGATGGGATAATATTTTTTTGTCGAAGGCTCATGTATCAATCGTTTAGTTGATAGATTTGTAGATTTTGAATTTGATTTACATCTACCATAGGGAAAGGTGTTCCAAAATTTAGATTGGGAATACTCACATTTGTTGTAGCATTGAGGTTTGTAGGATAGAATAATCCCATATGTGAATTGTGTAAATGTGAGTTTTGGTTATCAATTTCTATTGTAAGGCTTTGATAGTTTGGTTTATTTAGATCACTCATGATGTATGAATCAATTTTATATTCCATGTTTTTCTTGTGTTTTGACCTTGTTGCAAAGGTGGATCTCTAAGGTGTTTTGGACCAACGATGTGAATTGATGATGAAAGGGGTGAATGATAAGGGGGATGAACTTTCTAAATTTTTGGACAACACTTTAGACTTAAAGGTTTGATGTTTTGATGCCATGGATAAAGGTTTCAATGAACTTGTAAATATTTAAGGTAGACTTGTGACCTTTAAGATAAACTTGTTCATAAAATGTGATGACCAACTCAACTAAGTGTATGGAAAAGGGTATATTTCACACACAAAGTAGCTAAGTTAGGGGATTGGTTTGATAAATGTCTAAGTCAAAAGTGTTGATGTGTCCAAAATTTACCAAAGTTGGTTTGGTGAAATGGAATGTAAGATGTGTGTAGATGGGTGCAATGGGATGTAAGATGTGTGTAGATGGGTGAAATGGATGAAATGTTTGACCGAAAATGTTAACCTAAAATGAAACTTTTTTTTGCAAGGCCAAGGTAGTGAGAAAAATGCTATACCTCTGAAGTTATCAAGCCCTAAGGACTAAATGATTTTGGTAAAATAGAACTCAAATGATTTTGGAAATAGGACCCAATGATTTTAACAATAGAACTCAATGATTTGGACAATAGAATTTGGACTCAATGTTTTGCAATGTTTTCCTTGTCTCAATTTGTTTTTCTTTTGGGGAGTCAAAGTTTGAACATACATCAATGTGGGGTGTTCATTTGATTTAATCTTGGATTAATGAAGTTATTTTTACCACAAACACTTGCCTTGTTTAAGTTTCAAACTAAATGTCTGTGTCAAAAACATCATTCATTTCACAAGGTCCCTTTTGTGAAAAGGATGCAGTTAGGGGCATAGTTTCCTAAGTTAACTTTGGGAAGTATGGAGTGAGATGTAAACCAAAATATTTAGAAGTCTCTAAGAATAAATCCTTAGGAAAAGAATCAATATCAAGGTTTTTTCAAAGGGTATCCATAATTAGACTAAAGGGTTTGAAATTTTGAGAAGACTTGTGGATGTTTGTTTGCAATTGTTTTGGAACCAAGCAAGTGTTAAATTGACTCTCAAACATTTACAATCCTAGATATATCAAGTACGTATTGTTTGGTAGGCTTGCCATCATCAGAAGAGATGATTAATATGTGAAGATGAAGTGGACACATAGACCATGTCACAGAAATGTAACGTTTAGAACGTCAAGTAAAGGAGTCCATTCCCCATTTTCTTTATGCCTCAATCAAAAACCAGACATGGTGAGTAACTTTTGGGCACGATGCTACTCCCGTGCACTACCTTGAAATACATTTTAGAATTAGAATTGGTTAGCCACTACAGTAAGGTTTTTAATGACCATATCCAAGATAGAATGATGCCATACATGTGGTGATTCACTTAATTAAGAGGCATCCCAACCCTTACAAATATCTAAGGGTTTTAATGTATCAAAAGGATACTAGGGGAGACATTCGTCGGTATGGGACAACCACATCTAGATGGTTAGTGACTTTCGTCACTACAAATTATTTATATAGTGAGCCAGATAGAAATCACTGCTTGGGTCATTCCCTCTCACAAGTCAGGAGGTAGGGCCTCTAAAGTTAACACATGTTTGAAGCATAAAATTCTTTTCATCACCCAAGTTTTCCAAAATGTGCAAGGGGAGAGGATAAGCACTTCCAAGAAAAAAAGATATACTTGCGTGTTTCTCTTCACAATCACACGAAGCACAAGGGGATTGGATATGCACAACAAGTATATTTAAGCAATTAAAACACACATTCATTTTAATCCATCATAGAAAAATGAATTCATTTTAAGCACCAAACGAAGTGTGGAAGTTGTGTTTTTCAATTTTAAACCAATAAGCATAATGATGTGAGGGTTCAATTTTAACCAATTTGAATGTTTATTTTAAACCCAAAAGAAATCTCTAGAGTTTGGTCCTAAAACGTGAAATAAAGCATCATAAATGGGTTATAATTGACCCATAAGTGTTGAAACACTTGTTACAATTATATTCAAATAGTAATATGCTCCTTCACTTCAAATTTTATTTCCCAAATCTGCAAAACCCGTTAGCCTCCAAAAGCATCATTGTATCTGCAAAAACAAGGAAAAAAAATCTAAAGATAAATTTGTCAAATTCGATCAGTTCAAGCCCTCCTTCTAGCACCAAAATGTGACCAATGACATAGTATACATTAACTACACCCTATCCATATGAATTCAAGGCATATTTAACCCACTAAGCATCAATCCCAATAAGATCATTCACTATAAAAAAAAGAAAAAGAAGCAATTAAAACTAACATTCTAAATCATGAAAGCTTGGAAAACCTCTAATCTAAGACATTGAAACATCTATTGGGGGAGTGGTGTCACATTGATGTGGAATGGTGACCTTTTTCCAATCCCTTGGATAATGAGCTTATTTCAATTGATTCTATTGAAGAGAATCAATGAAACTAGTGAAAGATGTGTGATAAAACATAATTTAAATGCTAAATTAACATGATGAATTCTAAGATGATCGATATGGGTGTATGAAAATCTACTCTAAATTTATGCAAGCTTCAAAATATTAAAAACCTAATTACAAAATATGTTAAATGTATGCACCTATGTTATCATGGAAGCCATTAATGGATGCTTTAAGCTAATGATGCAAGTAAATTAAGCTAAAATGATTCCAAATAAGTGCTAAATATGAGTACAAGTGAAAGTGATTTTAACATCATAATTTTTCTCTTAAAAGATGGATCCATTTGTCTCCAAATAGTGATCTATTTATAGGAGATCAAATGAGGAATCAAGGGCTAAGATTAAAAAAGTTAATCAATGGTCAAAATTGGAGGAAAGATGAAACATGGATCAAGGATTCTCATCAATGGATGAGAATCAATGATCACATGGATCAAGAAAAGAATCAAGGGTTCATATTCTTCCAAACAAACACACTTTTAAAACTTGCACAAGAAGTCTTGTTGACAATTTGTTGTAAGGATGAATATTCCTTTTTTAAATGAGCGAAGAAAGAGAATATTCTCATGGGTGAAGAAAATTAGATATTTGATTAATCAAAACCAAATTAAATTGTGCAAAAGGGGATGAATATTCCATGAGAATATTCCTGTTGTAGGAATGTGCAAAGGAGGAATATTCCCTTGCAAGTGGGAGAATTAGATTTAATTAGAAATTTGATAATTAAAACAAAGTTTCAATTATGAAAAATTAGGGGAATTATATGATATTCATTAAATACTTGATTTAATGGAGATCAAATGAAAAAGCAATGGATGAGATTGATTTGATCCATCAGTGGTCACAAATGAAAGGAGGATGAAATGGCATGACCAACCACTCATACAAACCTTCTTTCATCTTGAATGCAGTCTTTCACTCATCTTCTTCATGTATCCTTATCTAGTGATGCCCACTCTTCAAATCAATCTTGGTGTTCAGTATGTTGCTCCATTCAAGAAATACATGATATCATCCATTCTAGGTAATGAAAATCTATACTTTATTGTGATCTTTTTTATAGCCCTGGAGTCTATGCACATTCTCCATTTATGATATCATCCATTGGAGCTCTTTTTCTGATTTTCTTCATTCTTGTAAGTTATTCCTCCTACCTTGCCTCCACACCTTCTTCTGTTTTGCTTTTTTTCAAACCTCTTGTTCATCATTTGTTCTATATTCAATGCTATTTGATAAGTATCTTCCATTGTCACAACTCTAACAGGTGTCATCTCTTCTTGAATGCTTGATCTTAACCCATTTATGTATCTTGCAACCTTTTCCTTGGTTGCCTCTAAATTTCTAGTCCTTAGAAGAATTCTATGGAATTATTTAGTGTATTCTTTAATAGTCTTGCTTCCTTGCTTCAAACCTTGCATCCTCTTGAGCAAGTCCAATTCATAGTCTACAATAACAAATTATCTTTTCATTTTCTCCATCATTTTATCCCATTTGGTAATTTTATCTTTTACTCTTCTTCCCCTTTCTAATTGGACCTCTCTCCACCATATTGAGGCATGTCCTTTCAACCTTGTCTTGGAAAATTTCACTTTATCAGGATCCTCTATCTATTCAAATTTGAAATACTCTTCCATTTCATTAGGCCAATCTACCAATTCCTCTCAATTCAAACTTCCATTAAATGTAGGAACATCCATCTTGGGACTTTTTCCTATCTTTGATAATACAATTAGCAAAGGATCATGAGAAATTGCTTCTGATCTTGCACTTCCTTGGCTCCCATCTTGGCTTCCAGCTTGACTAGCATTCTTTGTGCTTTCATCTTCATCATCACTTCTTGGGTCTCTCATTCTTGTAAATCCTCTCCTTATCTCATCTTGTAAAGTCTCAAATTTCCTTCTCAAGGCTCTAAAATCAAAATCTCTAACAAAATTATCTCCTCTTCCTCTTCCTCTACCCCTTCCTTGTGGGGCTCCTCTAGAAAACATCTTTGCAACACCACAACTCACAAGCCCTGGTGTAAACTGCCTCTCTTTGGCAGTCTGTTTACACACTCAGGATCAATTTTCTCTGATACCACTAATGTATGGAGATAAATAAAATATTTTATTTAATTGAAACTAAATTAAATAGCTCTCACAAAAACCATTGAAAAATCACTCTTTACAGGAAAATAAATTCTTACAACAAACGTTACAACTTTGGTTTGTAACTTGCAACCAACAATCTCAAATTTAAGAAAACTTTACAAATTGAATTAAATCAGTCCAAAAAGGACAATGGGGCTGAAAAATCCCCTTACAATACCTCTGGAAATCACAACAAAATTATTTGCAACAACAAATCAAAACTTTACAACAAAAAATTTCTCTAGCTCTTGCAACAACAAATCTCTCAAAACAATCTCAACTCAAATCTACAACTACTGGTGATGTTCATGCCTTTGTAAGTAGTATCCAATCTACAACAACACCATTAAAATTCCTCTATGGAGGTACGCCACACCTCATTTCTCCTCCTATAATCTAGAAAAACTTCTCTTCAAAATGAATTGATTTTTTTTACATAAACTATCTACATGAAATGACATGTGAGTTCATTTGGGTAAATTTCCTCACATTCCAAACCCACTCCTAGAAAATTCACACCCACCTCTAGGAATCTTTAATTAAATTAAATTCCATTAATTAAATTGACTAAAATAATCTTTTCAAACTTCGTGGCCTACCAGGTATTGGTGGCAGTGTTTTCATGGCTTTCTTGCTTTTATGAATAAAGCAAACCATAATTTCCAAACTTGGGCATTCACCTTTAGTTTCCCTATTTTTTTTAAGAGTTTCAAAATTTAAAAATTGGAGTTACAAATAAAATTGGAGGCCTCCCAAAAATCCATGCCTCCATTTGCTTTCAATGCATATCCTCCACTATCTCCTGTTATCCTATTTTATTCAAATTTACTCCAAATTGTAAATTCAAATTTCAACATGACATGACATCCAAATTCACATCAAAAATATGAATTTCACAAGACAAGACATGAAATTCAATTCACACCAAAATTTTCAACTAAAAATTAAACATCTTTGTGTTGACACATGATAGCCACTATGCCATGGATACTCTTGCATCATAGAAGGAGTAGGGTGTTAGTGTGAAAGAGGAAAAAAAAGAAAAGAATAGTGCATATAATGGGGATCTAGGCTAGCTCATTCAAAGATAGGAGATAAATTTTGGTTGAATATTTCCCTGTATCTATTTTGGTGTCTTAGCAAATGCAATTCGTTAGATGATACCTTAACCAAGAATAATCATGCTCAAATCCTTCTAGGCATGGTTGAGGAGCCATAGACTTGGGGAAAGTCCTCCTTTGCCCAAGTTGTTTCCCATCGCATACCCTTCTACTCATAATGTAGTTGAAACTACATGTAGAGGTCTATAGAACCCCAATCCTAGACCTGCACAAACACAAGAAATAAACACAATATTAGATCAAATGCAAGTGAGAATCAAGATACCCCTTGAAATTCATCTACAATGCTCAAAAAGGAAAGAAATTGAAGAACAAAGAAAAGAAAGTGATTGAAATCCTATTTGAACAAGCAAACCCTCAATCCCATGGGGGAATTGGTGCCAATTTGATGTGAAAATTGGCCCTTTCCCAACTCCTATGCAAGCTTGATGAAGATTTGTTGATGGTTGATCCACTTGGTGATGAAGAACAATGTGATTCCTTGATAAAATATGCAATACCCTATCTAAGATGATGAAAAATGATATGAAATGGACAAAATTAGCTCTCAATGTGAAGAGAGTAACTTTTCTCTAAGTCGTGGATCCAAAATACAAAGGAAATCCTTCTATTTATAGAAGGAAAAGATGGAGGAATGAGCAAAATGGAGCAATGTGGGATCATTCAACATCCAATGGGAAAGTGCCACTTTTCAAGATGTGAATGGAGGAAGCTTGAACACATTTTGATGAATGTGCACAATAAATGTTATTAGGTGGAATTTCAAATTTGTGAAATGACTTGTTGGAGGGAGGAAAGAATGAATTAAATGCCACTTGGCTCAATGCACAAGGACATGTAAGAGGGAATGAATGTCTTGTTGGAAGGACAAATACACTTGGAGGGATTTTCAAACTTGAAGGAATATTCCCCTAAGATGCCATGTTGAGAGAAAATAGGGATTTAATAAATTAATTAAATGTATTTTCATGTGCAAGTGGCAAAATATAGAGGATTTGGATGATTAGGATTAAATTAATCAGGATTTGATTAATTTAATGAGGGATTAGTTGATGTGACAATTTTATTTAGATTTTTGGGTTGATTTAAATCAAAGTTGAGAAGAATGTGATTTAGATTTAATTAAATAAAAGGATTTTGATTTATTTAATTAAAGAGGATGATGCTAGATTAAATTGAACAAGGTTTAATTTATTTAATTTAATGAGATGACTTTAGAGTTTTAATCAAATAAAATGAATTATTTAATTAAATAGACAAAGGAGGGTTAATCAAATAACATTGATTTATTTAATTAACAGGCAAGAATGACTTAATCAGATAAATGATGATTTATTTAATTAAGGCGCGAAGAGTGATGATTGGCTAAGAAGATGATTTAGGATGAAACAATGTTAGTAACTAGGATCAAGAGTTTTGGTATATTTTTCATGTCTACATTTTGCCCCTCTTTGAAGCAAAGTAATTGTTGCGTTGGTTCAAAGAATAAACTGTCTTGATCAAAATTCAAAAAAAATATGATTTTCAAAAATTGCCCCACTATTGCCCCAGTGAGAGAAAACATGCCGATATATTTCCCATTAAGAGATCAGATGAAAACTTGGATTTTTGGGTGATCTCACGAAAAAAGAGGACAAGGTGCCCGATGGGTCTAGAAAGGCTCCGGGATGCCAAAAATGAGATAAAACGGGGAAAAATGATGCAAAATGGCCCTTGGTTGGAAAAAATGGGATCAAGGGACCAGAACCCTAGCTGGACAGCTGAATGAGGTAAAAAAACCCTAATTTTTAGGCTTAAATAGGCCTTGAGGGGCCATTTCCAATTCATTTGCACACATAGCCCTTTGAGATTTTTGTACTTTTGAGTTCTAACCCCTTCGAGAGATGGCACAATGATAGCTTCCTTGACACATTTCAGACCGAGTACACACACACCAGAGGCTACCTGGCACTGGACCATCGATGAGTCAACTTGACTCGACCTTGTTTTCAATTTATGTGCACATTTAATAGCTTAGGAATTTAGGTCTTTCCCAGCGGTGCAATATTGCATCGCTACAAACTTTGTTTAGACATCGCGCGACCTCAAACTACGCCATAGTCACGAATAGTTACACCATGGCACAATTTAGAGTTTGGATTCAAACTCCAAACTGAGTCACCTATGAAAAGTGCACCATGACATTCCATTTTGGAAGTTTATGTCTAGGGTCATGCTTCAAACTATGTCACAACGGTGGAGTTTAGGTGATTAAGGGTCCTAGCGGCGTAGTTTGGAACTTTCAAACTGCATTGCACCCGCAAATAGTGATGCATATGCTATCTCGGGTATGACGAGGCAAATCAGGATCATGATTTTTCATGAAAATTAACACGGTGGCTTCCCTAATGTAGGAGGAGGTCAAGATACTTCATTCACATGAGCACAAATTCTCCATTCTCAGCAGATTGGTTGGGATACACGAGTGACTGCATGAGCACCTAAGGGCGATTGGCCTTTGGTACATAGCGTATGCACCACTAGTTAGGAAACATTTGGGTATGATGACATTGCTTGCTGAGCAATGGCACAATGAGACATCCTCCTTCCATCTTCCGACAGGCAAGGCCATGGTCACCCTAGAGGATGTGTGGCGCATACTCAGATTACCCATCCATGGAGAACGGGTGATAAATGATGTGGACTGATGGGAAAGGTCATTGATGTCACAACTTGCATCATTTAGTCAATTATTTATCGAACCAGGTGTGTCTCAAAGCTATATGCGATAAGGATGGTTGTCACAGATTTTTGGGGGGTTTTGCAATGTAAACAGTGATTTCATGTATCAATTTAGCTCCTATAAGAGCTTTCAGGAGCTGAACTGTAGCGACTAATTCCTAAGGATTAATTCTATATTATTTCCTAAACTAAAGTTATGTTGACTTATTTTTGACTTCATTGGACTTGATTGTGACCGATTCATGGAGAAGACTAACATCTACTTTAATTCTTAATTTAAAATATGAAATCCAAATTAATTCTATTTTTCTTTAAAGGAAATCTATCTTAAGATTTGCTGGAAATTAAATACTATTTTAAGAACATAATTGAATTGCAAGAAAACGAAAATTAATCTAGAAAACTTAAATGACAATTAATCTAGAAAACATAAACACTGATTTCCATGAACATATTTTCAACTAACTTGAATTCCATCTTTTCATAAGTCTCCATCATTGCTTCTAATTATACTCAATAAATAATTACCAAACTTAATTATTTTGAACAACATCTAAATATGATTATCTAATAAATCTTATGATGATTCTAACCACTTAATCTAACCATGATAAACTAAATTCAAAAGTGATTCAAATAGAAGTAACTATCCAGATTTATCATTCAACAATTGAAAATGATTCAACAACTTATCATTCTAGAATTAACATCTAACACTTCAGATTTAATATCAATAACCAAAAATAATATAACTTAGTAAAATACCAACACAAGCTCTATCCATTTTGTTGAGCATGCCCTACTCTTCCTCAGGTAAGATCCCTTAACACAGTGATTGAGTTAACTTCTTGCTTTCATTCAATTTGATCAAAGTGGGACACAAAACAAAGTATTTCCATTGATTACAAAAATCTAATTGAAAATTATCTAACTCCTATTTAAAACTGAAACATAGATATTTATAACATATCCTTATTGAATTTACAATATGGTGATTAACTGCCAAGATTCAAGGCATCTAAATAAAGATTAGAACAAAACTAAAGCGAAACTAAAATAGGACTAAAGTAGGACATAGAGAAATATGCCAGATTGGAGCTCTAGAAGTAGAAGTTCCATAACCGACTACAAAGAAGCCGATTTGGACTTGAGTGACTCATCATCCTTTTGGTCCCATCAAATGGCATGATTATTTTCCTTGATTAAACATAGAGTTTAACCACATCATCAATCTTTAAAATACCCTATTCAAAACTCTTAGGAAAAGATAACAATTATGGTAGTAAAAGGTCAACACAACATAATTATCTCTTTATTAACATCATAAAATAACACATCTAACATAAACTGTTACTTCAAATATATCCACTAATTTAGCTAAACATAAAGCAAAATGAGTAAATATGTTAATCTATAATCAACTACTAGTCATGTTAATTAACAAAAATAAAGTCTTTTAAACATAAAATGAAATATTTTGAATCTTTCATCGTTTTCTTCCCCACTTGTTCTGGACCATGTCCTCATGGTTCTTCATCAATAATTATGGTAGCCTCCTTTCCTTATTTAGTTCCTCCATCCAAATGCTACAGTCGAACACTCCTTCACTGTACTAGTGTGGCAATTTGCTATTGAGTGCAAAGCCATAGTTTTGTCTCAACTTTTCAAATCATGGTCTTAACACTCCCTTAGGTATATTGGTTGATTCCTTGAGCTTTGGGGCTGGCATAATGATAATCGACATTCTGAACCTCACACTGACCCAAAATTCTTTCTGCTGCTCAATCAAAGTGATCACATGTATGATTCTTATTAAACTCCATCTGATATTGTTTGGAATTATTGGTTCTCTTCTTCTGTCTGACTCAGGAATGAGTTGATATCTTTCCTCACATGATTGTATTTCCAATGAGGGATGTGTTCCCTCAACATTCTAGAATGTAGAAATGCTACTGAGCAAGTTTGAATGGGGGATGTGTTCCCTCAACATTCTAGAATGTAGAAATACTACTGAGCAAGTTTGAAACATAAAGAGGATTAATTTGATTGAGCCTTACCACTGATCTTACTGCTTTGATATATTTCTCTACATGAGGCATCTCAAGCCTCATTGGTAAGCCATACCTTCTCTGAGCCTCCTTATATTTATCCATTCTACTTGACCATTCTATTTGATTTTGCATTAAGGAGAAAAATGATCTAATTTTCAGCTCACCAACATAGACATTTAACATAGAGTCATCATTATCTCCCATTAAAAATCCATGTTGGAAAAACTCACACATTTGATTTTGAATGTTAGGGTGGCTATGAAAGTAATCATGCAAAAAATATCCATCATTATGATAATCTAGGCTTCTCCCTAAGATTAATTGATTAAGCTTATATTCTAGAAACCTTTCTCTAAGGAACAAAGCATAAACCCATGCTGGTCTTCTCATGGAAAGTATCACATAACTTATTACTACTGCTTGCTTAAGTCTTCTTTCAATCTTATTTTTTTCTTCCTCTAACTTTTGCACTTGCTCTTTCAATTGTTTATTTTCTCCTTAAATTTGAAGGCTGCCAAGGAGAGGTATCTAGGCTGGGTTGAAGGAGGAACATTTGATGGAATAGAAGGGATATCAAAGGGAATGGAAGGAAGAGCAAGGTAGTGTGGTGGGGCCGCAGAAGTAGAGGCTTCATGTGAATAAAACCACATAGGTTGTTGTTTTAATTGATCTTGTTTTTGCTGCAATTCCTCTTTTAATCTTGAAATTTCTTCAAAATTTGCTAATGCTTGTACACTAGCTTTTTGTAGAGCATCCTCAGTTTTATTCAATTGCTTTCTATATCTTGCTTCATTGTGTTTAATTTTCCTTTACATTTTTTGAGTTTTGTTGAAGGATTGTTGCAATTCTTCTTCTTTTCTTCTCAATTTCTCTTCAAGGAATTACATGTTTTTCCTTTCTTGCTCTAATTCAACTTCTAAACGGGACATTTTCATAGCCCTTAACAATTCCTTAGTCTCTAATTCCTCTTCATTCAATTTTTCATGGATTTCTTCTTCTTCAATCAATGGTTCTTTTCCTTTTCTTTGATCATAATGCAGAGGTGTAGGGGATTTCACAGTCTCTTCTTGTTCAAATTCCTCTGATGCTTCTTTCTCTTCAGATTGTGCCTCAGATTCTTTAGCAGAGTCATGGACTTCAAAAACAGGGGTTCTTTCAAGAGTCGACATTGGGCCTTCAGGGGGGCTTTGAGGAGAATGTATTGGTGTACATGTTTCTTCATAGCCTGCAATAGTTTCTATTGGACTTTTCGAAATAGGGGTTTGAATTATATGTGTCTCTTCAAGGGTGGACACAAGAGTCTCAACATGGCTAGGGCTTTCTTCCTGTACTTCTTGCTTTTTCTTTTTGGAACTAGTATGGGTTACCCTAGAGGATTCTTGTAATTTTCTTTTTCCCCTCTTCTTGGAAGATTCTCCTTTCTCAATCCTTGAATTTTTAGCTGTGGGTCCCCTTGTGGGTTTCCCTTTTTTCTTTTCTATGGGTGCAGACAAGAATTCTAACTAGCCTTGTTTCCCAGATTCTTTCTTTAAGAAATGGTGCTTAATTATCAAATGAATCAACCCCTGGTATTTTATGGATGATTCCCCTCTAGATTTTACTTTGAAAATCATGGAAGCAATTTGTTGGAACAAAAATGCTGGAAAATTTATTCTAGCAGAGGGTTTTGTTTGTCCATACCTTAAATGTATCAAAATCCACATTCTCGGTCCTAATATAGTAATATACTACCCTTCACAAGTGAAAAATTTCATAAGCCATGTTGCAGCAGTCCTCCAAGGCTCGTCCAAACTCTGGAGAGAAATTCCACCTTGGTCTCCCTTGTGCATCAAAATTTTTGGCCTTCTTTCTGGCTCTTGGTGAAATGTAGCCACCAATTTCTCAAATTTGACTCGGCCCTTGTTAACTGGTTTTCCTTTAGCTGGAATTCCAGAAATTTCACTTATTATTTCTGAAGTGACCTTAATAATTTCACCCCTTACTTTGGTGACATTCACATGAAGATTTCTCACAAATTCTTCAATCATTTCCAGCTGAAAACTTTCATATTGCATTACAAAATCCAACCATCCAGCTTCTGCTAACAATCTCCTAGTTTCTTAATCAAGAGTGAAATTTCCTGGCTCAACATTCCTCTTGTTCCCCATTTTCATCTATCAACAATGGTAGACTTCATAGGTAGACTAAATTACTTAAAAAAAAGTGGAATGATTTTTCCTTGTTTTTGGAGCAACCATTTTGAAAATGACATGACGTGCCATTAATTTTATGCATTAATTTTCTTTACTACCTTAGACAAATCGCATGCCATAAAATGAAGTTTGCAATTTTAATTCACAAGGTTGGCAGTGTCTTTTACACATGTCAACATGAACTTGGGAAGATTTTTGAAAAGATAGGCGAATCATAACAATATCCATTATTATTACTGACATCATCCAATGTCACATCATTATTTACATCAATCATCCCGCCACTTTTTTAAATGATTAAAAGTAATTTATTATCATTACTAATAACAATATGGGAGAGATGTCTAGATTTATAAATATTTACCTATTTTACATTAGTCTCACTACCTTAGAAAATAATATTCATATTAAATGCGCACCTCAATTTATTTCGAGCCTTTGAGTTCTTCAGGAGCCTTCAGGAGCTCTCAGGAGCTTTGGAACTTCAGGAGTCATCAGGAGTTGTTGAGTGAAACAAAGTCTTTAGAGTCTTCAGCCTTTAGGAGCCTTCAAGAGCTTTTGGGAGATCTTTAGGAGCTTTCAGAGTCTTGAATCTTCAGGAGCCTTCAAGAGCTTTTGGGAGTTATTTAGGAGCCTTCAAGAGTTAACTTAGATAGACCGCCATTTGCTAGTTTTCAATCATCTTTCTTTTTCTCTTTTTTTTTTTGAAAGCAAACTGCCATTTACTGGTTTTCAATTTACTTCATTTTTTTTTCAAGGAAAACTTCCATTTGCTGGTTTTCAATTTACCTTGTTTATTCATGCCTTCTTCAAAGGTTTTAAGATCTTCTCTTATGGAAGAAATGTCTTCCATGAGAAAACGTTCAATTCTGTGTTGCAGATCATCTAGAAATTTCTCCTTTGTTGTTGGCTTATGATATGTCTTCAATTGATGACCATTAACTAGCATGACCCTCTTTTCTCCATCAATTGGAACCAATTGAACAAATCCATTCTCAAATACTTGTTGTATCTCATAGGGACCTAACCATCATAGGAGAAGACTACCATCTACTTTAATTCTTAATTTAAAATATGAAATCCAAATTATTATTTTTTTGCTTTAAAGGAAATCTATCTTAAGATTTGCTGGAAATTAAATACTATTTTAAGAACATAATTAAATTGCAACAAAATGACAATTAATCTAGAAAAATTAAACAACAATTAATCTAGAAAACATAAACACTAATTTCAATGAATAGATTTTCAACTAACTTCAATTCCATCTTTTCATAAGTCTCCATCATTGCTCCTAATTATACTCCACAAATAATTACCAAACTTAATTATTTTGAACAACATCTAAATCTGATTAATCTAATAAATCTTAAAATGATTCTAACCACGTAATCTAACCATGATAAACTAAATTCAAAAGCGATTCAAATAGAAATAACTATCTAGATTTATCATTCAACAACTGAAAATGATTCAACTTATCATTCTAGAATTAACATCTAACACTTTAGATTTAATATCAATAACCAAAAATAGCATAAATTAGTAAAATACCAACACAAGATCGATCCCTTTTGTTGAGTAGGCCCTGCTCTTCCTCAGGTAAGATCGCTTAACATAGTGATTGAGTTAAATTCTTTCTTTCATTCAATTTGATCAAAGTGGGACACAAAATAAAGCATTTCCATCAATTATAGAAATCTAATTGAAAATTATCTAACTCCTATTTAAAACCAAAACATGGATATTTATAACATATCCTTATTGAATTTACAACATGGTGGTTAACTGCCAAGATTCAAGGCGTCTAACTAAAGATTAGAACAAAACTAAAGTGAAACTGAAATAGGACTAAAGTAGGACATAGAGAAATATGCTAGATTGGCGCTAGAAGTAGAAGTTCCATAACCGACTACAAAGAAGCTGCTTTGGACTTGAGTGAATCATCATCCAGCTGAGCCCATCAAATGGCATGATTATTCTCCTTGATTAAATAGAGAGTTTAAACACATCATCAATCTTTAAAATACCCCGTTCAAAAGCCTTAGGAAAAGATAACAATTAGGGTAGTAAAAGATCAATGTAGCATAATTATCTCTTTATTAACATCATAAAGGAACACATCTATCATAAAGATCAAATATATCCACTAATTTAGCTAAACATAAAGAAAAATGAGTAAATATGTTAATCTATAATCAATCGCCAGTCATGTTAATTAACAAAAAAAAAGTCTTTTAAACATAAAATGAAAGTATTTTGAATCTCTCATCATGGCCGTCGAAAGGGATGCCTGCTATGATGTGATGGGCCTCAATGAGATTGTATTTTCTGAGGCTCAATGAGATCTCCCTATATAAAAAGGCTCAATTTTAATTGATTATCAAGAAGCGAGATCATAAAAAATATGTCACAAGTGTTATTTTACATACACACATAGAAGTATAAAGACCTAATCTATAAATTTTACATTTTATTCTATGAGATACACCAATAATTCTAACTTAATATTTTTTTATCATTTTTTATAACACTCAACATGTAATAACTAAACTATTACATGTACTAGAAGTAAAACTTAAAATGTATAGTTACATGATCACTAAATTATAATATCAATATTATTTAGTGTAATCATGATTGATAAAACATGCATATTATGTTGACATATGTACCACCCTCTTAGGCACTACAAAAAATTGCTTCATGCAGTGGTAGAAATGTTGGTAAATGCATACCATAGTAAATTTCCTTCAATCCTTAACTAGTACCAAGAATAATATTTTAGGCTTATCACATTATTATGTAATCAAGGCTAATAAGGAATATGTCATGCCGGTTCCTAACTTTATAACACCTAGTTTTCTCAATCTAGGCCCCTTATCCATCTTGATCTCATTTTACCCATCACTTATAGTTGAACTAAGAAATATCAAACAAGTCTCTTGCTTATAATTTCTTAAGTTTCTTCTCTTTTTCATCCTCTATATCCCTATCAGTTGTTGGATATTATAAAAAATAAAAATAAAACTGAAGTTTGGGATGTTTTTGGTCATTTTTTTATGTTTTTACTATATTGTAAACTTTTCCTGGACTACTAGAAATTTGTTGCTTTTCCAATGCCCTATTCCAACCTCCATCACCCAATTGAATACTTACAAGGACCATAAATTCCTTCATTCCTTCCATTTTCCTTCATTTCCTCTTTTTGTAATTTTGACATGCCTCCAAACATGTATCTCTCATCCTATACTCTTATCCACTTTCATAAGCTTTTCCTGTATTCTCCTATTCCCTTGTTGTTTTATCCATTTCATACTTTTATATTATTCCACTAGAAATATTTGCCTCCCTATCCTACAAACATGCAATCTCATATATTTTCCCCTTTGCAAACTTTCAATATGGATCTAGACTTGTCCACACATCCACTTCCCAGACCCACTTCCATAAATTTCCTCCGTATAGTTCTATTTCCTCCATTTGTAGACTTTTTAACTCTATCTCGGTGTCTTCCTTCTCCCTTTCCCTCCTTCCTCCAACATCACCTTCACTTCCATCATCCACTTCAGCATCAAATTCTCACAAAATATCCAATTGCCTTTTTCTTTCATCTCTTCTTATGTGGATTTAAACTTGGCTTATTAACATCTAGTTTCCTCACCTAGAAATATTTTTCCCATGTTTGGTCCTACATGATTCCCCCTCACTTATTTGATTTGATTCATTCTCTCATTTCACTCATTTTGTGAAGTTTCATTGGACTTCAATAATTCCATTTTCTCATCCAATTCTAACCTCCAACGTTGACTTGAAACTCTACATCTCCATTTCTCACCTCTTATTCCTCATCAAACTTATTTTTTCTTCCTTTTTAACCCAACCACTCCCTTGAACCTACCAATATTCCATTAATTCTAAAATTGACCATTGTAACTACTTAGTTAGGGTTTTCTAAGCCAAAAACCATTATTTATCTTGAGGGCATGAATTCAAATGCAATTTAATGATAGAGGATGAGGGAAACCATGCAAACATTAATATTATTGTTGAGATCTATATCCCAATGGTGCTCACACCTAATATGGAACATCTATAATGCAAATCTCATAGGACTATAATTTATTCTAATATTGATATTATGTTCTTAGTCGAATTCTTACAAATGACTTGGTGACCAAACAAAATATTATAAATACTAATCCATTGGTCATTAAAAAAATAAATCATTTTTCTCTCTATGTGATTGTAAAAGCTGAGGAGTTTCTAGGGTTTCAAATATTATAAATCTAATTACCATTAGAAAATAAAATTTGTAAATAATAAGGAGGTTATTGCATTATAAATGGCTTATGTAACTTAATGTATCTAGAATTCTATTTGTGTATCTTTAGAGAATTTACATGCACTTAGATTCCCTCTTACCACTTTTTTGGTACAAATATAATGAATATTTGATGAATGATACAATATTATAATTCATTTCAAGATTTTTAATTTAGCCATTTCTTCATTACATATGGTTTTCTATAATTTAGGATGAGTAACTAACAATGCTTAATTATTTGATATCATTATTTGTAGTGTATATATATCATAGATTGTATTCCTTTATGATTTTTTTGTTTTTCCTCATGTTATGTTGAAACTCTACAACCCAATGAATAGGAACTATTCATAGAATTAAATGATCCATCCTACACTCTAAATGAAAACATCATTCACCAATAGATTAGGAGTAGTTCATTATTTTGTATATAATTCATGATAAATAGTATTGAAACTAGGAAAACATTTTCACAGATCCATTGCTATTATTATCCTTGAGAGTCATGATTTTCATACCCACATATTACAATTATGTAATGATTTTCTCATTAGTTTAATAATAGGTGTTATGAGTAGTAGGTTATTCTTTGGTCTAGAGATAGCCTTTGGGACCAAGCATACATTATATAATACTATATCAATTTCAACTTATTTTTATTGAGTTGCAATTAATTATATTAAGGATACATCTAGGGAACCCTCCTGTAGGTCTATATAATATTTAAGTGAAGGATAGACTATCCACTCTCAATAATTGGTCTATTATTTCCCTATTTGATTGTAATTTAGTGGGGGATTTGGGTATCTACAACTTTGTGCACCAACATAATGACACCACTACTAGGTGGATCTAATATTGATTATATTTTAAGACCCTAGTGATATAGTATATACTTTTATTATATAAGATGATAGCCCATCAACTTAAACTAGCATAATGACACCATTGCATCAAAAAAAATGTGATAAGGAAGTAAATCCTTGATTGATATTTTGAAGTTTTAGTTGCTAGAGAAAAAAATAGCTTTCCAAGTGAAGAGTGGTGACTTTGTCTTAGTCAAAACTAGAATAAATTTATTAGATCTAATGACTTAAGGATGGAGAGAAGGCAACCTAAATACCAACAAGAATAAGAAGAAGCTTCATCACATTTAAAGAGACAAAGAACAATGTGGAAAGCTCAAAAATAATGTTAATTTGTTAATACCTACCTATCATGACTCAAAATTTAATATGTCAAGTATAGATGATGCATTCATGGATTCAAGAGAGAAAAAATCTATACATTTGAACATACAATCAATAGCATAATAAAAATATAGAAAAAATCATAGGTCTAATTACAAGATACAAAGGAATGATGTGAGTAGTAGAAAAGATGGGGATAGATCTTATGATGCATCCATTCCTTGTCCATATCTTACCTCCAAATGCATCACATAGACGTGGAGTTGAGCTAGAAGAATTACTAGATCACCTCATAAAGGAGAGAAAAAATAAAAATAGAAATAGTTGAACTATAAGAGGCCCAAGTAATTTAATAAATTTTACGCTTCTTGGTAGGATGAATGTAGAGGGGTCTTAGGCATGTGCACCAAGATGAGGGACCAAAAAGTGTTCATTCCACCTTTTGGTCCCATAAAAGAGAAAATATGAGTTGTGTAATGAAAAAAAATCACATTATGGGTTGGTAGTGACCAAGCCTAGGTTCAATCATACCAAGTCATAACACATTTCTGTGAAGAAAAATTCCCTCTTTGTATTCCAATCAAACTAGATATACATGAAATAAACATTAAAGTATAAGTGACAATTATATATGGACATTTAATTTATATTTCATGTACATAGTTTTAATATTTTTGAGAATGGTTTAAGATCTCTAGGAGATATAATGAAGAAGAACTAAGTTTTGAAAAATCTTATAATTGTTTAGACTTATTTAAATTTCAATAATCAATAGGTCAAATTTCAATAACCAGCAGGTATAATTTTAGTAATCATTGGGCTCCCATAATCTTGCTCTCTCTCTATTTCACTCTATCTATATCCCTTGCACTCTCTCTCTCCCTATCTCCATCCATTTCTTTACCTTTCTCTCCATAGAACTCAATATGTACCTCTCTCCTCTCTCTCTCCCTCTCTCCTTCCCTCTCTAACTATATCTCACCTCTCTCTCTCTCTCCCTACCTCTCCCTCCTTCCCTCTCTACTTCTCTTTATCTCCCCTCTCTCTATCTCTCTACCTACCACTCCCTCCCCCTCTCCCTATCACCCCCTCTCTCTCTATCTTTTTCCCTCTTTGTTTCTCTCTATCTCACCTCTCTCTCTACCTCCCTTCCTCCTTCCCTCTCTACTTCTCTCTATCTCCCCACTCCTCTTTAACTACCTCTCCCTCCATCAATCCCTACCACTCTCTCTACACCTCTCTCCCTCCCTCCTTCCCTCTCCTCTCCCTCTATCTACCTACATCCCCTTCCCTCCCTTTCTATCTACTGTTACATTAGTGGTTGTCATTGCACCAAAAGAATGACCTATTAATGCTTGATACAATTGCCAAATTTATACAAGATCTACATGAGGTGGTTAAGCCATGTCATGAACTTGAGCATTGTGTTGCATAACACAAGGAGACCAAGAGCGAATTATTGGAACAATCCCCCTAGCACAAGCAAAGGGTTTGAACCTGTGACATCGGTTCTAATACCAATTGTTACATTACTGGTTGCCATTGCACCAAAATATTGACCTATTAATGCTTAATACAACTGCTAGATTTATACAAGATCCACGGGAGGTAGTTAAGCCATGTCACAAAACCGAGTGTTGCATTACACATCACAAGGAGACCAAGAGTGAATTCTTGCAACATATGCCTCTCTCTCTTCCTTCCCCCTCTTTCTCTCTCACTCTCTCCTTCCCTTTCTACTTCTCTCTATCTCACCATTCTCCCTCTATCCCTTTTTTCTCTCTCACCTATGTGTGTGTGTGTGTGTGAAAGAGAGAGAGAGAGGAGATATAGATAAGTAGATAGGGAAGGAGGGATGGAGGGAGAGAGGTGATATAGAAAGAATTAGAGTGAAGGAGAGGGGAGGAGAGAGTTAGGTAGAGAAAGGGATAGGATTAGTGGGAGAAAGGTCTAGAGCATAATGGATATATAAAGAGTGAGATAGAGAGAGAGAAAGATGATAGAGCCTATTGATTACTAAAATTTGACCTCTTAGTTACTAAAATTTGACCTTCTAATTACTGAATTTGACTAATTTTAAAAAATTATAACACACTTGCATTATGTGAATGCAATCATATATCACAAGAACATTATAATGTACTTATATTATTTTTTTCTTTGGAAATTTCCAAGAATTTGGCTTGGATTTTCCTTGGGCTCCCAATCCAAACCATTGGAGTGAATTTTCAACGTCCAAAGATGTGATTTTGTAAATTGTAAAAATATTGACATAATCTCGAGCATGCTTCCCATTAGGTTTACAATTGTTTTAATGTCAAGTCAATAAAACACCATAATAATATTAATCTCCCTCTTAGATTTCTAGCCATGTTATTTTTTTCATGTGTTGACTATGTTAAGGTTTTCATCTTTAAATTTTTTTATTAGTGTATCTTTTTAAAAAAAAAAACCAATATGTGGTATTTTTAACTTTATTTTTTAACCATTCATTAAAATTTCAAATAAATTATATTTTTAGAAACTATAATCCATTTTACACATTGAAACAAATATTTTTGATCAATTTTCAAATTTTTTAGGGGGGCATGCTAATTTTTTTGTTTTCTAGAATGTGTCCACTTTGAAAATTAGTAAAAAACATATATTCATTAAAAATTAGCACAAAAATTGGGCATAAACTACATGGTGTTAACTGATTTCTCATCAAACTGCTTTTTAAAATACTAAAAAAATTTAACATTTTAGGGGGTCACACCAAATGATATGTTATTTTTTTTTTATAAAAAAGCAGGGCCACTTTGTGTGGCCCCTCTTTTTGAACCCCTTTATCTCTACCATTAAAAAAAATAGTTTAGAAAGTAGATTCAGATTACTATGACTCTTTTTTCATCGCATCTTCAAATTTTGAGCATAACTACCTTCAATTTCTCATCCAAGACTAGTATTTCCTAATTTTAGAAAAAAGTGGCCACTTATGACCCCTTTTTGGTCCCCCATTTCCATGCATTTTTACCCTCCTATATGTATAGATTTTTGACATAAGATATCAGGATGTGGAAACTCATGTTATTGGCTAGTGTCCTACTCCTAATAAGTCATATATAGAATAATTTGAAGAAGAAGAGACATTATATCTCACTAGAAAAGAGAAGAAATATTTTCTTGGATAGCTTTAATTGTAGGATGTTCAACTTGCCACACTTAATAGTATAGGGTCCCTCTTAGTGATCAGAGAGGAACAAATTTCTTATGAGGAAGAATATGTCAAGAAATATGAAGGATGACATGTATGATACATCCATATATGACTAAATGAAAGAATATGAATATACTGATTATTATTCATCTTATCAAATATTTTAATATGACTATAGTGAGGATCCAAACTAGTATGAGTTTCCCACTCATAATATTAAAAACATAATGGAACCTATCCAAATAGAAACCCATAATTCCAAGCCATCATGTGAAGAAAAATAGCCCATACAAATGAACTAGTGGTGTAGGTCTGAAGTGAATATTAACCAAGAAAAATTCATGTACAACAACAAAGAGAAACAAAGGGAAGATAATAGTAATATTAATAAAAAATATACAAATATGATAATGGAGAAGAGGATTCCAATGTATTAGTCAAAAATGAAGAATAAAGAGGCGCCAAAATCTCATGAACATCAAGTTCTAAAATGAGAAAATTCAAATGATGAGGCATAGCCAATCTAAGACCAACTAGTAGAAAAATAATGTGCAAACAAGGAGAAGGAAGAACTAAGGGTTCATTCTTGTACTTAATTCATGTCATGTATTCTTGGAGTGAATAAATTAACCTTCCCACTTGATCAAATGGACCTATCATATGAAAATGTTAAAACACAAAGGGATAGAGTAAAGCTATAATACCACTAATTTGAAGCACCATCCTTTGAGGTTTCTCCTAACCTTCCCTTGGTACATGATGAACAATATCAAACTATCACTAGCTTATCATTTAACTTACTCTTATCAAGGGTTTGAATGAATAATCAATCACTTGGATTCATGAATTTGATGCATATGGGTAAACCAAGGAAGCTATTCTAGATGCACTAACCTTCATAAGTTTAGATTATTTTAAACATTTTCATATTTTACCCTCTACCACATCTTATAATACTATTGTTATACTTTAAAACAATGTATATTAGATGAAATAATGTATTGCACTTATCAATAGGTCTTCATATGATGCCAAATTGAGGTGCACACCATGGAATGATAAGATTACATCCATGGAAGATATTGGTGCAAGTCTAGATGCAAGAAAAATCAATGAGGAAAATTTAATTTCTACATCAATTTTTTTTGCCTCAAGGATGATTCCAATGTAAAATAATGATATACTTTATCTAGAGAAAATGAACCCTCTCCCTAGAATAAATGATAATCAACAAGGAATATTTGAGTTACAAATCTAAAGGTATATGTGGATGTTCTGGAAAGATTAGAATGAATACTGGTCAAATATTCTAAATGGAGAAGAATATGGCTTGTGACATTGGCCATATGAATTTGTTAAATAAAATAATGTTGTATGGTACCACAGTAGTTTTTCTTGGTATCTTGTGAAGCTACTAGTTCACAAAACTATGGATTAGCATTAATTTTTATAATGAATTGTTCTACCCTATACATTTTTTTTTTTTTGTGTGTATTTTTCATAATGCAATTGTGATCCATGTTGATCATGATGAAGTGTATATGTATTGTATCCCCTCCTTGTCCCATTTTTATGGTTTTTTGCTAGAGATAGTTGAATTCTTGGTCCAAACACATCCATAATTAGAGCCTATATCGGTGCCCAAATTTTTAGTGCCTAATTTTTCTTGGTAAAAATACTTCATGTGAATATTGACCTTACTATAGTCATACATTATTAATTTTCCTCCTCCATATCCCTATCAATTGCTAAATATTTCAAAAAAATGAAAGAATTTTTTTTGGGTGTGTTTTTGGTAATTTTTTGGTGATTCTACTATTTTTTGGACTTTTTATGGACTACTAGACATCTCTTGGTTGTCTATTATCATGTGCCAACCTCCATCCCTACATAGTATCCTTACAAGGTTCATTTCTTCCTTCAATCCCTCTGATTTTCTTCATTTTCTCCTTTGTAAAATTTTGACATGCCTTCAAACATTTATCTTTCATCCTATCCTCCTATCCACTTCCACAAGCTTTCCCCACATTATCCCATTCTCTTTCCATTTATCTTTCATCCTATCCTCCTATCCACTTCCACAAGCTTTCCCCACATTATCCCATTCTCTTTCAATTTTTCCTAATTCATTATTTTTTGGAATTACAATGAACATATGAGCAACCCTTTATTTCACATAAGCCCACACTCTCCCATCTTTTCCATTTTTCATACTTTTGATGTGGATCCAAACTTCTCCTTCTCCCACATGCACTTCCCATATGTACTTTCACAAAGTTTCTCTATAATATCCCATTTTGTACCTTTGTGAAATTTTTGTTGGGAAAATATGATCATCTTAGAAGGAACATCTAAGAACAGTAGTTCCTTCAATAATTTTCTTTTCATCAGATTGCCTCAAAGACACAAACCACTATGCCACAAAGAAAAAACAAGAACAATTCATTTCCTACATTGATCCTTTTGAGAAAATCACCTGTAGAAGTAACCAGATCCAACATAATGCATAGATTCAAATTTGTAGAATCAACCAACATAAAAGACAAACATAAATGGACACACAAATTTACGTGGGGAAAAACCTTATGCGTAAAACACCCCACACTCCAAAAGATCTAGCCATTATATTATTCAACAACAAAAAAAAGGGTTACAATACAATTAAGGATTATAGCCTTTGCAGGAGTTTACCCATCTTGTCCATCTAGAGAATACAAACAACAACCGTTTAGAATCCTCATGTTGTTACAACACCCTCACACAACATACATTACAGATTCATCTTCTCAACCTCTCGATCCTCTCACAGCCAGCCTCTTGGCCAACCCAACCCTTCAGCTTCTTAGGTTCACTTTCTTCACTTGGCTACCCAGTTCCTTAGTCAGTTCGACAACACAATCTACACCTAGGTTCATATCCAATCCATGCGACTCGGCCTTCATCTAGCATCTTGGCCCCTTAGTGCTCGACCACTTGGTAACATTAGTTTGTTTGTGCCTAGCCTCATGGCCTCACTGTCTGCATCTGGCCTCTCGGCCTACATCTAGCACCTCGACCTCTTGACCTACATCTAGCATCTCGGCCTCTTAGCTTGTTTGACACCCAACACCACGTGGAATCTCAACCTTTCGACCTTTTGCACATTGTTGTCTCCGCTCACTATCGCCACCACTCT
The DNA here is from genome assembly GCA_007258455.2 of Sequoia sempervirens. Classification (NCBI taxonomy): domain Eukaryota; kingdom Viridiplantae; phylum Streptophyta; class Pinopsida; order Cupressales; family Cupressaceae; genus Sequoia; species Sequoia sempervirens. Next base: position 686,608,475 of record VDFB02058242.1, read on the forward strand.
TTGCTCTAAGCTTCAAGAGAGATCTCCTCTATCTTCACTGCATCTGGCCTTCTGGCTTGTAGCTCAGTGAGTACATGTAACCATCATTCGGCTCCTTGAGAGATTCTAGATTGTCACAAAGAACCTTGTGCTTCTCTATCACATCAACTGTTCAACTACCTTTCCCCTTGGGGTTTTACCTCGAGCCACACACCATCATCCAACATCCAATCCTGGCCATCAGATAAGCAGTCAAACAAATCTCCACCATCGAGCTTAGGGTTCTCAAAGAGTCAACCATCGAGCAAATGGTACCACATGCCATCTGTCCTCCACGTCATTGCCACTTGTCAGCCTCTATAATGATCCACCAACATATCAGGTCCCAAGTGGTCCCCACCATCCATGCAACATCCATGTCACTACTATACAAATGACATCACCATCCATGTAGACTGGTCCCACCATCCACTGGTTATATCACCTAGTCGAGAGAAACCTAAAATTTATAACCTCTAGTCAGAGGTTAGGATTTTCCCAAACCTTGTGACATAATGACAAAGGGATCGCTTCGTCGCTCAAAACCCAAACTCCAAAACCTCATGAAAGAGGTTACAAAGTTCTCGAAAGCTGTGACATCTAGATAGAAGGATCACCATGTCGCCTAGAAATCAAACTTCACAACCTCCACTAGAGGTTAGGAATCTCCTGGATGTTATGACAACAAAGGAGATCACCATGTCAGGGAGTTATAAAAATTTCAAACCCCATGACATGATTTACGAAGTTAAGAAAATCGGTGACAGACTGACAACAAAGGAAGTAACCTTCCCTTCATAGTTGCTAAGTCAGGAGGTTACAAAACTTACGAACCCTATGACAAGAGTTCTAAAGTTAGGAAATCCAGTGATCTCATGACCAGCTTGATGTCACCTAGTTATAAACTTTCATAACCCCGCAACTTAACTTAGGTTGGTGAAGGAGGAAAATAGAACTGCTCTAGGAAGCGAGCAAGCCAGTAATTTGAGTCACAATTCTCAACAATTTTGAGGTCTATTTAGATATCCTCCTTCTCCCTTTCCCTCCTTCAACATTACCTCCGCTTCCACATTGAATTCCTACAAAATCTCCAATTTCCTTTTTCCTTCTAGCTCTTCTCATGTGGAGTTCAAATTAACTTCTAGATATCCAAATTTCTCATCTAGGAATCTTGTTCCCATGTAAGACATTGCATGATTCACTTGCATTTCCTCCATTTCCTCCATTCTCTTTTTTCACCCCTTTTGTAATTTTTGTTACAATTTATGACATTCATTCCCCATACAGTTCTAGCCTCCAATCATGACTCAAAATATCACATATCCTTTTTTCACCTTTTATTTCTCATTACACTTTTTTAGTTCTTCCTATTCACCCAAACCACTCCTCTAAACTTATAACTATCATTAGTGCCAAATGTTACCCCTACAACAACCTAGTCAACAATTTTCCACCTACAAACCATTATTTATCTTGAGGGAATGAATTCAAATGCAATTTTAGTGATATAGGATGAGGGTTGTCATGCTATTATTAATAGAATTGTTGATCTCTAAATGATGATGGTATTGTTATCATGAGGATTGCACCATAACTACTAAAAGAAATAAAACAATCTATGACCTATATAAGTTTTTCTTATTCTAGTATATATTTTTTGTAATGAGACATAATTTAAGGATTTTGTATTAATAATCACAAAAGTAAGATCAAATCATATACAAAGAAATTCAACAAAATAATTTTGAGAAGGAAAATATGCTGCTTTTATTGAAATAGTAGGAATTTTTCTTGTACAAATATGAAATAATACTTGAAACTACATGAAATTTTTGCTTTATATTGAAAAAATCTCTAAAAAATGAGTTACAATCTCTTCTCTTGCATAAGGAAAAAAAGAAGCATAGAAAGAACTAACTTTGAAAAGAGTTGAATGCTTGGATTTATGGAAAGCCACCTCTAGCAAACCTCATGGTAGAGGCTGAGTTTGCATGATGGTATGAGAGTTGACTGGATGTGGAACTCCCTTTGAATTGGTTGTGAACCATGCAAGGATATGTGAAGAAGAGTTGACTTGAATTCTTGACCTCTTGACCTCTGCATCCTCCTTAAAAAGTGCCACAATTGGACATGGGAATTGTACTCTAAGAATTGCATGATATTGATTGGAATATTTCCTTCTGTCATTTTGTATGAGTTTTTAGCTTCTAGGAATACAAGGAAAAAAATCCTTCATTTAAGGGCCCCAAACTACCTTAATTTGCATGTATATGGATTCAAACTCCTCTTAAATCTAATTATATCCACGTGGGATTATTAAATAGGCCTAAACCAATTGAAAGTGCTTGAAAATTGGCCCTTTAACTGTCTTAACTCATGAAAACCCATGCATGATGATGTGTCATTTGGAGCTACCTAAAGATAACTAGTTGCTTTAGTGTAGAAGAGAACTCAAAGATTACAATATGATGCATTGATTATAATCTCTAATGTGGACTGCCATGTTACATCTTCCCTTCTTGAAACTCCTCTTCCCTTCTTGAAACTCTATTTTCATTTGAAACTGTGCACTAAAGGGTTACCTTTCTCATTTCACTTGCCTCTATCATATTTTTCATGGTTACCTACTAATTTACAATCATTGTAGAGTGTATCACCCATAAAACTTACATTCTTGACCGATGTTTAAAAATTTAGGCAATTGCATATGAGCTATGGGAAGTCTTCCTCTAACATGTCATGGATAAATATATCAATTATCTCGATGCCTCCTTTCACTATTCAACATGGTTGTCCTATGAACTATCATCCTTACCATGTTCTTGTTGTATATTGCACTAGTGAATTTTCATGACTGTGTATTGGGTGAATGGCATGATGACTTCCTATGGTTATCACTTGAAAAATTCCTCTGAAAGATTTATAACTCTCCTTAACTGTGTGTTTACCACTGTTACCCTTAGTAATTAATTATTCCTTAATTTATTGACTACCAACTATTCTTTCTAGGTCTTCTACACTTCATGGAGGGTTCTCTTGGTTTAAATCACCATGCTTTTCATACTTTTGAAGACTACCCTTGATAATGACTGTCATGCTTGCTTTAGCCTTTGACTATCCTATATATTTCCTTGTTTGTCGTTTCATTTTCATGCTCATAAACCATTTCCATATATTTCATAGTAACAAGGCTCTTCCCTCTACCATGAATCACTATCATTATTTCATTGTACTAATCTCACTATAAGTGCTTTTAATGTTACTATACAGTCATGAAAAGTTATTGACAAGGAGGTCTCATATGAAGCTATTACACACTGTCATAAAGTCATAAATCACTATAATGCAGATCTTTGATTGATCACAATCATTGTCACTTGATTGGATCACAATCATTGTCCTTGTCTTCATTTATCATAAATCATAAAGACATTGAATGTTCTCTTGATCTTTCTCATAACTATCTTTACTTGCTTGGTGATTGTTCCTATTGTCATGAAAACTGTCCTTGAGGCTTTTTTATAGGACTACCAACTACGTATTCTTTAAAACCCTTGAAAGGACTATATTTATGTCAAATTTTTGTTGACTATCATTATGAGTATGAATATTTTGCATGGTATCATTGATTCATAAAGGTTTCTACCTCTGTCATAGTTCTTTTCACTTTCAAAAGACACTCAAATTGTCATCTATAATTCATACTTTTCTCTAACAATGTAGACCACTATCCCTGCTATAGTTTAATGACTCACTTCACTAGTATCAAATTATCACCGCCCTATCTCTAAAACTCTATCTCTTATTCATGCTCTTGATTGAGTGGCTCATCAAAATTTTATGTCCCTGCACTCCATGGACTTTGACTATCTTTTAAGGAATTATCATATGATCCTTAGATTGTCCTTATGCTATTATTTTGTCCTTCTCATAGGACTGTCCCTTGTTTGAACTTTGTCCTCATATAGATTATGCTCTACCTTTTTGAAAACCCTTAAGACTGTGACTCTTCATCTCAAGGTGATTTGACTATCTATCCTCTATTATTTTGATACCCTGCACTTAATGATCTCAAGGTGATTTGATTGTCTATCCTCTACCCTAACTACCTTCTATATTATGCAATTTTTTACCGCCACTTCATCCTTGTGGTGGATTGAGCCTTTGGAAGTAGAAATTTTGACTGTCCTTGATCCTCTAATGGTCTCTTGTAATAAGATGGAGTGGATTGATTCTTAGAGGTTTCCTATTTGTTTGAACATATCTATTACCCAGAGAAAATGTCTGATGAGTTGGAGGATTAGTGTTGGTATATGGCGACTGATCATGCAAATATTGTACACTCGTAACAAGAAATGGGGTTTGCCAAAAAAATTTTGTTAACACATCAAGGTTTTCCTGCTGAAACATCAAGATTTTCCCATTAACACGTCAAATGAAAAAAGACCTTGTAAAACCATAATTCTAGAAGGTTCCAAAAATCTTGTTATAAGTGGCTAGGATGTATGTTGTGGAATGGTTCTCTTGAGATTGTAATCTATTTTGCACTGGATAATAAAATCATTGGATGGCTAAGTTTTTGTGGATGTAGCCCATATTGGGTGAACCATGTTAAATTCTATGTTGATCTCTTTTGTGTTATTTTTCATTATTTTTTCTAGATTATTTAATTTACATATAATTGTTAATGTTTATTTCTCCAATCTGCCTAAACCCTAACAATTAGAAGATTGGTTTGACTGGCTTTTAATGAAAGGATCAACATCATTAAACATGGACATAAGTTTCTCCTCATCCAATCTATCAAATTCCTAAGATCATTTGGTTCTTAATCATAGTCACATAGTATTTTTTTCCTTTAAGACTTTATTCATGGATATGACTGTCACTCTAATGAACTAATTGTCCTCAGTCCTCTCATTGATTTTCATCTTTTCCATGGTAACAGTTCCTTATTAACTGTGACCTCATATGACCCTACATGTTTCATTGTCTTAGGGCATAGGGACTGTCATGCTTAATATTATTTCCCTATCACTTTATCTTCACTTCATTGTCCTCATTTTATGGTTTTCAAAGTGACTACCCTTTGTACATTTTTTGATGGTGACTATGACCTATTCTTTGCATTGATTACAGTTAAAAAGACTTTGTGACTATGTTTATAGTGTGACTATCCTATTTAGAGGGATAGTGTTAGGGTATTATGATAAATACTTCTTTTTAAAGGATGTCCATTATTTTTTGACAATCCTTTTCAACATTGCATACCATTGTCTAAAATTTTCCCTTTAAAATGGCTCTTGATCTTTTTCAAGGTGACTACCTCTATTGATGAATGTCACTGTCCTTCAACTGCTTATCAAAACCTTGTCCTAGCTTTTCTCTAGGGTTTTGAAATATCATTATTGTTCATGATTCTAGATCTCTAATTTATCCTTGAATATTTAGGATTCGTTATTCATCTGAATATAACTGTCTAAAACCCTAAATGCTTTCAAAAGGCCTTGATATTTCCTTGTTAAAGAACCTTATAAATCTTCAAATAGATAGGAAGTGCCAATGTACTTGTAGATACCTTCTTTCATTTTGTTGTTGCATCTTAAAAATACTAAGACTCCTCTTGCAATGTGGTATTTCATCTAAAGCATTTTTCCTTTCCATCACACAATTCCTTTAAGCTCACAACTAGTGGATTGAAAACCCTAGAACTCCTCTTCAATGTGAATTTGTACTTCAAATTGGATTTTTTTCTTTCAAAAAAATTTGGCAACCAAACAAAGAGCCATCTTTTCCATTTTTTTTTTATGTAATTTCATGTGTCTCTTGTTTTAGCATAGAGTCTTCTATCTTGATTTTGGAACAAACATATAAAATTTGGAAAATAAAGCTATTTATGTTAATAAAATATTCCCCTAAAAATTTCTAGTAAAGATGACAAGCCCATGTCTTAATAGGAATTTAAACCTCAAGACAAAACACCACTAAACCAAACATTTAAAAAAAATGCAAGGACTAAGAAAATGGGCTATATAAATATGCATAATCCAGACCATCCATCAAGTGGATTGCATGTCATTATAATGTATTCCAATGATGATATCTTGTTCTTAGTAAAATTATAGTAAGTGATTGGGTCATTCTAAAGGTTGGTAATTTCTTCTCACCACATGAATATAAGATGTGAAGAACTTCTAAGGTTTTAAATACTACAAATCTAGTCACCATTAGAGTAGCACCTTTCTAAATCACAAGGAGGTTATTGTATCATAAATGATTTATGCAATTAAATATTTCCATGATTCTATTTTGGAGTCTATTAGGAAATGGTGTGTTGTCCACCTTGCATAATGCTATAATATAATTTATTATTATTTTTGGTGCACCTAGGGTATCTAGGGATGTGTGTATCACATGGGGTTAGCATTCTTAGGGCCACTTTATGAGTTGTATGTAGTATTGTAATAAATATTTAATGCAGGGTAGCATATTGGGTAAATATTTAATATTGGGAAAACTTAGTACAAAAAAGTAAATGTGGGGATTAATGGTTTTGTAAGATCATGGTATTAGTCACATGATTTTATATAATACCACTTGATGGCTTTGTGCAAGATTATGCCTATAAAAGCAAGAACATATGTAGTTGTCTAAGGTTGACTAGTTGGATATTTTGGCTCAAGGGTTGAGAGCATATTGTTTGCATTTGTGAGGGTTGAAGCATGTCATGGGATGTGTAGTTACATGCTTTTTCACATTGAGTTCATGTAGAGAGATTGATATTTAAAGGGTATTCATTGAGACTTTGAAGATGTATGTAATGATTTCATCACTAAATAATACATGAGTGATGGATAATTTTGTCTAAGATAGCTTTTTCTTTGTGAGGGTTTTTCCAAGGTATATATTGTGTCATCTTTGATGATATGTTGTCTATTCTTTTGCATATGGATTTTGAATATTGGTCAAGATTATTTTATTTATTTGAGTTATGTGGAAAGTGTCTTGGGTGGTTGTTGTGTGCAATGAAATTTGTGTGAAAAGTGAATGACTTAACTACTAAAAACCAATCAAACAAACAACACTCAAGATTAGGCAAAAGATAGCTCAAAGTGATGTAATGGGCCTCCTATTGAGTATATTTTCCCATGATTGTCGATTTGGATGTGTGCTCATGAAATTTTGATACCATAATGATGCTCCAATGATAAAATGAGTGAGATCCTTGATAAAATGGTTAACAGTTGAATATATAGGATATGAGGAAAATAGATGAAGGGCTAGGATTTCTTGATGGAAATCAAGGGTTGAGATGAGAGGTGATCTCTCAAGCCGCAAGAATATGCCAAGTGGCACAATGAGAGGGCTTGAGAGGGATATTGTACCCTTGGGGGTGTTGGAACTGTTAAATCAGATGATTTTTACATATTTTTCATGACCCCCGAGTCTCCATATGAGTATTTCCTTGTGCATGTTTCCTTCATTTCATAATTTGTTTGCTCATATTTTGGCTTATATCTAACCCCTAAATCATCTATCCATGCGTTTTCAACATTCTGGTTCATATCGGCATGAGAACACCATTGTTTCCCCGACCCATTGTGCGTTTTCTGCTTGCATAAGTCTGAGTTGCTTATCGGCAAGACTTATTTTTTGTCATAGCGACTGGATTTTATTTACAGGTGGTTGTCAACGAGACCTTGGTTTTGTTTTGGCGATCGAGTATGGGTTCTATCGGCAAAGGATTGAGGCATCGATATATATCATATCGAATCTATTGTGTCTTGTCGACGGTATCTTTTGGTTTGCTTTCGGTGAAGGTTTGGCTTGGTCTTGGTGAACAAGGATGACTACAGGGTGATTCGGTGTGACTTGGTGTTGTCTCCGTGAGTTCTTTGTGATTTTATCTAGCTACAGTGACATACATGATGGGCCTATCGGCGGGAGAAACTTTAAGTCACAGCGACATGGCAAAAGGCAAAAAGGAGGCTCTCGGAGTAACATAAGGTTTTCGATATGATGTCTCCTCGATATCACGAGGCTATGGCGAAACACAGTGGAGACATAAGGGTGTTTCTTAACTTTGGTATAACATGCGGGTAGCTACGGCGAATGCGATTAAAACAGGGATGCAAGCGGAATGATAAGTGAGTGAATTGCCTTCGGCAGGACGATATGGATGTCTCGCCGACTGTTCACTAGTGAAAATAGAATTTCAAAATGTTGTTGGCCAACATACATATGGAATTTTAACCATTGCTGGTAGACTTGGTTTTGCCTGAATTCTACGGTGGCCAACATGGAGTTTCAAAATGATTTATTTTCCTAAATGCTGGGTATAAATTGGCCCCAATTGTAATTGAACATCATCATATTTTAGATCACAGATAGATAGATTAGACATGGCTATAGTGGGATAATTTCCTCTTATTAGAGACTATGTGCATGTTTTCAAATGGTGGTTTCAATGAAATCCAGCTGTGTGGCAGTTTTATTTTTGGTATCAATTGTTTGTTAAGCTTATTGAAAAGTATTGCTAAAGCTGTCTCCAATTTGATTTTTTCTGATTGTTTAAATTGGAATAACAAGTTTATTTTTCAGTTTATTTGTGCACATTTGCTGCATTTGTGTGATTAATTAACTAGTTCTCTCAAGTAGGGATTAAATCCTTTTAATTGATCACAACAATCAGGAAGATTCATTTGGATTATTAAAGAAGAGCTCAGTAGTCATAATCTTGCATTGTTTATACAAGTTATGAATAGATCATATGCTTGCAATTTGATTTTCTGCCAGAATAAGTTGCCCACTTCTATTTCATTAGACTCCACATACCCAACAAGGCACTGGTCTCTACAATTCCATTATTTGAATTCACTCAATTTCTTTACATCTGCTTATTGATCATTTTAGGAGTTAGATTAGAAAATTGATTTTACTATTGAAATCAAGTTTGCTTTTGTTTTGTTCATTATTATTTTCCATTGTGGACAAAATATTTTAGAGGGATAATTATAAGATAAGTCTACACTATTCAGAAAGGTACACCTACCTAGGTCTAGCAGCACCTAAAGAGTAGAAGGTTTAATTGTTTCAAACCTTGTTATGTTACCCTAAAACGTTGTGAAAGCTTGGCAACCTTTCGTGGTTCAAACTTGCATTTTTGAGAGCTAACAGGGGGCACATGACCCATGTGATTGATGTGATTGGGAGGGTTGACCCATTTAATCATAGATTAAGTGTGTGCAAGTGCTTAGTGGGTAGGTTAGGTGGGGGGTTAGGATTAGGATTAGTGCAAGTGGGGGAATTGGAGGATGTGACATAAGGTGAGAGGGATTACATAAATAAATATGATTTATGTATTTAGTTTATTGGATAGAAGGGGTAAGGTAGGATAGATAAGATGGGGGAAAATATTTGAATGTAATTATTTACTTTAGGCTATGATTTATGGACAATAGAAGAAATAGATTAGGACAAAGTTTGAGATAATTGAATAGTAATTTAACTAATATGGAATTACTTTATTAATATAGAGGATATAAAATTGATCGAATTAGGGGTAAATTGACCAAATGAAAGTGGTCAATTTTCAATGATTACAACTGCATATTTCATCTCACTTGGCATCAGAGCCATGGTTGTAGTTGGTATAACCCTTGTTAGAGTAGACCCAGTACATAGTAGAATCTAAGGCTTTGCATGAAAGAATGAAGACATTGCCTTGAGGTATGAGGCTTTTTGTGCAAGTTTTTTTTTGTAGATTTGGGGTTTTGAGGTTACTAATTTGTCATCATTTTTTGTAGATGTAAGTTTATGAATCTTTGTTAGAAAAAGGGTTTTTTTGGGTGTTCCCCATGAAGGTTTTGTAGGGGAAAGCTCATAGATTGTTGGTCTATAGAGTTTGATCAGACTTGGTGTTAACATTTTGACCACTTTTCTTGATGTGTTTCCTCCCCAAAATTAATTAATAGGGGAGTGCAGGGGGGTAGAGCCTCTCCTGTGGGGTTCAGGGGGACCACCCCCTTAGTAGGGGCCTAGGGGTGAATCCAACACTAGGGTTATGGGGGAGCTCCCTCGAAGAAAAAATTGCATATTTTTATTAAGGGAAATTTACTATAGATTTGTATTGTAATTTGGTTAAATAACCAATTTGTAACCACTTGAAAATAATATTTTTTTTGCTTACTATAGATTGGAATTCCCAATGGTCATGTAAATTAGAAATGAATATTTGAGACATAAAGTGTTTGAAGCTTGCAACAAGGTGTATGCGAGAGATAGTATGAATAGTGCATGATGAAGGTTGACAATCATGGTTCAGTGTAGAGTACACACAACAACAAGTGAGGCATTTTTGTATGCATATAATATTAGGAGTATTCACATTTAATTGGTGAATGGATACATAGATTTTTATTTTTAGATTGCAGGAATCATTTGGGTATCCGTCCCCCTATAAACTGCAGTATGCCTGGTAAAAAAAATTCACATGACCAGTGATGCTAGTGCAACATGCCCTCCGGTACCATGGGGATGGTGGGGATACTAGATCTTGTGACCTCTTGCCTGCAATAGGATGCTTTTGCCAATCAAGCTAGGCCCACCACCCCGAATGGATACATAGCTTATTGTTGCAAGTAAATGCAATTAAATTTTTCTATAATTTTAATAGAATGGATTGTTGTTTGTGGACGTAGCCCAAGAAAAAGGGTGAACCACGTTAACCTTGTTGTCTCATCTCATTTCTATAATTTCATTCCTTTTTTTCATTTATTAAATTTACATATAATTGGTAATTAATCTCCTCATTCCTTCCCGCATTTCCTAACACAAATGACCCCTTGGGATGAAACATACCTCACTATTGGATCCAAGAGGCTTGAGAGATGAATATTGACATAAAATTTGGCCCATTTTGGAAAATATGAAAAAGGAAAAAAGATTGCTCCCCTTGCCCCTGTTGTATGACCATATAGTTTGTTTTGCATGTTGAATTTTTTTTTTTTTCCTATGCAATATTTTTAAAAAATATGGGGGTTTGCAAACACCCCCTCCCTTGTACCCTACGCTTGGTAGGCTTGAGTCAACCGTAGGGGCTGACCTATGGGCTATTACCTTATTAGGCCCTTATTGAACAATAGTAAACCCTAAGGCCAATTCAAATAGGGCTAACAAGCTTAGGCCCCTAGCTCCTAGGCCCCCAGTCTTATGGGGAACTGTTCAAAGTTGACCTAGCCTCCCAATGGGGTTCCAATAAAATTATGTTGATTTAAAATTTTTAAACTCAACTTAATGTATTCTTAAGTCCACCACTAATGGCACCACTCGGGTATTGGTAGCACACTATTTCCATTGGTAAGGAAACTTGAGGGTCACCTTGTAGCTACCACAACAGGTCTAATTGGTAATATTTTTTCCAGGAGGCATAAATTTCACCTTAGGAGTTATAATTTTGACTTCTTATAGTTGTTGGAAAGGTGATTCCGAGAAATACATTGTGGTATCAGTGGTTTTTATGGATTTTATTCTTTTGATAAACAAATTATTGTTGGAATTCATATGTTATTTTGAGACTTAGAGAGGTCATAACTTGTGCATATAGAGTCACATTTTAAACTTCTTATAGTTGATGAAAATATTATTTAGAGAAATACATATTAGTTTAGGTTTGGAGATGTTTTTGCATGATTTATTTGTTGTTATTTTCATATAATATGTTTATGGGTTCTTGTTGACTATGGTAGTTTTGTGAGCTCATGGAAGATTGAATATTGGTGATTTGGTGTTTATGTAAAATTGTATACTCATATGTACATCTTTTATTACCCTCATTTGTTAAGATTATCAATATATTATTGAATTTGTATGTTGAATTGTGAGATCTACGATCTGTGTAGTGTTGTAGGTTGAATATATGACTCAAAAGTGGGTTGTTTGTGCCTATATATTCAAGTGTTTTATAGATTCAAATTTGTGGCTTGTTTTAGTCACTTTTTTTGGTTTTTTAGTCACTTTGAGATTGAGAGATTGTGTTACCAAGTACAATATTGATGTGGGACCTATGCTCATTGAATATGTGATGTAGACACGTGTGACATAGTGGGGTTTGATGTTGGTACATTTAGTAGTGATCACAATGTCATGGATGTTCCTTTTGCCTTTAGGACTTTGACTCGATATGATTGTTTATGTAGTTGCATTGTTGGTTGTGTTGGATTGGTTCCTAATTGTCTGTGGTGGTGTATCTTCTTGGTTGGAGGATCATGGTTTTACTTTTCCTCTTAGGAGCTCCTAGTGTTATAATTGATTTCTTTGATTGTGAGACCTATTCTTTGTTTGATATTCATTAAGGATATGGTTATCACGATGTCACAGATAACTTGATTATAATATTCAATGGGATCTTTTGACAGTGATGTTTTGGCATTGTTGTATCTTCTTAGTTTTGGAGATCATGGTTTTACTCTCCCTTTGGGAGCTCTTGGTGTTAATTTACTTGACTGCATTGGGGCCATGGAGGATTTTCATTTATGATATGGTTTTCATGATGCCATGGAGAGCTTGGTATCATGGTTTAGTGGGAGCTTGTGGTAGTGAGATGGATTCATAATTTGATGATGAATGATCTTCTACATTATTTTTTTGGTGTCATGGATGGGATCTTGGATCTTGTTTCATCTACATCGAGAGTTCATTAACTTCTTGGGTTTCATTGATAGGATATGCTTATCTTCATGCGGTTTAGAGATTTTGACATCCTAGTACCATGAAGGGCCCTTGGAGTCTTTGGTTGAGATGTTGGTTATGATTTTTCAATTGACAAGAGATCCTTGTTTGATAGAATAGTTTTGGTATTGTGTCTTGGTTTTCTCTTCATTATCGTTTAGAGTATTGACATGATACAAGTGCCCTTGGGAGCATGGTATATTCATTGGAGCATATAATCTTATTTTGAGGAGATGTGAGATCATGATGTCATGGAGAGTTTATGATCCTAAAGCTTGGAGATTTGATATTGATCTTGTTGGTTCTCTTGGTATTGAGTACATTGGTCATTTTCTTGGGAGATTCATGATAGTTTGTTGCCTTTTGAGTTTAACATGGATTGATCAATTATAATTTCTAATGGATACTTGGATATATAGGTGAGGCTAGGAGATCTCTTAGGATTAGAGACATGTGTTTATATGCTTACTCTTTGGAGTTTTTAGTTGGAAATCCAAGGAGCTTACACCTTGGTTGGATGTGAGTTCAACATGGACCTATGAGGAGAATGTTCTTGAAGTGAGTCATGACAACTTGGTTATCCTAGAGGAGCATTCTCTTTCCCTACTCTTGGTATACTAAGTGCATAATCATCTGAGACATATTTTCCCATTCTTGTTTTCAAATGTATTATTTTCATGCTTTTTTTCTCATGGGAATTAGTCTTGAGTCATGTTGACTGGTTCTGGATGACTCATTTGAGAATTTTTTTAGTATGAGTTATTTGATGCTTTATCTTCTCATGTATATGGATCTTGAGTTATGGCTTTCTAGTTGTGGGAGTTCATTTGAGGAGTGTTGGCATGTTTATCTCCTTATGCATTATGAGTTCATTCATTGGTTTTGAGTTTAGGAGATGTTATTAGGCTTATTCCATTGGTTGGAAATGGATTTGGTTTAAGATGTATACATCTTTGTCATGGTTATATGTGGATAATACTAATATTTTTGGGGTTTTATGAAGGAGATCATACTTGTCACAAATAGAGCATTTATATGTGTGTTTAGGAGGAAATACTACATGCTTTGATTTACAATTTCGCTCTTTGGTCTTGTTCTTCTTCTTATATGTTTGCATTCACATGAAATTGGAGTTGAGGTTTGTGTGGAGCTATGGTGATTACTATGTTTGTGGTCATGTGTTGGTATTTTACTCCATTATTTTTTTGGTGACACCATGAAGGCTTCTTGATCTCTTTCTTTTGTTAAGTGTAGACTGGAAGAGATATAAAGACTAATGGTGAGAGATGTATTGAAATATATTGGTTTGAAAGTTTTACATTTCATTTTGGATCTTCATTGGTACTACATGATGTTGATTACATCTTCTATGTGATTTTATTGGTGGATATTTGGATGCTTTGATAATTTTAATATTTGAAATTACCTATGTAGTGGGAGTTCCTAGATGTATATGTTCTTTATTGACATGTTTGATACATGGAGCTTGTGATTGCATGTTATGGGTTGGATATGTTGATGGCATGAGATTTACCTAATATGATGTGTATACCTTTGAGGTATGGATAGTTGGATGTGTTAGCATTTGTTGTGGGTGCTATTTTAGCTATGGTGATTGTTTTCTTCACAGACACTGATGTATATTTGTTACCTTTAGATTGATTGTTTTTGTTTTAGGATATTGGTTGGAGGTAGAACTTATGCTTCTATGTGATCCTTAGTGTGACATATCTTTGGATGAGTTCTTATATTTATGCACTCGCATGATGGAGGATGGAATATTCATTATTGAGATGGTTTTATAGTTGTGGGGGGTTCATTTGAGGAGTTTTGGAATGTTTATCTCCTTATGCATTTTGAGTTCATTCATTGAAGTTGAGTTTAGGAGATATTATTGGGAATATTCCCTTGGCTTGGGAATGAACTATTTGGTTTGATCTTCCTTTGGTTTGAGATGCATACATCTTGGTTAATATGGTTATATGTAGATAATTCTATTCTCTTTGGGATTTTATGGGGTAGATCATACTTATCACAACTTATTATTTAGAGGTGTATGTAGAAGGGTATGCTATAGGTTTTGATATGTATTTTCACCTTTTCTTCTTTTTCTTCTTCCTAGATATTTATATTCACATGACATTGGATTTGAGATTTTGTGTGGAGCTATGATGATCATTATGTTTGTGGTCATGTTTTACGATTATAATTCATTATTTTTTGGTGAAAACATAGACTTCTTGATCTCTTTCTATTGTTGAGTGTGGAGAACTTGGGAGAGCTATGGAGACTAGTGGTGAGAGTGATATTGTAGTAGATTTGTTTGCAGGTTTCACATATCTTTGTGGATATTCCTTGGTATTACATGATATTGGTTACACCCTCTAGGTGATACTATTAGTGGATCTTTGGATTTTGTAGACATCAAAAATATACTGATTGACATCGTGCACCTGATCTTGACTTACTAACATCGTTTCTTCCTAAATCATTCCTCGGTCTAACCATTTAATAAAATTCCCTTATTTGATTAAATTCACCAGTTCCTCTCTTGGTTAAATAAATCACTTTATCTGAATCAAGTCATTTCTCTTGTTAATTAAATTAATCCATCTGATCTAATTATCCCTATTTAATTAAATAATCAATTTATTTAATTAAATCCCTAAAGTCTATCCATTAAATTAAATAAATTAAAACCTTATTTGATTTAATCTAACACCATCCCTTTTTAATTAAATAAATCAAAATATTTATTTAATTAGCCTCTTATCATATTCCTCTCTTATCTGATTTAAATAAATTCATAAATCTAAGTCAAATAAGTCACATCATCTAATCTCCTATTAAATTAATTAACTTTTGATTAATTTAATCTACTCTTATGTCACATCCTCTAGATAATGCAAGTTGCACATGAAAATAGATTTAATTCATTTATTAAATCCCTATTTTCCTCACATGGCATCTCTTTTGGAATATTCTCTCAATTTGAATTCAAAAAATTCCAAGTCAACATGTACATCCAACAAGGCATTTAAAACCTCTTAAATGTCCTTTGCCTTGAGCAAAGTGGCATTTATTGCATTTTTCCCTTCCCTCTTACATGTCATTTCAACAAATTTGAATTTCAAATATTGACATTTATTGGCAAAAACCCCAAATCTTGCACAACCATCATCCATTCATAGCTTGACAAGTGGCACCATATCATTGGATGAATGTTAGTCCCACATTGATCAAATTTGGGTATTCATCCATCTTGAAATCCTATAAATGAAGAGCTCCTCTCCTCATTTCATCATCAACAATCCAAGTAAAGTTACCATGCTAAAATACTTAGCCATTTCCATTCACCAATCTTGAGTTCTTAGCTAGGTTATTGCAGATTTTGTTTGGAGCTCTCACCATTTCATCAAAAGTGGATCATCAATGACTTCAACATTCGAATCTTGCATCATAGGAATTGGGAAAGGGTCAATTTTCACATCAAATTGGCACCAATTCCCCCATGGGATTAAGAGTTTGCACATTAAATTAGGATTAAATCTAGTTTTTATCATTTTCTTTGTGGTCTTCATTATTTTCATTCCTAGTTTGATTTGTAAATGGATTTCATGGGGAATCCTTCTTTTAGCTTGTAATTCCGTGTCTAACTCGCTTATTCATGTTGTTTTGCAGGTACTAGGAAAAGGGTTTGCACAGATTCCTTGATCATTTTTAGATTTGGAATTACCTATGCAGTGGGATTTCTTGGATTTATATGTTCTTTTTTGATAGGTTTGATATATGAAGATTGTGATTCCATGCTATGGGTTAGATATCTTGATGTCATGAGGTTTACTTGATATGATGTGTATACCTTTGAGGTATGGATAGTTGGACGTGTTAGTATTTTTTATGGGTGCTATTTCAGCTATGGTGATTGTTTTCTTTGCAACTATTTGATGCATATTTGTTACCTTTGGATTGAGTGTTTGTGTTTTGGGATATTAGTTGGAGGTAGGACTTATGCTTCTATGTTATAGTTAGTGTGATATATTTTGGACGAGTTCTTATATTTGTGTATTGGCATGATGAAGGATGAGAGAATTCATTTTTGAGATGGTGGTCACCTTGATGGTATATGTGGCTAGAGGGATTGTTCTCTTGTTGATGTTTGAGTTTAATTTTTTACCCCTTATACAATGTATAAAAAAAGTGGATGAATATTAGGAATAGGTGTGTGTTCCACCTTGCATAATTTTATAATATAATTTATTATTATTTGTGGTACACCTAGGGATCTAGGGACATGTGCATCACACAAGGTTGGCATTACTGGGGCCACTTTATGTGTTGTATGTATCTATTAGAAAATACACAAAAACTTCATTATTTTATTGGTGTAAAGGAATGCATTTATACAAGAGGTGAGCAAGTAGTGGTTCCTTAGGAAATTTTTTGGTTAACTGTATATGTGATCATAGTCATAGTATGAGTTAAATACACCAGATCCTAATGAATTTAAGCCATATTTAACCCACTAAGCTACAATCCGAATGAGATGTTCAAAAGCTTCAAAAAACTAAGTAACCATTAAACTAAGCATGAAATAAATCTGAAAGTGTAAAAGAAATCTAATCTAGAACTCCAAACCTTATCCCATTGGGGGAGTGGTGTCATATTGATATGGAATAATGACCCTTTCCCAATCCCTTGGATAAAATGAGCATCTAATTGAACTCCATGGATGAAAGTTTGAGCTAAAATAGATGAAACTATGTTATTGGTGGATGAGAAAGATGAAAAATCTTGATAATGGATGTGTTGGAAATATGCGCCTCAAACAATACAGGCTGAAACCTCCATTAGAGCCAAGTCGGTGTGACATATTCATTGTTTGGCTGACTAGCAGTTTGATTCATTCTATTTTGAACAGGTCGCTGTGACCTAGCTTTTGTCTTGCCAAAAGGTCACACTTTGGTCTATCGCTGTGACATGGTGTATTCACTATGATCTCTTAGTGCTCGGGAGACCTCTGGCTGAAAGGCCATTCAATCGTAAATCGGGGAGACTCATGGTGACTACGGGCTTCGGGATAACTAAGGGTTCTCGCTAAGAAGTCTCAGGGAAGTGTTAATCTCTCACTGACAACATTTACTTTGAGGTCTTCAGAGTAACCCAATTGGCTTGATGAGAAGTCACCACAAAAGAGAATGTCACGCCGACAGTGTTTGGTTTATATTCATCAGGGAGACTTGGCCAAAGGAAATGCCATTGGTAAGAAGTCCTACCGATGTGGATATGTCTTACTGATGAAGACTCAAGTGTTAGCCTTCAGTGCAACTCAAAGTGATTGGAGAAACCTCTTAGCGATTGGGGAATGTCTTGTCGATAGCCTACGACTATCAGGGTAACTTAATGATCTTAGGAAGAAGTCTCAGTGAAGGACGATAGTCTTGGCGACTGCTATTTGTTTTGGTGAAACAAATGATCTTGGAGAAACCTCTCGGTGAAGGTGTTATGTCTTGTTGATTATCCTTTGGAGCTCGATATGACTTGTGTCTTCGGTATAACCTTTGGTGACTCACTATGATCTTCTGGCGAATGCGATAGGTCTAGGCAACTGCTTGGTGACTCGGTGTAACTTATGGAGCTCGATAGAATGTCTTAGCGATAACTGAGACTCTTGGTGACATCAGTATGAAGGCTATGTGGCATCGGTGAGACACTGTTAGTGTCTCACCGAGATGCCAACACAGTATGAATTCTGTTGACCGAGTAAGACCTTCTGATGTGGCATCTAGTGGATGAATAGGAGGAGTCGAATGTGAACAGTTAGAAGACAGTTGCAAAGAATATACAAATGTAGTCTTACCAGCAAAGAGTATGAGAAAGAATATACAATTATACAATCTAACAGTATTTCGAAGAGGGGCAAAATGTAGACACCTAAATTTGACCACCCCCATATGGTCAAATTCACCCCTTTTTATTCCTCTGTCCCACATCCCTCATCTACATTAATTAAATAATTTATTATTTGATTAATATTTCCCTACATCCTAATGTCCCTAAGGTATTTAATAAATCAATTTAATACGTTACCCCCCTTTTTAATCTCTAAATTAAATAAATATCCCAGTTTATTTAATTTAGTCACTTTAGCCTTTGTGAATTAAATCTATTTTTAATTCACCCCCTTTTCTCTCTCCTCATGTCACATCCTTCGTAATTCTGTCTAACCCAAGTTAGTTTGATTAATCTGTGATTATGATGTGCACACTCTTAATCATCATTAGGGTCACATCCTCCATAATCTCCCACTTGCCTATAATTTGTCATTAATTTGTCTAATCATGCATTTGCATAACCTTAATCACTTAATTAGGTCAACCTAATCTCCATGCCATTTATGACATGCGTCCTAAGTCAATTGTATTAAATGCTTTTTTCTTTTGGAAAAGGAAAGGACATGTGAAAGATGTCTTAGGTTGGTTTAGTTGCAACCTAAACCAAACTCAGTGATTGCAGATTGTGATCGGTTGGTTCAATCAACAGTGGAGTGTGAAGAGTTTGAACTGTATTAGTGTATGAATTCGATTATGTAATGACTGTAAACAGTAAAGGTTCCTGTGCAATATTGTGAATGGTGAATGCTGCTATAAACAAACACCAGAAAGATAAGTATGTCAATTGTATGTAATCTCAATTACTATAATACAAAGTGATTTCTCTTGGTGTGGTGGGTTTTTCCCCCGTAAGGGTTTTCCCATGTATATCTAGTGTTCTTGTGTGATTGTCAAAACTCTATTTCTATAATCTGTTTCATAGTGCATCTTAACTTGACTATAATTGTAAATTTAAAAGTGTATCTCCATTCTTTCTTGACGTATTAACGTTAAGAGAATTGTTTTCCGCATCTAATTTTCCTTACAGGATGCAAGAATGAATAAAGATAGCATTTAAACAAGCATCATGACTTTGCTTTGATGGAAGTGGATCCATTTCTATCCAAAATGTGTGATATTTATTGGAGAAAATGGTGAATGAAGGGCTAAGATTGATTTGGTCAATTAATGGTCAAGATGAAATCAAGGGTGAAGACATGGATCAAGGATCCTCATCAATGGATGAAAATCAAAGATCACAAGATCAAAAAACTATCAAGGGCTCACAATGATACAAACAAAAACACTTTCAAAGTTGTTAGAAAGTTTGTTAGGAAATAATATTCCATTTTTGGAGCCAAATAGAAGAATATTCTATGCAAGTGGATGGGTGAGGAAAATTAGTAATTATTTAATTAAAATATTTAGTTTTGATTGTGCAGGTTGAGGAATATTTGGGATGTTGATTAAATAATTAATTTATTTAATGAAAAGAGGATGCAAATGACATTTAATTCAACAATTTAATATTATTCAATTAAATGAGAGGACATAAGGTGTTTAAATTAAATAATTTGCACTATTCAATTAAATAGGATGAAAGGTGAATGTGAAAGGGGGTGAATTAACCTAATAACATTAATTAGATTAATAGTTGAAAACGATGCATTTAATTAAATAACTAGGCTTATTTAATTAAATAGGTGAAAAGAAGATAAATTTCAAGATGAAATGATGTTAGTGACAAAATTCAAGTGTGTAATACCATTCAAGACAATTTTAAGTGTCTACATTTTTCCCCTCTTTGAAGCAAGGTATTATTACATTGGTTCAAAGACTAATGCTTTTTAGATTAATGTTGTTGCTCACATCAATTTTTTTAAAAAATCTCATTTTTAGATGCCCCACTGTTTCCCTAGTGGAAGGGATTAAGCTGGTACCCTGGCCTCTTGAGAGATTGGGCAGAAATTTCAATTTTTGGGTCGAGATTGCGACAAAGGTTCAACATTAGGTCAGCTCAGAGAGGACAAAAGATACTTCTTAGAAAGCTCAGATGTTTGATGTAGATGGATTTATGATGTATAAACAGTCATCGACCATGGGTAGCCTCATGTATATTTTGATATATCACACATATTCGATACTTGGATAGAACTGTTAGTAAAGATAGAAGAATAAGATAGAATAAGATGAATAGAAGAATGAGATGGATTAGCCATTGATTTTAAAATTTATTCAAAAGTACAAGAAGCTATGAGTCATTGAAAATTTATTAGATACAATGATGAGAAAGATGATATGCTCATTTCAAGGATTGGGATATTTCATCATTCCTTTTTTTTGATATAACACATAAACATGATGCATGAAGGTATTGATAACCAAGATGTCGTGCTATCTAGTGTGATGGACTTTGAATTTGAAAATAGATAGGATAATCCTTGCTCACACCTTGACATACGAAAACCTAGTTGGAATATATTTTAGAAGTTTAGAACATTTTGGACCAAAGCATATGCAATAGTCAATATTCTACTCCAAACAACCTCCCTACACACATCTAAGAAAGTATTCACCAAGATTATTTTACAAGAACATCCCACAAGCACAAAAAATGAAAGATAATGATCGATGCCCCATTCCTTTCTCTCTAAATCATTTTGATAGACATCATCGAGAAGTCCTCAAAATGGGTCAGCAAGATAAATCATAAGACAAGATCAAAATGAAAAAACAATCAATATTATCTATATCTCTTGCCTAAGGGTGTGTTTTGAGGATAAATATCCAAAATGATTGCCAATGATAATTCCCATTGAAGGAGGGATGCATCCTAGGACATGCTAGTGTATGGTGGAAAGTTGATAGGTTGTTTGAAAGGCTATTGGTATAAGGTTTAATTGACATGTTTGATAGTGATCAAGAGTTTGATTGTTATGTTGAAAGGTTCTACTTTTATTGATTGTTGTATTGTTTTTCTGTTTGTGTTACCAAAGGGTGAGTGTGACAATCAATTTATTATGGATGGAATTTTATTGTGAGTGAAAGAAAAATGGGATGGTTGGTTTTGGAATTTTTGGAATATTTCAATGATTTTGATGTTTTCTAATGTTTTGAGGTTTTCCTTAGTCTTTTGTGAAAGTTATGTGAATGTTTTGGTTTTCAATTATTTGAGTCTGTTTAAGGTTTTTGAGTTTTTCCAATATTTTTTGTGTTTTTTGAGTTTCGACCAAGACCTAAGAGGGACTGAACTACAGCCTCAAGGGCTTATCAAAGATTATCCTTTCCTACATTATCAATGGAGAGACCACGTAGTTTGGATGACTTTGACTTGTTTATTGATGAGATATGAACACTTGATGGATTGTCAGTTTATTATGACAGACTCTTAAAGGACTAACCTAGGGGGTCTTGAGGGCACATCAGTGATGGCCTTGCCTATGTTCAAGATCAGAGATAATGTAGTTCGACTGACTTTGACTTTTTTATTGATGAGATATGAACACTTGATGGATTGTCAGTTTATTATGACAGGCTCCTAAAGGACTGACCTAGGGTATCTCAGGGGCACATCAGTGATGGAATTTCCTATGTTCAAGCTTAGAGACAATGTAGTTCAACAAGGTAATGCTTTTGATTTTTTAATATTTTGACCTATTTAGGGATTTTGATGTGTTTTGGATTTTTTGGATTTTTGTATGATTTTGATGATTTGGATATGGATATGTGTGATTATAACAGTGATTTGTTTTGAGATTTTTGTTGAAAATCAAGCTAGGATTGATTGATCTGATTGATAGATTACTAATAGATAGTGATAACATTATTGAGGATGCTCAACAATAAAAGGATAGTGTTGAACAACACAATGATTGGGAAATGATATATTCTGAGATGATGATGGATTGATTGGATAAGATAGATCAATATTTTGAAGCTAGGATTGGAAAAAAATCTATTGGAATGATTTGATGTGACATTGAAGTGCAAGGTAAATGCAACTGATATTGATTCTTTGGATTGATCTCTGATAAAAGATAAAGCTTGATAAGGAACATCTTCTCATCAAAATGTGTCGTGGGCTAGTGATTTATATTTTTGATTACAAATGATTTGACCAATTTGATTTTATGTTTAGAAAATGTTTAGGTCACAACATGAGTTATAAGATATAGCTCAAGATTTATTCTCAAAGTAAGATGTAAGTATCTACTCCCAATGTCTAGCAATGTATGGAATGATATGGGTGGATGCATGGATAAATGAATGGATTGATGGATGGGTATGTGAAGGATGCCAAGGATTATCTTGTGATAGGATAACATTTTGGATAGAGTATGCCTCTTTAGAAAATGCCTCATAGATCAAATAATGTTGGTTAGGATAAGACCAATGAGAGTGATCCATGTCAAGATGTTTACCATAAGCAAGTGTGAGGTACATACCAAAACTTTTCCAAGATCAAGATATGTTAGATTGGATGAAAATGGATTAGATAATGAAGGGTTCCTCGATTGTGGGATTTATTATGGATGGGATGAGATGCTTCCACCTGAAAGGGTGCACGTAGATGCTCGATTCTACTCATGATGCCTGTTTTCTAGGTTTTCATCATGGTACTTGTCCAAAGTGCCACCAAAGTGGTTTTCACTAGAGGATGATTTATCTCTTGACTATTTTCTTGATTTTTTGATTTTTTTGATTTTTGGAAAGTTTATGCTCATGTTGAACCACCTGGTGGTGTTGATGTAGATGTTGTTGGTGCTGGGATAAATGTTGTTGTCATGATGTGCCAACAATAGCCTGCTTGAAGGAGTTCTTTTGTTAAGATGCAGGCTCTTGAATGCAACCCCTATATTTTTTTGTCTTCTTTATCGATACCAGAGTTAACCTTAAACCTAGATACGCACATCACGATAGAGTGACCTTAGAGTCTTTACAATAAAGAGTTTCTACCAATACACGGTCAATACGAGAGTTGCATGCCATAGATGTTGAAGTGGATGGTGGAATGCATTGAGCGATATGAGATACAGATGGATTGGTCGACAGTTTGAAATCTTTAATTCTCCAAACTTGGGATAATGAGAAATGATGGGTGGATATGAAGATTTGATTGGGACCAACTTCTTGATATACCTTGTAGGTCACTCTTGAAGCTTTCTTTTGTATCAATGGACAATTTTGATGGATGAACTTGTCTTTTTTATTTTTTTCCATAGTTTCTTTGACTAATGAAGTGTGATAGGAATGATTTTCTTTATTTTGCTTTGGTATCCATTTATATTTTTCTTGTTTGTTTTTCTTTGCTAATTCTTTTGCTTCAATAATTTTCTCTTTTCTTTGATATAGATCTCTTTCTTGTGGCCAGTCCTAATTAGTGGGTGGAAAGATTAATTGATGATGATTCATGATATGAACATGGTTGAAGGGTTGGTAGCCATTTCATCAAAAGGACTCTTTATGCTCCCCATGTTGGTGTTTGAACTAGATAAAATTCCCCCTAGTATTATAGGAGTATTACTAACATGCTTTGATTCTACTATTGACAAACCATTTCCTTGTTCAAGATTGTTTAGCTTTGTTGATTTTTGATAATGCTTGATATCCTCATACTCACTTTCTTCAATTTTTATGGAGGATGTGTCTAATTCTGATACTTCTTCAAAAGATGATGATACTTTACAGTCCATATGGGAGTCTTCCCATGAACCATTTTTGCTTGCTCTTTAAATGATATTTTTGATTCACCATCCATGTAGATGTCTTCTTCATGATCAATTTTTGATATATCTATGGATTCTACTATGCCTTGATCATGTGTAAAGATATTAAGAGTAGGATACTCTTGTTCCTTGGTAATGATATCAAGAGTATGAGACTCTTGTTTTGGATGAAGATCATCTACATGTCAATTAGGAGTAAGCATCACATGGGTAGATGGGGAGTATGTGATATATGGATATGACCATTATTTATGACATCTTATATGGAATGAAGAATACCCATTAGATCATGGTAGTATCTTGGAGATACGGATCCTTGATCTTTACTCTTTATGGTGTTATCTTCAATATGATTTGGTTTATGTTCTTGACATGGATCATTTTCAAAGGATGCTTGTTTGCAAAGGGTTCTTGAATTTCTTAATTATGCATGGGTATTGGCTCAATATTTTCTTGATATTCAAGTGAATTTGAATCAAGTGTTGAATTAAGGATTTCTTCAATATCGGCTACCATGAGGTCAAATGATGTCAATATGTCTTGGAAAGGACCATTGCTAGACTTTGGTGAAAGATGTTGATCATGCTTTGGAATAAATTCTTGAGGTATGCCATCTAACTCATTTGTTGATGTAAAGACATTGTCAACATGATCATTGGTGGATGAATCTTGAATTTTATCCTCAAAAATTATGGTAGAAACCTTGTCAATTCCTTCAACCATGAGGTCAAATGATGTTAATATTTCTTGAAATGGATCATTATTAGATATTGGTGAGGTATTTTGATCATGATTATGAAGCATATCTTGAGGTATACTGATTTTATCATTGGATGAGGTAGATAAATTGTCAATATGATAATCTAAGATTAAATCTTGATCATTATCGTCAATTGTTATTGTTCCTTGATCAATTAGGTCTTGGATGAGGTTCTTGATTTTTATACAATCTGACATGTCAATACCTTTTGTACAATAAGCCTTGTCATCACACCATGATAACTTGATGCTAGGTTCACTCCCATTTAATGACTCTAGAAGATTGATAAGTTTAGCATGGAATAACATGTTTAATGTTGATTCAATTGGATCCCTTAAAGGAGTGTATTCATGTTTGGTGATGGTGTTGTTATCTTGTGAAGCTTGTGATTGTTGTGTTTGATCTTGTTGTGATTGATCATGTTGTTTTAATGATAGATCTTGTTGTTGATGTTGTCCTTCTTGATATCCAATACCTTGATGTTGGAGATGTGTTGGTTGGTGTTATGGATACAAATCAATGTTTTGATGATTTCGATGAAGAGTGTATTAATTTGGAGGTGGAGATGTTTTTTGAAGAAGTGTATCAACTATTTTGGTAGCTGAATTTAGGGAAAATTGATGTTGTAGATATTGATCTTGATATTTATTTTGAAACCCTTGATAGAGTTGATTTGGTATGGATTTTAAGGATGTGGTTGATTTTGTGGATATTGCTTGTGATTTTTTGAGGTGTGAATCTATCTATCCCATAGTTCACCAAGTGTGGATTTGACATGTTCATATTTGATATGTTTACTTTTGGTATGTTCATGTTTGACATGTATTGACTTTGTGAGCTAATCTTGTTTTGATGAAGAATCACGCTTTGATCATTTGGTTGATAGATTGGTAAGTTTTGAAATTGATTTAAATCTATCATGTGACAAGATGTTCTAAAGTTTTGATTTGGCATACCCACATTTTTTGTGTCATTGTATTTTGTAGGATATGATGACCCCATGTATGGATTGTAGGGTGGAATTGTGAAACCTCTAGAATTAAGCTCATTCATTCCAAGGATTTGTTGGTTTGTGTCACTCATGGTAGATAAATATTGGTTTTTCTCCATGTCTCTCGTGTTTTGATCTTGTTGCAAAAGTGAACCTCTAAGGTGTTTTGGACCAATGGTGTGAGCGGATGATGAAAGGGGTGAGTGATATGGAGGATGAACTTTCTAAAATTTTGGACAACACTTTAGACTTAAAGGTTTGATGTCTTGGAAAAAAGGTGCTAATGAACTTGTAAATCTAAAGGTAGACATGTGACCTTTAAGATAGACTAGTTCAAAAGGATGACGACTAAATCAACTAAGTGTATGGAAAATGATTCAGTCAACACATATAGCTAAGTTAGGGGATTGGTTTGATAATAGCCTAAGTCTAAAGTGTTGATGTGTCCAAAGCTTCTAAAGTTGTTTGTGAAGTGGAATATAAAATGTGATGAAGATGGATGAAAATTTTGACCCAAAATATGTTAACCTAAAAGGGACCTTCGTTTTACAAGACCAACATGAGAAAATTTTGATCATAGAACTTTGATACTCACTGTTGGGCAATACTTTCCTTGTTTCACTTTGTTGCTTGGGGGTAAATGTGTTTCAACAATAAGCCCAATGTGTGGTGTGTTCATTTGGTTTCAAACTTTGATTTAGTGAGATTATTTTTAGCATCAATAAATTCTTAATTAATTTCAAACTAAAATGTCTATGAATTAAGAAAATTTTCATTCCACAAAGTCCATTATGTGAAAATCAAGAATCTAAGGCCATAGTTCCCCATGTGGAAAGTGTGAATTAAGATATAAGTCCAAATATTTAGAAGCCTCTAAAGATAAAATCCTTAAGGACAAGTAAAAAATATAGGAATTTTTAAAGGTATTCACACTAAGTCCAAAGGGTTTGAAATTTGATGAACATGTTGATGTTTGTTTAAGTTGTTTTGAAATCTAGGAAAGTGTCAAACTGACTCAACAACTAACTCAACAAGCAATAACAATCCTAGCTCAAGTGGGTATTTTCTTCTCGGTGGGCTTATCTCATGCCCCGAAGGGATTATTTTACATGCAACTTATGGAGGGAATAAAAGAAAAAGAGTCCATTCTCTTTAAGCATTTATGCCTAATCCATAAATCATACTTGGTAAGTAACTTCTTGGATGTAAATTCCATTGCACCACTTTAAAGAACACTTTAGAAGACAAGGTTGGCTACTACACAAAGTTTTTTAATGAAAAAAATTAAGAACACCGAGACGAATACTAGGTTATCTACTGACCACTTAAGGTGCTTTAGTTGTTCCCTTCTAGCCTGATAATACCTTTGAAGTTAGATTAGGGATGGTATGTTATCACCATAGATTGAAGCTACTATTTTTCAAGTTTGCAACCTTTATATATCTTGTCGGTAAATGTTCTTTGATTGAGTGTCACTTAGATGAGTTCTCCATTGCGGGATGTGTTAGAGCTGTAAATTTATGAATAATCTCACAGGCTTTTCATATCCCTAAGTTTCCAATTGATTCCTCACCATATGCTCAGGGCCTTTCTTCATAATATTTTGCTCACATTTTTCCCATATTTGCCCCATAAAATCCATCTAGGTATGAGTATTTCACTTTGTGATCCATATCGGCATGAGATTGTCAAGGTTTCCCTGACCCATAATACATTTTTGTCGATATACGTCTATGTTGCCTATCATCAAGATGTTTTGATGTCACAATGATTTGAGTTCACATATAGGCACCATTCGATAGGACATTTTCATTGTTTCGGTGACAGAAGGAGCTCATCGGTGAGAGATTTTCTTTGGGGTGAAGTCTTGGCGAAACTCATTATGTCTCATTGACTAGTGCACATGGACGCACTTCAACCAAACAAATTGTATTCGGTATGTGGTCTCACCGAATGGGGCGTGTCTCACTGACCAATGCACGTGGATATTCATCGGCCAAGATAAGAGTATTTAGGATAAGGTCTTGGCAAAGTTTTATTGTCTTACTGACTATTGGGGTCCAAGCAAACATTTTGGCTAGACTAAAGGAATGCGGTATGAGGTCTCAGCGAGTACCTTTGGTCTCACTGACATGCGCAGGGGAATCCTCTCAAAGGGTCTTCGGTGTGAAGTTATACAACCTTGCCGATCTGAATATCATGCCGATATATTGTTTCATCGGTGAGAGAATGATTATGTCTTGGTGACTAGAACATACATTAAGGAGATTTCTCAGTGAAACATAAGGTGCCTATGAGACATCTCCCTTACAACAGAATGTTACAGTGACCCACGTGAGACAAAAGGAACACATCTCAGCGAGACAAAGTATTATCTATGAAACATCTTCCCGACATCATAGAGGTCATGGCGAAGCAAATAAGATGAAAGGATATTCCTTGGTGGGACATCAAACTGTCGATAGGACGACATAGCGATGGACAGGAGGATGACTTTCGGCAATACATTTGCCTTCGGCATAACTATGGGACGTCTTGGCGATTGTCTTAGAGATGATTAACAAAAGTCCAAATGCAAATAGTTGGTTGTCGACAAATGAATGCGAAGCATTGTGTCTCTTCAGTGGCCAATGTATAAATGTTCATTCTCAATTGTAAAGATGATGAGATGAGATAGATTAGCGTAGATAGGGTAGATAATATATAGTTGGATAAAATTTTCCATAGAATAGAGACCATGATGCATGTTTCCAAAATGGATTTTTTAATGAGAATCAGTTGATGTCATAGCTCATTTTCTTGTGTCAATTGTCTGTTGAATTTATTGAAAGTATTACTAAGTTGTCTCCAAGATTGATGCTTTCTGATTGTTTAAATTGATATAACAAGTTTATATTTAGTTTATCAATACACATTTGCTATATTTGTGTGGTTAATTGACTGGTTCTTTCAAGAAAAGATTAAATCCTTTTGGTTGATCACAATAATTAGGGAAATTCATCTAGATTATTAAAGAACTTGGTAGTCACAGTCTTGCATGTTTATACAAGTTATAAATAAAACATATGCCAAACAATTTGAATGTTCTCTAGAAATAAGTTTCCCATTTCTATTTCATTTGACTCCGCATACCCAATAAGGCACTAGTCTATGCATGTTACCATTTAGATTCATTCATTTTCTTTACATCTATTAACTAAGCATATTAGGTTTTAATTTGGAACATTGGTGTACAATCTATACCAAATTTGATTTCATTTGTCCACTTCCATCTGCCATCGTGGACAAATCACTACAAAAGAGAAGATCATAAGTCAAGTCTTCCTAATTCATATAGGCACACCCGCCTAGGTCCAACAACACCTGAAAAGTAGAAGGTTTAAGTCATTCAAACCTTGTTTGTTACCCTAAAATGTATCAAAATATTGGCAGCCTCTTGAGGTACCTCTACCTGCATTTTTGAGAGCTAACAGGATGTATCTCATTAGTAGGCCCTCTCTTAATAAGAAAAATTCTATTTCTCAAGATCGCATGAAGGGCAAGGGGAGTGGATATGCACTACAAGTATACTCAAGCAAAGAAAGAACGTCAAACACTCATTCATTTGACCTATATTGAAAAATGACTTCATTTTAAGCACCAATGGAAGTGTTTGTTTTGTTTAATTTTAACCAATATTACAAAATAAGGTTGTACGGGTTCAATTTTAACCAACTTTAAAAAGACTTAAAGCATTTGTGAATTTTAAGCCCAATTGAAAGCTAGTTGTCCTAAGATTGTAAGTTTTAAAACCCAATGGAAATCTAGTGGTCCTAAAACATGAAAGAAAGTAGTGTATGAGGGGTTATATCATCCCCTAAGTGTCAAAACACTTTTACAACAACCAAAACTAAGAAAAATCAAAAATCCAAATTTTCAATTTTTTTTGATATTTTCTAGGTTCTAGTCAATTGTGTTTTTGAAGGCCTTCAAAGTGGAATTTGGGGTTGAAACTTGTGTCAGTCCCTAAAAAATAAGCTGCCTTGGAGACCTCTTGGAGACCTTTCCAACAGTGCAAACGGATTTGAATTTTGAGCATCGAGTAGAAAGTTATGACCCCAACAAGTTAGGGTAAAAATCTACAAATTCAATTAGCCTCAAAAAGAAAAACAAGATGTTAGTAAAAGATCAGGGAGTATATGAAATTGAAAAATTTAAAACACACATGAAAATTGACTCTCTATTTTTTACTAGTAAAAAGCATCACTATATTCAAATGCGTCGTTGTAGCTGTCAAATGCATTGTTGAAGGAAAAGTGTGTCACTCTGGTGAAATCTGATTGTGTTTCTCTACAAAAAAGTAGTGACATCAATAGTGTCGCTATGTGGACCATGTCACCCTATTCAAAATCATGATATTAGTCAAAAATGTAAGTACGTTGCTATATTTAAAAGGTGTCACTGTAGTTTAAATGCATCGCTATATCTGAAACAAATATGTCACTATATTCCTATGTGTCTTTGTAGCATGTGTCGCTATAACTATTAAATGCATCGCTATTTCCCTAGAACCTGCAACACATGGAAACTTAAGAGAAATTCATCAAATAAAGTTAGAGAATTCCTCCTTCTAGCACCAAAATGTGATCATAGTCATAGTATAAGTTAAATACACTAGATCTTAATGAATTTAAGCCATATTTAACCCACTAAGCTACAATCCCAATGAGATGTTTGAAAGCTTCAAAAACCAAGTAACCATTAAACTAAGCATGAAATAAACATGAAAGCATAAAATAAACCTAATCTAGCACTCCAAACCTTATCCCATTGGGGGAGTGGTGTCGTATTGATATGGAATAATGACCCTTTCCTAGTCCCTTGGAAAAAATGAACATCTAATCAAACTCCATGGATGGAATCTTGATCTAAAATGGATGAAACTATGCTATGGGTGGATGAGAAAGATGAAAAATATTGATAATGGATGAAAGGATGAATAAAGATAGTATTCAAATGAGTAGCATAACTTTGATTTGATGGAATTGGATCCATTTCTCTCCAAAATGTGAGGTATTTATAGGAGAAAATGATGAATGAAGGGCTAAGATTGATTTGGTCAATCAATCGCCAAGATGAAATCAAGGGTGAAGACATGGATCAAGGATCCTCATCCATGGATGAGAATCAAATATCACATGGATCAAAGAAAAAATCAAGGACTTACAATGATTCAAACAAACACACTTTCAAAGTTGTTAGAAAGTTTGTTATAGAGTTTGTTAGGAAAGAATATTCTATTTTTTGGAGCCAAATAGAAGAATATTCCTTTAGAATATTCCCTATGCAAGTGGATAGGTGAGGAAAATTAGTAATTAGTTAATTAAAATAAAGTTTTTTAAATTATGCAAGTTGAGGAATATTTAGGACGCTCATTAAATAATTAATTTATTTAATAAAAAGAGGATGCAAATGACATTTAATTCAATAATTTAGGATTATTCAATTAAATGAGAGGACATAAGGTGTTTAAATTAAATAATTTGTACTATTCAATTAAAGAGGATGAAAGGTGAATGTGAAAGGGGGCGACTTAACCTAATAACATTAATTAGATTAATAGATGAAAAGGATGCATTTAATTAAATAGGTGAAAAGAAGATGAATTTCAAGACGAAACAATGTTAGTGACCAGATTCAAGTGTGTAATACCATTCAAGACAATTTTAAGTGTCTGCAGTATACATAGTTACCTCTTCTACAACACAATGTGACCACATCACAATGTAATATGCTAACATTCTCCCCCTTATTACATTGCTCCTACAAAGGTACCCATGAAAATTGAGAAACCATTTTTCTAAGGGGCCCCCCTTAAGAGTTACATAACAAAACTTGCTAATTAAAATATATATACATATTTGTGAAGATCTTCCTTGAAGAAGAAAATCTTGAATTAGTTGGAGCTCCATCAAGCTGTCTCTTAACCCTCATAAAGGTGTAGCCCCTAGCTGAATTCTTGAGTTCTTCCTCTAATTATTCGACAATAATCCATATTGAGCTCTCTAAACACATGGCTCCATCAAGTTGTCTAATGACCCTTGTAAGGGTATAATTCAGATCACAACCTTGAGTGCTCATTGGAAAAACATCCACATTGAGCTCTAAACCAAACACTTTACTTGTATCCAAAAAAAAACTTCACAATATATGTATTCTTCAAATGTGTCAACATCAATAAGGAAAATAAAAAAAATTAAAGCCAAAATTGCTTCTCATGCAAAGCATCATCTCAAATCGAGAAGCTAACTTGAGATGATGGAATCTCCTCCAATCTGTAGTGCCACCAGCCTTCGGTATGACCCTGTTATAGTTTATTCATTTGACATCTTTGATGATTCTTTAGAGGCCTTGTTAGATGTTGTAAAGATAACCCCAATCTGAATGAAATTTACAATGTTCTTATTTCTAATGTAATGATGCTTGACGTAGCCAAAAATAATTCCCCTCTTTGGATCATATTTACTATCAGGATATTCATGAACAGTAACCACATCTCCCATATGTATACAACATATAACATTCTTTGCAATGACTAGAACAACATCTTGCAACTCAATAGTCTCAACATTGAACCTGATAGTGGGAATGGAAGAAACGATAACATCGAGTTTCAAATTGTATGAAATAGTAGTCTTACCACCATCTAGACCCATCATCAAAATGTGCATCATCTTGTTGGAATAAAAAAGATACTCAAAACAAATAGGACAGTTATGATATATTGAGTTTCCTACATAATAGTGTGCCTTCTACAAACCAACTAAATAACAACTACTATATTTGTTGCATATGCAACAATCATCACAATGGTATTGTTCTTTTGAAATATCATGATATAAAATTTGCACATGAGCAAATAATTTTCCCACATATTAATTTGACAGTTCCCACTATCTTCACTCTCAGAAGCTTGTGGCACTTATGTGGATCTAGCAAATGACTCATGGCTTCATGATGACAGGGATGGCAGTTATACATTGCATTGCGCTAGGGAACTTTTACTTAAAACTAACCTCCTAACACATACCATGAATTCTTGAACAAATTATGGTGCACACCGATTTCAAATCACCTTCTTTCATACACTGGAGTCTTTCATTGCCTTTTTTATTTGTTGTTGCTCCAAAATGCTTGGACTGTGAGATCTCCAAGGTTGCACACACCTCTGCAAATACACTTTCAATGATTTTTCTTCAGTTCATTATTTTTCATATTTAACACCAACTATGCACCATTGAGTCAGACAAGTAATAATTGTTTACTTTCAAATGGAAGAGCACAATCAACTGCGCATCTCCTCTGGGAATCAACCATGCTGTTTAGGCCATATCTTGTAATATTCCCTGATACTATATCTGCAAAGCCATGGGCTCTAAGAAGAATCTCACACCGATTTTCCAAATCATTTTTATTCTATGTGATGCTTGTATTTATCAAAGATCATCACCACCCATCGTCACTCGCTCTGATACCAAATGGTGGAAAATACATAAAAACTTCATTTTTTTATTGATGTAAAGCAATGTATTTATACAAGAGGTGAGCAAGCGACAGTTGCTTAAGAAATAGTTTGGCGGTTGCTTAGGATAGTTTGGTTAATTGTATACACCGTTACCTCTTCCACAACATAATGTAATTGTAGTACAATGTAATATGCTAATAGTAACATTGTGATAAATATTAAATGTGGGGTTATACATTGGATAATTATTTAATATTAGGATTTAACTTAACACCAAAAATTTAATATGGGTTTAATGGTTTTATAATCTCATGGAATTAGTCACATGGTTTTAAGTAATACCACTTGGTGGTTTTATGCAACCTGATGTCTATAAAAGAAAGAACATGGGTAGTTGTCTAAGGTTGGCTAGTTGGCTATTTTTGGCCAAGGGGTTGAGAGCATCTCTTGTTTGCATTTGTGAGGGTTTGAAGCATGGCATGAGATGTGTGGTAGTACATGTAGAGAGATTGATGTTTTAAAAGTGTTCATATAGACTCTAAATATGTATTGTGGTGATTTTATTGTTGAATAATACATGAGTGATGGATGAATTTTGGGTTGCATGGTTTTCTCTATTTGGGTTATTTGGAATTTTTCTTGGATGGTTGCCAATTTCCTCTCAATGCCAAGTGAGAAGAAAACAAATTTAGATAAAAATGCTATGAAATGTATCTTCATCAATTAAAGTTATGGTGTGAAATAATATAATCTTTAGGATCTTTTTAGATAAAAGTTAACATACAATAAAATTATAAACTTTAGAGAAATTAATCATTTCTCTAGTGTATTACAACCAGTGCAACATGAATTGAAATATTTGATTCAACTTCCTTCTACACTTGAGAAATTTGAATCGAGGCCACAAGTGAGACAAGGTGTTAATAAGATCTCATCAAGACTTAAATCTTCAAAAGAAGATGAATAGCCTCCACCTCAACTTGTTCAAAGGTGTATTGGGAATATACAACCACTAGAAAGGTATTCACCTAATGATTAGAGATGTATATTTATTTTTAATAATAATATTTATGTACCAAAATATGTGTAAGATACATTGGGTGGGAATGATGTAGATTTATGAAAAATTACCATGGATGAAGAGATGTTGGCCTTTAAGAAGAATGATACATGGGACTTGTGTTGAACACTTGGAATATAGAGAGGGAGGGTGAATCAATATTCCAAGCAATAACACAACTCTAACTGTAACAATTAGTGACAGAATGGAATCAACACAAGATGAAAATACACATCAAGACAAGTATTTTTACGTGGAAAACTCAAAATGGGAAAAACCACAGTGAGGATTAACTCACAATATAATATATCTAGATATAGAATATTACAAGGGCTCACTACAAGGACACACTAACTTTGAAGGATCATAGCCTAAAATAATTTACAAAATAGAGTATGTTTCACTACTAAGGGATGAACTGAGATAGAATGCACCTTGTGCTGGAATTCAGTTCCAATGAAGTATTGAATACAAAACACTTCTTTGTACAATATACTCAACAATTATGTCTGCTCATACATACAATTTCATACATTTGCATTCTCTGACTTTCATCATTTTTCTATTTCACATCTTTGCATGCTTTCTCACTCACTCTTCTTCACAAAAATGTCTTACATATATACTAGATATACATTCACTTTCACTAATTAGGTCGGCCTAATTAGAGAAACCCCATTTAAATCAAAAACCAACTCTGTTGGTATTGTCCTCAAAGTAATATTCAACTTCGCACCCAACACAAGCATCTAATATATGGTATAAGTTAGAATGGACCTAAGATGGATCCATTTAGCATTCACAACACATATTTAATCTTCTTGATTCAAATTCATAATTAGGTATCCTAGAGTTAGACCTAAAACATCCAAACTCCAAATGTATATGCAATTCATCAAACATGTAATATAACTCTGCAAGACAAAATAATTAATCATCAGAAAATGCAAAATCTCCCACATCAATACATTGTACATAAAATTATTGTAGTCTCAAAGTAGAACACTATTACCCATATCTTCTGAATGTGTTCACATATCATCAAAAAATTTCAGTGTAAGATGCATATTGTAGTCACAAATCGATATAAAATATAATATAGTGATATCTTTCTTTGAGGTAGAATCCAATCCAAAAAATTGACGTACTGAACCATTACATAATCAGAACACCATTTTCCAAACTACTAGTAACTGTATCTTTCCAACTGTATAGCCAAATCAACTAAAATATTGTAAGTGGATGCAAATGATGTCAAGATAGAACATAATATCAACTTCTAATCGAATCTTACAAAATAAGATAATCCAAACCAAAATACTATTGGAAATTGAGAGGTTGTCATTGATGTCAACATATAGAGGAATTTGGATTTTTGCCACAATGGAATTATGATGTTTGTCAGTATTTAGCTACTTCGATAATGGAAATCTGCTGATCTAATACTTTGATTTCGATTATCTTATTTTGTAAGATTTACTCATAAGCTGATAATATGTTCTATCTTGACATCAGTTGCATTCACTTACAAGGTTTCAGTTGACAAGGTTGTATGATTAAAAAGGTACAGTTACTAGTAGCTTGGGTAACAGTGTCATGCTTATATGCTGGCTCTATATGTCAATTTTTTGGTTTGGATTCTATCTCAGAAAAAGATATCACTATAGGACTTTGTACATAGATCTAAGACTACAAGATGCATTCTACATTGGAGTTTCATAATGATATATGAAGGCATTTGGAAGATATGAATGATAGTATTCTACTCTGAAGACTATAGTGAGTTACTATATAGTACACTAATGTGGGAGATTTCAAATTTTCTCATAATTGTTTATCATGCCATGTGGTGTTGAAGATAAGCAGTTTGATGTCACCTAAAGGAGAATTTAATGTGTTAACAAGTTTTTGTGTTACACGCTTGATGGATTGAATATATACTTTTTGGAGTGTTGATCTAGCTCTGATTGACCTAATTATGTATTAATGTTGAGAAGTTTTAATATATTCTACGAATGATAAAGGGATCTATTTTAGGTTCACATTGACTATTTATGCAAAGATGAATTTTTTTGAGGGAAAATGCTGATAGAGTTGGTTTTTGATTTGAAATAAGGTTTCTATAATTAGGAAGACCTAATTAGTGAACATGAATGAATATGAATGTCCATGTATAAATGTAAGACTCTTTTGAGGGTGATAAAAGGTGTAGAGAAAAGAAGGGAATTAGATGTAAGACATAGAAGAGAGTGTGTGTTGCATATGTGCGAAATTATATGAATAAGAAGACATATATATTGTATACAAAAAAAATGTTATTTATGTATTGTGCTTCACCGAAACTGAACCCAACACAAGGAAGGCACATTCTATCTCAGTTCATCACTTGGTAGTGAGCCATTCTCTATGATGAGCCCAAAATATGCTCATAATTTGGATATCATGATGTACTTTTAATACCTTTACTTTTATTGTTCATGGTTGTTTAACTCTCTTGAAACCTTTTATTTGGGGATATCTTGTAGCAATACACTTTTATGTTCCTCCAGCCTATCATGTTGACATGTCTATATTTATTACCCTGTTTGATTTCCCAAATGACTGGTATAACGCATGTAGTTTTTGAATGGTGAAATAGATTTAAATATGTGATTAATGAATGGATATTGTGTATGTGCCATGTACCTTTTATTTTGCATTTGTTACCTTGTGTTTCACAGGTTGTTGAAGAAAGTTTGATTGAGTCAAGTGCAACCAATCTCAGCCTTACAGTGAAGTCCATTTCCTGCACGACATTGAGGAAGCTCTGGCGAGGACTCTTTGACCGAAACCATTGGGAAGGATTTTAAATGACATTTAATCTGGAAAGAGTGGAGTGCTAGATTCTCTCTGGATTGGGTTGAACGAATAAACTCATTTATGAAGTTTTTTCCTCAATTTCGGGATACATTTTATATCCACGTCTTTCTCTGTTAGGGTTAGTTAGTTAGTTGTTTTCCTAATTTAAAAATAAGTGTTCCTCCTACATGGGTGAACATGAAGGAGATAGATAGAGAAGCAGATTATGTAAGAGTTAGAGATATAATATAAATCAGAGTTTTTGTTAGTTTTCTGAAGCAGAACAGTCAATGTAAATGATTTCACATTATGAATAAAAGTTGATGGAGTTCTGAGCACAATCTTCTGTGTAAATTAGTTGATGCTTGCTAAGGGGGCCCACTTAGTAAGTATCTGTAGGAGAGTAGTTGTTTATCCTTTGTTAATTCAAGTTAGATTTCATTTTAGAAGTTTTAGCACAAGCTCAGTCTTATATTGTTTCTGCAGCATCGGTAATCCATCCCTGTGTTTGTTCCTACAACATAAGGCCAGTTTATAGTTTGTCTCTCAATTGTAGCTATTACAATTTCTGCTTTGGTTAGATTATGATTGAGTTAAGAGAACTTTGCATTACCTTCCTATAGCATAGGTAGAATTTCTTTCCAAGTATTTATTTTCAATAGGTCGTGACTGAAACCGGTTCTTAGTGCACATATAGTGCCGTTCCATTTAAAGTTTACGTTCTCTAGTTTGACAAGTAAATGAACGACCACAAAGAGGTATTAGTCACCTACTAGAATGTCCAATTCCCATGATAGGTTTTGCCGTGATTTTCATATCCTTTTGTGGGCGTGACCATTTTTGGCGCCATTGTCGGGGATGGTGTCAATCTAAGAACCTGCTATAGTCATTGTTAGTAGTAGTTTTTCAAGTATTTTCAAAATCTTTTAAAATACCATCCATTTTTGTTGCATGCATAGAAGAAGAGACGCTTAGGGAAGATTTCTCCCTAACCTGCCATCCATTGCTAAGAAAACTGAACTAGCTTATAGCCTATTTGAGGATGAAGGAGACTTAGATATTGACCCATTTGCTAAAGGTCTGTGTGTTGAATTGCTATTCGGCCCATTTGACGAAGAACTTGAAGAAAATCCATTTGCTTCTATACTTGGTTAGGTGAACATGGCACGTAATCCACCCAATCAACCTCCTGCTTTTGAATTCCCCATTATTGCTCAACAAAACAATGAAAGCCTTAAGAATATTCCTTCCCAATTACTTCCCAAGTTCTATGGCTTAGTTACAGAAGACCCATAGACCTTCTGTTTGAGTTTGATATCATCTGTCACAGTTATGACTACACTTTAGATGCTCACAAACTAAAATTGTTTCCTGCTACCTTGAAGGAGGGAGCTCTCAGATGGTTCATGAGTTTGGGAAGGGGTGTTGTCGATAGTTGGGTAGCCATGCAAACAAAATTTCTTGAGAAATACAAGGAATATTGTAAGAGTGGCAGTAAAGATGATATATTCTGAATTCAATAGAAGGAAAATGAAAGTCTAGAGGATTATATATCAAGATTCCTTTTTTCTTTGAAAAAGAATTCAGACCATACTCTTAGTGAAGAATCTCATAAATTACTTTTTCTAAGGGGAATCAATGATACCTGCATAGAGGCCTTGGACTTGATGGGAGGTGGTGACATCACTCAAGCATCTTAGGATGATCTCATGAAGATATGTCTCAATTACTCCCGAGCAAATGTGAAGAAGGGTAGAGGTCATCAAGCTACAGTGGGAGAGTCTTCTTCCAACGGAGTCTCCCGGATGGAGATCACAAATTTGCTGTATGATTTCAAGCAGGACATCATAAAAAACATGGCTACATAGTTGGATACCATGCAAGCTTGCAAGAAACATGCAGAGGCTGAGGCAATCCTGGCTGAGTTCTGTCCACATTGTAGATAGAATAAACGTGACTGTAGATGCAAGATGGTGGCCAATATGGAGGCTAAACAATTAACTACTAATTTTAAGATGATAGAAGGTGATGATGACCAAGTATTCTTTGTTGCACAAAGGAGACCATGGGCTCCAAGACAAGGTATGCCTCAAGATCCTTTGAGTTTTGGTAATCCTTACTCTAATTATAATAACCAATGACAACCTACATATGGCCCATCTCCACCTTGGAATGCTCCTCAACCATATTGGCCTAACTATCAGAGCCCTCAATGGCAACCCCCTCAAGGAGGTTGGAAGCACCCACAAGGACAATGGACTCCACCTCCAGGTAACTGGCAGCAGAACCCTCAATGGAGAGGTTCTCAGCAATGGCAGAACCAACCCCCTGGATTCCTGTAGTCTCAGCAGCCACAACTTTCGGCCCTTATGCCACCTTCTACAACACCTGCAACAAATACTGGCCCTCCAAAACAAATGCCTATTCCTGCTCAACCATTGCCAAATCTCAATAATAAGCAACAACAAAAACAACAACCTATGTATTCTGTAGAAGTCAACCAATATCCAGCTTATGCCCTAAATATCAATGATATCTATCTTAGATCTAGAACCACTCTCCCTGCTCCACAACCACTTGTAATAATAGAGATTCCAGAATTTGTTGCTGAACAACCTACTGATCATGCAGAAGATATACCTGTATCAGCTACTGCCTCTAAGGAACCTATCTTGCAGCCTCAAGCTACACCACCTTTTCCTTAGAGATTGCAGATTACTACACCCAAGACCATTGAAGAGCCCACCTTTGATATTTTGGAGCAGCTAAAGAATGTACAAGTTCAAATTCCTCTTTTTCAAGCTATTAAAGATGTTCCAGTTTATGGAAAAGCCATTAAAGAGGCTTGTTTAAAGAAACAAGGAAGAAAGAAAAAGGATCCTCAAACTATCCATGTCTTAGGACAGTTAGCCGATATTATGCTGGGGAAGGTTGTCATTCCAAAATATACTGATCTTGGAAGTCCTATAGTAAAAATAAATATCAATGGTCAAGTAGTAAGAAATGTTTTGGTTGACCTTGGTATAGTCATAATGTGATGACCAAGCACACTATGGAGTGTTTGAATATTCTAAACATTCGGTCTACACCAACTGTCCTGCAGCTTGCTGATAGTTCCACAGTTACACCTGATGGAGTGATAGAAGATGCCATTGTCACCCTTGAATCTTGGGAATACCCTGCTGATTTCACCATATTGTCCACTAAGGCAACCTTAGGAGGATATCCTATTATCCTAGGCAGACCTTGGTTAGCTATAGTTGACGCCCTTATAGGATGTCATTCAAGAGACATGACAATTTTTAATGGTCAGTCAAGGAAGAAATTGGCTTTATACCCACCTGCACA
Source organism: Sequoia sempervirens (assembly GCA_007258455.2). Classification (NCBI taxonomy): domain Eukaryota; kingdom Viridiplantae; phylum Streptophyta; class Pinopsida; order Cupressales; family Cupressaceae; genus Sequoia; species Sequoia sempervirens. Next base: position 686,649,322 of record VDFB02058242.1, read on the forward strand.
ACCTCTACCAAATTTGTCTCAACCAATTTGGCCAGATCTAGAAGAGGAATCTGAAGAAGTTAATTCATTAGCTCAGTTAATGATGCTATGAACTGATCCATTTTCCTAGCTTCAGAGTGAAGATAACTTGCTCCTACACATTTTGCAGTTTAGTTCTGGTTTGAATAGCCCATCCATTTTGGATAGCTGTTCTCAGCAATATTTCCTACAACAACTGGATCCTAAGAGCCATCATGATTTTCTATTATGTGATATACAAACACCTCCTTTATCAACAACCTAAATAAATGATCTCACCAAACAAATAGAAGTATCTCTAGGTCGCTATTTGCATATTAATAATAAGTTGCCTCCGTCCAATAAACTGCCCTAGCCACAATGCTGCAAGCCCACAAAAGAGATTTTGTATGGGACTATGGGGATATGAGAGGTTTAGACCCAAAACTCTGCACACATCACATATACATTAACAGTGACTTCAAATCTATCAGGCAGCCTCAAAGAAGAATTAATCCAGCTTTGAGAGAAATTGTTAAAGAAGAATTGCAGAAAATGTTAGCAGCTGGCTTTATCTACCCAATCTCTGATAGTCAGTGGGTTTCCCCATTAGTCATTGTTCTTAAGAAAGGAGGAAAATGGAGGGTATGTGTAGATTACAGAGAGCTCAACTTGGCAACAAAGAAATATTACTTTCCTCTTCCATTCATTGATCAAGTTCTAGATAATTTAGTCGGGAAAAAGTACTTCTCATTCTTAGATGGCTTCAGTGGGTACAATCAAATCAAGATTGCTCCAGAGGATCAAGAAAAGAATACTTTTACATGCCCTTGGGGAACATTTGCCTATTTAGTTTTTCCTTTTGGTCTTTGTAATGATCCTGCAACTTTCCAGAGGGTAGTTATAAGTATCTTCTCAAACATCTCATATGATTGCATAGAAATATACATAGATGACTTTACTATTTATGGTACAACATTTGAGGAAGATCAAGCCAACTTGGAGAAAGTACTACAGATATGTGAAGATCACAACCTATCGCTGAATAGTCAAAAGTGCTTCATGATGATGCAGGAGGGAATAGTGCTTGGTCACTACATTTTTGCTGTAGGAATTCAAGTTGATCTTGCTAAGATTGAAGTCATCTCTAAGCTAGCCTCTCCTGCCAAGCAAAAAGAGGTACGGAGCTTTCTAGGCTATGCCGAATACTACAGAAGATTCATCAAGGACTTCAGTCAAATAGTAGGCCCCTTATACAGTCTGCTGAAGAAAGATGCAGATTTTTCTTGGACTGAGGAATGTGAAAAAGTATTCCTTGACTTAAAAGTAGCCCTCACTCAGGCACCTGTTCTGAAAGGACCTAATTGGTCACTTCCATTTCATATTCATACTGATGCATTGGATTATGCCATTGGCACAGTGTTAGGGCAGAAGGATGGTTCAATAGAATATGCACTCTATTACATAAGCAAAAATTTGCAAGGGGCTAAATTGAACTACACTGTTACAGAAAAAGAAATGTTGGAAATCATTTACGCCCTCAATAAATTCAGGAATTATATCACCGGTTATCAGATATTTATTCATACTGATCATGCCACAATCTGGTATCTCATGAACAAAGCCTCAATATCTGGGAGACTGTTAAGATGGTTATTGCTGATGCAGGAATTTGACATTACAATTGTGGACAAGCCAGGTAAAGCCAACGTGGTTTCTGATTTCCTTTCTAGACTTCAAAGGCAAGATGATTCTGCAATTATTGAAGACTCCTTTCCTGATGAGCACCTGTTTGCAATCAAGGTTATTCACCCATGGTATGCTGATATAGTAAATTATCTGGCCACAGGAAGAACTCCTCCTTAATTCTCCCCTAAGGAAAAGAGATTATTGGTAGAGAAAAGTTTTAACTTTTCTTGGATTATAGATTGCATGTTTTATACAGGGCCAGATCAAGTTATGAGGAGATGTGTACCAAAGGAGGACACTTATGATATACTGCATGCCAGCCATGATGAGTCATGTGGTGGACATTTTGCTGCCAAAAGGATAGCAATGAAAATTTTAAATAATGGTTACTATTGGCCAACTTTGCATAGAGATGTAGCCAAATATACTAGGAGGTGTGACAGATGCCAGAGGATGGGAAGACCAACTCGATCTGATGAGATGCCTCTATTTCCACAAGTTGTAGTTGCACCCTTCGACAAATGGGGACTGGATTTTGTAGGGCCAATTGATCCACCTTCCAATGGTAAGTCCTACATCCTTGTATGCACAGATTATTTCAAAAAATGGGTAGAGGCTAAGCCTATGAAACATGCTAGGGATAATAAAGTGGCTGAATTCCTCTATGAGGAAATATTTACTAAGTTTGGTGTCCCTAGGGAAATAGTGACAGATCAAGGAGCACAATTTACTTCTACACTTATCACAGCTTTAGTCAATGAATATAATATATGGCATAGGAAATCAACTCCTTATCACCCCAGGCCAATGGCCAGGTTGAAGTCACAAATAGGGACATAGAGGCCATTTTGACTAAAATTGTAGATTTGCATAGGAAGGATTGGGCCACAAGGTTACCAGAAGCTATATAGGCCTACCGTACTACCTAGAAGACTGCTACAGATATACACCTTTTGAAATGGTGTATGGTAAAACAACTGTGATGCCAATAGAGTTTGAACATAAGACTATAAGAATAGCATTGGAGATGGACATGGATTTAACAAATGCACAAAAGGATATAATCATGCAGCTCAATCCTCTAGATAAGCTTTGAAAGAATGCTTTGCAACACACTGAGATGATACAAAATCATAGAATAAGGTGGCATCATAAATACATTACGGAGAAGAAATTCAAAGTAGGAGATTGGGCTCTGCTTTATGACTCACGGTTTAAGGACAGCCCAGGAAAATTACAAACTAGATGGTTGGGCCCGTATGAAATTGAGAATGTATTTGCTAATGGTTTAGTGCAACTTGTTACAATTGATCATGTTAGATTCAAGCTGTTAGTTAATGGACACCGCCTCCGGTTGTACCATAAACTAGTCTCAAAAGAAGAATTCATGCCGCAGTTTGTTCAAGATCCTGTCACTAATTCTCCTGCAGCCGAAGGCTTTAGCCTTTCTCCTGCAGCTTCTCTGTGATTTTGTAATGCATGCTCATAATAAAGGTTTCCTTTTTAAGGGAACCCCTTTTTCTTTGTTTCCACTTTTTGCCACATCTCACTTCTTTATCTTCCGTACCATCCATCCATTCCATCCATTCATCTCGTCTGTCCACGTCATCCATCCACCTCATTCATCCGTACCACCCTAATTATGATCTTAGTCCCAACTGTCATGTCATGCCGAGGCCATCAACTTTCTCAACACGTACAAACATTTAATGAAAGGTATGCAATATCTTTTGATTATCGCATTTTTGATTTATTTCATTTTATTCATTTACTGCACTGTCTGTATCAGTCATTATTACCCGATTTCTGCCTATTCCTTAGTACATGTGAGGACACATGTCATACTCTAAGTAGGGGGTGGGATAATCCACTTTTTAAACTTGTCCTTTCGCTGTTGTCACAACTGTTCAGATAATATTTCTTTATTATTTTTCTGGTACTTTCCAAATATGATCGCATGTTTTTTTCATTACATGTTTTTCATTGAAATTACATTCAAAAACTACTTGTTTAAAAAGTTCATTTTTGGAAAAGAAGAGAAAAGTGACGGTGGAACAGAAAAGAACCAAAGCAGAACAGGGAAATTTTTCATTTTCAAAAAAGAGTTGAGTTCAACTAAGGCAAAACTGTGAACATGGGTGGTCAGCTGGTAAGGCATGAGCCTGTAGCTCATGAGTTGTTAATGCAAAATCCTCAAATGACCCAAGCATTCAGCCTCTATGGTTGGCTGAATTACTTTTTGAGTTTAGATGCTTTTAATAAGGAGGCTGCAGGAAAATTTTTGAGAACCCTTTCTGAAGGGGAGACTACTATATAGGGTCTAACAATTGTTGTAACTGAAGAAAGACTTGCAGAAGTAACCGGGCTCCCAACTGTTGGAGAAAATTTTTCTTCAGATGCTACCTCTGCAAGGGCAAAATTTTCAATATCCACTGATGGACCTTTAGAGGTCTCAAAGCAGGGATGCAAGCGAGTGTCGTTGCCTCCTCCATACCCAGAATACGATGCTTTCATAATCAAGTATTTAACTTGTGAAGGCCATTTCTCCTACCTGCATTCTTACCACTTCAAATTGCTAAGTCATATGAGGCATGGATTAGCTGTTAATGTTCTGAAATTTTTATTAAATTTTTTGGAACAATGTGCCCATAGAACCCAACAGGGGAAAGATAATTCTATTGCTCACCATGGCCTCATAAAATTGTTGATTGAACATTCCTTGAGAGATGTATCATCTCTTTCCTAGCAAGAATTTGTTGCCCAGAAGAGCCTGCAACATCTAGAACCCCCTAGGGTACTTACCCCACAACATCAGAAAAAGAAAGAGGAAATGGTGTCTACCAGTAGGAGAACAGGGCAAGCATCATCTGCTCCTGTAGCTCTCACACCAGAGTCCTTTGCCTGGGTGCAAACTAGGGCTACCAGTAGGAGGGAGAGAGGAAAAACAAAGGTCGGAGAGTCATATGGGGTAGAACAAACCCCAGAATTTGACCCTCGTTCTCAGAAAAGACAAAATTCTTCTCCTGCAGCTTCTTCCCCTGCAGCAGTGTCTCCTACAACAACACTTGTTGTCATCACTAGTTCACCATCATCCTCTGACAAGGCAGAACCTTCTAGGCAATTCAAAAAGAGGAAGGCTACAAAAGCACTTCCTACATCCATAACATTGCTAAGAAGAGTTTCCACAAGAACTCAATGTAAAGTATCCCCTGCTTCACCTCAACCTGAGGTTATTATAATTTCAGAAGAATTTGGAGAGTCTGAATATGATGTTTCTCAGAATGTGTCTAAAAGTGCTGCACAAAGTTCATTTATTATTCTTGAAGAAGAACAAGCTGAGACAAAGGAAGTTGAACATAATGAAAGGGGAGTACCAAGTCTTGATGACTTGGATACTGCGGCTATGTAGATTTCAGAGGAAGCATAGTCTTCTCCACTGCAACAATAGGAATTTATCCTGCAACAAGAGGAAGAACAGACTAAACCGTTGGAAGTGGCCAATGAAGCCTCCATTACCCCTGCAACTTGTCAAGCCATTGTTGTTTATAAGATGACACTTTTAATTGAATTTTTGGAATATTTCAAAGCTACATGGAGACTGATTACATTACAAACCTTGACTTTCCGCCACCTAGCCAAGACTAAAATGCAACAAAGTCTTTGGGAGGAGGAAAATAAGAAACTGAAAAAGGAAATTGAAGGGCAGAAACTGGAAATTTAGGAGTTAAAAGAGAAAATGGATGAAATGCTGAAGGTAACTGGTTAGATTATGGAATGCAGAACACCACCCAGAGTTTATGCTCTGTGCTTCAAGGAATAGTTCTTGTGGTTCCAACTGATGAGAATTTCCAGAAATCAAGATCCTATTCTTCACACTGCTAAAGAATTTTACGATGCATACCAGGCAGCCCCTAATTGGCTCATAAATTATTTGTGTGAATTTTATTTACATAGCTTTTTAATTCCATTTGAAACAGAGTGGAATCCCCTTATGTATATTAGCGACATCCATTTGAGATCACTTATGTCTTGGGCAGCAAATGAAGCAAATTATGGTAGGCAATGGGAAAGATATGAAGAAGCTGAAAGGAATGAGCCTGTTCCATTGCGTTCTGAGAGTTCAGACCCCCGCACAATGTTGAAAACCTAGCTTACTCTGGCATATGGTTTTAATAATGATACAGCCAGAATGAAAATATTTGATCTCAGGAAATAGGTATATGATGAATTTCAAGAACAGTCATACTCGTTTTGGAGACTGTCATACTCCAGAATTGAAAAGAGGTGGGAAAGATTAACTGTTGGCTTAAGAAAGTCTGAACCTCATAGTCCCCTAAATTTTACAGCAACTCTTAAATGATCAAGCAGATATATATAGTTGGGACTTCAAAAGAGGTTTGAATTGTGGTTGCCATTAAAATTTAGACCTCATGTGCTAATGTGGCCCCTTTATCCTTACCAGGCTACAAATCTTAATGAAGACACAGAAGCCCGTAGGTATGAAAGGTGGCAGAGTTACAGAGGCTTTTTTTTATAAATTTGGAATTCCATTTTAGGGTCATGCCTCAAACACTGATTTCAGAGAGACCACCAGGAAGTTTAATGCTGGAGGACCAGCATTGGGTTAAGTAGGGGGAAAAATGATGAGCCCAAAATATGCTCATAATTTGGATATCATGATGTACTTTTAATTCCTTTACTTTTATTGTTCATGGTTGTTTAACTCTCTTGAAACTTTTTATTGGGGGATATTCTGTAGCAATACACTTTTATGTTCCTGCAGCCTATCATGTTGACATGTCTATATTTATTACCCTATTTGACTTATTTATTACCTTGTTTGACTTCCCAAATGACTGGTATAATGCATGTAGTTTTTGAATGGTGAAATAGATTTAAATATGTGATTAATGAATGGATATTGTGTATGTGCCATGCGCCTTTTCTTTTGAATCTGTTACCTTGTGTTTCACAGGTTGTTGAAGAAAGTTTGATCGAGTCAAGCGTAGCTAATCTCGGCCTTGCAGGAAATTGCAGTAAAGTCCATTTCCTGCACGACTTTGAGGAAGCTCTAGTGAGGACTCTTTGACCGAAACCGTTGGGAAGTATTTTAAATGACATTTAATTTGGAAAGAGTGGAGTGCTAGATTCTTTCTGGATCGGGTTGAAAGGATAAACTCATTTATGAAGTCTATTCCTCGATTTTGGGATAAATTTTATATCCACGCCTTTCTCTATTAGGGTTAGTTAGCTAGTTGCTCTCCTAATTTAAAAATAAGTGTTCCTCCTGCGCAGGTGAACAGGAAGGAGATAGATAGAGAAGCAAATTATGTAAGAGTTAGAGATATAATATGAATCATAGTTTTTGTTAGTTTTCTGAAGCAGAACAGTCAATGTAAATGATTTCACATTATGAATAAAAGTTGATGGAGTTCTAAGCACAATATTCTATGTAAATTAGTTGATGCTTGCTAAGGGGTCCCACTTAGTAAGTATATGTAGGAGAGTAGTTGTTTATCCTTTGTTAATTCAAGTTAGATTTCATTTTAGAAGTTTCAGCACAAGCTCAGTCTTATACTATTCCTGCAGCATCAGGAATCCATCCCTGTGTTTGTTCCTACAACATAAGGCTAGTTTATAGTTTGTCTCTCAATTGTAGCTATTACGATTTCTGCTTTGGTTAGATTATGATTGAGTTAAGATAACTTTGCATTACCTTCCTGTAGCATAGGTAGAATTTCTTTTCGAGTATTTATTTTCAATAGGTTGTGACTGAAACCGGTTCTTAGTGCACATATAGTGCCACTCCATTTAAAGTTTACGTTCCCTGGTTTGACAAGTAAATGAATGACCATGAAGAGGTATTAGTCACCTGCTGGAATGTCTAATTCCCAAGATAGGTTTTTCCATGATTTTCATATCCTTTTATGGGCGCGACCACTCTATTTTGTAAATCACTTCAGGTTGTGAGCCTTTAAGGACAGTGTGTCCTGATAGTGAGCCATTGTAATATTCTATATCCATATATATATTATATTATGAGCTAACCCTCACCATGGTTTTTCCCATTTTGAGTTTTTCACATAAAAATACTATTCCTCTTGTGTGTTGATGTATTGTCTTGATTCCATGTTTTCTCTTGTCATTTCAGTCCGAACAATGATATTGTTTAGATGGATTTTATATAAGTGGTTTTATCGAATATCGATTCACCCCCCCTCTTAGTATTCTGGGTGTTCAACAATTGGTATCAAAGCTTGGTTCCTCTGAAGAATTCTAATAGCTTGGAGAAGGTCCTAAAATTCAAATATTTGGAAGACAAAAAAAATCTTATTCCTCTAGAAGTGATCTTTGTTGAATATACAAAAGGAACTTAAGATTTGAAGGATAAGCTAAAGGAAGCAGATGAGTGCATTAAAAAGATGAAATAAAAATATGGAGAAGTTAGTCATCAATTAAAGAAAGCAGACGAGGATATCATTGGACTGAAAGAACAGCTGGAAGAAAAGAGAAAACTTGAAGATTATTAGAAAGCTGACATTCAAAGAAAGATGGATGAATATGCAAAGCTTGAGCAAGAAGTGGCAATTCTGAAATTAGATCTGGAAAATGAAAAATGACATGAAGATAAATTTGTTACAAGTTCTACAATGTTGGATGAACTGATTGCAGGACAAAGACCCTCTATGGATAAAAGTCATTTGGGATTTAATGAAGGAAAAATTTCAAATGAAAATAAATTTCTTGACATAAAGACTCAAAGCAATGGTGGAAAATTCAAGAATCTAAGGATAAATACTAGAAGGATTCCTATCAGACAACCTAATGCCCAAAGGTATTTATATTTTAATGGTGTCTGTTATTGTTATAATAAGTTTGGACATAGGGAAAAAGATTTTGAAAAGAAAGAAAAAAAAATGATGGAATGAATGAAAATACTTTATCATTCTCCGGTTTATTATAAATGTAGCAATCTGGGACATTTTGCTAGAGACTACAAAATCATAATTATGAGAAGTAACAATCCAGTGAAGAGAATTGAACCAGACATTAAGATTGATCTGATAGAAATTAAGAAGGAAATGGAAAGGATCTAGAGAAAGGAAGAAGAATCTAAAAAAAAATTAGAATTAGAAGTATTGATTTCATTTGTGTCATCCTTCGGTATATATACTCTCATCAAAAATTGATCCAGGTAGTGGCTAAGGGGGAGAAATAACCAGAAAATTCAATAGCCCCTCTTTTGATATATGGTTTCATATCATGATAGAAGTGCATTTATTAAGGTTACAAATTCAAGATTTCATGAGAAAGAAATTTTTAGACACACATGTGTGAAGAATGAATTCTGCGGAACTTGAAAGGATGGAAGTATACACTAATTTTGAGGTCATCAACTTGTGATCTGTAGCATTTATTTCACAAGCATTTGGGATGAAAGAAGTAAATTTAAATATGTTAAGGAAGACACATTTGATGAAAAGAAATTGTGAAAGAAGAGAAGCATGCAAAGGAAGCTTGAAGAAACTAGAACAATTTTATACAATAGAAATTTAGAATTTGGTTTTGGTTGGAAATAAAGAGGTAAGTCGCTATTGCTATATACTATTTCATTTGAATTAATTATCAATTTTTCTTAAATATGATGGATATACCTCGAATCATAGACAATTCAGTGAAACTAGAACCAAAGTTTAAAATGTACCCAATTAAAACTTTAGAACTTGATCCTTTGGGTGCTTTTTTGGATACCCCTCTTGGTGTTATACCAATTGAAGAGGTTGGGGTAGACACTCATGGAAAATTGGAAGAATATACATACGGAAAAGCTTGCATGTTGTGGTCCATTAAAGAATTAACTGGAAATGACTTTAATTTGAAACTAGAATACAATATACGAGTTCACAAAAATTAAATTGGATGTATTGAACAATTTTTTGAACTTTAGTAATGAAGAAAGGTGTATCAGTCTAGCTCTCAAAAAATTTCATGGTGAATGTGTGTGGCTTGAAAACTCATATATGATAACCAAAGAAGTAATTAGGGATGTTACTAGCTAGTTATCCTTTGGATCGACTCTTGAATGTAATTTTGTCAAATGAAAAGTTTTAATAAGGAACACACGTGCTGGAATCACTAACCCGATAGTTGAATATGCAAATATAGTTATTTCACAATTTATTATTGGTGACAATGATGTCTCCACCATTGCAATTGACCTTGCATTGAATATGGTTGTGAACATAATAGAATATGACCTTTGTGAACTGCTCTGACAATAGTTGTTGGAGAATTTGAGAGATATCAAGAAGAAGAAATGTACATTCAGGTATGGTACATTGATTTTATGTTTCTATTTTATGAAGGAGATTCCTGAAATAGGTGAAGTTGTTTGGGTAAATACCATATTGGTCACTCATCAGATCAAGGAACTTATGAGAAACATTAGGGATTTGGATGCACAAGGAGATTCCCTTGCTACATTCTTTGGAAATTTCTAGAGGAAAATGAATAGTAGGAGGAGAGTTCCAAGAGAATTAGTTACAAAATATAAGAATGATATAACATTTTTGGTAAAAACTAATAACTACATTATCAAGTAAGTTAAAACAAGAAACTCATGGATTTCTGAGTTAGGATATGAGATTGAGAAGAACTATGCTATTGGTTGCATTGATATGTTGATTAACAACCCTCAAGACCCCAACAAACCTAGGCTTGGAACCTACACTAAAGTAGCTAAAGCTTTTGAAGAGTCTAAGTTAGTCTCCAATAAATCAATTTCTGCCACTAGAGAAAAGAGGAAAGTCACTGAGGTTGATGCATTAGTTGGTCAGGTTGAACTTGCTCCAAGAAGACTTAAGCAACTAGCTAGAAGGTCACATATTTTTTAGGTAGCTCCTTGTATGGTCACTAGTTCTTCATGGTCTACTAGGGAAATAACAAGTTCATTATCTAATAGATTCAATGAATTAAAGAATAAAGCAGTAAGTGACATGGTCTCTTGGGTTGAAGATAAAGGATTGTTGGAAATTGTAGGGAAGTGAAAGTCTACTCACAACATGGTACTTGAAAGACTCAATGAAGTTCAAGAGTGCAAGGAAGAGGTCAAGAGTTTATTCACATCCTATTGGAATTTTCCTGATGAAAGTCAAAAACTCAAGAATATTGAGAACACAATTGAAACTTGGATCAAATTTGCATCTAGCACCTTTGATCTGGCTCTTGATTTGGACGATCAGACTTGGTACGGTTTGAAAAAACTACATGAGGAATACCTTGATTTGCATAAAGAGAAAGCATAGATCTAATTAAATAGTACGGGAAGTTTAGAGACCTAATCAAGATTAAGTGTTCACCTGTCTATTATGTTCTTTCTCTGGTTGACAGAACTCTAAAATCTAATGTTACTCCCAAAAATGTGGTTGAAGGAAAATACATCTTAATTGATCTCAACTAGATCTACATGCAGAGCATTGTCAGAGGAAAAAAGGATTTGGGATGAGGGGAGATCCTCATGGACATATATTCTCAACAAACTTCAAGGAACTACAACCTCAGGTTGATCACTCACAGATGCTATTTTGGATGTACTCCTTAGGGGGAGTATTCAGGTATGCAAAAGGAATTGTTAAAGAACTTTTTTTATTTCCTTTTCCATTGATGTCAAAGGGGGAGGAAATATTTGAAAAAGAGAGGTATCATGTGGAAACAAATAAAAGGTATGTGAAAATTGAAAAGTTTTGTGAACAATTTTTGAGGAGAAATTTGTCAAATTGGGAAGAGGTATTTTTGATGGTTTTTGATGGTTTTCACATCATGTGTTTCCATTAATGACAAAGGGGGAGATTGTTGGAAATTGAGAGGTTGTCATTGATGTCAATAGATAGAGGAATTTTGGTTTTTCCATAATGGAATTTTGACGCTTTTCAGTATTTAGCTACTCCACAATGGAAATCTGTTGATCCCGATATTTTGATCTATATTATCTTATTTTGTAATATTTAATACTCATAAGCTAATAATATGTTCTATCTTGACATTAGTTGCATCCACTTACAAGGTTTCATTTGACAAGGTTGTATGGTTGAAAAGGAATAGTTACTAGTAGCTTGGGTAACAATTTCATGCTTATACACTAGCTCTGTACGTCAATTTTTTGGATCAGATTCTATCTCATAAAAAGATATCATTACATGACTTTGTACATAGATTTGAGACTAAAAGATGCATTCTACATTGGAGTTTCATAATGATATATGAAAGCATTTGGAAGATATGAATGACAATATTTTGCTTTGAAGACTATAGTGAGTTTCTATACATTACACTAATATGGGAGATTCCACATTTTATCATAATTATTTATAATTCCATGCGGTGTTGAAGATAAGTAGTTTGATTTCATCTAAAGGATAATTCGATGTGTTAACAAGTTTTTGTGTTACACGTTTGATTGATTTCATATATATTTTTTGGAGTATTGATCTAGCTCTGACTAACCTAATTATGTATTAATGTTGAGAAGCTTTAATATGTTCTGCAAATGATAAAAGGGTCTATTTTAGGTCAACACTGACTATTTATTAATGTTGAGAAGTTTTAATATGTTCTGCAAATGATAAAAGGGTCTATTTTAGGTCAACACTGACTATTTATGCAAATATGACTGCGTTTTGAGGGAAAATGCGACAGAGTTGGTTTTTGATTTGAAATAGGGTTTCTCTAATTAGGCCAACCTAATTAATGAACATGAATGAATATGAATGTGCATGTATATATGTAAGACTCTTTTGAGGGTGATAAAAGGTGTAGAGAAAAGAAGGGAATGAGATGTAAGATAGAGAAGAGAGTGTGTACTGCATATGTGAGAAATTGTATGCATAAGCAAACAAATGTGTTATATATAGAAAATTTATTTATGTATTGTGCTTCACTGGAACTGAACCCCAGCACAAGGAACATTCTATCCTAGTTCATCACTTGGCAGTGAACCATCTATATTTTGTAAATCACTTTAGGCTGTGAGCCTTTAAGGACAGTGTGTCTTGACAATAAGCCATTGTAATATTCTATATTTGGATATATTATATTGTGAGCTAACCCTTACTGTGGTTTTTCCCTTTTTGGGTTTTCCATGTAAAAATATTGGTGTTCATGTGTGTTGATGCATTGTCTTGATTCCATGTTTTCTCTTGTCGTTTCCGTCATAACTATGATATTATTTAGATGGATTTTATGTGAATGTTTTTATGGAATACTGATTCAGCCCCTCTCTTAGTATTCTGGGTTTTCAAAAAATACCATATCAACAAACTTCCAGTATTGGAGAGATCACAACTCGAATCATTATTACCAGAGCAACTATTGATCTATACAAGCAATGTACATAAATGACAATCTACCAATTTCCATTGTTGACATCAATGACAATCTTCCAATTTCCAACAACTTGAGCATTCCCTTTCTTAGAGGACACAAACTTGTTGGTTGACAAATGGATTTTTAAAAATAAAATTGGTTTATATGATATCATTAAGCAGTACATAGTACAATTGGTTGCTAAAGGCTACTCCTAGGTTGAGGGGGTAGATTATGCTAGGAATTTGTCTCTTTTTGTAAAAATGATAATCATTAGATTTTTTTTCCTATAGTTGTAGCTTAAATTAGAGGTAAAAAATATATGTGAAAAGGAAGATATATCTACATGATTTAGTTATAACACTCGATGACTAAAGGTAAGGAAAAATTAGTGTGTAAATTGAAGAAATATGTGTATGGCCTAAAATATAGTCCAAGGATATATGACACCAAAATTTTTGACACATATGTCTTGAGTTTGGAATTTGAGAATTCTTAATCACATTATTGTGTTCATTACAAATCATATAGTGATTATTTCCTAATTATTGACATATTTATTGATTACATGTTATTTAAGAGTAAAAGGGAATATGGTTTGATTTCAAGAATAAAGTGTCAGCTTGTGGCTATATTTAAAATTAAATACTCAATCAAGGATAAATTCATTCTTTGGATAGAAATCAAAAGAGAGAGAAAGAAAAGAAAACTATGTATTTTCTAGAGTAACTATGTCAATTTAGTTTTACAGAGGTTTAGCATGTAGTATTGTAGACCATCTTATGTTCATGTGATAATTGTTAAAAATTATCTACTACACATTGTCCTACATTTCCTTCTAAGATGAAAGGCATGAGTAGATTTCCTTTCTAAATTTTAATTGTAATTTTAATGTGTGATATGGTCTATACTAGTTCGAACATCACCTAGGAAATGGGAGTTCTTAGCATGTTTATGTCTAATCCTAGATGGATTCATTGGGAGGTTGTTAAGAGAGTCTTTATATATTTTTAGGGTACCTCAAATTATTCCTTTTGTTATCATGGTAATTTGATAGGAGACAATAGTTATCTTGATATTTGTGGTTTTCTGGATTAGGCTGGGTAAGTCATTTTGATAGAAAAGATTCACCAATGCCTAGGTGTTAACTCTATTAAATAGTGTAATAAGTTAGGTGAGTAAGTGACAAGCTATGGTTTCAACTCATGCTTGTAAATAATTCGCTGGCTTAATAATTTGTTTTGAAATTATATTGGGTTAAAATAAGGTGTCATTACTCTTTATTGTGAAAATCAAAGTGCAATTTTTTTCAAAGAACCCAAAATTTCATGGGAAGACATATCACATAGATTTGTAATATTATTTTTTAAGAGACATGTTCCAATATAGAAGGGTAAAATTAAAGAAGGTAAGGACTTTGATAAATTTCCCAAATGCATTAACTAAACCTATGAGTATAAAGAAGTTGAGATGGTGTATGGATTTTATGGGCCTCTTGGCCAATAGAATTTAAATTTTAGTGTTGGTGTTTCCCTTTGGCTTTTTCAAGGTATTTACAAGTGGTGGAATATTGGGAATTAAGACGTCTCAACCTTTACCAGTTCCTATAATTATTTATTTATTATTTTATATTTTCTTGTAATTAATTAGAATTAATTATATTTTTATTTTATTTTAATTAGTCACATGAAAATGGGGCATGGAATTTTGAGGTGGCATATTTTCCAATGTCAATTCCTTATAATGAGTCTTGTATAATGACATTAAGGTGTTCATTCATAGTAAATTTAGAGCATACTACTTAAAGGACCTCTATGACACAATCTTACAACATGTAAGAGTTTGTAAGAGAGGAGTTGCTTTAGAATATTGACCTTCTTTATGATGGTTGTTTAATTTTACCATTTCAAATTTATTTTGGGTCAATGGGAGTTACAAAATAGGAACCCAATTTGGGTGTATTATTATGATATTTTATGGTAAGTGAAAGAGATAATATTAAGTTACTAGTTTTAGCTCAATAAGGAATTTTCATAGGTGGCATTGGGATTTGGTGTCCAGTTTGGGCACCATAAATTGAGTGTTGGATTTTTAGTTTGATATATGAGTTTGTAGGTACATAGGTGTTGATGAAATGTTACTGAAATTACTCTAATTTTTTATTCTTTTTGAAATAAAGAAAAATAGCACAGTGGAATTTCCCAAAATGGAAAAGTGGATCCAAAGAGGGAAAATGGGTCCTATTCTTCTACTTTCATTAGGAAATGAGATCCACACCAAGAATTGACCAACGACCCTTAGGTGAGTCAACCCAAGATGTGAATTTACTGCTTTCCTTTTTTTTGCTAGGATGGGGGTCTAGATTAAATAGCACTTTGGGGAGAAAGATTAAAAATAGAAAATAAACTCCAAATTGTGATCTACAAAGTGAATTTATAAGCTTAAACATAAAATTGGTGGAACCTACAGACTTTAGGGAGAATCTAGAAGGGATAAATCTTGTGTACCTCTAACAAAAAAGTGTGTTTTCAATGCTAACCGAGGACTCATTTTCCCTATGGTGAATGGGTCTTTGGTAGGGCTCTCTGAAATTTGTTTTTGGGTTTTGTTCCTCTATGTTTGCAATCCCATATTCTCAAATCTAGTAGTCAAAAAGCTGGAAATAAAGTTTGTAGGTCAATTTCTATGATTTTGCAAGAATGGTGACAACAAATGCAACTTTGACAACTTTGCAATTTTTGTTCTTCAATAGATCTTCCACCTAAAATATACAAACGCACATCAAGAGATAGAAATGTTGTTTTGCTAGGTGAATAGAGGTTTTCCTTGGTCAAACCCATTTTGGTAATTAAACCTTGAAATGAATAAAAGCATGAAAGGAATTATGAAGGAACAACTCTGTCACAACTAACCAAACCATTGGATGAACCATTGATAATGGAGGTCTGCAACTTGCATGAAATGGATTCAATGGATGTGAATTTTGACTTTGAATCTTGAAATGATACTTTGAATGCTTGATTGAATCGTAGAACCTACATCAACATATTAGCTCCAAAAATATGCATGACTCCACATAAATTTGACATAATGCTTGAATCTTGATTGTTGCAACAAATGATGAAGAAAACTACCCTTGAATGCTTTGAAATGCTCTTGATCTCATAAAATTGCTATTAGGAATGCTCTCTTAAAATTTTTAGGTGAAACATAGTGAAATAACCTTATATTTATATGTATGTTACCTTAATATCCTAAAATTCAAATATCACAAGCCGACATTGAATTATGGATTTAAAAATATTAAAATACCACCAAAAAATACCAAAAAGGGGGGGTCCTAGGTTTAAGTGATGACCCATTCACCCTATGGCGAATGAGTCCTAAGTCACTTACCTATGACACACATTCTTCAGGGATGAGTGTTATGTAATGGCATTTATGAATGTTAGGTTTTACCCTTTGGAAATTAAATTTAATTAGGCTTGGATTTGAATTGAAGGGGCCAATTAATGGATATTTTGGCTCACTTAAATAGGGGAGCCCTAAATAAGTGTGAAAGTGTAAATAAATACATTTTACAACACTAAATTAAGGAACAATTAAGTCCATTTTAATATTATTTCCAAATCAAGTGCACAAAAATGTAAAGGGATACATTTTTCTACACTGCACTTTTGAAATAATATTATAAATACTTATATTACAAGTGTGTTGCAACCTTCTTTCAAATTTGATAATGAATTGTGCAAGTTTTGGAGTGTGGAGTTTTTCTCCAAAAAAGATTTTTTCTATGTGAACCATTGTGTTATGGGTACATTCTTTATCTATTTATGAATGTACTTATTTACTTTTAATAAGTTTTTAGATAAAATTTGGAGTTATTTTTACAAAACTCCCTTCAATATTAGTGTAAGTTAATCTCACACATGTTTCTTCCTTTAAAAATACATAGTTGATGATTTCTTTATTACTATGTTGGAAAATTCAATTTATGTGAGCACTGTGTGTTTGGTAAATAAAATAGATCTTCATTTCTTATTGGAAGAGCTATAAAAAAAAGATATTTTTAGAATTATTAATTTAAATGTATTCCTCCAATGGATGTGGGTTTTATGGAAAAATCTTAATTTTATGTTTTACTCATTAATGATGCCTCCAAATACACCTATATTTATTTTATGCATGTCAAATATAAAATTTTCATATAGTTTACAGAAGTTAAGGCCTTATTTGAGAAGAAAATGGATCATAAAATAAGAGTGTTAAAATTAATGATGGTTGTGAATATTACTCCAAGAAATTTGAAGATTTTTGTAAGCATGTAGGTATTTTTCAACATAAGACTATATCAAACCCACCTCAAAAAAATAGGGTTGTAGTAAGATTCAACTGATATCTCATAGAAAGATCCAAAATTATGTTGAGTGGTACATGTAATTATATCAATGATTTAGATAGATTTTGCAAGTGCTAATTTTTAATTAATAGATCTCCATGTTCATATTTTATTGAAGAAACACCTTATGAATTTTAAATAGGTAATTGAAGCCTTTTGTTTCACATTTAAGGGTATTTATTTGCTAGTCTTATGTTCATGTTCCTAGAAAAAAATATCTAATTCAGATCCAAAATCTTAGAATACATCTTTGTATCATATGATGAGGGTACAAAACTTTATATATGCTTTGGAGTCTACTAACCTAGAAAATTATTTATTATAGAGAAGTGATTTTTAGGGAGTTACAAGATTTTTCAAGTACTACAAAACCAAAGGAAAATGAAGGAAAGAAAGTACTACATTTCGAGTCTAGATCTATGTGAGGAAACTTACTAGAATATGGTCAACTAGGAGAATCACACCCCTATGAAGATGTTAAAGGTAGGAAATAAATTTGTGACCAATCATGAGAATCATGATCCTTGGCTTGTTAGAAAGGTAATTGAGAGCCATGCGACTTAGATTGAAATTATCTTCTATTACGATGTCTATGCCCATATTTGTATGTGTGTGGATGGGAGCTCTAGTGGAAGGAAAAAGAAGATGGAACTATAGAAACTATACAAGGGTTATTTCCCTAGTGATCTAAAAGTACCTACAATTGTGAAACTTTAAGTGCAACCTTGTTCACTTGCATCTAAATATCTATAATCACATTAGATAAAATCATATCTTTAGTGTAGAGTAAGAAATAAATATCAACAAAACAACTAGTAAAAATAGTAGAATTTCTATATTTTAAAATTGTAAATAGAAGTTCTTGCTTGAAAGAATACAAATTCTAGTTGAATTTGATAGTGAGACATGACCAATATCCTAGCAAAACCATATGGCATGAAAAAGGGTTTGGATTGAATATCATGAAGAAGTCATGAATCTAGGACCAAGATTTCTAGCTTTGGAACACAACCAAAAAGATGCTTGAACATCTCAGGTTATCCAAAAAATAGACAATAGGGTGTAAGGACTCCTAGTTGAGAAAAACAAGATCCAAGAAGTCTTTGATAAATAATACACCAAGAAAAGTGAGCTACCTTGGGTTCAAGAATAACTAATAGAATCTATGGTTCAAAGTGGGTGAGTCTAGGATCACGAGGGTAAAAAAAGTGGCGATAAGACAAAAAAGAAAATTTTATCCAAATTTGATGAAATTAAAAGGGTTTATTAAGAAAATTGTTAGCTTTTCACCAATATAAGATATGCCTCATTTTGAATTTAATAGATTATTATTATTATTATTATTATTATTATTCTACATGCATTATGACTAAAGTTTTGATTGATAGGCTGATTGAAGAACATCTATAATTTTCAAATGATGGGCAAGCAAAAAAAGATGGGGAGCCAAAAAGGGGTCTTAAGTTGCCATTTTTTTTTGAAATCAGGAAATATTGACCTTGGATGAGAAATTGAGGATAGTTACACTTAAAAATTTTAGATGCAACAACAAGGATCGTAGTGCTCTGAGTCTTCTTTCTAAACTACTATTTTTTATTGAAAATAATATAGATTAAGGGGTTCAAAAGAGGAAGCCACATAAATTGGTGTTGTTTTTATAAAAAAAAATATAGCATAGCAAATTTTGTGGCTCCCTCTAAAGGTTAACTTTTGTTTGGTATTTTTAAAATCTCTTTGATGAGAAATTAGCTAGCATCATGTAGTTTATGCCTGATTTTTTAGTAATTTTTTAATGAATATTTAATTTTTTACTAATTTTCAAATCCTAAAAGATAAAATTTTTGCCATCTATCCCTATAAATTTTGAAAACTAATTTAAAATCTTTTTTTAAAATATGTGTAGAATGGAGTCTAGTTTCTAAAAATGTAATTTATTTGAAATTTCAATGAATGGCTAATTTATAAAGAAAAAATATACGAAACAGTGGTTTTTTCCAAAACCAGACACACAAGCAAAATAAATTAAAGATCAAAAGCTTAAAATTATCAAAATGTGAAAAAAATTGCATCGTTAGATAGCTAAGAGAGAGTTTAAAAGTACCCATGTGTTTGATTTACTCAACCTTGAAACATGTACAAACCTAATGGTTAGCACAAACGATATTATATGAAATTTTATAGAATATGCAAAAACACGTCTTTGGACATTGGGAAGGCCCTCCAAGTCTTTGGGTTGGAAATCCAAAGCAAACCCAAGCAAAAGGCTTGGGAATTCCCAAAGAAAGACAAAATTTGAGCGTGTTATAATGCGCTCGTGTTATTTGAATGCATTGAAAATATGCGAGCATGTTATAATGCACTTGCATTTTGGTCTACATTAAATTTGTTTTTCTTCTCTTCTTTTCCTCTTTCTTATTGTTATGTTTGAGGGAAACTATATATAAATGAAATATAAATATTTCAAAATTTACATGTGGAAATTTACTTTCTTATACTTTAAGTTATATTTCATGTATATATAGTTTCACGATGTTTGAGAGTGGTTTCAGATCTCTAGGAGTTATAATGCAAATTCTAGTTTTTGGAAGATCTTACAAATTTTTAGACTATCAAATTTTAGTAATTAGGAGGTCAAATTTTAGTAATCAACAACCTGTATTATTTCTCTCTATCTCACTCATTTTTAGTCACTTACACTCTAGACCTCTCTCTCACTATCTCCATCCCTTTATCCAGCTCTCTCTTCCTTGAGCTCAAGAACTACCTCTTTACCTATCCATATTTCTCTCTCTCTCTCTCTCTCTCTCTCTCTCTCTCTCTCTCTCTCCCCTTCGCCCTCTAATTCTCTATATCTCACTTCTCTCTCACTCCCTCCCTCCTTCCCTCTCTACTTATCTCTATCTCCTTCCATCTCTCTCTCTCTCTCCATATCCCTCCCTCCTTCCCTCTCTACTTCTCTCTATCTCTCCTCTCTCTCTACCTACCTCTCCTCCATCCTCCTACCCTCTCTCTCTCTCTCTCTCTCTCTCTCTCTCTCTCTCTCTCTCTCTCTCTCTCTCTCTCTCTCTCTCTCTCTCTCTCTCTCTCTCTCTCTCTCTCCTCTTCCCTATCTACTCTCTATCTCTCAATCCCTCTCTCTACCTACCTTTGCATCCATCACACCTTACCACTCTCACTCTCTACACCTTTCTATCTCACCTTTCTCTCCCTCCCTCCCTACCCCTCCATCCCTCCCTCATTCCCTCTCTACTTCTCTCCATCTCTCCTTTCTCTCTACCTCTCCTTCCCTCTCTACTTATCTTTATCTCCTCTCTCCATCTCTCTACCTACCTCTCCCTCCATCACTCTCTTCATTTCTCTCTATCTCACCTCTCTCTCCCTCACTACCTCTCCCCCCTCTCTACATATCTATATCTCCCTTCTCCCTCTCTATCTACCTCTCCATCCATCACTACCTACCAATCTCTCTATTTCTCTTTGTCTCACCTCTATCTCACCTCACACCCTATCCATCCATACCTCTCCCTCTCCTTCCCTCTCTACCCACCACTCCATCTATCACTCCATATCATTCTCTCTACACCATTTTATCTCATTTCTCTCCCTCCCTCCTTCATTCACTCTCTAATTATCTTTATCTACCCTCTCCCTCTCTCTCTCCATCCCTCCCTCCCTCCTTCCCTATCTACTTATCTCTATCTCCCCTCTCCCTCTCTCTACCAACCTCTCTCTCCATCACTCCCTACCACTCTCTATTTCTCTCTATCTCACCTCTCTCTCACCTCACTCTCTCTCCCTCCATACTTCTCTCTCCTCTCTTCTTCCCTACCTACTCTCCATCTCCCAATCCCTCTCTCTACCTAACTCTCCATCCATCACACCCTACCACTCTCTCTCTACACATCTCTATCTCACCTTTCTCTCCCTGCGTACCTCTCCCTCCTCATTCCCTCTCTACTTCTCTCTATCTCTCCTCTCTCTCTACCTCTCCTTCCCTCTCTACTTATCTTTTTCTCCTCTCTCCCTCTCTCTACCTACCTCTCCATCCATCACTCTCTATTTCTCTCTATCTCACCTCTCTCTCCCTCACTACATCTCCCTCCCTCTCTCCCTACCTATCTACTTATCTATATCTCCCCTCTCCCTCTCTACCCACCTCTCCATCTATCACTACCTAACACTCTCTCTCTATTTCTCTCTATCTCATAGTGATGTTTTTTATACAACAAGGACTACCTTGTCAATGCTATCACATTGACACATTGACAAGGTAGTGCTTGTTGTATGAAAAAATGCCTCAAAGAAATGGGGTCTCACAATGATGTACATCAATGTGATATCCCATTTCTTTGAGGCATTTTTTCATACAAGCGCAGTAGCATTGACAAGATAGTGCTCATTGTATGAAAAAATGCCTCAAAGAAATGGGGTCTCACGATGATGTTTGTATGAAAAGATGCCTCAAAAAAATTGGGTCTCACAATGATGGACATCACCGTGAGACCCCATTTTTGAGGTATTTTTTCATACAATGAGCACTACCTTGTCAATGCTACCACATTGATGCATTGACAAGGTAGTGCTCATTATATGAAAACATTCCTCAAAGAAATGGGGTCTCACGATGATGTACATCATGATACCCCATTTCTTTGAGGCATTTTTTCATACAACGAGAACTACCTTCTCAATGTGCTACATCACTATGAGGCCCCATTTCTTTGAGCCATTTTTTTCATACAACAAGCACTACCTTCTCAATGCTACCACATTGATGCTTTGACAAGGTAGTGCTCATTGTATGAAAAAATGGTCTCACGGTGATGTACATCATTGTGAGACCCCATTTATTTGAGGCATTTTTTCATACAACGAGCACTACCTTCTCAATGTTACCACATTAACTCATTGAAAAGGTAGTGCTCATTGTATGAAAAAATTCCTCAAAGAAATGGGGTCTCACGGTGATGTTTTTCATACAATGAGCACTACCTTGTCAATGGTATTGTATTGATGCATTGAAAAGGTAGTGAGCTTAGTGCTTATTGTATGAAAACATGCCTCAAAGAAATGGGGTCTCACAGTGATGTACATCACTGTAAGACTCCATTTCTTTGAGGTATTTTTTCATACAACAAGCACTACCTTGTTAATGCTATCACATTGACGCATTGACAAGGTAGTGCTCGTTGTATGAAAAAAATACCTCAAAAAATGGGGTCTCATGGTGATCTACATGATCACAAGACTCCATTTCTTTGAGGAATTTTTTCATCACTGTGAGACCCCATTTCTTTGAGGAATTTTTTCATCATCGTGAGACCCCATTTCTTTGAGAAATTTTCATACAAACATCATTGTGAGACCCCATTTCTTTGAGGCATTTTTTCATATAGTGAACACTACCTTGACAATGCTATTGTATTAACAAATTGACAAGGTAGTGCTCATTTTATGAAAAAATTCCTCAAAAAAATGGGATCTCATAGTGATGTACATCACGATGAGATCCCATTTCTTTGAGGTATTTTTTCATACAAGAAGTACTATCTTCTCAATGCTACTGCATTGACACATTGAAAAGGTAGTTCTTGTTGTATGAAAAAATGCCTCAAAGAAATTGGGTCTCATAGTGATGTTCACTGTGAGACTCCATTTCTTTGAGGCATTTTTTCATACAATGAGTAGTGCCTTCTCAATTCTACTACATTGACTCATTGACAAGGTAGTGCTCGTTGTATGAAAAATGCCTCAAAGAAATGGGGTCTCACGGTAATGTTTTTTCAAACAATAAGCACTACCATGTTAATGCTACTGCATTGATGTGTTGACAAGGTAGTGATCTTAGTGGTCATTGTATGAAAAATGCCTCAAAGAAATGGGTTATCATGGTGATGTACATCACCGTGAGAACCCATTTCTTTGAGGAATTTTTTCATACAACAATTGATGCATTGAAAAGGTAGTGCTTGTTGTATGAAAAATGTCTCAAAGAAATGGGGTCTCACGTTGATAGTGCCCATTGTATGAAAAATGGCTCAAAGAAATGGGGTCTCATGGTGATATTTTTCACACAATGAGCACTACCTTGTCAATGCTACCACATTGATGCATTGACAAGGTAGTGAGCTTAGTGCTCATTGTATGAAAAATTCTTCAAATAAATGGGGTCTCACGGTGATGTACATCACTGTGAGATCCCATTTCTTTGAGGAATTTTTTGATACAAGCACTAGCTTGCCAATGCTACTGCATTGAAGTATTGACAAGGTAGTGCTTGTTGTATGAAAAATTCCTAAAAGAAATGGGGTCTCATAGTGATGTTTTTTCATACAATAAGCACTACATTGTTAATGCTACCACATTGACGTATTGACAAGGTAGTGCTTGTATGAAAAAATGCCTCAAAGAAATGGGATGTGAGACCCCATTTCTTTGAGGCATTTGTATACAATGAGCACTACCTTGTCAATGCATCAATGCGATGCATTGACAAGGTAGTGCTCATTGTATACAAATGCCTCAAAGAAATGGGGTCTCACATCCCATTTCTTTGAGGCATTTTTCATACAATGAGCACTACCTTGTCAATGAGTCAATGTGGTATCATTGATAAGGTAGTGGTTGTTGTATGAAAAAATGCCTCAAAGAAATGGGGTCTGACGCATTGACAAGGTAGTGCTCCTTGTATGAAAAAATTCCTCAAAGAAATGGGGTTTCATGGTGATGCATTGACAAGGTAGTGCTCCTTGTATGAAAAAATGACTCAAAGAAATAGGGTCTCACAGTGATGTTTTTTCATACAAGGACTACCTTGTCAATACTACCACATTGACACATTGACAAGGTAGTGCTCATTGTATGTAAAAATTCCTCAAAGAAATGGGGTCTCACAGTGATGTACCAAGGTAGCACTCGTTGTATGAAAAAATTCCTCAAAGAAATGGGGCCTCACAATGATGTACATCACCATGATACCCCATTTATTTGAGGCATTTTTTTGTGCAATGAGCATTACCTTGTCAATGCTACCACATTGAAGCATTGATGCATTAACAAGGTAGTGCTCGTTGTATGAAAAAATGCCTCAAAGAAATGGGGTATCATGGTGATTCACCGTGAGACCCCATTTCTTTGAGGCATTTTTTCATACAACAAGCACTACCATGCCAATGCTACCGCATTGATGCATTGACAAGATAGTGAGCTTAGTGCTCATTGTATGAAAAAATTCCTCAAAGAATTAGGGTCTCATGGTGATGTACATCACTGTGAGACCCCATTTCTTTGAGGCATTTTTTCATTCAATGTGATCTCGTTGTATGAAAACTATCTCAAAGAAATGGGGTATCATAGTGATTTTTTTTCATTCAATGAGTACTACCTTTTCAATGCTATCACATTGACACATCGACAAGGTAGTGCTCATTATATAATAAAAATTCCTCAAAGAAATGGTGTCTCACGGTAGATAGAAGGAGGGAGTGAAAGAGAGAGGTAGATAGGGATAGGTTAGACATAGAGAAGTAGAGAGGGAAAGTGGGTGGGAGGAAAGAAGAGAGGGAAAGGGGGAGATAGATAATATTAGAGAGTGAAGGAGGGAGGGAGGGAGAGAGGTGAGATAGAGAGAGGAGGGAGAGAGGGAGGGAGAGAGAGAATGGTGATTGATAGAGAGTAGAGAGGGAAGAAGAGAGTGAGAGAGAAAGATAGGAGAGAGAGGAGGAAGGTGGGGAGATTGAGAGAGGGGGAGAGAGGGAAGAGGGAGGGAGGGAAGGAGGGGTAGAGATGGAAAGAGGGATATAGAGAGAATTATATAGGGAAGGAGAGATAGTGAGGGAGAAGTAGACAAAGCAAGAATGGTGAGATAAAGAGTAGAGAGGGAAGAAGAGAGTGAAAGAAAGATGGGGAGAGAGAGAGGGTGGTTGGGAGATTAAGAAATAAGAGACTAGGAGAGAGAAGGAGAGAGAGGGAAGGAGGGAGGGAGATGTAGAGATAGAGAGAAAGAGATAGAGATAAGTATATATAGGGAAGGAGAGATATAGAAGGGGGAGGATGGAGGGAGAAATAGAGAGAGATAGGGAGGGACATGGAGGGAGGGAGAGGTGATAGAGAGAGGTGATATAGAGAGAGGATGGAGGGAAGTGAGATAGAGAGAATGAGAGATGGAGAGAGAGGGGAAGGAGGATGGTGGAGATATTGAGAGAGAGTGAGGCAAAGAGGGATAGGTTAGATAGAGAGAAGTAGAGAGGGAAGGTGGGTGGGAGGAAGAAAGAGAGAGGTGAGATAGAGAGAGGTGATATATATAGAGAGAGAATTAAAGAGGTAAGGAGTGAGGGAGTGAGAGATATTGGTGAGATAGAGAGAAGTATATAGGGAAGAATTTAGAGAGAGGAGGAAGGTGGGGAGATTGAGAGAGAGGGGGAGAGAGAGGGAAGGAGGGGTGAGAGGGAGAGAGGGAGAGAGAGATAGAGAAGTATATAGGGAATAAGATATAAAGAAGAAGTAGGGAGAGAGGGAGAGAGAGGGAGAGAGAGGGAGAGAGAGAATGAGATAGAGTAGAGAGGGAAGGAGAGAGTTAAAGATAAATATGGGGGAGGGAGAGTGTGTGTGAGAAAGATAAACAAAAAGTGGAGGAAGGTTGGGAGATTGAGAGAGAGGGAGAGAGGGAGGGGGAGAGAGAGGGAATGTGAAGGAAGAGGTAGAGATGGAGAGAGATCTAGAGAGAAGTATATAGGGAAGGAGAGATAGAGAGGGGGAGAAGGGAGGGAGGAGTAGAGAGAGGGAGAGGTAGGGACCTAGAGAGAGAGGTGTGATAAAGAGAGAGGGATGGAGAAAGATAGAGAGAAGTAGAAAGGGAAGGAGGGAGGGACAGAGGGAGAGAGAAGTGTGATAGAATGAGAGAGAGGGGGGAAAGAGGAAGGAGAGATTGAGAGAGAGAGGATGGAGGGTGAGAGATAGGTAGAGAGGGCTAGGTTAGATAGAGAGAAGTAGAGAGGGAAGGTGGGTGGGATGAAGGAAGAGAGAGGGAGGGAGGAAGGTGGAGAGAGAGAGAGAGAGAGGAGGTTAGAGTGAATTAGAGAGGGAAGGTGGGTGAGAGGAAGGAAGAGAGAGGGGGAGATAGAGAAAATTAGAGAGGTAAGGAGGGAAGGAGGAATGGAGGGAGGGATGGAGAGAGAGAGAGAGAGGTCTAGAGCATAAGGGATAAATAATGAGTGTGATAGAGCGAGAGAAAGAGGATACAACTTGTTGATTACTAAAATTTGACCTCCTGATTACTGATATTTGACATGCTGATTACTAAAATTTGGTGGTCTGAAAAATTGTAAGATCTTCCAAAAACTAGAATTTGAATTATAATTCCTAGAGATCTGAAACCACTCTCAAACATCCTAAAACTATATACATGAAATATAACTTAAAGTATAAGAAAGTAAATGTCCATATGTGAATGTCAAGTTAAATGTGTATTTCATGTATATAGTTTCCCTGAAAGATAACAAGATGAAAGAGACAAGAAAAGAGAAGAAAATTTTTTCAATGTAGACCAAAATGTGAGAGCGTTATAATGTGCTTGCATTTTGGAAAGTTTTTTTTTTAATTTCAAAAAATGCACATTTTTTGAATTCAAAATACACTTTTAAAAAAAAATTAAACCATAATGTGAGCATGTTGTAATGCACTCGTGTTATAACACGTTTATGTTATGGCTTGGTAATGACTAAGCCCAGGCTTGGTCACTACCAACCCATAACGCAAGCACATTTTACTATAATGTGCTCACGCTTTTGCTATTTCAGGATGAAAAAGTAAATTGGCCACTTTTTGTCCCCCATCTTTTTGCACTTACCTCGATTTCACAAATTTTGAATCTAAAAGATGCAACACATTCTATGCTTCCCATACTATAGGATAAAAATAAATTAATTGAATTTCATAAATTTTTGACCAGGTTATGGTGGTTAGACAAACAAGTTTTTAATATTTTTTAAAAAATTCTAATAAAAAATTCATAACTAATTATTTACTTGCAAAACAATTACAAAAAGAATGTGACACATTTGGGCATATGTCCTCTACTTATATTGAAAGTTTCAAAAAAAATAAATAAAAATCTTATACTTAGGTTGGTTAGACATACCCCTGCTTTTTATTTTTTCTTGAACATTTAGTACTATTGCATTGAAATTTCAAATTTTCACCAAATGGGTGAGTGTTGGATCATGGGGGTCCAAAACGTGGTGATATGACAAAAAAGTGGCTGGTTGATGAAATAAAAAGGGTTTATTGAGAAAGTTTTCAGCATTCCAAAAATATAAGATATGCCATATTTGGAATTAAATAGATAATTATTATTTATTTTCTACATACATTCTGACTAAAGTCTTGATTGATAGGCTGATTGAAAAACATCTATATTTCTTAAACGATTTCACATTTTTTGAATCCAAAAGATGCATCACATTCTATGCTTCCATACTTTAAAATAGAAAAAAAGAAAAATTGAATTTCATAAATTTTTGATCAAGTTATGGTGGTCAAACAAACATGTTTTAATATTTTTAAAAAATAATAATAAAAAACTCATAACTAACTATTTACTTGCAAAAAAATTATAAAAAAATGTGGCACATCTGGGTATGTGTCCTCTACTTATATTGAAATTAAAAAATATATATATCATTTTTTTGCTTGTACTTAGGTTGGTTAGACATACACCTGCTTTTTATTTTTTCCTAGAAATTTAGTACTACTTCATTGAAATTTCAATTTTTTACCAAATATATTTACTTTTTTCCAAAAAAGGAATAGTATCATAGAAACTACATTCAATTTTCTACAAATTATGTTCCTACATATTTTTCAAATTATGATAATAAATTATTCAAATTTTTATGTCAAGTTGCCTAACTTTGGTTTTCTAAATTTTCATTGCCACTTAAGGGCCTAGTTTGGACCCCCATGACCCTGCACTGACCCAAATAGATGTACTTCTTTCCTAAAAATGACTCTTATATTAGAAACTACATTCAATCAATTTTCTATAAACTATGTTCTTACATAATTTTCAAATTATGTTAATAGCCTATTCAAATTTTTATGTCAAGTTTCTAACTTTGTTCTTCTAAATTTTCATTGCCACTTAAGGGCCTAGTTTGGACCTCTATGATCTTGCACTAACCCAAGTGACTAAAGAGGGTTGGAGGTGCCAACCAATGTTTAACTAGGCCACCATGGGTAAATGAGGTGTCAACCACAAATATCCCAATTATAGGGTATATAATTATGAAATGGTGTATATAGAGACCATTTCTAATCAGGTTATATTAGGTCTTGAAAGTCATAATCCTAATTTTGTGAACCCTATGGGGATGAATGACATCAAATTTTTTTTAGTAGTTTTCTTGGTCCTATTTGACAATCGAAATTTTATCTTAGCCTCTGGCTAGGTTAAAAATTCTTGGTGACTTTATAGAATAAATTTGGTAAAGTTTTTGTCCCTCTTTTATAAAAATTCATAGCTTGAACCCAATGGTCTTTAGCCAAAGGTTTCTCTTTACAAGAAAAAAATGAAGATCACTAAATAGACTATGGATTAATAGAGAGGCCATTGTAGAAGCCATTGATAGCCAAAAAAGTCTAAGGATTTATGGACTCCTGACATGTCTAGATGCTTTTGAAATAAAGTGTGCCCTAAATATTAGAATAGGCTCCTTCATATTGAGAAGAGTAGGAATATTGAGGTATTTCCAAGCTACACACCTAGAAGGCACTCTAGATGAAATACAATATCATATGATGACCTTCTAGGAATCCTTTCCTTCAAGGAACCTAATAATCCATTTGGCACAAAATGCTAAGCCTTGATGGTGGGGTTATAGTAGGCTTCAATAAACCCTTAGAATCATGAGGGAGACCATAAAATTCCCAAGCCATGCAATGAAAGACTTTGTAACCATTGGAATAGGGCTAAAGAAAATATCTAAGAAGATTTTAAATCTTCAAATAAGAAGCCTTAAAAGGAATTTAACAAGAGGAATGATACATATGAGTAGTATTCAAAATTTTAAAGCACATTTAAAATTTTCCAAATAAGGAGAGAGGCTTCATGACCTAGTGGGCCAAATTTTTCTTAATTATGCATATAACAACTTTCCATAAGACAATTGGATAAGCTTGAAAGGTGAAAATAATTTTAAAAAAATGAGAATATCCCCATATGATCAAATCCATTTCCAATTGTCAATATTGGCATGGTGTGTTGGTTTAAAGGTTACATTGTTGTTCTTTCCATCAAGATTCAAATTGGGGTGATATTGTTGAATGGTTGAATTCCGGTTCATAGCTCCGAACAAAAGCATTTACCCCTTGAATAAAAAAAAATCCATTTCCAATTGAAATAATCTAACCAAATTGGCTTAGGAAGTTTCAATAATTTCCTATAACATTGGGTCTTCTACCATTGAACACTTGAACTTAATGCTTGATAGAAAATTTTGAGGCAACAAAGGGCCTATTTGAGATTATCTTCTTCCTCAATTAAAGTAAGGAAAAATTCATTGAGAAAATGGCCATTAATGATAAGGGTAGATGAATTGGACAAGGAAATTCCTTTAATGGTACAATAGATAGCCAAAGCCATCAACAAAAAGCACATAAAGCATAGGGGATAAAGGGTTTTCCTAGTAGATAGATCAAAATATCCCAAATAATTGGATTGTTGGTCCTGAATCGTGATGCAAGTAGATACATTTGCAAAGAGAATCTTAATATATTGTATAAAATTAGGGCCAAAAACAAGTACCTAAATCATGAAAAGAATAAAATTCCATTGCATATGATCATATACCTTGAAGCAATATTTTGAGAAAAAATGCTAGATACTAGGATTATTGAGCCCATTCCATCCCTTCATAGATAACAATAATGTTGTCACAAATGTTCCATGACTTGATGAAACTAGTTTTCTTAGCATTGCTATGCCTCTACCCCTATAGTGTGTATAGTGTTATGAGTAGTGGGCTTGTGGCTACCTTAACTCTTAATTAAGCCATATTATCATTATTATATTGTTATTTAGTTATTTAGGTTGGCATAAGGATTATAAAGGGTTATCTAGGTTGGCTTGGGTGATATCCTAGGCATAATTATGGTATATATATAGGAGGTATAGGTAGGTTATTATCATCATGTTGAGTATTGTGTTCTCATTGAAGACCATTGGAGGTATCCCCTTCAAAGTGGATTTAGAGGTTTCCCCCTTGAAGTGGCATATTATTATCAAGTATTTGCAACATATTTTAGATTATATTCTTCTTGTACAAGTTATTTCATAAAAAGCATAGGAAATACAGGGAAGAAGAGATCATAGCTTGAGAGAATAAGCTTTAATAATGATCTTGTAAGAGACATTAAGAAAGATTATGTGGCACCAATTGTAGATATCTCTTAGGTCACTATATTTAGGTATAAACTTAGTACTAAATTTATTAATTAATCTCCCTAAAGAGTTGTCACATGGAATAATTTAGATAAAACTATGAAGGTTTGCAACAATAATTTATCCTAAAGATATTTATAAAAATCACATGGGAATCCACTCAAACTATGATATTTTCTATTCAACATAGTGAACATAGCCTCTTGTAAGTCATATTTTATGAGAATTTTTTCCTAAAGAATATGTTGAGAGTTAGAAACTTAATAAGACACTAAATTTAGGTAATGTTATAAATTTTTGGTCTAGTTAGGGGTAATTTCTTCGACAATGAAAAATTTATCATAATGCTGAACAAAATATTGGAGGATATTAGGAAGCTCTGATAAAATCTACTAACCATCCCTATTTTTTAATTTCTTGGGATGTGTGATGATTTTGTATGGCTTGAAAGAAATTTGTAGGAATTTGTTTCTAATTTTAAGTTAGTGAACTCAATCTTTGATTTGAGCCTCATGAGTTAAATTACTATTTGCAACCTAATTATGGTGGTAAAGACTGGAAACACAAAAATATGTGGTTAGATCAAACGGTTGCACCTCTAAGGTAGTCATGGCTTGGTAGAGATTTGAGGTGGTAGCTTTGTATGAGTGGAAATAGAAGATAGTCAAATGACACCCATAAATGTGAAAGAATTAGGATTTTCTTTTGATAGCATCATTCCACCAAGAAAATTTACTCATTTTAATTATGGGACTTAGATATAAGTTCTAAACATGTTTAATATGTACTAATGTGGCCAAGTTATGAGATAACAATAATGTGCTTGTAAAAGATTTATTTTTTATTTCCTTGGGTTTAGAAAGTTTCCATTTGATGCAAAAATACACTTGGAAGAAGTCTAACAGGACAATATTTGACAAAGGCTCAATTGATAAGGAAAACTATTTAGAAAAGGAAAAAAATATTGAGTCAACATGGATACACTGAGTCACTTATAGATCATATCAAAACCCAATCTAAAGTTAGCCAACATGTACCAAATTGTATGATCATGGAAAAGGGAAAGATTAGGATAAAAATGACACAATTTATTTTGCATATAGTACTAGGCCTCTCTTTTACTATTTGTGCATCTCATAGTCAAAATTCCACATTTATCATAGGCCATATTAATCATATTAAAATACCTACACAAAACCCTAGTGGTGGTAAGCATTAAATACACAATCTATCTCCAAAGGTTAATTTTTTCAACAATATCATTCAAGGCATATACAAAAATAAATCCAAAGGAATGATTATTAATGTTGAAAATAGCCCACATCACCAATTGGTGGGGCCATATCCTTTCTAAATTAACTGTTGAAGCTACATAGGAGATAGAAATATGACAATGCCACCCAACCCGTTTAATAATTGTTACACAAAAAAATATTAGTAGGCTAGATAACATAACATACACAATAGAAAGTTAAAACTAAAATCTAATTTATTATGAACAAATAATTTTTAGACCTAGAAATTATTTTCAAGTGTTACACATATAATACTTCCTTGGGAGGTATATCATATATTAAATGTTCTAGGATATTAAATTCATAAGTGGGTGTTGAGGGTCATATCCTCACTATCTAGCTCATTAAGAGCCAAATAGCTATTTTTTTAAAATCTTTTAAATTAAAACTCTGTATCTTAATGAAAGGTTAGGTAGGTTGTCATTTCTTTGGCACATATTCACCTTCTTCCAAATTCCTAAAGAAGGTTGTGGGAACTTTATTGGATCATTGGAGGAAGTAAAGGAAAGTCGACAATGGTTTCCATGTGAGAAGATAAATCTAACACTACTTGCAACACTTTGGTGAATTTTGGCTTAGACACCTCTTTGGACATCTCCCCATGGGAATGAACAACATAATTCCCTAGATCTTGAGGTTTTCAATTTATAACACTTTGAATTTTTATAGTGTCAATGGAAGACTTGGGTGGAGCTCCAACACTATTATTATTCTTGGCATTGCCACTAACTATAATTGATCACCCTTCATATTTTTAAGGAGGGTTATCAATTGCTCGTTGAGAGGCAGGTTTGGCATGAGGAGTGACCAAAGGGAATTCTCTAACCTTATAGTTAAAGTAGATTAATAATGATAACTAGTATGAGGAAAGTTTAGATAGAGCATAGGTTGGTTGTTTCTCATTTGGCCAATTCGTATACCTACCATCTCCTTTAGATCATTGGAGAGGCCAAATTTAACATATATTCACTTTTTTGGATTGAGCTAAAATATTTGTCTAGTTTGACAAAAAAAATTACCTAAAGAAGAGATTATCTTGCTTAGGAAATTCGAACATGGCTCAAGCAACCTAGGGAACTCCATTCAAATATGGGACAGAAGAAAATTCTCATTAAAAATGACGAACTCTCTAATTTCAGGTGCCAAAACAAGAAAAGTGGAATGGACATACCAAGGTGCACGCTTGAGAATAGCCTCTACATGGTTGACCTCAACAAAAAAAAGAAAATGAAAAAAATGTGAGGTTCTACATGGCACCACAATAGATCCCATGCAGAACACAAGGGTTGGTCACCCATTCTTCAAAATGCTTTTAAAAGGGACCCTCCCTACAAAGTACTCTATTAATGTATAATTTTCAATCTAGTGACATGCAATATCAATCTCTAGAATGGGAAGAACCACATCTGGATGTACCTAATTTAACATACTTCGTTGAACACCTTGACAATAAAATTCCTGGGATAATTCAATGGGAGAGCCATTGCTAGATGTATTATCAGACCTTCAACTCTAGTAGCAATTGTAGAGTTACAAAAGATTGAAGTCATTTATATTTGACATAAAAATACTCATAGAAATGGTCAACTTAAAATATGTCAAATTAAATATAAAAATAAAGTCAAATACTCCTAAAAAAAAAGTAGTGTGACATCAAAAAGACACAAATTAACACCAAAACACCAATAAAACAATCTCAAACATTTAGCCACCCAACAACTATTAACTAATTGACTATTATACCATTTAATAATTAAATAGAACGATCTAATTAGATTATTAGGATATTGGCACATCAGTTGTATATAGACACCCATGTAAGCTGTGAACTGCTTCCATTTAATCTGGAATACATATATCTCTTTCTATGAATGAAATTTTGTTTGTCATGTAATTACAATATGAGAACTGCTTCCATTTAGTCTGGAATACATATATCTCTTTCTATGAATGAAATTTTGTTTGTCATGTTATTACAATCTGAGAACTGCTTCCATTTAGTCTGGAATACATATATCTCTTTCTATAAATGAAATTTTGTTTGTCCTGTAATTACAATCTGAGAAACTGCTTCCATTTAATCTTGGAATGCACATATCTATTGAATGAAATTTTGTTTATCATGTAATTACAATCTTTTGGTCTGTAAGTAATTGGCTTGTCAGGTTAATTTGATTACAGTATACTGTCATCCAGTAAGTATCGTGCAAGTTCATCAAGCTTTATCTTTCTACTTGACGACCATGAATTTCTCTCTTCGCTGCTGGAAACTGAAAGGCCATAAGAACTCTCATTCTCCATTTGTTCACCATCAGATATATTACTATGTTCTGCCTCTGGTAAAGATGTTAAGGGTGGCAAATAACTGTCACTGTTCACATATACAGACTGTGGTTTCACTGGGGATATATTCTGTTGCAGCAGTCTGAAGTAAAGACTACGTTGGTCTGTAAATCCACTTTCAAATAATGGAGAATCCTTGTTTCCTAAACCTTTCTTACTTAGCATGTTCAAGCGAGCATCAGATTGAATAAGGCTCTTGTAATGCCTGTCAAGCTGTCCTTTAGCAAATTGCAACAAATGCCTCCTGCAATGATAGACGAGATTTCTGTTAGCATATGCATTGATAAGTCTCTAAATCCATTAGTTGTTTTCAAGCAGTCAAATGGGTAATGGTAGTTTTTTTTTTAATCTTTCACTGTTGGACTGTCTAATGTTTAGAATTCACCTACTCAAAAAGAAAGTTGAACAAGTCTTAAGTCTTGTATAACACAAAAATTTAGTTGAATTAATAGTTGTGCACAAGGGTTAAATTTACTAACTTGTAAAGGGTTGCTTGTCCAGAGGTGAAGTCGGAGGTAGCCTGCCATATTGTGTGCTTTCTTGGCTGGGGATCCGATTCTCTGAAGAATATGGGTGGCCTGGATAACTGGACATGCAATACTTGGTAAATTTTCATTTCTAACATAGTTTTAAAATGGTCAATTCAGATTTCATTTGCATATCATACCTCTATTTCAAGGGTGCCAGGCCCATTTTGAGGACAGGTTGCCCTAAGACCAGAGATATCTCCCCATTGAATTTCTATTTTGCTCTTCAACCCACCTTCCAGTATTTCCCAAACAAGCTTTCGTTTTGAGAAATAGCATTTTGCTACCAAGTCACCTTCGTATCTTGAAACATACTGCCAATAACCCAACAAGAAAATTTAATTGCAGAATGGATAATAGCCCAAAGAAAATCACTAAATACCCAAGTTGAAATGATTAACATTCTGTTACAGTCATTTTCTCAGTAGGATTTAGAATAATGTTGTCTTAGATAATAACAAGTGATGTTATTGAACTCATCAAACACCTACCTCCCATGCACCAATTCTCAGAGCCAAGGCTGGGAAGTTGGAGGCTTTCTTCTTCTCCTCAAAGGTAATGTTCTTAGCCATGTCCCATGCCGAATTTTTCACATCCTCTAAAGTTTCTGTGTGCTTGTGACCTAAACTCAAGTGAACTAGTTCTAACAAGGACGGACTTTTCCTCAGTTTCAGTCCCAATGGACCCAAGCTCTGCTCATCCATTGGAGTTTGTGAACATACCATGTATGCTTTAGGGTTCCACTCCTGTTACAATAAGACATATTTGCACGAATATGTTAATCATAGAATAAGATGATCATCTTCATCTGAATCCATGTACACCAAAAAAAGTTATGAATTGCATATTGTCAATGCTTAGGCTGGGTAATCTCAAGATATGCAACACACAATGAAAATACAATATACAGAGAAAATGCTCACAGAATCATACATGTTCACTCAACTGTTATTACAAATCTAATTGTCTTTCAATACTACGAAGATATATATATATATATATATATATATAATATCTTCCATATAAGAGCTTCTGTCAAACTGAAAAAAATAGTTTTCCTCTCAAGGAACAGTAGATTTCTCAAAATAAGATTTTTGTTCTATCAAAGATATATATAATATCTTCCATATAAGAGCATCTATCAAACTGAAAAAAAGTGTTTTTCTCTTAAGGAAACAGTAGATTTTCTCAAAATAAGATTTTTGTTTTATATTGTTGTCACAACTCAACACATAAGATAAGATAAATTGAAAAGAACAATTTTTCTTCAGGAAAAGCTTACCTGCTGAAATGAACTGTTAAATTTTGTGCGCTTCGGGTTTGATGGCTCCTCTGAATCTGTATAAGCGTTCTTCATGCAGGTCTAATTTCAGACTGGAGAATCTATAAATAAACAACCTGCGCAATCAATCTTTTTCTTTTCTCACCAGAACCCAATCTTTCAATCCCTATGAATATACAGATATCAAGCTTGTGGGTATTAACTGAATGAATCCCTCTGACTATCCCAAGATCAAACTTTTAGGTATCAACTGAATCAATCCAACAAGTTCTAAACTTTGAGCCGCGGAGAATGCAACAAATTGGTTTTTAAAGATGGAAAAGTCGGTGGGTAAGGAAGGCGGTGCGTAGGCCTAAAGTCAAACGTCATAAAGCGTAAGAATGAAGCAATGCCATTAATCTTCCCTGCTCTACTGCAACTTGCAAACGAAGTTTCACGACATCTTTGAATAATTCAATATTCTGTTCCACCTCAGAACACAACTGCACAACCCTAAAATCCGCAGATTCAAGTAAACCATTTTTAATTCGTCTGTGCACAGTTGGCATAGATTGCGTGTGCTTCCGTAAGTTGTCATCAATGTGGCAATTAAGAACGCTTCCACATACACATCTGCCCACCGTAAAGAGCCGGCAACTTGTGCACAATAGCCTTTTACGTAGGACCCACCCCAACTAAACAATTGACATATAATACACAACGTGCACATTGTTTAATAAACATGCTGTTAAGAAAGTAGTTGCTCATTTACACAGACCGAGCTTTTTCTGGCTTCGAAACTCCGGAGCTGAAAAATTCCAAGTCCAAGTTCAAAAAATCTACGGAATGGCAGACATGCAGTTTTATTTGCTTGTGAGTCAAGAAATTCAGCCATCCTTACCGACTAGTAAATTTTTTAACTATGTTTTTTTTAGAGATACGCGTTTTACAGCCGCAAGTTTTTGAATTCCATTTCTCTCACACCGTGGTAAATTTCTCTGTGTTGGCAAATTTGGATTTAAACTTTGTTGCGAGTGTGGGTTTGTGACTGTAACAGATTTGACTCTGAAACTTGTTGAACGGTAAAAGCGAAGAAGTTCATTCCTAATTGAACCTGATACTAATATTTTAGCTATTGGGCATTTATTACTCAGGTCTCAGGAAGACAAAGAGTTCTTACTTCGAATTTTCCTTAAGGATATTATTTTGGTGTTTGAAATTTGGGTTTCTATAATGAAAAGAGAGTAGTTTGAAAATGATTCTAAGTGTTTATCTAGTTTAGTGAGTTGGTGATATTATTTTTGTTGTTAACTTGTTTGTTTGTTGCAATTAATCAAAAGTGATTATTTAATTTATGTAATAGTAATTAGATGAATAAGGTAATTTTGTATAGAAAATCTTGATATTATATTATGTGTTCTTTTTATTTGTTGTTACATAAGGTCGGTTTTGATCACCTTCACTTGTATATCTATTTTCTGAAATTTTGCTGTGCTGAAAAATACATTGAGTTTGCTTTGAGGTGAGCGAAAAATTCTTGATTTATCTCATTTGTAATCAATTTCTTAAAATCTTAAAAGAAAGCACAAGTTTGTTGGCATATCACTCATGTGATGAAGATGCAAAACTTTGATGTATAAATACTATAATGCAATGCTTAAATGCAAGATGTTATTTTGAATGTAATGATTATATAGTTCTCCATTTCATATTCAATGATAGTAATTTTAAAAGTATTTATATATGCATTTTTTTTTCTTATCAGTAAAAATGGATTTTTAATCTAGTCCATACCAAATGAGGCCATCAACAGCCTTAATGTTGTGGTTCAAGTTTGTGAGCACATTGGATCAATGAAGGCATAGTTTCTGCAATAGCCCATACTAGATGAGGCCATCAACAACCTTAATGTTGTGGTTCAAGTCTACAAGCACATTGGA
Source organism: Sequoia sempervirens (assembly GCA_007258455.2). Lineage (NCBI taxonomy): Eukaryota > Viridiplantae > Streptophyta > Pinopsida > Cupressales > Cupressaceae > Sequoia > Sequoia sempervirens. The sequence continues at coordinate 686,687,572 of VDFB02058242.1, forward strand.
TCAATGAAGGCATAGTGCCTACAATAGCCCATACTAGATGAGTAATGTTGTGGGTTAAGCCTACAAGCATATTGGACTAACGAAGGCATTTTTTTGTGATCACAATGGCCCAACAGAGGTTTGAACCTTGGTGGCCACAACAATAACACCAACACCACCACTTAACCATTACACTATGGGATGGACCCCATTTATATGCATGTTGATAGTTGTTAAGGGTGATCCCACAATAGTGGTTTACAATTTTTGGCCAAATTGGACACTGAAATTTTTATTTTTAACTAAATCTTCACATTTGGGCACCTATAGCGGCTAAACTGTGAGGAATTTGAAGATGATGCAAACTAGAGTCTCGTCACATTTTTTCTGTAGATTCTAAAAATATTTTTTTCAAATTTTTTGGAGTTAGATTGCACTTCTTTTTCCATCTCCCACAAAAATTGGTTTTTTTCAGAAAACAACATTTTTAAAAAGTGACTCACACTGTATAACACATAATTTTTTTTCCATGAAGGATAAAATTCTAATTCTTCCAAATTTACATTTGTGACTCCGATATCTAGTGCTTCCACTTGGTTAGATACTTTTTAATTGAATATTTTTTCTTTAATCAAGTTTCAAAGTCAAACCAATGGCAATTCATACATAGCACAACCGTATAACACGTAACATTTTTTTGTATATATCGAAATTCTTTTTTTTTTTGTTGGATCAAGGACTTCAATATCTAGTGCACTCATATTTTTCAATTTTTTTTTGATAATCTGCTATTTTTCCACATTTGCAAAACAAAGACCTTCATTTTCGATGAAAAACCTATGTTTAATAAAACTAAAAAAACAAATACATAATAAAACAAAAAAATATTAAAATTATATTCATTAGATAGCTCGTTCTGAAGACTACCTGATTCCAGTTGGGTTTGTAAAGATTCCCCCATTTTCATCCTCAACCCGAGCTTCAAAGCATAAAAATTTAGGTTTTTTGTGTGAACAAAGTCAAAAATTAGAAAGGGGGGTTCACTAGAAACTAGTGGGGGTTCTAGTGAACAAGGGTTCATTTGAACCCCCTTCAATATGCATTTTTCCTTTTATTTTTTGGGCGAGAAATGTGGGCCCAATAATTAATGGGTTCGCTTGAACCCCTTTATGGTTCGGTCAAACTTGTAGGTTCATGCGAACCCCTAAAACCATTTTTTTTTCCATGGGGTCATTTTTTCTCAATTTTCATTCCTCCATCAAATTGTAAACCAATATTGTGGCTTCACCCTTAACCAAATTATATATTATGCAACACAATTCATAAATCAAATCATAATATAGAACCTAACTACTCCATAAATTAAACTATATATATTATAGATGAGCACTTATAATTTACAATTTAAGGTAATTTATGATACCACCTATAATTTTTTTTAAAAATATTTAATAATAATTGACTAATATAATTTATAACAAAATAATTTATACAACAAAGAAATAACATTTAAAAGATTAGACTTCAAAGCCATATGAGCCAAATATAAGATTACATTTTTATTTCACTAATATTTGTTGGGAGGGGTTGTTTTAACCAATTAGATAAAGAACATAATATTAATATTAAAGTATGTATCCATATAAATAATGACATGCTTTCTTATGAATCAAATTGATGGATAAATGTTTTGGAAAAAGTTTGAATTGTGTAGCATCTAGCTACTTGGGTTACATCAACAACATGTCAAAAATCACATGTGACATGCATATCGAGTAATTCATATAAATCAAATATCTATTACTATAGTTATTATAGAATAATTTATAAAGACATTGTCAAAGATATTAAAACTTGGATAATGGGAGTGATGAAAAGGGATATAAGATAGCCACATAGGATAGGGATAAGCAAGACCAACAATAAAAGTTGTTGATGAAAACAATCATCATAAAATAAAAAATGATAAAGTGATGACTATGTAGTTGCCACACTTTGCTATACATAGTTTTCATTTTGAATGTGCTTAGGCTAGACATTTAAAGAGGGGAAAAAGAAATCATATGGTTAATAGTTATGTGGTAACCACAAAATCATCTATAAGAAGCTAGGCCCAAACTATAGCTATTTTAATTAATGTTCATGGTCATGATGTTAGATCAAGTATAGAAGAAAGAGTGTGAGGTACAAAATTTATAAACCCCTTAAATTGATTGGTGAAAGTGATGATGATAAGATCCAGTCAATTTAAGGAAAATAGTTAAGGTGAGAAATGAAAAATTGGCAATAATGTAATAAGGAAAGTGGCTAAAAGAGGGGAAGCATTGAGGATGTTCCCCTTAATGGTGATAGGAAAGTAAGAACATAAGGGGAACAAGTATTCATGGATCCAAATGATCAAATAAAAAAAGACAATAGTGATGAAGAAAGAGAGGACATTAGGGTAATTTCCCAAAGAGGAAATATCACAAAAAGTAGAAGTGGACAATTCCCCAAGTGAATAAGGTAGATATATAGTGATTAAGAGGAATAACATGAGGTAGTGAAATGGATAAGAAGGAAGATGGGAAACAAAAAAGAAGGAAATGTGATAAAATGAGGAAAATGTGAAAGTCATTAAGAAGAATATATGTATAAAGAAATGAGGGAAATCAAAATAAAATTTGCAATAATAATAACAATTTTCACATAACCTTGAGAGAGAAACATATGCAAAAAAAGTATTCAGAATCCACAATACAAAAGAATAGACAAACATGTCATCAAGATGTCAAAAGGTGTACCTTAGGAAAACCCTTAAAGGGAAAAAAACTCAACCTTTAGAAGTACTCACAAACTCAATGTTTTATTTAACATGAACACATATTACAATAAAGTTGTAGACTCTCCATGCAAGGCTTCTAAAACATCAAGCTCCCTAATTTCAATCCATGTGAACAAGCATACGAGAATCATGTAACCACATATCTCAATTCCTGCTTCCTTTTCTCACATATGCAACCTTGAAGAGATGCTCCATCGACCTTATCCAACATGCCAGAGGTTATGACAACCAATGTTAACAACTACTCATGTGCTTTTTTTTATAGAAATAAAGTTGCACAAAACCACCAAGTGGTATTAAAAAAACCACATGCCTCTAAATTGCAAGATTACAAAACCATGTCCCCCTCATTTAAATTTTGGTACTAATTTTCCCTTTCGATATTATTTTTTTCCACTTGTTGTTAAGTCAAATTATCAATATTAAATATTTTCCCAATGTGTAAATGATATTAAATATTTATGCCAATCTTACATAGAAAATACAAAATGTTTCCCAAAATTTCTAACCAATGTGATGCATGCATATTTAGATTCCTTAGATACACCACAATTAAATATTATTTTTTAGATTTTAAACATCATATATGGTACATACAACACACATTTCACAAAATTATCCCATTTTCCTTATGCATTACATTAGGGGTCAAAATTAAACTCAAACATCACATGAAAATTCCTAAAAGACAACATGTACCATCAATACATCTAATCAATTCATGTGCTCCATCAAGACACTTGCAACATTAATCAAGGTGAAAAAAATCTCAAACAAGAATTATCCCATCCTCAATCATACCAATGCATAAAAGATAAGATCTAATGTAGAGACATGCTACATTCATTTTCATATAGATTCATGAATCTTTCCTCAACTCAATATCCAAATAAAAATAAAAATATAATCATAACAAAAAGGCTTGAGTAGCTTCAAAGAATTAATCACCACAACTAGAATAGAAATCACAGCTAGTAGTTAACACATCCAACTAAAAATACCTCAAGAAAAAGGTATAATTATCATAATAGGTAGATCTTATGACACCAACATGTCCAACCTAACACATGATCAAAAGTACTCGTGTATAAACTATCCCACATAAATAAGTCCTGAAGAGCTTAATACTATAGTATAATGAGAAGATCCAATAAAATAAAAAGTACAACATGGAACTCTCAGTGTATGGGTAATGTCAAATATGAGATAGATCAATGTATCCAAAAGTTTACTAATAACACTCACATAAAGCGTGTAGAAAATTTCATTAATATCATCTAATAGGTAAAGAAATGTCCACAATGATATGTAAACTTGCTCACTGAACTACTACAAAATAACTCACCCCTCTAGTCTCCATACTTATCCCAAATTCTCCACATCATAAGAGAAAGGGATTAAAGAGCCTCCACATTATTACCCAAAAGTAAGAAATGAAGTAAAATAATAATAGATGTCCACACAAAAAAAGTACTTATAATAACTCTATACAAACCTCAACTTTAATGTGATGTGGATGTGATGTGGATGTGAACCTCTGGAAAGAAATTTAAGATAATATAAAGAAAAAATACAAATTAAAACCATGTAGAATTTCCTTTCATCAACACCTCAAAGTTCTCATGCTATGATATGTAAGATCTTGACAAAAACCAAATAGGATATCAGCCACAACATCCAACCATTCAACAACAAGAGATCAAGCATATCATATGACAAATAAACTAACCCAATTGGAAGCCTCTCAAATTAAAGGAATTGATCAAACCAAAAGATCGATGTGTTTTGAACGCGGTTTTTTCTTCATTTTCATGTGAATTTTAGTGGACTTTTCCCACGTTTTGGATGCGTCTCTAATTTATTAAACCCTCTACTTTGCCTGTTAACGCACACCCATGAATTCCCTTGCATGATTGTGACTGCTATCAGCGTCGTGGTTAGGGCAACATCGTACGAGTTGATAGAGGATTCAATTTTTTTCATTCAAGTTTAAAATTTCTATATATTCTATGATATATTATAAAACATTTTAATATATATACTATAGATTATCGTTATGAATATATTAATATATACCAAATATAGTTAGTTTATTATATATATTAAGTTATATATTATAATTAAATATTTTTTAAGTTGTCGAGTATTTGTCAAGTCAAAATTTTTGGACTTACTAAGTATTCTTTGAGTCTGAGTATGTAAACTATCGAACTAACATGCATAGCCAAGACTCATTCTCACAAAAAGACAAAGAGAAAATAACCTATCCAACAAGGAATCCTCAAGTAATATCTCTAGAACTAACATCCATAGTGCAAGACTCATTCCCATGAGAAAACAAAGAATAAAACAAAATGTGTCTTAAAAAAGGTGAACAATACCTATAAATGATTAATTTCAAAGAAGACTAAGAATGCAGAATGAGAAATTGCTCTTCTAGAATACACTAAGCCATTATGACTCTCACATAGAATCATCTCCTAAATAGGTCCTTGTTGAACTCACATCCAACCCATATGTAGGATCCTCAATATTCCTACTAAAACCTCATCAAAGAGTAGCCATCTTAACACATCACTTCCAAGATCAGGAGATCTCTAGCCTCACCCAAATCAAAATTAGGTGTACAACCAATTGTCCAATGCCATCTAAACTCTAATACAACACCATAATAACTAGAATCTCACAAGAAAAATGATCACACTAACTATCAATCAAATTGCAAAAATCACCATAAAAGATCTAATTGTAGAATCAAGAACTCTCCATGACATCATGATATACATCTCTTCAAAAAAAGATATTATGTATCAAATAAAAATATTTTCTCTTAAGGGAACTTGTATCATGGAAAAAATTTAACGTGTAATCAAGAGTCCACCATGGCACAATGATATCCATCCTCTCAATAAATATCATTTATGAAATTAAAAAATCATAATAAAAACTTCAACCAAAGACTCCATACTTAACAAGATGTCAACATCTCCAAATCACATGAAGATAGCCATCTCCTTTCAATTAAAATTAAGATCACATAGTTCACTATCATTGCATACAAGAAATAAGATCTAGGAGTTCCTCAATGACACTACTAACCATTGAAGAATATCATCCATCACCAAGTGATAAATATATATATATATATATATATATATATATATATATATATATATATATATATATATATAACTATCAAAGCTCCCATTGAACCATGATAGTGAGTTACACATGGTATCATGATAATCATCTCCAAAACAAAGACCACCCATGGTCCACACACACTCAACTACAACACCAAAAACTCCAAGGATAAAATAGAATCAATATATCTTAAAATAGAAGATAAACCAACAACTTCAATGAGGAATCAATCCAACACCACAAAAAATACATCCACAAAAATAGTTGAATGTTGTGCCAAAGATCCAAGTGTACAAGGAACCTCCATGACACCATGATCACCACAAAAATATACCTACATCAAGTTTCCACAACAAAATAGTCTCAAGTAACAACATCTCCTTGCATCATAATAACAACCAAACCAATTAACTAGGTGACCAAACTAGGCCAACCAAATAAAATATACATCAACACTAAAATAATTATGGAATGGATGACCCGCATCTAAGTTATTGATGCAACTAATAAGTATATCCAACTTAAAAAATTGTATAACTCAAAGATTCGATAATGCAATATACAAATTCAACATTGCACCAGTAACCATTTCAAATAGATATAACCAAATATAAACATGAGGGTTTTACCATTATAAAAAACCAATTCACCTCTATATTTGATTTGCCACAAAAAGACAAAGTATTATGACCAACGAAACCAACAAATAGATCAAATAGAAATGTAAGTGAAGAAATCACATGTTAACACTTCCAAACTTGATTCATTATAAAGTGCTCAAAAAATGCTCTTTGTTGCTTGCAAGAAGTCCAAAATTAGACATCATGGGAAAAAGCTATGACTTGTAAAATCAATGAGTGAAGAACTAGATTTTCATTATCATTTTATATCTAAAAAATAAAAAATAGAAAAACCACTAATACCATAACATAGTACTCAGAAAGAGATTTTAATTCACTAGATAAGAATGCAAAAATCTAACTCCTTAGGTAAAAGTTATGTCCTCAAGAAAATATTTCCCTCCTTTAGTGCATTTCACAAGCTATGCTGGGTGAGTGGGAAATTGTAGAGGAGGTGGTGGTGCTACTTTGTGAATGATGGGCCAATAACAAGTGGTTTCCTAGCCTTTTTAGGCAATATTAGGGTGATGAAAGAGTGGTGATCAATGATGGTACTACTCAATGAGGTTTAACATCACATGTTGGGTAGAACCTTGGGCTTTGGCCCAATACAACCAAACCCTTTCAAAGCATCCAACTCTATACTTCTCTAGTACCAACTAGCATAGTCTATTATCCTTGGGCCAATTGAAATTTGTTTGAATTATTTTAATTCTATTGTACCCTACAGATGTTATATGTAGGTTGGTATGTGAATATTCTATAGTATATGCTACTCACTATATCAACATGACCTAATATGGTAGTTTATAATATTGAATGACATGTGTTGGCAGTTCAATTTGTTGTCTCATTTTTGCTTTTCTCTACTTTAAAAGTTGTGTTTTTGACCTTATTTCACCCAATTTATAATTGATTAGAGATGTCCTAATAGGGTCCCCTAGGTGTCAAATGATGTACAAAATCCATAAAAAAGTTTAAGTTTAGGTGATACTGATGCTTTCCTTAGTTATGGTGTATTTTTCACCTTGTTGGAGTTTCAAGGATATCCATACTTGTATGCCCTTCCAATCAATCCCACCTATAACCCTTGTTGAATTTTCCTAAGTCCTTTTGTTGTGATGTGTTTAGCAACCTAGTACCTTTGAAGAGTTCCAAGTCTTTATTAGGTTCTTGACATGTGTCAAGCTCTTGACATGCATGAGATGGAAAAATTTTATGCAGTTCATCTACTTCTAATTCTTGATAGGTGGTGGATCTTTGACATCTAGAAACTGGTAATATGAAAAAGAAGAAAATTTCAAAGTATTTCATGGAACTCAAAAGCCGAAACCTCCACCTTAGGTTTTGAGTTCCCAATGAACCTCTAACAAGTGATAAAGGAGATGAGCATTAAGGTGAAGTCAAGAAAAGTAAATCGTTATATTTGTCAAATCTTTGTGGTGGTTCTAAAACTTCATAAGGTTCTTGATAGGCCTCAAGTTCCCAACTAGCCCCAAGTTTTTGATGAATGTTTAACGCTCCACAAGATTCTTAATAGAACTCTAAGTGCCAAAAAAATGTTCATGTGATGCTCTTCAAGAATTCTTGATGGACGAGAAACCTCCAAGATGAAGGTATAAGAACCTTTGGAGATCATTAGAGTTTCCTAAAGAATCGGGATCCAAGAACCTCCATCAAGGTTCCAAATTCCCTCTTAATCTCCGACAAGGTTCTCCATAGGTGTTTGGTTCTGACAAGATTCTAGAATCTGAAACAAATTTACTATGGAACTTCATCGAGTTCCCAACGACTGCCTAGTTCCTAACAAGGTTCCAAGTGCCGAAGCACTTGTCATATGAAGATTTTCAATGAAGTTCTGACTAGGCGGCCAATCTTTGACAAATAAGAAATGAAAGAACATATATTTAAAAGGGTTTTAAATGCCAAACGAAATAGCGGTGCATTTATTCGTCTAGTTGTCTGCATTTACTCGCCAACCTAATCTCCCACCTGCCGTGTGTATTCCGTTTTTCTATGGAATTCCGAGAACAAGTTTGTGGGCATTAACTGATAGAATCCAATTACAAAAATCTAAACTGGAAGCCGCGCAGAATGCAGTAAATTGAACTTTAAAAGATGAAATTGCCGGCATGGAAGGAAGGCGATCCGTAGGTCTAGAGTCAAATGAATCATTTGAAAAAATGTGAATGAAGCAACGCCATTATTCATCCCAGATCTACTTCAACTTGATAACCAAGTTTCATGACATCTTTGAATAATTCAATTTTCTAAGGCAAATTCTAATCTAAAAATAATTTACAAAAATAATATTCTACAGTAATGTGTAGTTTTTGGTTTTGATTGTGTGAATTTTTCTTTTACTTCAATGTTTCTAATTTTACTATTCATCATTAAATTCTTGTTTTCTATCTTTCTAATGATGGATCACAGAATTTGATCTAAAATATAAAAAAAAAAGAAAATTCACATAATCAAAATCAGAAACTACACACTACAATATTATGAACTGTGAAAATCATTTATCATCAATATTTTAGAATGATTAAAATTATTTTTAATAATAAATAACTAATGAAATTTAAAATAATCTTAAATAGAGGAAGCACTTATTTAATCGGTACAATGTATTTTAGATGCAGACCAAATAAAAGAAAAATTGACTGCTCTTCAAATTGAACTGTTTGAATTACTTTTTGGAGAAAATAGAGAATAGTTAAATGTAAAATTGACGGATGGCACACAAGTCAAATATATGCCAAATCGTGAATCCATCAATTTTAAAGCATACGAAAGCGCGTCGCTTTACTTGCGCACCAAAAAAACGAGTGTGACACGTGTCATATAGTATGGAAGCCAGAAAAAGACATCTGACACGTGCATCAACGACTAAATCCAAGTCAAATTCTCTCTGGGCACCGTCTCGGTTGAACTAAATTTTTTAAAAATAATTATAATAATTTTTAGCATTGGTATGTTGATTGTAATTTATAAATATAAAATAATATAATATAAATTTAAATTTATTTAAAGTGTTTGAGACATTAATATTTATGTAATTCAATTGATTTTATATAAAGAAATAATATATATTTTCAACTTGATATTATGTAAAGTATTTCAATAGATTAAATGTTCTATACATTTGAAATATTATTAGAAATAATTGTGATATATATAGAAAATTAGAATTTATTATTTTAACGAGTATATATAAAATCAAAATGTTGTATTCATTTAAGAGTAATAGTTTACAATGAGTACATAGTTGTGTCCTAGATTTTTTACATTAATATTTAAGTTTATATTTAAATTTGAATAATATTGCATGATTTCAATTTATAGATATCTAATATATTACAATGATATTCTATTATTACAATCTACAAATGTCTAGTATATTGTAGTCATAGATCATGAAATATAATCTCAAATATTAACATAAAAGATCTATGACACAATTCATATTAATTTTTTAATGTATGAATAGTAATATCTTTAACAATTTCAAATTTTGAATTGAAACATTTTCCTCATACAAGCTTAAAAAATTCTCTATTATAAGTAAAATTATAAAAGATTTTACTAAAGCATACGGTGTAGAATGTTTTTCTTATGAAACTACTTACTTACAACATAACTTTTATTAGTGAAACGTTCAAGAAAACTACTAAACTATTAGAATCTACCAAATAGATGATAACCTAAGATGTAGATTGTGAGAAATAATAGTGCTAAAACTATAAATACATATGATTAATATATTAGCATAACAATAGAGAGTTAGTCTCCTAGATAATGATGTAAATTCTCAATTAGAAAAATAACATTAAGAAGTATGACAATGTATGAAGATACAAAATGAAATTACAAGCTAGGAGTGAGTGTGTATAGACTTAGTGAGAGGGAGAAAGTGAAAAACACAACCAATAGAGAGAGTATGTCAAAAGCATCCAAGAATGAAAAATAGAACTCCCATGGAAGATGCTATCACCTCACAACATTGACACTAATATTCACTTTTTTAAACTTAAGCAAGCTTACTTAAAAAGTGTAGGAAAAACCTAGATAATAGAAAAATAAAAACCTACCGTAAGACCCCCCTTGAGGATAGCTTAGGTTCGTGAAAACATGGGTCTTGATAAATGAAGCTTAGTGAAGTACCCATGTATATAAATATCCCTCTAAAGAGGAGAATCCTCCTCAAGAAAAGAGAATAGCCCCCAAAATAGATAGAGAAAAGACCTTGAGATTAAAGGACTAGTTAGCCCCTTAGAAGATGAAGCCTCACTCACCCTTACTAACACTCACAAAATAAGATACTTTCTTTCTATGAAGGGTTTGGTGAAAATGTCATCAATCTTCTTAGAAGTCAAATAATAGCAGAAAATAGTGAGCCATACATAAATGAGCTCTTGAATGTAGTGTACATGGACATATTCTTGGTTATTTGATGATGGCATGGGTTTCGTGAGATCTAATAAAACTTTTATTACCATAAAATATTACTGCTGGATGTTGAAACTAAATACCAAAATTAGTGAGAAGATTTTAAAGACAAGTAGCCTCTGTAGAATCATTCATAGCCCCCTAATACTTGGCCTTAGTAGAAGATAAAGCAATAAAAAGCTACTTCTTACTTGACCAATAAATATAACTTGAACAATGTGAGAAGTTGTAACTTGAATTAATCTTGTGATTAGAAGAATCTTTTGCCTAATTTGAATGTGCATATCCCACCAAGTCGATATCAATTCCTACTATAGAAAGGATCCCAAAAGTACAAGTACCCTAAATGTAGTAGAGAATTTCATTGGTTGTGTTCTAATATACCTCATAGGACTCCTTGATTAATTAAGAGACCACTCCCATTACATATGTTCAATTTTAGGTCTCTTATGAGTTACGTAGATGAGACTCCTAATGAGTTGTTAATAGAAAGTGTCATCAATAAAGGGTGAACAACATTATGCCTCAAGTTTGACTACAAAAATAAAGGAAATAAACATAGCCTTGTAGTTAGCCATGTGAAACATCAAGAGAAAATATAGAGAATAATTAAATTATGTGGTTGTGATCTCAAAAGAAAAATAAGATACCTCAATCTTGATAAAATTGTGTGACAAGTCCATTTTAGTCATCAAAAACCTATCATGGAGATTAATTTTCATTGTCACATGGTGGATGGGGAAATCCCCATGATCAATAGGTTATTAAAATAGAAAAACCTCGATCAAATCATCCTGCTACAAAATGTAGACATTTGAATCTAAATGAAAATAAGAGTTCACCAAAGTGTTATAAGGAAGCAATCCATCTTAGTGTATTAAGACTAGGTTCCTTGTTTGAGGTCATATATCTATATATTTATAGAGTGTACAAACCAAATAAAAGTCTTACAAAAAACTTGTGGATGCTCCATGTATATAATATCTCATCCTCAAAGTCTCTATGATTAAAAATACTCTTCACATCTATTTAGTGAACCCCCAATCAATATGTTGTAGTGATAGAAAGTGTTATTCAAATGGATCTCATCTTGACTACGAGTGCAAATGTATTAGTGTAATCAACAATATGAACCTAGAGGAAAGCAATTTGTAACTAACTATGCACTATTCTTATGTACTAACCCATCTATTATGAATTTGGTCTAATATATCTAAGTATATCAAATAAGTTCCCTTCACTTAGGAAGTTGGAAAATATCCCAAGTGTATATCAAAATCAAGGAACTACTCTCCTCCTACATAGTTGTATCCCACTCAAGAATATTTGAAGCCTCTTAAAAATACTATGAATCAAAGGAAATACTCATGAAGACATGTTAGGAGTCCTAATTTTTTTAATGAGTTGACCTAGTGTTTGATAGATACACAACCTGATCACCTACAACATATAGTGTTTATTGAGCTCAATGTGAACCAATGGTCAAAGAGTGAGGAGGATAAATGCCAAAATATGAATGATTATTGGGAGAGGAAGGAGGTGAATATTCATCATCACTATTAACATTTTAATTGGAGGACAAGGACTCATCATCATCAGGAATCTATATAGGTGGATCTAAACCTTAGAAGATATGTTGTCTAGCATAAGTGACTCTAATGTCAAAAGAGGATGTGGAGAATTGACATGAGTAGATTTTAAAGATTCCTCTTGAAAATGAACATTATTCTCAATGAAAATATCATGTGCAGTAGCTTTGAGCAACCAATAACTCTTAACACCATCTAGATAACTTAAAAAATATTTAAGGCCTACTTTGTGGTTCCATGGCATTACATTTTTCTCTACAAGAATGTGGGCCCATCTAAGAGAGCCAAAAAATTTTAAGTGCTTAACTGATTTTTTTCTTAGCACTATAAGGAGTGGGTCCCTTCAAGGCTCAATGAGGAATATAATTTTGGATATAACAAGCATAATTAATAGCCTCTACCCAATATTATGGTGTAAGAGATTCAAAGTGAATCATACAATTCAATATTTCCTTGAATAAGGACTTGTTCTTTTATTACACAACACCAATTTTCTAATTACTATATGTAATAAAATACTACAAATTGACCCCCTTTGAAGTGCAAAACTACTCAAAAATATATTTGATATAATAAGCATCATTATTAAAGTGCATATAACTTTGATGGTTTTCTTAACTATTTCTCTATAGAATACTTGAAGTCCTAAACATTCTTAAAGACCTTAGCTTGTTTCCCTAGAAATTTTACCCAAGTATACATAAAAATTTCATCAATGAATGTCAAAACATATCTAGAATTATTGAAGGGAGGGTGTGAAAATAGACTAGCCAAATCATTATGTACTAACTCCAATATATATGAAGCTCTCAATGACATCCCTTAGCTAAAATTCTCTTTAGACTACTTACCACAAACATAACCTTAGAAAAAACCATTATACCAATGAATATAAGGAAACCCTATAACCTTGTTCTATTAGCTAAGCTACTACAAGTAGTTGCGGTTAAGATGGTCAAATTGCTCATGCCATAACTTGGTTCTTTATTGGAATGGATGAGAAATATAGTCAAAGGAGGATTAGGAAGAAAGTTAGAAAATATATATAGATAATATTGGTGATCCATTCTCCCCACTATAATTATAGAACTAGTATATACATCTCACTAACAACCACTAAATTAAGAGTGAAATTAATTCACTTATGTGAACTTGTGTGAGTGACATTATGAAATATTGATAGGATATTAGTTGAAAATGGGGGTATGCGAAGAACATAATAAACTATACCATACCTCACATGAAGAGACCCTCTCTCACACACTTCAGTAGGAGTGTTCTTAGCCATCAAAATAGTCAATATAAAGCAAGGTTTCAAGGATGTGAACACATATTAAGATGAAACCATATATGGACCCATATTAAGATGAAACCATATGGTATAAAGCACTTAATTCAAGAACCCAAGTGGATAATATGTAAAAAAATATTACTAGGGATTTTCCATATCCTTTCCCATTGTTATCTTTTTCCTTGTTAGAACCCTCATCTAAACTCTACTTGATTGACTCAGGAACATTGCAGTTATTCTTCTCCAACACGTATGCTAACTTTATGCTCATCATGAACAAGCCTTTTGTAATAGGGACAATTTACCTTCTCTCTCTTAGGCTTCTTGCATTTTGAAAAAAATAGGTGTCATTGGATTCTTTTGAGGAATCTGGTTTTTAATCCTTTTTCTCCTTACCATTTTTTAATTTCATATCTTTATTACCTATTCCTTTACATTATTTTGTGCCTTGATTGATCATCAAAGCATGCAACTTAGAGGATTTGAGAGTGCCCATGTAGATGATCAATGAAAAATTCATCTAACTTGATGGCATGGTTTATTGAGTTCTAAGACAATTTTTGGTGGCATGAGAAGTAGAACCAAAAAATATGACATATCTTTATTTTCTACACTACTTTCTTGGAATCTAGATATGGAAAAAAGATAATGGAGTTTATCTAGGCATAAAATAAATATGAATCTAATTCTAAGCTTCATGAGCACTAGTGCATAACCTAAAAAAATCTTGAGAGTCCAATTATCCATAAAATGGACAACGAGGATTAGGAACCCCAACACATTAAGTGGGAATCAAATGAAAGGCCTTGATAAAGAATAAATATAAAAATTGGGCTAATTTAGGCTCAATTATATTTGATCAAATATACTTGAATCTATGATTCCAATTTCTAAAGGAAGACTAAAGCTACAAGTGATGATTCTACTAACCAACCCTAAGAAAATGAGAAAGCCACAAATATCCTTACATTGTTTATAATTACAAAATGGTATATCAAGATACCATTCCTAATCCTTCAAGTAAGGCTTTAATAGTTTAACACCAATTTTTGAATCATATGGGTAGGAATAATATCAATAATAGCCTAAAAGGTCTTATACTCTTAGTTAGAAAACCTAAATTTTCTTTTAATCTCTAATTAAGAAAGACAAATTTTGGTGTTTCTATGAATGAGATCATGTAGAATTCTAATGCTTCATTTGAAATATTTCAAGGTGTAGATCCATGGCACTTTGGCTAGTCGGTAGTATTGACAACAAAGAATATGAGACCATCAAATAGATTGCCACTTGTTTGAAAACCCATTTCAAAAATTATTTCCTACCTAGAAAATCCAAGGCTTAATAACCTCCTAGACCTTTAAAAATATTTTAATGACAAAAGTGCCTCGAGTCTAAATAAAGGCCCCCTCATGGTGAGGAGAGTGCCAAAGATCCAACCCTTTTCTCACTATCCTTATGGAAGGTACACTTGAACTGATACAATGCTTGATCATAATTTCCACACTTCATTTTATTCAAGAACCTTATAAATCCATTTAAAACACAGGGAAATACATTACTAATGGATTGAAAGAAAATATAGGCTACCAACATCATGGGGAAAAACACTATTCCGAAGAAACATTATGAAATCCTTGCTACCATCGCTAGAGACCTAGATAAAGTCTAAGAATTTTTTATTCTTTAAACAAGAGGATTTTGAGAAACCCAAAAAAAGAGGAATAATCCAGGTCCTGCTAGCTATGGGGGAGTGTTGAGAGATCACAATGGTAGGTTTGTTTCAATGGTGGCACTCCCTTTGGGAATCCAAACAAACCACCTTGCTAAAGCAGTTGCAGCCTATCATAGCATCAAGATGGCTAGGGATTTGAGGATCTCTAAACTTTGGATCGAAGATTATTCATTGAATATTATCAATTGCCTTAAGCAAGGAACTCCCTCTTCTTGGTCCATTAATAATTTTATTGTGGATGCTATTTCCTTTTGTGGAGAGTTTGAAGAAATTTATATTTCCCATGCCTATAGTGAAGCAAATACCATGGCTAATTGGCTGGCGAATTATGGTGTGTCTTTGGCTAAAACGTGGGGGGAGGAGGAAGTCCTTCCAATTGATTTAAGCACACTTAAATTATTAATGATCGACATTATTTTTTCTTCTTTGCCCACCTCCTTGTTTATGGGCTTGTGTGGGAATCATGCATTTAGCAGTATGATGGGACTTATCGCATAGATTATGATCATTGGAATTTGTGGCTTCTTTCAATGGATTTGTTTTAGAGTCCTTTGCATTATCTCCTTTCAGACTATTCTGGATTACTTCACATGCTTTTTGGGTAGTTTTGTGACTATTGTCTTTTCCTTGTCTTGTGAGTGCTCTGCAAGTTTCTCGATGATGGGTGGGGATAGGTGTCGAACGAAGCCACTCTCTTGCGATGATACCAAGGCTGATCCCAGAGTTTGGGAAATTTTGCAAAGAGAGGGTGTTACTCCTTACTTGGAGAGATAGAAGGGTTTTAAATCCTTAGTTTCTAAGGAGTTTGTGGCTTCCTGACACAGTTGTATGGTGAGTTTGTATGGTAGGGATATTACCATTGATGGAGATCTTATCGTAGAGGTGACTGGCTTATCAATGGAAGGTAGGAAATTTTACCAGGACAAGAATATTTCACAATCTGCTAGGAAGACTTTTCTCCGTGATAGGGAAAGGGCTAAAATGGTTCACTTGGACTATGGTGGCTATGACCGAACTAAGATCAAACCAATTTGGCAGGTGGTTATTGTGGATTTAATGCGCTAATTCACTCTAGATGGTAGATTTACGATGCTCTATGGTCATCATTTTGTTTTGCTAAACCATTTTTTCCATGGTAAGTTGGTTTATCTGCTACTGTCTATGGAAGAAAGCATCTTGAATCATAGAAAAAACCCTAGGAATTCCTTTCTCCATGAAGGATTAATACTTTTAATTGTTGAGTTTATCAAGGCTAACTGCATTGTGAGAACTCGTCGGTCCCCTGTTTCTAAGAAATTGGGGAAAGAAAGTGGGAAATGCAATATTGTTGAATTTCAGGAGTCTGCTGGTATGGAGGCTAAGGATGAGTTGGAGGGTTGGTTTGATGGATTTGATACTGATCTGGATTATACTCTTTCTACAGGTGATGTTTTCCCTTCTTCCTCGAAAGTTGCTCCTCCTATGAAACGTAAGTTGAAGATTCATGAGGGTGTTGTTGAGGGCTCTGCTGGTAAGAAGTGTAAGGGTTGTACCAAGGAAATGAATGTTAATATTGAGAAGGTGGCTGGTAGTATTCAGGATGAGGTGTTGGGTGGTGGTGGGTCTGCTGTGGTTGGTAAAAAGAATTCGGTTGAAAACCTTGAAGATTCTACTCGGGGCTCTACTTCTAGGGATCGGGGGAAGGCCAAGTTGGGTTTTGAGGATGTTCATATGGAGGAACCTCTGGGTGGTTTGCATTAGGGCAGGGGTTTGTTCTAGGGTGCTATGAATTTTTTGTAGGCTTCGGGCCTTGTGAAGGAAGGGTCGGATATTTCTTTCAATCTGCTTATGTGGCTTGTTCAAGAGATTCAGGATCTCCATAACAAGCATGATACCATTTCTAGGTGCAACATCTCTACTCTGTGAAGTCTGAAAGAGCAGGATTCTATTTTTGCTCTGTTTCAGTCTTTGAATTTGAGTGTTGGTTGTATGGTGGATGAAATTGCTGCTCTAAAGAATGACTATGGACCGAGAGTGGCGGTGTTGGAGAGACAGAACAGGTAACTCTGAAGGGATTTGGATACGCTCATAAACATAAGTAGGGAGAAGCTGGAAGCGTTGGCCGAGGGGATGATTTTCCTTAATCAGAAGGCCATGGAGTTGACTGGGAAGGGATTGTTTGGTGACTATGCTATCTTGGATCATGGGGTGGAAGCTAGTATGGATGGGCTTTCAACTGATTTGGCTGCTGGTCCAAGTGTTCATACTTGAAGTAAAACCAAGAAAGGTAAGAAGGATGCTGCTCGTGATGTGGAAGAAATTATAGAAATGCATGACAAGTTGGCGGCCAAGGATTTGGGGGCTACAAAAATGCTTAAAGAATTGCTTTAAGGGTCATTTGGCTTGTCTTTCTATTTTTTGTTTTTTGGCTGATGTTACTACGGATGGTTGACTGATGGTCTGGTAACCAGCTGATGTTTTTTACAGTTTTTTCTGGGTGGGTAGTCAATTGTCTTATCTTTACTGCCACTTCCTTTTTTGTTCAGGGTTTTTGGTCCCTTCAAAACCTGTTTTGCGTTAATAAAAAACAACCAACAGTTTTGAATAAAACTAGAATTCAATAGCCAAAGAAAAAGTTTTAATAATGTATTAATTAAGATCTTTCTCTATCCTAGATTGAGGCAGTTTTATGGTGAACAAATAATGGAGGGAAAAATTTCTTCTAGAGCTTGTGCATGCAGATATTTGTGGTGACGTGCAAGAGAATCATTGGGTAAGAATCTTTACTGTTTGACTCTTATTGATGATTTCTCTCACCACACATGGGTTTATTTTCTTAAGAAAAAAACTAAGGCATTCAAACGCTTCAATCACTTTAAGACCTTGGTAGAAAAAAAAAAGTGGGCATTCTCTCAAAATACTCAGAATAGATGTAGGGGGAGAATTCACTTCAAAAGAGTTTGATAATTTTTGTAATACTCATGGCATCAAGAGACAACTTATTGTAGCTTGTACCCCTTAGAAAAGTGGTATTGTAGAAAGGGAAAATTGTACCATTATGGAAATGGCATGATGTTATAGTCCAAAAAATTTCCAAATTTTTATTGGAGAGAAGCATTTGCAATGGCAGTATTTATTTTGGATTGAAGTCTCACAAAAGTAGTTCTAAACATCACTCTAAAGGAAGCCCAAAGTGGTCATAAGTCTTCAATGGCTCATCTTCAAGTATTTGGTTGTCTCACATATGTTCATGTTCCAGTTTAGAAGTGAAAGAAGTTGGATGAAAAATCCCAACTTTGTATCTTCGTGGGATACTCAAATGCAACTAAAGGATATAGATTCTACAATCCTAACATAGAGTAATGGTTTGTAAGTCAGGATGTGATTTTTGATGAAGGGAGAGTATGGCTATGACAAAAAGGAGTTCAAAAAATTACACCACTAATCATAAGTATCAAGAGTATGTGATTTTTGATGAGTAGAATGTCACAAGGCAATAATAGTTCCAAGGGATTTGCACAAACATCTGGAGTAGATTATTTAGAAACCTTTGCTTGAATTACCAAACTTGATACAGTCAAGATTATATTGGCTATTGTTGCACAATACAAATGGTTAGTTTATCAAATGGATGTAAAACAAACATTTCTTAATGGTTATATTGATGAGGAAGTATATGTGGAACAGCCTATGGGTTATGGAATTTCAAGAAAAAAATATTTAGTTTACAAGTTGAAGAAAACTCTTTATGGGTTGAAGCAAGCTCCTTGTGCCTAGTATGATAGAATTGATAGTTATTTCATGAAAAAGAGATTCAAAAGAAGTCACTCATAGCCCACCTTGTATGTTCATCCAATGTATTGGTAATGATATTCTCATAGTTTTCCTTTATACTGATGATCTTATTTATACCTAGGTAATAGCCCAACTTTCATGGAGAAATTTCAAGTAGACATGAGACAAGAATTTGAAATGTCAGATATGGGACTCATGCATTATTTTCTTTGTGTGGAGGTGCACCAAAAATATGAAGGTATATTTATTTCTCAAACTAAGTATGTGGTTGATTTATTGAAGCGGTTTAGAATGGTGTCATGCATTGTAGTTACAACCCTTATAGCTCTTGGTGAGAAATTAACCAAGGAAGATTCAAGTTCCAAAGTGGATGCTACTTTGTACAAAAGTTTGGTTGGGAGCCTCATGTACCTCACTACAACTAGATCTGATATTATGTATGCTATGAGCCCCATCTCTCAGTTCATGCAGGATCCACATGAGTCTCATTTGTGTGCTGCAAAATGAATCTTAAGGTATGTGAGTGGCACACAAAATTTTGGCATTCATTATTCTCACACTAATAAGTTTGAGCTAGTTGGTTACACGGATTCTGATTAGGTTGGTTCAATGGATGATAGAAAATCAACATCTAATTATGTTTTCTCATTTGGTTTTGGAGTTGTATCTTGGAGTAATAAAAAATAGGCAACTGTGGCTCTCTCTTCCACAAAAGCAGAATATATTGCAGCAACATCTGCATATTGTCAAGCCATATGGATTCAAAGGATTTTGGAGGATCTACATTTGGTTCAAAAACATCCAACAACCATTTAGTGTGATAACAATAGCACCATTGCAATGACCAGAAATCCTATTTCATGAAAGATTGAAGCACATTGAGATCATACATCATTTCATACATGACTTGTTCAAGATGGGATAGTGAAATTGCAGTTTTGTCCTAACAAGTTGTTGATATCCTTACCAAGGATCTTCCAACACCCAGTTTTATTGCCTTGAGAATTCAGTTAGGCCTCATCCTCGGGCAATGTCTATGCAGCCTACAAATCCACCATTTGACCGCATTTATTAATTAATTAAAAATAAAGAATGTATTGTATCTTTATTTTTAATTAATTAATAAACGTGGTCAAATGGTGGATTTGTAGGCTGCATAGACAATTCGTCATCCTCATTGCTCATCTAGGGGGAGATTGAAGACATGTGCATGATGTGCATAATCAACGGAATTCCATTATGCTCTTGTTTTTTTTTTTTTTCTCTTCACACATAATAAACTGCTGTTTGTGGAGTATTCTTCTACAATTAGTCAGTTTGCTTTATTCAATTTTTTTCCTTAGCATGTTCGGCATCTTTCTTTAGCTTTCTTTACTTTTAGCTTTGTTTTTATAGCTTTCTCTAGCTTTATTTCATCTCTGTCTCTAAAACTCTTTATATAAGAGATCATTCTAACAGAATTACGTACAGTTGAATACAATTTTTTTCAGTTTGCTGTTCAATTCTTTTCAGTATAATGTTAGAGCAATTTTATAAGTTTTAAATCTTCACTGAATCTCCATGAGCGTTCTTCATACGGGTCTAAATCTCAGACTGGAAAATCTAGAAATAAACAATATGCTCAATCAATCGTTTTCGTTTTCCTATGGAATTACAATTTGAATTCCTATGAAGGTGCTGAGAACAAGCTTGTGGGTATCAACTGGTTGAGTCCAATTACAAAAAAGAAAAACTAAACTGGAAGCTGCGCAGAATGCAGTATCTTGGGTTTTCAAAGATGAAATCGCCGGTGCGTAGGCCTAAAGTCAATCATTTAAAAAAATGTGAATGAAGCAACACAATTATTCTTCCCACGTTTACTCCAACTTGCTAAGCAAGTTCCAAGGCATCTTTGAATAATTCAATTTTCTGACCCTCCTGAGAACAAAACTGCAAAACTAAAATCTTTCTTGGATTTCAAATAACCACATTTGATTTCTCTCGTCGTACAGTTGGAATAGATTACGTGCGCCTTACCTCATTTACACATACTTGGGCTTTTCTGTCTTGCAAACTATACAACCAAAAGAATTCAAAGTCCAAGTCGAATTTTTTTAAGGATTTGTTTTCACACGTAGGAAGATTAGAACGGCAATCGTGCAGTTTTATCTCTTTCTCTGACAAGAAATTCAAATCTTTCTACCGACCAGTGTATTTCTTTAACTTTACATATATATGCACACGCGTTTTACAGCCGCCAATATTTAAAATATCATTTTTTGTAAGTTTTGCAAGTGTGAATTTGTTACTGCAACAGTTTTGACTCAAAACCTTGTTACTGTAAGACGAAGAAATTCCTTCGAGGTTGACATTTCAATAAGATAGCAATAAAAAATGGCCTTTCTTGAATGTGGGGGAGGGAAACTGCACCTTTTTGGATCATGTATGCAACTATCACGACTTTCTTTGTGTGGTAGAATATGTGTGTCTTGTTATTTAAAAACAAAAAATATTGAAGTTGGTTTAGTTTAGTTTAGTTTTTTTTTTTTTTTAATTTAATTTAATTTAATTTATTTAAGTATGTAGTTATTCAAATTGGTGTAAAGATTTGGAAATGAAAATCTAAATATTTTATGAAGTCAATCATTCTCTCTTAGTTTGGTCTTTTAGTTCATATTTTAGCATTTTAAAAAATGTCTTTCCATAGACATCTAGATTTTTTTGGATGGATTTTGAAAGGTTTTGAGATTATATTTTACAAATTGGTTATAAAATTGTTTTGGAAGATAACTTGGAAGTTAAGAGGCCAGAGCTTTGGAAAATGGTCTAGTGTCCTAAATATTGGCCTAACAGTAATGTTCTCATGTGGCTTGTAGCTTTCATTAAATTTCTTCATTAGAATAATTTTCATAAAAGAGAGGTAATTGGTATCAATAAATGTTTTCTTTACATTCAAGATGAAGAGTTTGGTAGACGTCTTCTTTTAGCTTTAGCTTTGCCCCTTTGGTAGACGTCTTATAATTTGTTGGAAAATTTATGGAATAATTTTGAGTCTATCTGATACTCTTTTTTGAATGAACTACAAACTTCTTTAAAACTAAAAGCCATTAATCTTTTACATTATATTAATTTTGATTTGATCTACTGGAATATTCATTGGGAGTAAAATTATAATATTTTTAATGGTATAGCAAGCCATATAAGTCAAATTCTAGGTAGAATAATAGTCAATCTAAAAGAAGCTTTTCAAGTTTGAATTGAAGATTACCAATTGAGTTCTTAGATGGAATTCAAAGTTTTAATGAGACTTGCTATACTTGTAGCTTCTCCCTCTTTTCCCCCTTCCAATAACAACCCTAAGGATTATCAACTTACTCAAATGGGAATGCCCTCATCTAGGCCTAATTAAAATTAATGTTGGTGGGACTTCAAAAGACAATATTAGAAAACCTAGCATGAGATGTGTTTGTCATGATTGTAATGACAAAATCAAATTTTAGTTTGCAAATAGTCTTGGTATTGATTCTAAAATTTGCGTGGTAGTTATATCAATTCACCAAGATTTTTTACATGCTAAGGAAAGACATTTTATTGATATTATCATAAAATTTGGCTCTAAATTTTGGTGGATAATATCAAAAGAAAATCCTCCTCACTTCACATAATGGTAGTTGAATGAATGTAAGAAAGAAGAGAAATCATCATGTTCATGATTTCAATGTTGTTAAGTGGAACCATATTAGAAGGGAAGAAAATTAGATTATTAACATGAACATGATGCTCAATCTAGAATATGAGCAAACACTTCTCTTAAGACTTGTGATTTTTGTTGTTGTGTTTCTTGCTAATGTGTAGATTCTTCTAGTGTTCTTATTTATTCTACCATGGTTAATTTTATCATTACTATTTTTAAATAATTTTTTATTGTTTTTTTTTTTTATGGAAAACATTATTTCTATTACTTTTTATGGGGTTTGGAGGTTTCCTTCTCTCTTATTGATTATCTATTTTAAGTCCACATAAATTTTCTTGATTCCTTAAAATTGTGGTGCCATGAGTCTTTTAAAGACAAACAAACCTACTTTATAACTAATTATTTTTAATATATTTTTTATGTAACAAATCTTGTACATAAAGATCTATACAATAAATTATAAATATAAAAATAATAATTTAAAATATGATAATAATATTATTTAATAAAGTTTAAAAATTAAATAAAAAGACCACAATTTTAAAAATATTTAAAACTTTTTATTTATACATAATTTAATTTATAATTTCTTAAATAAAAATATTTTTACCTGATAAAAACTTTAATTAAATAGATATTTTTATGTGATGAACTTTAAAAGTTAATTTTCTATTCTTATTTGAATCTTTAAGGGGGTTATTTAATGGGTTTATACAACACTTTACAAATTATTTAAATATAATAGAAATAATTAATTAATATATACATTATATTTGAATTATATAGGTGGAAAAGTGAGTAGCAAGAGAATGATTAAGGTACTTTTTATAATAATGAGTTAGTAACATTTATATTGTAGTTGAATTGTTATAAAGAGATTGGTTATTAAAATTATAATTTGAAAATGGAAAAATGGTTGGATTAACTAGGTGACCATGAATAGAAAATCTTGATGTTGTATTATGTGACCTTGTTCAACTAATGTGGTCTTGTTTTTTGTTGTCATGTTGAAAATTCATTATGGCTACTTTGAGGCTAGGGAAGAAATTGTAATAAGTTTTCCTTAGTTTCAATCGCGCTCCTTAAAAATGTAGAAGTTTGTAGTCATACTTCTTAGTGGATGAAGATGTAAAAAAATAATGTATAG
The DNA here is from genome assembly GCA_007258455.2 of Sequoia sempervirens. Lineage (NCBI taxonomy): Eukaryota > Viridiplantae > Streptophyta > Pinopsida > Cupressales > Cupressaceae > Sequoia > Sequoia sempervirens. Next base: position 686,711,797 of record VDFB02058242.1, read on the forward strand.
ATACAATACAATCATGTATATACAAGTTTCAATCTTGTAACTTAATATTTTTAAGACAAACATCCTTACCCACTCTACTTTTCCTGTGTATATAAATATAAGAAACTTTTGACTAATTTTATTTCAATCAATCTAAAAAATAGAACATTGATAGTTGATAAATATTTTGTTAAGATTTACCAAATTGATTAGTGCTTTGTCTAAATTGTACATAGCATGTCTTTGAATTTTTTTTAATCTAATAATCTTATAATTTTTGAATTGATACTTAATGATGTTAATTCAACCTAAGATATGCTTATATATACATTTTTACAGTAATTTACTAAGGTTTACCATATAACATAGCCTACAAAATATATTGTGCCACACAATTTCAAGTCAAAAATATTGTGAATAGTATTTGAATTGATTAAGATGATCTCTAATAATAATAAATTAATATAATTTAAAATTAGTTTTTAAATAAATTAAGGGAAGCACTTATTTAATGAATATATTATATTTTGCACATCAATCAAAATAAAATTGATTAAATTGATATAGTAAAAATCAATAGATCATAAAATTGAATTTCTTCACTAAATTAATAAAAAAAAGTTTCAATTATTTTTATAAAAAATTTAATACCTTGACAATGGGATGGAATCATGATTGGTAGTACATTTGACAAGTGGAAAAATGTGTGGGAAAAATTTAATAACATAATAGATCAAGAGATTAGAGATCCTATGTTGCGGAAGTGGGTGGTTTAGATTTAGGAGTTGGCCAAGGGTTTGGAAAAGTCTTTTGGTGTGTTCACTTTTGAGGAAATGGGTAAGCTATTACTAGATCTAGGATACTCTCATGTGTGGTGGAATACCTTTCATGTTTCTTAGTATCTAGATTGCATAACTATTCTCTCTACTATAACAAGTTCATTTTGTCTTCATGATTATGTTGGTCATGTAATTGAACAAGGTGAGGTTCATTTCAACTATGTCTTGTAGTATTTGCATTCCATAAAGAAGGGGAGAATATGTTTATAGTTAGTCATCGAGGTGATAGCCAAAAATATTTAGGTCACCATTCTAGAGAGGAGGACATTCCTCTATTCTCTAGATGTTGTAAGATGGAGGAGGATGAATTCAAGGCCAAGGAGATGAAGCCCTCAAACTAGAAATTATTAAGTATTAATTGAAACTATGATTGTATTGAGGTAGAACAAGGGAGAGGGATGCGTAATTTCCTTGAACCCTACTTATAGACCTGAAATAAAATATTATTATACAAACACTATAAGTACCTAGTTAGTAGTAGGAGAGGCTATATATGTATGTATGTATGTATGTATGTATGTATGTATGTGTGTGTGTGTGTGTATATACATATATACATATGTATATATATATGTATACATATATATGTATGTATGTATGTATGTGTGTATGTATATGTATGTATGTATGTATATGTATGTATATACATATATATATATATATATATATATATATATATTGATAAATGGCTTTTTTTAAGGTTGGACTTATTCCTTTAGTCTAAAATTAATAAAAAATAAACCATGAGAGAATTTTATTATTATTATAATTCAACCTACATAAAAATGGAGAACCCATATTCAATCAAAAACATAAGTATTAATTTTATCCAACTATAATACCATGTGATATAATAATCAAAGTGTAATGATCATAAATTGAGGTGCCTGGAGGAGAAGAAGAACTTGGTAATTCATGACTAGCATCCCGGTTGCCTAGGTTTTCATTTATTATCCTTGTGGGTGTAACAAACCTAGCCAAGTGAACCACAATCCCATTGACTCAAACCAAGTGGACCTAGCAAGCTATCTCAGAGAAAATTTTTGTGAAGGATTTAAGGTTATGGACTTAGGTAATGATGAGGATTATCAAAGATTAACTGTGAAGATGATTCATTATATCCCATACTACATTGAGCATCCATCCTCAAACCAATGGGATCAAGTACACCATCAAACAACTAGGAAGGAGATTTAGCATATCCCATACTACATCAAAGGTCCATGCTCAATCCTAAATGGTCATATAGGCATACAAGATATTTCCACAAGTAGTGAACATGTCTAGACTAGTGGATTCTAACCTCAATCACCCTAAGGTCACTAACAACAAGTCTATCCATCTAATAAGAAGTAGCATTCAAGATATACCACCTTGTGACCTTAGTGATTTTATCAACTATCTTCTTCATAATATGGATGTAACATGCCCAATATTTACTCAACAATTTTTACCTAATTTTTAACTCAAAAAGTGAATAACTACAGTTTTCCAAAAATAGAGAAATTAAATTTTCTTTTTTCCATAACATAATTGCACATTGAAATAATTTTCACATGTCATTAAATAAATAGAATAACTTTACATAATTCCAAGTAAATGAAACTTATATTTTAAAATATAGATTACAATTGATTCATAATCATATATATTTACAATTTCATACCGTACAAGAGTTCAAAGTCAAGGTGTCCTCATTTGGATCACATTTCTTTTGTTCCACAAGTCTTGGCTACCATTTGCAAGAGTTAGGGCATCACCTAAGTGCTTTTCCTCCAACCACGAATTTAGCGATCACCCACACACCTTCCTAACTGGAAGTGGCCCTATCCATTGATGAAGAGTTTGGTATGGAAATATCTAGTAATGCCTATATAAGTATCTGGTGTTGTGTCCTACATAACAAGCATGGTCATACAACTTTCAAAACCCTCCAACCATGCATGACACTACTGACTAGCTATGCAAACCCAAAGCACAATGAATTGACAAAGTTCAAGTAGCAACTTTTACACCTACTTTGGCCAAAGTTTTGATATATATATAATCAATCTACTTTCTAAGAAGCTTGTAAGCTCACCCACCCCTACTCGACTTGGAGACTCTATTGACCTATGGTTAACTCTACTCTTGGTTTTCACATAAGGTTAAATATCATAAACAAGATTTCATTCAAAAGTGATGACACACTAATATCAATTTAATCGACTAAATAGGCTTGACACAATCTCTTCAATACCATGTTACATGCTTGTAACAATCTGGGTTTGGAAACTACCTATTATTCAAGTGTTTACCCTATCCCAAGGGAATAACCTATCCTCCTACTTTCAAGAGTTATAAGTTTTGAGAACATAAGTCCTCTTCTCATGGTTTAAATACCACACATAGGTATTCATAATATAATATCATTCAATAGATAGTAGAGATTAAAATACTTGTATTATGATTTCAAACACTCTTGTTGAAAAGCAACATAAACTCATTCAAACAATATAAATACAATTTTGTATTATTAGGATATTATCACATTACCCTATTTTAGATTCTCTTTGCTATATTAATCAAGCAATATAATCATGATAACTAATTATCAGGCTCTTTTGATTCCCTATTCTAGCTTATTTTTGGTATTTCTAATATAGTTGTATGCATAGATAATCTAGATATTTGTACATGCACTCACATACTTTCCAATAGCAATAATTTGCACATAGAGATAGAACAAGCAATTTTAGACAATAGTAAAGCTTAGAATCAAAATGAAAATGAGAAAGAGAAAGAGATATTTTAACCATTCCTGGATTAAAATAGCTCCAATTGAATTTTCTACAATCTGTTGCTTCAAATGTTCTCAATGGCTCAACCTTAAACTACTTCCTCCTCTATTGTAAACTCTCTTCTCTGCTTATAGATGATAAATATAGATAATCAACTCAAAATTATAACCTTTCCTCACACTTAAGACAAATTGGAATACAAAATTCTAATGCACTTGCTCTCAAAACTATAATCTCCTCACAAAATTCACGTATACTTTGTGCTCTCCTTACTACCTCCCAAATATGCTATTGCTCAAAATAACAAAATGAATGCACAAAATGATTGCATGAAAAGAACAACCAAATAGTGAGTTTCTACTCTTCTTTTATACTACAAATGGGAGAGAGGTTGATCCCTTAAAGAAAGCCACATTTTTATCATTTGTTGCCACCACTCAGATTTCTTGCTAGTCCTAGGAATTAGTTGTACAGAATTAGTTGCAAAAATAACTTTCTAACCAACTCTATCTCCTTTACAAATTGGCATGGCTTGTTGGGAACAACCTTCCACTTGTTGGCTTTAAACATGGTAGGAAAAATTCTTACAATTGGCACATAGACAACCAATTCAAATGCAACTTAAACTCTTATTCCTTTACCCCATTCATGGGTTACAATATACCTCTTGACTTAGTCAAAAACTTAAAACTTGGCATGGCAAATTTAATATATACTTAATGCATGATATGGCATTTAAAATTTATGATTTGTAATAGCTTTCAAAAATAGTTGAGTGTTGCCTTTTTGTGGAATGTTGCTACCACTTAAACTTGCCTGGGTGATCCCACAATACCAGTTTACAATTTTTGGCCAAACTAGACACTAAAATATTTTTTTCTAACTAAATCTTCACTTTCAGCCACCTAGAGCAACTAAACTATGAGGAATTTGAACATGATGCAAACTAGTGATTTGTGAAATTTTGTCTATAGATTCTAAATATTTTTCAAAATTTTTGGAATTAGATTACACTTCTTTTATATCTCCTTCAAAACTAGTTTTTTAGTAAACAACATTTTTAAGGAGTGACGCTCACCATATAATTCATAAATTTTTTTCCATGAAGGATAAAATTCTTTTTTTTTCAAATTTAGATTTTTAACTACAATATCTAGTGCTTCCAATTAGTTTCATAGTGTTTTATTGAATATTTTCTCCTTAATCAAGTTTCAAAGTCAAAGTAATTACAATTCAGACATAGGTGGACCGTATAATACATAAATTTTTTGTACATGTATCGAAATTCTTTATTTTTTTTGTTGGATCAAGGACTTCAATATTTGGTGCACTCATATTTTTCAATTTTTTTTTTTGATAATCTTCTATTTTTCCATGTGCAAAATAGAGAGCTTGATTTTAGTGAAAAACCTACATTCACAAGAAATAAAAAATAAATATAATAATAAAATTAAATTTATTTAAAATTATACCTTTTGGGAAGCTTATAATAAAGACTACATACGTACAAAAAATTAATTTTAAATGAATTTATATGATCCCCCAAAAGGTAAATCAAAAATGGTTTTTTATCAACATTTTGATAGGTGTAAAGGAGACTCTATTATAGGTATGGTTTAAAACTAGCGGGGTTCTATCCAAGGGGATTTGATCTAAGGTGGTTCGTTCAAACCCTCTTCAATTGAAATCCTTTAAATGGAACATTTCAAGGCTTAAATCATTATATTTTCTAAAAACATGCCATTTTAGCAAAAATCAGGATCTCCTCGAAATTGTAAACCAACTTTGTGGGATCACCCACCTCACATGGCATTGCTTGCCTTACAATATGTTTTCTATCATGTATTTAAAATAACATTAATATATATTATATTATATTCCCTCTAGTATATATTAATATATATACATATATTTATATACTTATATCAATCACTTAAATATATATATTAATATATTTACAACAATCACTTAACTATATATATTAATATATGTATATATAACAATCACATAATACATACACACACACACACATAACAACCAATTAAATATAATACATACATACATATATATATATATACATATTGATATATATGTACATACAACATATATATTTGTCCATTTGGGTGTTTGCATATGTACTATGTATCTACATATGGGTATATGTATATATTACTATCTACAAATTCTCATACCTACATACATACATATATATGTACCACCACATATATATACATATATATTCTATATATGTATATTTAAATACACAATATATAACATATGCTAATCACAAGTGTTTTAACACGTTAATTCAAATTGACTAAACAAATAAGGAGGGTTAAAGACATCCAAACTTAACTTTCCTATCAACCAAAAAGCTATTGATTTAGGCTTAGCACCTATCAACACAAATCTTAGACTAAGTCGAAAGGTTCCTCTATCCTATGCAGTGAGTGTGTGCATCTACTTATAAAGATATACCAATGGTTCCCATACCAACCTCCTCTCTTGGGTGATATTCTCCCTCCCCCTATGGATGGTTTGAACCTTTCTTACATCCAACTTAGAGAAACATATTCGTAGTTAGCTGATAATATATAAATCACATTCATCATATATCATATAAGCATCATTAAAAAATTTACAAAGTAATTCATCATAATGCATATTCATGCACATATCATTCATCAAGATATAATCAGGCATTAAAAACATATTTACTCATAAAGGTAATTGTATTTGGTAAATAAATAGTAGGGTGTAATAATGGATAGTACTTGGCATCAATAACCTCTATGCTCTAGGTGATTGACTACTAACTCTCTTCATACAATGTTAATTTTTTGTTTATATTAACCACACAATAGGCTAACTATGAGCTTAACCACTCTATTATCAAATCAAGGGTATCCCTTGGAAATGTTTCACCTCCATGAACCCGATGGATATTGGCTAATCCATAAGGTGAATAGGGAATTGAACTCTAGCCCTATATTTTAATTCCAACAACTTATGCACTTCATAAAATTGTATTGTTAATTCTAACAATACCAACTTATTGGTAGGATACCTTTATAACCTATAAGGTGCATTTACAAAACTTTGAACTCTTATATAAGAAAACTTAGGAAACTGAATAAAATAATTGCCATGATTACTTACTTCCACAATAGATTGCAATGATAACATCTTAGCTTTGTCTTGAACCTACACTAGCCTTACCAAACACATAAAAATACATCAATTGCACTTTTGTATTGATATTGGATGTCTATTTTTTAAAATAAGGATAATGTTCATATGTTACAACCTATCCTAGATTTGAACCCATTTCAAAAATACTCTCTAATCCTAATATATGGCTTTCCTAGTTGATTAGTATATGAAATATGATGTCATATGTGTAGTGCCATAAAATTGCACCCTGTGGCAATTTCACATTTTCACATTTCACCCACTACATTTATGGTTCTTAGCCACATTTATGACAAGCCTCTTATGATTTTAACTCCATAAGGGACAATGGAAAAGAGTTAGCAGTCTGCCATCTTATTTCTTCCAAAGTTGTGACTTGGATGCTTACGCAATGTGTGAAAATCCATGCAACGTGCTAGTGTCCCCAAACTTTTTGAGTTCAAATGAGGGAGTTTTAGAAAAAATTCCCGTGACATGTGCCATCGTGGAAAAATCTCAAATGTAATGGCTCTTCCCACCCATTCAAATTCATAAAACTCTCCTTTCCAACTTCATTCTCATTCATTTTCACTATTTTGCTCTCCAACTTGCTCTCTCACTTCTTTCTCTTCTTCATCTCTTCTCTGCAATGAAGCTAGATACTGGATTCGTGTCTCATCAACAACCAAGACTCTCTTGCAAGAATTCAATGTCACATCTATCAAGACAATAGGGAGCCACAAACTATTGGTAATGCTCTCTTATTATATTATCTTGTCTTATGTATTTTCTAACATATTTTCCTTGTCTATTTACTTGTGATACATGTTCTCCTCCATAGTGGGGTTCACTTTTATCACTAATCTATTTATTTGTGATAAATGTTCTCCTCCATGGCTTGTATTTTTCTTTTATCACACATCTTATCTAATTTAATTTACATCTTGTCTTTTTTCTATCTATCTAGTTGTCTATGGAGGTGGAAACACCAAAATGGAGGTTTGACTGAGGCAAGCCTCGAAATAGCCACAAAAATTTTCGTCATCCTCATTTTGTGTATATTTTCTATGTGAAACTTTAATGGGAGGATTTGTAGCATGGGACCTTATGTGAGTTGATATCTTATCTTCTTTGTCATTTCCTTTCATTTCAGCTTTCTGTCAACTTAGTAGAATAGTTAGACTTTGGATTCTAGTTAGATAGAAAATTATGTGAGTTTTTATTTACAAGTGAACATCTCTTTATCCAAATGAGATGCCAATGTGTCCCTGAGATGACAGTGTGCCATACTATAATTTGAATCCCATGTTAACATCCTTTGTTTGAGAGATTGTAAGCTTGTTCCAAAGACCTGTGTAATCTGCTCACTCAATCCTCAAAGTCCTTCACTTAGAAACACATCAAAAAATCTCTTTTATTACATTTTTCAATCTCTTTTGTCTTTTTCCTTCATCACTTGAGATTTTTTCATTGAGATGACTGAGGGAAATTTGCACCCTTTAGACCCTATTTGTCTTGGAACTTGGGAGTAGCAAACCCCCTCCACATTTTGGTGAACCCAATGTGAACCAAATCACGTCGGATCTTTTTCTTCAATAGTTTAATTATTTCAATAATGCTTTTGCTAAGGAAGATTTTGATATGTTATATGATTCCCTAGATGATTTCTTAGAGGCATCTTCTCCTATCCATAGATCTCCTAAACAAACTTTTTCATCACAACCATTTAGTTCATCTTCACAAGTTGAAGAGTCTGTGAATGCATTTGTAGTCTTTGCATATCCTTAAAGGCCTAAGAGACCCATCATTTGTGTGACTTCGGCTAGCCCATCTCCTAAGAGGATTCATTATATTTGTTATGTTCTAGTCTTTATTGACTTGTTGAACCAAGTTACACGAGATTCTTAAAAGCTATGACTCCTCCCTATAATGTCATAGACCATACATACAATACTAGAAGGAATCAACAAAATCTAAATCAACTTA